>CM068308.1:29232788-30432788 GCA_034768735.1 Schistosoma mekongi
GTAGACATCAATCTTAATCTGATTGTCTACCCACTTCATATTTACTCTGTGTGATACGTAGTAAAACATACATAAATTATTATAATGCTTACGATCCGCTCAAGCATCGGGAACTCCTATTTTGACTTTCAAGTGTCCTCAAAGTTGCTGAATCTTTGGTGTATTATTAGAATTCACTAGAACTAGGATTGTACTCTATTGTTTTCAGCGTGTAAAGAATGTATGCAATAGTTTTTCTGTAGAAATGCCGATAAATCCTTTTTTGTGCGGTCACCAGATAGTAAAGCGATATATGAGAGTAAAATTAATTTAAGGCTTCGGAAAACTGAGGGGTTATGTTTTTAATTTATTTCATTTTCGGCGAAATGTTTGTGTACCACAGTCGCCTATTATGCTTTTTAGTGAATGCTCTTTGAGCTCTCTTATTTGCACCGAACTCTGTGGTTTTTACCGTAGTCAGTAGACTATAACAACTAAAATTTTAAATACACTTTGTATTTATTGTTCTGAGTTTAAATGGCGGAAAAAATTCTTCTTATAAAATTCGGTTGTATCTCTCGCTTGGAAGCTTGGAAGGATCATGCTACATGCTCAGAAAAGTTTATGTTACTGGTACTATCGAATCTCCCAATATGGCGCTACGCTCAAAAGGCTTTATTTGTTGGTTAGGGTGAAGACTGAAATATAGATTTCTGTCTGTTTGTTGTTCCCAGAGTCACATACATAACATTCTCAACTCATATTTGAGAACGTTAATATGAGCTTTGAGAGTTGTTTTGATTTCGTTGAATATCTTAGTTAAAACTTTAGAGCATGGAGAAATATGTATGAATAATACAAGCTTATGGTAATATTCCTTAAATGTTCATGTCTCAATGGATTATGAACTATTGACAACTTTGTTTGATTCTCCAATGGAAATTGTAAATGATAATTATCTGTTAATAACGTCACTGACGTTTTACCTCTGGGTCCTGTCATTTGACATAATAAAATTTCTAATTACGGCATTTACCATTTAACTGTTATAAAACACTGAATCTCTTGCTAAACGTGTAGATTACCAGTTTCATCAGTTTCAAAATATCAAATACGATTTGATTTTTCATGTAGAAATGTACTTTCAATATTTCATTAAATGGAATTATGTTTTCAGTTAGATGAGACAAACGCTTGGATTCTTATTGGCTTAGTAAGGTCCGCGATACTATACAACTTGACTGTCTAGCGTAGCCGGATTCGATGTCTGATTCCCTCGATAGTTAGTACGGTTAGTGCGAATCGTTATCTTTGATACACGTACTTCAATCGGATACCACAATTTATTTCTTCCCAACTCACAGCTACTACAAAAGACTAGACTCGTAGGAATATTATATTATGGATCAAAATACGAGAGGAGACTAGCAAACAACGTTTATATATATCACATTTGAAATTGAACTGTTTGATAAAAGTCTACAAATCAATCTTACAAACAAATAACTACAACGTCTTTCGCTTGATTAAATGAACGATTGTATTCTTGGGGATTTTGAATCCCGAACAAGAATAAACTTGAAGCTGATGAAGGACATCCTTAATAGTCCACTATGTTCGTTTTAAGAATTTCAGAAGCCTTCTTCGTTCAAAAGTACTTAAGAGTGATACATAACAGATATTAGAAAGTTATATACAAACGAAATCTGAAGAGATGTCCTCCCAGTATTACTATATATATATATATATATATATATATATATATATATATATATATATATATATATATATATATATATATATATATAGTTGCATAACATCATGCATATTATACGGCTGACATGTCACAAACTTCGCCCAGTAAGGATAACGGTTGACCAAATTATTGATGTGACGTAGCTTAAACCAATACGGCAACCATGAACAGTAAGACTGACTGATGTCTGCCCTCATCTTGCTAGTTCCAGGCCGTATATAAGAAGACAAGATAACCGATTTAACAACCAGAGTCAGTTTATGTTGTACGCATTGGCTTATATTTACATACAAAGACAGATCACATAACTGACGAATTAGGAAAGTAACGTCAATACAAGAAAAGTATTATAATGGTTTGAAACTGGCAGGGGAACAGGTACACGGTTACTTAGTTTCTGCTCATGAATGGAAAATGATATGGCAGGAGTTTATCGCCCAAATGAAAGGTTAGGGTTACGAGAACACAATAATAAAAATAAAATATTCACTTTACATACAGCTAAAATAAATGAAATAATCTTCTAAAAAACCGTTCTGAAGATTTTTGTTGTCTTTCATAAGTTACCCGATCTATCTACCTATGAAACACTAGACAATAAAAAGATGATGTAGTCAATCCCTGTACCTAACAAACGCTGAGAATTTTGATAAGTGAATAAAATTAGTAAAACTTGAATATACTTTCATTTACATCAGTAAAAGGAAAGTAAGGCAGAAATCCTTAGTTTTCAAATTTAGGCAATTCAGCATTTACAAAACTGTCAGATTTATTTACGTAAATAATAGAGTTTCCAGAATGGGGATATTGTAGTGATACGAGCGAAACAAACAACAATGACTACTGATACAATCACACTGAATGAAACTAAGATATTCTCTGAGCCCCAACTTAGCTGACTAGAGCCATAAGTCCAGTGTGAGTATGAAAATTGTAATTCACAAAGAGCTCAAATGACGAGTGAATAGCAAACAATACGTATGTATATACATTAACAAAATTACGATGAATTATTAGGAAAATCATCAATTGAACAAACACTATAAAATTGACATAAACAATTAATATGCAAAAATTACATTAAATTGATACCATTGATCGTAACTAAAGTTATCATACTGGATTACATTAGTGTAATGAAAACATGCAAAAATCAATACAGAGTTTATAACTTGATTTTCTTAATGAATGATTGTTTTGGGGATCTAGCATTCCCAACAGTATATGTCTGATAGCAGAGAGTCATAAATAAATTTAAGCAAACCTAGAATAAAAATATCATAATCAAGCGACAGATGGTAAAACTTTAACAAGTGGATCATTATCAGTCTACTAACCTAATGTACGTACTAAGCATGTTTTACACTTTCCTAGTTGTCACTTTTATTAGACAATAGATAACTTTCCTCATTATACTGAGTCCGCTTTTACTTTATTAATACACAATTAAAATCTCTCACGTCATTTTATCTAAAAACATTTAGTATAGGCTATACTGTCCCATACAATAATTAATAGTCTATAACACCAGAATAAGAGTAGACACGACTATATTGCAGTTTAAACACCTGAAGCATAAAGTTCAGCTAACTGAGTGTGAAAACTGTAATTCATCGCTTTCTGAAGCTTGCAGTTCAGTAGCACAGATTTATTTATAACATTTATCATTTTAGTTGGGGAAGGAGGGGCAGAATGGTAGTATAGTATAACTACTTATCAACAGTGGTTCAGACATTAATTTACATAGATAGTTTGAATGGGCTCATTTATATCGAGCCGCTTTTGGATGATACCTAGATGTTGTGCAAGTTATTCATTAATACTATATGATACCTTTAAATTTTTCATGAAATACTTTTAAACCATGGTACTGATCTGTGGCTAACTATTGATGCTGAACGAAAACTCATTCAATTTTCATTTATCATTTATTCTATACGGTCATCATAGAAATTGCCTTCTAAATTCACTTGTGATGGACTACGGTGTAAGACAAATCATCTAAGGATTATTCAAAATAGCAATGTAATTGCTAAGCTAGTATCAAGAAAACGTGTTAGAAGAGTGAACAGACTACTGTAGATAAACAAGTAGTGTAATAGAATTAAATTCAAAAGAATGACTTGATATTGATGACACCGATTTTCACAGACCTTTCATACTTAATGTAATATTTTTTTTCTTACATTAATTTATTTACACTATAAGTGAA
This sequence comes from Schistosoma mekongi, assembly GCA_034768735.1. Taxonomy (NCBI): domain Eukaryota; kingdom Metazoa; phylum Platyhelminthes; class Trematoda; order Strigeidida; family Schistosomatidae; genus Schistosoma; species Schistosoma mekongi. The sequence goes on from CM068308.1 coordinate 29,236,736, forward strand.
TAATACTAAAACAGAGAATTTACGTCGTGAAACACTGGTAAGAGTAAGGAAGAATCAAGTTGGTTTTTGATCATTAATAGCACAATTCATGATGGCATTAAATGAATTAGATGAAGATATTTCATAATATTTAAATATAAATATACAGGCAGTATAGTGAAAATATTACCATCAACTACAACCTGTTGTGGCAGAGAACTAGTCAACTTCCAGTTGAGGAAGAAATTAGGAAAAGACGCTGGAGATGGATTGGACACACACTGAGGAAACCATCAAACTGTGTCACAAGACAAGCACTGACTTGGAATCCTAAAGGCCACAGAAACAGAGGAAGACCCAAGAACACATTGCGTCGGGAATTGGAAACAGACATGAAGAGAATGAACAGCACTTGGGAAGAGCTAGAACGGAAAGCCCAGGACAGAGTTGGCTGGAGAATGCTGGTGGGTGGTCTATGCTCCACTTGGAGTAACAGGCATTGATTGATTGATTGATTGATAGTGAAAATATAATATCTGGAGTTAATTATCATCATTACCCATACTTTTCACTTATTTTTCACCTTCCTCACTCCATAGTCTCTTTAATCAATAAGTGATATTCAGAGCAAAACGTCATACATAAATGCATTGCTACGCTACAACAACAAACTTAGATAACTAACGAGTTATTTAAGCACTAGTAGTAGTAGCACAAGTGATAGAAGAGAAATCATGTACAGCTATAATGATTTAAGAAGGAAGAATGAATTCTCAGAATAAAAGGTATAAGATAATTTTCAAACTCGGGATCTGAGAGAAGATGTAAGATTGGATTCCTGTACATCACAGTATAAAAGCTTTTCGCTTTCGTTAGGAGGAGGGGTGGAAACAAATTTCACCACTTCCACAGATACTAATGAACTTAAGTTTATTTGTATAAGAATTCTCATTTTTGAAACTAAGCTCAATAAGCTTGGTAGATTGAACTGAATTTATTTTGTAAGCAACATTACTAAGGTTAAACTTAATAATTCCGAATAAATTGAGCATTGAAGAAGTTATAATCAAATGAGTAGAAACTAAGAATTTTAACGTTTCACAACTTAGTGTATAGCGCTTTTTCAGCGAATAATAAATAACCGAGTTACACTAGCGTAAATTTCAGTAGTACAATAGGACAAATCAAAATCCAGATATTTAGTACAAATCTGATCGTGTTAAAGTCATGTCATTATGGCTCAAGGTATTTCACAGTGAAACATGTTTGTCTTTGTTGTCAGTGGGTATGAAAAATGTGCTGAGTACAGTGAAGAGAATTTGTTGATAATTTATGTGTTAAAACATGTGAGAAATCAGGCACATTTAATTATGGTTGCTTGGATAGACAGTTGAAGTTGGATGAATAATAAGGTCTTCCTTTCTATTGAGTGGGGTTTAGCAAAGTGTGAAATGCCTCAGCCACACGTCTTTATTTATAGTTTGAAAAACCTTCATGGATAATTTGGATATTAGTTATGTTGATTTTATGATTATTGAAAATAGCATGTTCTGCTACTGCTGGTGTGGTTTGCAACTTTTCGAGCTCTACACGATTACTGGGAGGTCGTTTTGTTCTTTGGCACGAGTCATGATTTTTTGAGAAGACTCATCAATGTAGAAGGCATCACAATTTACCTAACCTGTTCGATTGAATTTATTTTATTTCACGTGCTCGAATTCTTTCACATGATCGAAAAAATCGTATCAATAAGTAAAATTAGAAGACATTCTACGTTCCATTGAGTCATATGTCAAATTTTTGTAGAGTACTTCTAACAATTAACCACTAAAAGATAATAAGGCAGAAAACATTAGTAGATTTAGATAGCACCTGACAGTAGACAGAGCATCTAGGCTAGTTATCTAAAGATGTGTTTTATGCTTCTTCGACTCCTGATCTTGTAATGATGCCTAATTGTAAATATAAGAAGTGAACTTTTGATTCACATGGCGCTATTGTAGTGATTGATTACTTACTTATTTTGTATCAGTGCTTTATTTCAGAAGCGTATCAAAAATCCTCATGTTTCATTTTGTTCGTTCTTCATCTTTCATTACAACTGTTACGTATTCAGAATTGCAACCTCAATGTTTAGCTTAGTTTCATCACGTTAACGTTATTCATTAGGACGTTTCAACTCCCTACTAAGTTAGTTTCCCATGTATTTGCGTTTTCCAAAAGCTTCAATTATTATTATCATCATTACCATGATTATGACTACCTCACTTCAATATTTGGTAATTAACAACAGTGTGATGTTCTTATTAGCGCTTAGGATTACGGATTATAGTCACGTGATAACAAAGTAAGTAAGAACGTAGAAGCAGTAGTAGAAAATTGTATTTCAGTAACCAATAATAGAACTCGAAAGCAGTCGGCAGTCAACAATCAATAATCCAGAGGCCAGTAGTCAGTGGAATCCAGTAATCACGCAATCCAGTAATACAGTGATTCAGGAATTAAGGAATAAAAGTTATGTGATTGTCTAGATTCACCTTAATCAGTTATTAGAAATTACCACAATCAGCTTTTTTTTCTCTACTGTAAATATAAAAACTTCAGAATGTTTCTTATACTCGATTACTTCATGACTTCTCTTCGCCACTTCTTCTTTCCATTCATAACTTGGACTTGTAATACTAATCATTGTTTACTTCCAGCCTAAATGTAGGTTACAATCACAATTGCTTGAAAAACACCCTTGGCATGATATTTTAAGTATTGTACTTTTCGCCGAAGTATGTATACTCAACGTGTTACTGGACCTCCGGTGGTTGTCTTGGATCATTGTAATGACTTAGTGTACAGAACGATAAACAGAGAACTACTCTTTACAATAAATTATCAAAATCCGATAACACAGAACATACGTTAGTAGGGTTACAAACGCCTTAACTGATTAATCCTACTCTAATACCACCATCAGCTTACATTTGTATATATATCGTCCTAACTGTTAAGTTCCTTTATTATGGTTGAAACATTGTGAACGACTGTTCTTACTTTAGTATAACGATGCATCTATTTAAAAGCAATCTTAGTTATATAGCCAGTTGTTCAGAAAGAAGCCATCCTTCCCCCGTAGTCGAATAAAATAATGTAATTATGTTATGTTGATCTTCGTGATTGTAATTTCAGTATAAAGCAGAAACATAGGACTGATTTCATGGCTTTTTACTTATACATCTTTATTTTGCCAACAGATTAGCTTAAACAACTGTTTCACTATAACTGGCAGGTTTAAGATTCACCAAATGTCACTTTTCAACTCATTGATGGTAAAGTTACATCTCACAATCGAACCCTCATAACTGCATGATAGATTGCTCTATGAATGTCCCTACCGTTAAGTTGCAATGATATGTCAGTCACTGTCTTTCTGTTATCAATGAATAATTGTTACACATGCGACTACCGACTCTTTGAAACAGTAAAATAGTCTAAGTAAGGTTTCTCGAGAACGGAACGCCACATGAGAGCAAATTATCAGTCTTCATCAAATTAAGTAACTGAATATTAGAACAAGATACAGATATCGTTGTTTACACCTATAATAAAATTGCTAACAGGAAAGAGAATGGAAACATTTTAAATCAGGATATCTAGATACTTCATAAGCCCAGTGGTACTGTATGGCTGGTTTGTGCATGGTTTAATAAATGTTGCTAAGTGATCACCTTAAGTAACTACTTATGTGTTTTAAAGTCATACGCCTGAAATAAGACTTGAACACTTGAATACTGATTAAATTTGTATTAACAAAAGTTCACATAGTATTTAGCGGAACGACTAATAGGATAAAAGTTAACTAACAACGAATCACTTGAATTCCAGAGAAAAAGGTGTAGGTAGCCCAGATATCTATTGCATATGACAGATGTTAGGATTAAGAGCTTAAGCTCTTTCACGTGCCAAATGACCTAACCATCTAAATGACACATTTTCATAAACGTAGTATAAGAAAACTGAGAGGTCATCGTATCGCATTCTTTTACTCTCAAATATAGATGGCTTTGTCAGTCCCAAGGCTGATATCTATTAACAACCCTCCACTTTCCTACTTCTGCCTGTTACACTTTAGGAAACTTTACGCTTCATTTCACTATCATTTTAATGAGTTTCCATATAGTAATTGAATATATTTGGGGAAAAAGGTATACAATCTTCCGTTAAACTGATGAGAATTAAAAATTAAGTCTTAGTCATAATTTAGATTGGACTTATTCTTTTACTTGTTTTAGATATGAATATCTGATCAAGGAAACTGACGAAGAGATTTATCCAAAAATCTTTGTCCCAAGAAGTAACGACAAATTTTTTGTTAACGAAAAACACATCACCTGCTAGTTGAGTGAACGATATCCCCAACCTCCCAAAATCTATGTCCTATAAACAAAGGTGGCCCTTCTAACGCATTGTGCAGTTTTATTCAAACATATTACGTTTTGGTATACTTACAATGAAAGATTCACTTTCCCAAAGAAAACTGTCGAATAATCTGATTGTAAAATACGACTAATCCAAATGTTTGCTTGTAAATAAGCGCACACGTGTTTATGAAACAGCAATTTAATTTCATTCGAATTACTAAGGAAAATATTACGGTACTAAATGAAGTATAATGTGAGAAAATCTAAGAAATGAATACCACATCCTAAAGCTTTTATATTCGCCCAACTTCAAAAACAAAATTTTCTAGGGGCATTGTAAAATACAAAGGTATCTGGACAAGTTCAACCAATCTAAAAAAAACTAAAAACTAGACATCGCAGTCTCTCACTTGCCATTTGACGTAGCACCAGTACTTTTTACTGCAATTAAACGACTTCGTATTTAAAATAATTAACAGACCACTCGAGTCAAAAAGAATGGCTAACCATCAGAACTGTTTTCCACATTATCTTGTTTCGGTTGTATATGCATTGAAAGTTTGTTTCCATTGTGTATATCACCCTCTCCTCAACTTATTATTGTTTGCATGTCAGGTTCTGTTCTTGAACTATGACTAATTAACGGTATGCTCATTACCCAAGTTTCCTATCATTGTTGCTCTTGGCTTGCATTGATGTCACTTTCTTAAGTGGTCAGCTGTATTAGGTTTTGAATGTAACTAAATGAATGCTTGAAATCTGGACTTTGACATGGATGACTAGCTCAGAAGTCTCTTCATATTTCGAACTGGGATTAATAGCATCGAGCAGAGTTGAAGGTGAGTCAATCAATCTCATGTAACTGATCACTATAGTGATCCGAACACGGTCGTTATTCACAAAAGGTTGGAACTCTGGACATAACCATAATGCAATATTAAAATAATGACCTCAGTAAAAGGACTGTATGTTGGCTGTAGACACATGGATTTGACGTCTTAAGTAAATGACGACCGATCTGTTCAAGTAAATTCCAGAAACAAAGAAGGCGGCGCTAGGATATTACCGAAATGCTAAAGATAATTAGTTGAGAATGTGCAGCAAGTTACACACTTAAGAAAGTCGTGCACTAAGTATTAACAACGACTTAATAAGACTGATATTAAGATAACTTGAAGGATGGTTACTCAGTAGTTAAAGCTCTTGTCACAAGTCACATTATTTACACCTGGAGAACAGGAGGGAAGTGATGAGCATTTTATTACGAAACAATTTACAGACTATGGTGCTTGTAGTGTTCAACTATGAATAATCCCTAATAAACTCATTCTATATGTAACTTTAAAAACGGATTTTGCATTTTATACTCTTACTAGTTTTAAATTCTTACACTGTAAACTACAAGATCAAAACACCAGATAAAATGTGGGATGGATATTGTTAGTTTTTCACACACGTTTAGAATCTTAATGATTTTTAATTGAGTTGTATTAATTTTTTATCTTAAAGCAATTACTACGCTTACTACCCCTCAGAAGAATCTAGGACTATTAACAGTATGTTTGTCACACATGTTTTACAATTACGATGCGCTGCCGCCAGGATATGAATGCAGTCTAGTACCTCGGAATATATGCGCGATCAACAAGAGCCAAATGAAGAATCAATCGTGATAAACGCAAGTGAAACTACCTTGTCACCAGTATGAGTTGCATCACGTTATCCACAGAGAATTGTTCCCCGTAAGCATAAAGCAGTGAGCTGAATTTATTCGTGACAAAACTCACTAGTGAAAGACAAATTTGATGAAGATTGAGGAAGATTATTGAGAACAATTAGATATAGAAACTACGTTAGTATTTATTCGCTCCATTGTCAAAATCTCATCTGCAGTAGAAATTTTACCTTCTAACCCAAAATGGACGATACTGCACTTCCAAACATGCGACACGTCAATGTCAATAAGAGCCCAACATAAGAGACTTTTAAGGCTAACTAATATTACGATCAGGATTGTTTTGTGAACAGCTGCAGCAAGAATCTAACTACGCAGGTTAAACCCATGAAACAAGACGATGGGATAATAATAAGTACCCTTGGATAGCCCAAACTATGCAACATGTACGTCTGGGATAAAACAAGTGAGGCTCGGAAATCTTAACAAAATTTCAATCACTGAGACACAGTAGCCATAAACATTAGGAAGTAATAACATTAACTAACCACACCAAGTGGGCAATTAGCGCATATTTGCGACCGATGTTTATCGAAATGTATCACAGAGTACTCAGTTCCGGATAATAAAAAACCGACAATATCTAGCATCCTAACGGGAACCTATGTCGTCATTAGTACTTATGGACATGGATAAGACATGTGAAAAGTACAATACACCAACTTGTGTGGGTAGAAACCGTTTGCAAAATCTCCTGAGTCATGCGGTGGTAGACTTAATTTACCTGAATAGCAATTGTAAAGAGTTTAGTAACCTGAGTCGACCAGTTACAGAACACTAGGTTGTGAACTTAAATTTGAGTCTCATATTAGATATGAACGTTTTTGGCACTAATCGAGTTCACAAGCCAAAGTTGGAAGATAGATTCCAACTGTGACGCTCCGGGTGGCAATATTATCTTAACTAGTAAGCCACATCACTACTACTCCGGATGAACATTTTATTGCACGCATTTACCACGTCAGGAAGTTTTACATTAGACAAAGTGCTACAACAAAAAGCTCAATGTCCTTTAGCACAATCATATTACAAGCTATAAATCTCCTGAAACTTTAACATCACAGTTGACGCCAGGCTCTAAATAGATGTGTTTCAACTGTAGTGTCGCTTCGTCAGTAGATAGCAAATCGATCACTCGTTTGTGGATTCTTAACTGAAACCTGTCCCATGTTTTTGAGCCTTCACCACATGGAGTCTTCCGTGTAGTAACCCTCAGTACCTATAATACAAATTTATAAACATAATTGCATACTTTTGTCGGCATTCGGACGGGGCCTTTAACCCTCAGATTTTGGTCTTTAGCTTTCTTAATGAGACCATCAGCGACTTTTTCGAGCGGTTTGACGCTGGCGGCTGTCAATGTAACCCGGACCCACTTGGTTGTCGATAATTGCGGAACGTCTGCTTTCTTTTCTGCAATCAATGATGCCATGTCAACTAAAAGGACCGCTTCACTAAGTTCGGAGGATTAAAACAATCTTCGACCTACGATAGTATTTTAGAGCACATATTTATTACTTGACAGAAAGGCGTTTATGATAACGGAGAAGCAAGGTGCTTGTTGTGCTTATAGGATGAATACAAATACACCAAATCCTAACGAAGTAAGGCCAATATCGTTCGCTCGCACAATCAATGTACGAAGTAGAGACAGGGTGTGGTAGCAATTTATTCCTGCAAATTTTCTTCTGCCTCTCTGAATATATTCTTGTTTGGTAAGACTGTTTCTTATATACTGAATGATTAGGTAAGCGCAGCCACTACGGTTAGAATGGGCTGTTTGCCATATTTGTTTTGTAGCGGTAAATGATCCACAAACAGAACGATTCTCGTCGACGAAGCTCATCACGAGGAAGATCGTCGTCTCGACCTCGATGAAGCGAAAACTCACATTGATGTTGGTACTACAACACCTATGGAAAAAATTCGAAGAATTGTAGAGACCTCTGTTGTTTCCCCAGACATAAACCCACTGTCGACGCATTGGGAGACTATCCCGCCGGTACGCGTTAGCGGCAACCGTAGCCGGTGGAAAACACCGCCTGTTATTTGTCACTGACGTGATAACGAGGGTTTGCTACCTTGTCGATACTGGCGCAGAAGTTAGCGTCTTTCCTGCCGCTCCATCTGGTCGTCAACATGAAGCTGCATTCGACCTACAGGCTGCCGATGGGAAACACACTTAAATATGGTAAACGACATGTCTACTTAAACATAGGTTTACGAAAACCCATACACTGGATTTTCACCATCGCTGATGTGAAAATAACTATCATAGGCATAGATCTACTGAGCCACCACAACTTTCTTGTGAACCCTAGTAAAAAGAGACTAGTGGATAGTAAAACAAATCTATACGCTCGTCGAACTTCGGCTACAGGTTGTAGCTTATGTCCACTTTGTTTTAAACATTTAATTAACCCTTATTTCCAGCCGAACTTGACAAGTATCCAGATCTGAATAAGGCAACATCGAAATTATCATGTGTGACCAGCAATGTTACACATCACATCACAACTACAGGTCAACTTGTATTCTCCAAAGCACGCCGACTCGCACCCGAAAAACTGAGGATCGCGAAAAATGAATTCGATCATATAATTAATTTGGGAATAGTCCGACCATCCTGTAGCCCATGGTAATCTCCATTACATATGGTCCCGAAGAAAGATAGCAATGATTGGCGTCCCACCGGTGATTACCGACGTCTCAACGCCCAAACTACGCCCGATCGTTACCCCTTACCACACATCCACGATTTAACGGCCACTATGAGTGGGATGACAATATTTTCGAAAATCGACTTGGTAAAGGCGTACAACCAAATACCGGTGTCTGAAAATGACGTACCCAAAACCGTTATCGTAACTCCTCTTGGCCTTTACGAATTCCTCCGAATGCCTTTTGGTTTGAGGAATGCAGCACAAATATTTCAACGTTTCATTAATGACGTGTTCTGCGGGCTTGACTATGTCCATGCATACGTCGACGAATGCTTGATAGCAAGCCCAGACGAAGTAACACATATGAAACATTTGGACACAGTCTTTAGAAGACTATAACAATATGGAATTACCATAAATGTGCAGAAATGCCAGATTGCAGCAACCTAGTTGGACTTTCTGAGGCATACTATTGGTGCTAATGGTATATAACCTCAAAAATACAATGTGGCGGCTATTCTGGAGTATCCGGAACCAACCACCATTGAGAAGTTGCGAGCTTTCAATGGATCGGTAAGTTTTTACAGACGATTTATACCGAACTGTGCATCTATCATGAAGCCACTAACGGACCAGTTTCGAGGGAATAGAAAGGTAGCCACAATGAATGCAGAGTCAACTAAAGCTTTCAATGCAACTAAAGAAGCAATAGCTAAAGCGACTATGCTGACACATCACAATACTGAAGTTTCTATTAGCATCGCAGTTGATGCATCTGACTCAGCCATTGGCGTAGTTCTGCAACAATGGACTGGCTAAGCTTGGCAACCCTTAGCATTATTCTCAAGACGACTAGACGATACCGTATAGAGATACAGCACTTTTGGACGTGAACTGCTAGCCATGTACTGTGGTGTACGACATTTTCAACTCTCCATCTAAGGATAAGTACTCTCCTCTAGAATCGCGTCACCCCGACTACATATCCCAGTTCTCTACTGATATACGACATGTATCTGGAGCTAACAATCTAGTTGCCGACGCCTTATCACAAATACATTCCTTGAATCGTATCCAAGGGATCGACCTTGTTGAACTAGCTCGACTTCAAAATGAAGACAATGATCTTCATCACGAGTTATCCACAACAACGCTTAACTCCAAACAAAGACGATTGGTTAAGGTAAGAACACTTTAGTTTGTGATTCTGTAGCAACTTAGCTTGACTAGTTGAAAGTTCACTTCAAAACTTAAGCATACGCCAAAACGACTAGGCTCCAATATTCATTTACTTCCTTATTCTGCATACGGATTATATTTCCTACAAGCTTATATTGAACGTTGAGAATTATCTGTGTTTGAATAACTAGAACGACGCTCCACTGTCTCCTGTCCACGCTATTGAGTAAAGACCTATTCCTATAATACTCTGGATTCTTGTGTCATTAGATCGGGATATACCTAGGCATTAAAATTCTTCTACAAGTACAGCCCGTCCAATCGTTCCCAAGAGTTACCGAAGAATCATCTTCGACACATTGCACAACCTCTCTCATCTTGGAGTTCGTGCTACGTCTAAACTGATGGCTCAGAGATTCTGTTGGCCGAGGATTAATAAAGACATTAGAGAATGGGCACACTCCTGCATGGCCTGCCAAAAGAACAAAGTGATTCAGAACAATAAATGCCCTCTTGGCACTTTCCCAACTCCCGACGCTCGATTCGACAACGTCCACCTTGATTTGGTAGGACCCTTACCAGAATCAAATGGATTTTCTTATATTTTGACATGCGTGGACCGTCTTACACGCTGGCCAGAAGCGATTCCACTGAAAAACATCACTAGTGAAACGATTGTTCGAGCTTTCGTCTAACGATGGATAGCGAATTTCGGTTGTCTATCTACATTAACGACAGACCGTGGACGTCCGTTTGAATTTGGATTGTTCCACTCTCTGATCAAACTCCTTGAAGCCACGCGCTTCGGAAAAACCGCCTACCACTCACAATCTAACGGTTCGGTAGAAAAATTTCATCGATAGCTGAAAGCATCACTTTCAGCTACGAACATCCCACAGTTGACCGACGCTTCACCACTAGTCTTACTCGGAATTCGCAGCACTGTGAAAGATGTCGGGTGCAGTGTGGCTTAATTTGATTAAGAAACGACTACCAAGTGAGTTTATGGAAACCGCTTCCATATCAACAAACCTGGATATCAATTCTTACGTGGACCGGTTTACAAATGCTATGCGTTCAGTTAAGCCAGTCCAAACTTGACAACAGTCGACAGACACTTTTATCCAACCCACCTTAAAATACAGTACACACGTTTCCGCATGCCATGGTGCTATACGCTAACCTCTCAACGCGACTTACGAAGGACCATACAAGGTCTTGAAACGAGAAACAAAGTACTATACGATCGACAAGAATGGCCACGAGGAGGACGTCAGCATTGATCGCTTCAAAGCGGCCTACCTAGAAGGCAAACCTTTAGATGTCGAACTAGTCACAACACCTGCAAAAATTGACATGAACGAAGTCGCCACGCCTCAATCAACGACCAACAAGCAAGTGGAAATTTCGAAGAGCTCCATAACATTGAGAGCTACAAGTTCTGGTAGAAATGTACGACTTCCAGAACACTTAAACGAATATTACGTCTATTAATTTTTTTTCTAATTTTCCACTCTGTGTATTGTAAAGTTTATATACATAAAATAAAAAAATTGAATAAAAATACCTTACTTTTTTAACTTTACGGTATGCATTTTACACATTTTCATGTGTTTAAAAAATATTTAAAAACTTTTTTTATTGATATTAGTGCTGTCGACATTTTATGCGTTTTCGTGTCCATATTATTATGTTTGCATCACTCCCCTATCTAGCCTCGAGTTATTACAATAAGTGTAGTTTGAACTACTCGAGTATCTCATACTAATATGTATCCCTTGGCAATTGCAATCTATATCGCAGTGACAAGTTACACGTACGTGGTGGGGACTGTTTATGTATATTAGCTCAAAGTTGAGCTTGGTCTTATTCGATGTACCAAGATGGAATAAATTGGATGACGTCACGAATTGTTCTAAAACCCTTATTCTCCGTATTTTACTTATTTGGCTGCGTATAATAGAAACTAGTCTATTCGCGTAGAACACAGACTCACTGCCATACATTTTCACACCAGCCACTTTTCAGCTCTTTACAAGTAAATCATGTGTGGATATTTTAAGATGCTCGAAATCTCAAGGCTCTCTGTCAAGGCACCAGAGCGATATGATTTACGTATAGAAAGTTTACAGCCTTGAGGCTATCGATAAGATGTAAGCGAACAACGAGACAAGAGCCTCCCAGGATCAACTATGTCTTCTGATTTTAATATGCATCTGACAAAGTTATGAGTGAGCCCCTACTCATCATAATAAAGTCGTTGGTGGTCAACGGCTACAAGTTAAAAATGAATGGTGGGTGGATAACTCCTTCCTGTTAATTTTTATCCTTTCTTGACATTTCGTTTAATAATCATCCCACTAGTTTTCGGGCCTTATTCAAGAGAAATTTATCTGCGAGCATGTTGTCGCTAGTGCTGATTATCGACACAGTTGGATGATCAACAACTTACAGTTCCGACTCCAAAACAACAGATACTAATGCCAAACAGAATAGGCATATAGCCAATTCTGACTTGTAATCAAATATTTTTTGTTTAGTTAACGAAGCAGACGACGTTTCTCATGAGTTTATTTTAGATCAAAATTCTTGTTTTATTCAGTAAATGGCGGGTCGAAAGTCATCAGTCTTAAATTTACATATAACCATTCATGTACAGAATAATATGCATTAATACTGCAATCTTACCAGAGAATTTTAGTTCCGCAAGTCATACTTACGTTTTTGAGCATATGTTAAAGTAGTTCAATCTGTAATAATTTCTTCATGAATAATTTTATTGAATATCGCATGACCGTTTAATTCTTCCGACCAATAAATGGACCAATTTTCAAGCACAGTATCTATCATTGTAAGGTTGGCCTAGAGTTAGTCGTCTAGTAAGATGCCGTTGGACCCTCTCTATTTTCTGTCGATCTGGTGAACACATGCAACTGTATATAATTGGACAGTACTCAAGCAGAGGTCTAACACAGGTTTTATAAAGAATAACTTTAGATTCATTGATACGATAGTTGCAGTGAATCATGTTCGGTAAAGGATAGACATTTGAGTGTTTTACTCCTAAGTCGTAGATACTACTTAGTTTGTTGAGGTGTAGGTTGTTCTCGAGGTTAGGTTCTCCGAAATATAGGTACCTTGGTTTTTGTGTGTTAAGGGGAAGAAACTTTATTACATCATTCACTTAGTTTATTGAGATCACCCAGTATTATGTCCTTAATATTTCGATCTCTATCTGGGTAGAATGCATAGAAGACTTTGAGGTCATCCGCAAACATAAAGGCTTTACCTGCTTGAAAAAAAGTAAAATATGTCATTAACACACATAATATATACTAAAGGTCCAATGATTCAACCTCTAAAGACACCACCAGTGATGTTTTGAGGACGTGAGAGAAGTCATCCTAGTTTTTATTTTATTTCTTTATTTATTTTATTTTAATCACATAACTTGTTTACAATAACCGTTTTGGGTTTCATTAAATGAGTGTAAATATACTATATATATAGTTGGTTTACATGGCGAGACCGTATTCAGAATAAAACACCAATGTGAAGCGATATACATATATATGACATTAAGAAAACAAAATTATAAATAAAATTCTAAAGAGTTCAATGCGTAGTTATAGCTTAAATTTAGTGTGGGTAGGTTATTAGACAACTAACAAGTCCAAAATAACCAAAAGCTCAAATTGTCATGGAAATTGTGAATTGTAGTATCAGTGGTGGTAAAAGGTGGATAAAAATATATTGGAACGAAATGGAATCATTATTAACTACTAATTGAATGAGATTTTTGAAAAATAAGGCTATCCAGTCATGTAATTCGCCCCCTATTCAGAAGGCTTACAATTTATATGCGACAGATGAATGATGTGCTTTGTCAAACACCTTAGTGAAGTCAAAGTATAAGATAACAATTAGTTTTCTTTTATCTTTATTACTTATTATGTAGTCAAAGTATTCTAGGTGGCAGGTTATCCAGAATTTCTTAGACGAGAAGCTGTTCTGGGAAGAAATAATTAGTTTTTGCTTAAGTAAGTAAGTGTAAACCTACTCTTTTATAACTTTCTCCATTTCTCTAGATAAAACAAAAGAGTGATTAATTGGGCGGTAGTTCTTAATACTAAGCCTAGAGTCTTTCTTAAAGTGAGGAATTATATATGTGATGATGAAAAATTAGATCGAACATAAATTATATCCTCCATTCTTTCCAGAACTCCGATCTTTGCGGTAAATGACAAAATCATCAACTTTAAGCGTATGATCTGAAATATCGGAAGTACACCAAGTTTCAGTTATTAGGACACTATTATTATTATGGGTTAACTAAGTAAATTAAGGATTTAAGATCAGTGATTTTATTATGGAGAAAACAGAAGTTAAATAGAATAGTGGAGTACTGTGTGGGAATAATGAAATCAGATAGGTCACGGGCTAAGTGAACTAATCGAGAAGCTTTATGAACGCTGTTTGGACCGGAAAAAGAAGTTGGCGTTTAGGGGAGTGGTAGCGGTCAGACATTAGTCATAAGGGTTTGGGAGGGGATTCTTTGTCTCCCGGTAGGTTACCATCTACATGATGATGCGGAATAAGTGAGGACTGAACAGGAGCGGGTGTGATGGGATGATGAGGAGGCAGACTTAGGAGATTCGTTGTTTGTAAAAAGTAATAGGTTATGAGTTGGGGTTCTATCTGAGTACATTGGAGTTAGGAATAGTGTGGATAGAGGTTTATGTTAAGAAATCTAATGGATTGTAGGCAGACAGCCAGTAATTGTACAGCAGTAAATCGTTATTGCATGCCGTAGAAGCACTGCCAAGTAACCTGCGGTCATGATGTACTGAAGTTTAAGGGAGATTTACTAATGGTGTGTGCGAACTCGATGTGAACATGAAGCTTCCAAAGGGAAGTGCTGGGCTATTGGTATATATGTAATAAGACTACCGAGAAGGGTTTGTAGGTATCTTGTAGGCGTGTCCCACTAGGTCTTTATACTGATTTTTGTTTTTTAGTGGTACGAATTCCGAGTGCTTGTATTCAGAAATCAAAGAATATGCGGACCGTACCTGTTTAGGCACATAAGGTATGTCCTGAGGAGTTGTTAAGGCATTGGAAATGCGTCATGCCCTACTGATGATATAGTACTTAGATTTACCACTGTTGTCTTTGGTAGTACTAAACTGCACAGGGAGTTGGTTTGCAACAAAACACGTCTCCCCAGTATCTGAAGCGAAGTGCGGAAAGCCTAATTGCCTGGGACACCTCTGCTGCTTTGTTGTCCGGCTTGATGTTGAAGGTATTTTCAAAGAGCTATGGTTTGTCCCAAGTGAAATATTATTTGTAGTGAATGGTACGGTATCCTGAAACCAAGTAAAAGTCTTGCTTTTTCTCTGCCTTTATATAATGGGCAGAGTCTATATACTTTTATGCCTTTGGTTTTGGAATGCCCTGATACCCTACGATAGTATTCAGATATGCAGTCAGGTCCCTCTAGCTCACTATGCATAGTTGTAAGTTGGCTGGTAAATATTTGGCTGGCTTCTGATAGTTGTTCACTATCTAGTCAATCTAGAGTGTTTTACAGAATAAGAGCAGCCTTGAAGGGTACTACTGGTATTTCTATATTTTCTAGTATCTATGGAAGTGGGATTGTGCGGATTATCTGTTGACGCCTTGGTTGTTGACATGTCCAAATCGACATATTTGGTTATCTTTCTGTAGGGTGAGGACTATTTATCCGATCAAGTGCAGCTGATATTAGGACACGGTGAAGGGCGTGGTGTAGTTAGATAAGATCGGAAACTTGGGTCATATTTTGGTTAAAGCTTAATTACGTCGTTATGCAGAGTAATGTGATTAGCAGTTCTTCGTTGCAAAGTCGTTTCGTCTGCAACTAACTTTATATGCTTGAGGCCAGTAACAGATATAATGTCGCCTACAGAGTCGATAAAACACTTATCATCAAAAGATGACGTGAAGCGGAACAATACTGGACAACTAGTTTGCCAGTCTTTTTCCCTTCAATCTTCTACAATTGCACGAGACATGCAGCACATTACAGGCTTTTAAAACGATCAACTTTGCTTTACGTAGAGGGAGTTTATGAGGTATATTATGAACAATAGTTTTATAGTGGGATTTTGCCCTATTCACAACTTTGTCGGCTGTAAAGTTAATAAAGGTCTACACCTGCTTAAGTTTTTCAACCTTTAGTATAAAGGCTCTAAGTCCGACAAAATACTGTCAGTTCTGCTGTGAGTAGGTTTTACTTCCTTCATTTCGGTCACATGATTTATGTCGTTATTTAAATTCTTCATGATGTCCGCATCTCTAACAAGTGGTAGTAACCGCTGTTTCACCGCAGAATCAAGAAGAGAGTTATTAACAGAGGACATATCACTTGGTTTTGGTGAAAGCTTATTAAGTTTAGAGTGCCTAGCCCTACTGTGTACCATTTGATTATTAGAACATGAGATGTAGTTATTAGTAAAGGGCGATGATAGTGCTACAAGTTGAGATATGAGCAGAATTCGACTAAATAGAAAAACGGTAGACCACGTGAAAAAAGTCGCAACCTTCAAAGCACGCGTTCTACGTTTTCTCGTCAGCTACAATATATTGCGTATCTTTAGCACACACTTCAATGACAGTTCTAGATGTATGAAAATTTACTCATGCCAGTATGAAACTAAGAAATTTAATACTTCTGACGCCGAAGTAGATGGTGGTTAGTGAAAACATATCAGCTGTATATATGTATACATATGTATACATACATATACATACATACATATACATATGTATACATATATATCCATATACACTACGCGATATATGCACATATATTTCCTTAAGAACAAAGTCGATCAATGCCTGT
This sequence comes from Schistosoma mekongi, assembly GCA_034768735.1. Taxonomy (NCBI): domain Eukaryota; kingdom Metazoa; phylum Platyhelminthes; class Trematoda; order Strigeidida; family Schistosomatidae; genus Schistosoma; species Schistosoma mekongi. The sequence goes on from CM068308.1 coordinate 29,253,587, forward strand.
TACCCCATGTGGAGAATAGGCTGCGACCATCGTTCTCAAACCAACTTTGTCCTGGGCATCCCTTTCCAGCCCCTCCCAAGTAATCTTCATTATCTTCATGTCTGTCTGCGATTCCCAAAACAATGTGTTCTTCGGTCTTACTCTTTTCCTTCGGCCTTCAGGATCTCAAGTTAGTGTTTGTCTTGTAACACAGTTTATTTTATTTTATTTTAATCACATACTACTCATTTACATTATGCGTTGTGAAGAAACCGTTTTGGGTTTCATCAGATGAGTATAATATTTCAATAAATCAAATTAGTTTGATGGTTTCCTCAATGTGTGTCCAATCCACTTTCAGCGTCTTTTCCTAATTTCTTCCTCGGCTGGGAGTCGATTAGTTCTCTGCCATAGAAGTTTGTTGTTGATGGTATCTGGCCAACGAATCCAAAGAATCTTACGCAGACAGTTGTTAATAAAAACTTCTATCTTCTGAAGGATACTTTTCGTAGTTCTCCAAATTTCAGCTTCATACAACAGAACTGTCTTCACATTTGCATTGAAAATTTTGACTTTAATGTTTACTGAAAGTTGGTTTGAGTTCCTGATGTTTTTCAGTTGTAGAAATGCTGCTGTTGCTTAATCAATCCGCGCCCTCACATCCAAACCAGACCCTCCCTATTTGTCGATTATGCTGCGCAAATATGTAAAGGTTTCAACGTTTTCCAAAATTTCTCCATCAAGTGAAATTGGGTTAGTATTTGTTGTTCTGTATCAAAGGATCTTGCATTTCCCTTTGTGTATGTTGAGGCCTACTGCTGTCGAGGCTGCCTTTATATTGTTTGTCTTCATCTGCATTTGGTGCTGTGTGTGAGATAGAAGAGCTGGGTCATCTGCAATGTCCAAGTCAACTAGTTGCATTGATGTTGACCATTGTATTCCCAGAGTGTTACAGTCTTCATGATGCGGCCAACCACCAGTAAAAAAAAGAAGGGCGAGAGTAAGCAGCCTTGTCTGGCACCGGTTTTCACTACGAAAGAATCTGTGAGCTGACCTCCATGTAAGATTTAACAATGTATTTCGTCAAAAGAATTCAGTATGATGTCGACTATCTTCTCGGGTACGTCAACATTTTGAAGAACACAATTATATTCTCCTATCCACTCTGTCGAATGCTTTTTCGTAGTCGAGTAAGTTGATGTAAAGTGGTGAATTCCATTCAATTGATTGTTCAACAATGAACCGTAGAGTCGCGATTTAGTCGGTGCACGACAGGTTTTTATGGAATCCGGCCTGTTGATCTCGGAGTTGGGCGTCGACTGGGTCCTTTATTCTGTTTAATAACACTCTGTTGAAGACATTTCCTGGTACTGAAAGTAGAGTGATGCCTCTTTAGTACTCACAATTGCTGAGATCGCCTTTTTTGGTATCTTGATGTGGTGTCCTTCGTTCCAGTTTGTTGGAAACTGTTCTTCCTCCCAAATCTTCCTGAAGAGAATGTGGAGTATCTTTGAAGTTGCTTCTATATCTGTCAACAGTGCCTCCGCTGGTACGTTGTCTGGTCCTGCTAACTTGCCACTCTTGATTTGTCTGATGGCCATTTTGATTTCTTCGACTGTTGATGGGTCCCTGCCTATAGGGAGATCCGTGGCTACTCGCGACAGCAACCCTCCCACTAAGGCTCACTTACCCATTTTGACAGAGATAATATAGTTTATAAATTATCTTTGTTTATGAACGCCCCTTCCCCCGTTAACGTCAGGAGCAATATTATAAAGTCGACTACTCAGAATAAATGTCGACCCTAAATATATACTACAATCATTGAGCCCCTTGAGTACAAGAAAATCAACAAGGCAAGATTAGCTGCACCTTCGATCACATGACAACTCGTAACATACGTGGTTGCTGCACTCCCATCCATATTTGGGATGTCACTCAATAAGTGCTAATTATCAAGTGATCCAAACTATGTTATAATCACTCCAGTCCACGAAACAGGGCCCGACTGACATGCGTCAAATCAACGAACATTCAACCTCGCAAGAATTGTGACCAAAGTGCCAGGAGAAGGTTGTTTTGATCTTTCTAGAAACTTGCAAGCAACCGAACTGTTCGAGACACTGGTTCTCGTGTACTACAAGTCTACTAGAAGAAGAAAGCTGACAGAAATACACTAGTCAATGCAATCTGCATGGGGGTTTTACAAAGTATTTGATAAGGTTGTTATCTTTTGAATGGCTTTTGCACCTTACATTTTTTGTTTGTGCATGTTCAGTGTGTGAACTAGCCCCCTCTCTTTTCCGGTTCCCTTGAACTTGTTTTGCTTTGGCTGTCTCCATTTAACCTTTTCGCGGGAATAAAGGCTGCTTGGTGTGCTTGCGTTTGTGACCACATGGAGCTAGTGGACTCAGTGTTACTCTGCCTGTAGTGTTACGGAGTGACAATTACAACCTTCTCTTCATGTTAATTATGTCCACAATTAACCCCACTAATCGCATTTATTTAAACTCCCACTACTTAGGCCCAGTTTGATTGTGTAGACTATTTTTATTTAATAGCCAACCGGAGGGCTGCATTATTCCAATAAACATGACCGATAATCATGATTATTCAAGTTGACGCCTTTTTTCCCCCCCCCACTGTTCGAAACAGACATAAGCTTGACTGTAGTTTAACCCAAACTATGAGTCGACAGTTTTGCGGACATTGCATGAATGGTTACCCGTAGGTTGAGACGTGTCCCACGCCCCGAGTCCTTCTATCCTGAATTTCATCTGACAGTGATTATGCGATTGCTATAAACAGGTCGAATATTACAGATAGATTTACCGTAGAAGCCGTTAGATTCACTTGTCCTATTTGACTGGTTCTCAGCAAAGTATATTTCTACATCTGGCGTATCAACTGCTTATTTTACGTGCATCTAATCACTGGAATGTGTGTAAATTCAAAGTGATGCACGCGACACTAAGTGTTGTAAAGATACTTAAGGCTCGAGGCCTAAGCAACTGCAGTTTGACATTACCAATTCACGTAGGCAGCGTAGTACAGAGTCTACATAAACAAGAAAGCTTATGAATCTATAAAAACCTATGCAGGTGGATTGGATACTCTGCAGTTGGTCAACAACAGAAAGTGAGAATCAACTTTCAAGCCTCTTTTTGGTAATCAATACTAAACAGGGTGCCTGAATATTCATTGCTTGTTTGATTAGTTTGTGTCATATGCCACCGAACTCCCAACGAACCTTCTAATGTTGCCCTACGCAGCTGACGTTAAGATATCGGACAAAGTAAAATGAGGTAAAGGTAGGTGAGAACTACAAGTCGACCTCGATTCACAGATAAGTTGGTCTAAATGGTGGCTAATACATATCAACGAGACAAAGTATGTAGCCACGTACATTTACCGCAGAAATACCCACAGCTATAATTGTGAGGGATGTCGTTTTTTTGCCGTCAATGAAAAGCATAGAAATCTTGGGGTCTTAGTATATTATGATTAAATGATTACGGCTCACTGCCGGATTACAGTCAGTGCGTTCAAAACAGAATGGGTATTAGGTAGAACCTTCTTCAGGTTGGGATCTTCAGAGTTTGAGTAAAGTGAGTTTATAGGATATAATAAAATAAACCTTACTCAATTATCAACGCTTATAAGTATGCATATGGTAGCAGCTTGACGTCCCCTTCTTCATAAACACTTGGTAAATAATTTCTCACGTGCTTCAAATACGTATCTGTTCACACAATCAGCGTAAGAAAGATTGAAAGTAAATGAAGTGTAGTTGGATCTATAAATAAGGCAACTCTATTGGAATAGAGTGATATATTATTTTCCCAGTAATTGCTCGTTCGACTTATTTTACATTGAAATTGCCTTCAACTTTCATATATAATATTGATTATGATAATTCAGAAATTAATCTGATTTAGTAACTATTGTGTATATACAACGACATCACGAAAAGCTGGCAAAATACTGCCGCACGAACCTTCTTTTAGTAGCTTGGCGCGTACTGATAACTTACTTCGCTGTGTCATGGACAGGTCGCTTCTACTGTCACGTTTGACAAAAAATGACAGGTCACCACATGGTTGAGCTGTAAAATGAATGAAAGGAGCTGGGATTTATAAATAAAGACTAAAATGCGTAATAGAGTAATGGGACATTTTAGTAAGTGATTGAAAGTAATACATGAGCAATAGTTTACATAAATCTGGGTAAAGTGAATGAATCGCCCATGCAAATGAGCACCAGGTTTATTTCTGTAATGTCTGTAATGTAATGCATGGTGAAATGCACTGTCTGGATCTGTTACCGAATTTGCGATGATACCAGAAAATACTAGCCGCATCGGCTCTAACTGGGGAGTGCCGGAGTCTACCTAAGGATTTACTTCGCCGCCGTCGAGGTGAGTCGCGTCTCACTCCCATGGAGCGTATCCCCTTACATAATAAATCCATTTTTCTTTCTAACACGTCACATCTGTTCATCATGGGTGGCTTGTCGATAGCCTCTACAGCTTGGTAATAAGTGCGTTCATATATGGGATTTGCTATCATCGCGAGTTCATCCATGCTGGCAGTACTATCCCCAACAGCTAAAATCTGTTGTATGCTCGGTGGTAGCTTGCGGGGCCATAGCTGGTAAAATAATATTTTATCAACATTTCTATCACCTAACATCGTCCGCATATGTTTTTTTTTAGCTGCGACGGGGTTATGTCCCCCAACTGAACGTTGTTAAACAGGTGTTCGATAGTTTGGTAATCTGACAGTGACATTAATTACTGCCTGTTTCAAGTGATCATAAGGTGCATCAGTGGGAGGTGTAAGTAGTATTTCACTCACTTGATCTTCTACCTCATCTGCGAGACTAGTGATAGCATAACCAAACATTCGTCTCTGCGATGTTATATTGTTCGCTGCAAAGTAATTTTGTAAACGCCCAAACCATAACACCGGGTCAGTGGACTTAAAAGGCGGAACGGAAAGGTTGATTTTAGAAACAGGACTGTTGTCAAAATAAGCGGAAATATCGTGGTGAGAAGACATATAAGCGCATAAAGGTTGTGAGCAATGAAAATTATAATAAAAAGCGTGTCAAAAATAACCGGTAAGAAAGAAAATACAATACAAAAGTAATGTGACACTTGGTTAAAAAAATAATCGGAACAGACTCACTTCGTCAAGATTGAGCAGGTTGAAAAGATGAAATATATCCACATAGAATGTTTAACATAAATGTACTTAGATCCACGAATTTTAAGTGTTGATGTAGTCAGCAAATGTTAAACAAATAATTCTAACAAATATGATGCAGCAGAGGACAAGATTGTATGTGTCCAAGTTTCGGTTAATGTATAAGTTAAGAATATTATGATATATTTTGTGATAAAGCAGGAATAATGCAGTTAGCTGGTATAGACAGTTAAATATATCCACAAGAGTTGCAAGGTTCGTGTCGGCTCACAACTTTTGCGGAATGGACGGATGAAATTCGTCAACGTCGCTGTCGTAAAAAGACTGTGATTCGAGTACGATATTCCAATAACTAAACTTCATTACGTCAATGACTAACATCGACTAATTACAAACACGATCGATGTATATTAAAAGTCAGAACGAAGAGTAGGCGGAATATTTACTAACGAAACAACTATCGAACGTGTGGTCGAGAGTTACAAGTTAAATCAATGTGTTCAATATTAATATAAATGCAACAACCAAACAATGTATAATTTTCTAATAACAGTTCAATGCTTATACACAGAAAATAGTCAAGTTGATATTTGTCGTTAACGTACAGTAATCAAACACTCAACACATTGTCACTACAACACTATTTTTGAAATGTCTTGTGGTGCACTGAAGGTCTATATTAAATTGCCTAAGCTATCTTAAGAATTAAGATTTACTGAGTCAACTGACTGTTATGTCATCTGCCAATCATCAAGTGTTGATAGCAAAACCAGTGCATTGAGAGATAATTCTGTAGGACCTACCCCTATTCTTAACCCTTGATTTAACTCTTTTTCCTCTCAGTTCTAGAAGCAATACAACCAGTGCTACATTTTCCAAAACCAAGAACACTCTTATTATCTAGACGCCGATATCAAGGAATTCTTCTAAGCAAAGTTTAAGAGTTTATGTGTTAAAAGTATATCAGTAGTAAAATTTAACGGAGAGACATGTGATAATCATGACTTGTACCTATCCTTCTGTACCTACACGCAGCTATAATTTGCGACATATTAATCAAATAACTGCGAAGATTTGTTTTGTGATATTTTTTCTTCTAAGATTAACTTCTAGGTTACATAGAGCGCGGTACTCAATGTGGATCTCAGCCTCTGGCCTTATATGAAGAACTACAAAAAGGTTTGAGCGTACATTTCGCTAATGTCTATCGCAGAAAAGGGCTCCAAGTGCCTTAGATAACGGACCTGAAGCTAGTAAGTATTGTCAAAATATTTCTTACTAAAAATACAACGGGGTTTCTTTTCGTTGGTAATCTGTCAGTTTTTGCTTGTTACCAAATGGATTAAATTTTTTTATTCAATGAAACCTTATTCACAGATAAAGTCAAGATCTTCTTCTCAAGGTTTGGCGGTGGTTTGCGTAGTGCTTTTCACAAGCCACACCAGCCTAGTGTACCAGATAATAGTCGTGACGCTAACAATTGTTGTTACTCTCCCGATGACCAGAAAACGAGCGAAGGAGTGACAGTTACTGAATCAAATAAGACAGTTAATCTTCCACATAGTTTAAGGTATGTTTAACTTTTGCATGTAGCCCTGGGGGTGTCAAATCCGATGCACTTTCTTATTAGTCAAACACTGCTTAGAAGTGGTACACTTCAAAACTACTCTTTTTGTGTTAATTCGTCATCAAATGCAGAAACCCATTGTTTTTGCTCAGTGATTTTGCTTTTACAGTGAATGGTGCGGTATGATTTATTTAATACTGTAACGTACATTCACTGCCCTAATGCATGTGGAATTGGTATGTGATGGTCCACCTTTTGCACTTTTAAAGCTATTGCATCCGTGTGGGGAGTATTTCTGTGTAAATTCTGATTCTAGTGCGTCTATAGAGTAGTAATTTTCTCTTGTCTGTTTTATATTTACTTTAGTTATGTATGTTGAATTTATATCGCCCTCATGTTTTCTTAAACTTAATTTAAAGCTGCATATCACTAAGTCCTATAGAGTTTTTAGCTCAGCGTAATATTTCATAAAAATCACCAGTGCCTTTACCGAGTTTATTTTAGCTAATTACGTCTATACCATACATTATTTAGACTGCTGTTTGACGATTTAATGCTGAGTTGGTCCCCTTTTAATTCGCACATACTAAACGTCTGAATAAATCAGCTTCAATGCCTGTCAAACGTTACTCTCAACTATGGACAATGTGAACTCAGTTTTTAGTTATGCAGCGTTATGCATAAGCCCGGTCATTGTGATAAAATTCGATCATACTTTGGTTTGTTTATTAGAAGTAACCGAGTATCAAGTATTGTAAACCATCATGAAATACTTTAAATGCAATTCTTTATTCATTGTAATACCAGGGTGTATGAGAGTCTTATGACCAATAAATTGCATAAGAAGGTTTATTCTATAACCAATATCACTGATATATGGCAAACATTCAGTGTAGCAGTTCTCAGCCAAGGCCAACATAATAAATTTAAAAGAAATTCCATAAAGAAGTAGAATGGGTTTACTTCCAAAAAATCATCAACTTCAACAACTTTTTTACTTATTTTACTATGAGTTTTGTACATTGTAAGTCTACTCATGAGTGGTTATTTTTTGTAAATGGTTCCCATCATTTAACGCATAAAATCCCATGTGAAAAAATGTCAGAAACATTTAAGTAGTTTACTGAAGTCAATAATTTTTAGGTGATCTGTCAAATTTAGTGTGTACTCACTTTAAATACATATTTTAAGAGTCAGCGTCCTTGACTTTCAGTCATCAAATAAAGGGCTCAAACATTGTCCCTATTACTAAGGTCATATTTAAATCATTGCCAAGTATTTATATCTCTACGTTATTAATACCATATCAGATGTAGATTATTATTATTATTATGCAAACTATTCATAAATGGTTGCGAATGCTATTTACACGTCACGTCCAAAGATTTCAAGGAGTAATTTAAAGATTGTTTACTTTGACATCAAGCATTCGTTATTAGTTATTGACATTCGTTTTTTAGTCTGTTATATGAATACCTGACTATTATGTGCCATTCATGGATTATATGAACAAATCTTGGATATTTTCTCATTACGTCAATTCGACAATGTTACTTTATGTGTCGGTTTCAATCTTTCAATAAATCTGTATGTCAAGCAGAAAAACACTACTAATCTGTTTTTATGAAAACATGTATTTGTTTGTGGGATATGACAATTTAGATAACTTACATGTTCTTAAGATTAGACCTTCAATTTTAAGAAGTTGCTATCAACTGTACATGTGCGTGCATATATTATATAGAACTTAGTTTCGTATCTTTCCAGAGAAGTGCATTTTCAAATTTGAAGGATTAAATAGTTTTTTATGATAGTAAATAGAATCCACATCAATATGCTGGGAATTTTTTTAGTCTCGTTTTGCTTTTAGTCTACGTATTGTTATTAATCAAAGGCGATGTTTAGAGCGACTCAATCACATTTTTTATATGAAACACATCAGCATTTGAAATACGCAAAACAAAAGGTTGAAGATTTTAGTAGAAACGAAGAATGATATAATGTATTGCATCCATAAACAAGTGCAGTATTCATTATTCATCTAGCTCGTCCCTCTGCAAGTTTTACATTTCACGAGTACTTTGTGTGAAGCATATTATCTCACTTTTATTATTCATATGCTAGACTATTGAAATTGGTGACATTTGTACGACCCTGTTTGTTTAAGTTCACTAAACGGGATTCCAGTGTTTCCCGGAAATAATTTTTAAATTATAATTCATCTTCACAAAATGAAGCATTTGTGGGCCTTCTTACTTTCTCCGTAACTTACTCTTGTATTTACATATACTTGCCTTGATATGACGTTTATTATCGACTTCAATATTATAAAGTATATCATTGAGTATAGTAGAGATCTTTCTAAATAATTGTAAACAACATAAGATATAAGCTTCCATTACCTATGCGCTTTTATATATGCCGTTTGATTTTCTACCATATCAATCATTGTGTTCACATTGATTTTGTACTACCAAACTTAGCGTATCTTTTGTACATACTATGACAGGTTCTTGCTAAGTAAATATATTAGTAATATATGTGGTGCATTTATAAAGTGTTTATATATTTTTTGATGAAGCATTTTCTTTATTATACTGATAAGCCAAAGTTGTGGTGTATCTGCCATCCGCCTGGAGCCCTCCACAGGGTTGCTGGGGGTCCCAAGCCCGGATAAAGGAGAAGGGTTGGGCATGGGGTTAGCAACCCCACCCCGGAAAACAACTACCATGCTAAAAAACAGCTTACGAGTAAAAACCTCTATAACCATCCTAACTCTGCCCTGGGAATTGGAAGGACTAATATGACGCTTCATAGTGAAAGCCGAGCTCCTTCGGAAGCCATGAGGCCGATGCCCTCCTTCTGACAACCGGAGCAACAATTAATTAAACGGGACAGTAAGAACTCGGAAAGATAGGAACATGCGCCGTTGCCTCTTTGTTGTCTCTGCCTATGCTCCTACTGATTGTAGCTCAGATGAAGTAAAAGATGAATTTTAAAGAAAGCTTTCAGACCTCCTTCGAAAAGCTAAGCGTACTGATGTAGTGATTATGGCTGGTGACTTTAATGCCCCAAGTAGGTAGATTAGACGAAACCGAAAGGCACCTAGGTGGATCCTATGGTGTCGAGGCCCAACGAACAGATAATGGCGACCGTTTATTACAACTGTGCTCAGATAACCGTCTATTTCTATCAAGCACTGACTTTAAACATAAGGAAAGACATCAGTTGACATGGCGGCCCCCACAGTCAACTAAACGTTGGAGTCAAATAGACCACATTGCTATCAGCCACCGTCGAAGAAGCTCGATAGAAGACTGCCGCTCATTTTGGAGTACATGTTTAGACTCAGACCACGCTTTAGTACGAGCGCGTATTAGTCTGCGTCTCACTGGACGTAAAAGACCCACAGCAAAGATCCCCATAAGAGTCCAACTTAATGATGAAAAAGTCAAGAATATATTTCAGGAACAACTTAAAAACCAATTAGTCAACTGCATAAACGATACCCACCCCGAGTCAGCTTGGAATGATATCCAAAAAGCTGTCGAAACAGCAGTGATATCTACTAGTAAACTAAACCAAAAAGTTAGGAAAACTCAGTGGATTTCAGCTGCATCTACTGAACTGATAGATGCTCGGCAACACATCCCGTCTAGTTCTGAATACGATGAGGAGCGAAGGGAACTTAAACACAAACTGGTTAAAAGCTTACGGAATGATCGTGAGCAGTGGTGGGTGGCGAAAGGTAAAGAGATGGAAAATGCAGCGGCAATAGGTAACAGTAGGCAACTGTTCAGACTTATTAAGGAAACGGGCATCAAAAATCCAACTGTAAGTGAAACTATCGCAGAAAAAGATGGGGGCACTATTCACTGTCAATCCAGAAGGTTGGACCGATGGGCAGAACACTTTAGGGAACAGTTCAATTGGCCCTCGGCGTCATCCCAGTTGCCCACCATTCCCAAGCAATCTGAATGGCAAGTTAATACTGGTCCCCCAAGTCTTAGTGAGGTTGAGAAGGCTATAGGGAACCTAAAGCGAGGTAGAGCAGCAGGACCCGATGGGTTAACCCCTGAGATAGTTAAGGATGGTGGTCCAGTTTTGGCAGCGAGATTAACGGGGATCCTGTCTAGAATCTGGGAATTGGGCGTAATCCCATCTGACTGGTCCCAAACACTAATCATTCCAATCTATAAGAAAGGACAGAAGTCCTCCTGTGACACTTACCGTGGAATCAGCTTAACGAATATAGTATCCAAAATGTTGGCTTCAATAATACTTCGACGCCTAACTAAAGCTCGTGAAGAGCAAACTAGAGAGAACCAAGGTGGTTTCAGACTTGGACGTGGCTGTATAGACCAAATATTCACACTTCGGCAGGTTCTGGAACACAGACACACCTTTAGACGCCCAACAATAGTTGTATTCCTTGATCTTAAGGCGGCATTTGACTCCATCGATCGTAAGGTTATGTGGCAATGTCTGTCATTGAAAGGCGTACCAGAGAAGTACATTAACCTTATACAAGCTCTCTACTCGAACACCACATGTCGAGTGAGAGCTTATCGCGGATTGTCATCAAAACCGATTACCTCAAGTGGTGTTCGTCAAGGTTGTCCGCTTTCCCCATTTTTATTTAATTTTATCATTGACACACTTTTAGAGTTGACATTTTCATCGTGTGACTTCGGGGGAAGGGGTTGACCTCCTTCCAGGAGATAAACTAGCTAACTTAGAATATGCAGATGATATAGTTCTCTTAGGCGAAAATGCTGATAAAATGCAGAATCTTTTGACTACCTTAAACATGAACGTAAAGATGTTTGGGATGCGATTCTCTCCACCCAAATGCAAAATGTCACTTCAGGATTGGCTTGATTCGACACCGAAATTAGTGATAGGGAGTGAGGCAGTTGAATGTGTTGACTGCTTCACTTATCTCGGCAGCCTCATCAGTCCTGACGGTCTGGTGTCTGCTGAAGTCTCTGCGCGCATACATAAAGCCCAATTAGCTTTTGGGAATTTGCGTCACCTGTGGCGTAGGCGAAACATCCGATTACTGACCAAAGGACGCGTTTACTGCGCAGTAGTTCGATCCGTCTTACTTTATGGATGTGAAACATGGCCATTAAGGATAGAGGGTATTCGTAGGCTCCTAGTATTCGATCATAGATGTCTTCGAAACATTGCTCGTGTTTGCTGGGACCAACGAGTAAGCAATACATGGGTTAGGAACAGAGTACTAGGTAGATACGGTAAGTCTATTGATGAAGTAGTAAATCTCTATCAGCTAAGGTGGTTAGGACATGTGTTGCGTATGCCTGACCACCGCCTACCTCGACGAGCAATGCTGTCTGGTGTAGCAGTAGGCTGGAAGAAAGCTAGGGGCGGCCAAACCAAAACATGGCACCAGTCCATGAAGTCATTGACAATTGGGCTGAGCCATGTTAATAGGTGCAGACTACCTGGTTGGGGTCCGCGTGACGCTCGTAATAAATGGTTAGAGACTTTGGGTGATATGGCTCAAAATCGTTGGCAATGGCGCAGGTGCATCCAGTCTTCGTCTTCCTTCAAATTCTAAGTTTCTGAACTCATCATAATTTTCTCCTTACTGAATCATATTTTCTTAAATCTTATCACCGATCTCTATTCCCTTCTATTAATACTAACTCTGTTACTACCTCCCCTACTCCAGGATTTGATTCGACAATTTCATCTCTATCTGCTAATTGAGGCATGGCAACTTGAACTGACGTACGCATGTACCAAGTTCTGCGTTGTATCTGTCTGTCTGTCTGCCATCGGATCACCATATATGCCTAAAGTTGATACATGTGGTGCATAAATCCTTTCAAACACTAGGTTTGTGGTTGAAGGATTTAACCTTTAGTCAGTCCGAACCCCACTGAATATACTTCAATTTGATTTGTCAATTACGATGTCACTCATTTACCAAGTACAGATTCATTTATGCAGGTTTAACCTGCATTACTACCCGGCTGCCAAAGCCGAAGTAAGTGAAGCAGGACTCGAGATTTCGACTGTGTGACTGAAAATTGGACACTAACCAATTAACTATCGCTCCAGTAGTTAAAAATGTATCCTTTGAATCTCAAGTGTGGCTCAAGGATGAGTACGTCAGCCTACACTTGGTTAGTGGATTAATCCCTCACGTTTAATGGCTGGTATAAATTGTATAAGTCATAGGAAATAAATGGAGCTAGGCTTAAAAGCAGTATGAAGTAATTATATGTTAAAGATTTGAAACACTTTTTTAGATGAATGCATTTTCACAACTATTGCGTTTTTTATACCACTTAAACCTTCAATTGTTGGATTATAATTGCTTTGAAAACCCTAATCGAGAAATCTATATCATCCTGCATGGCCTGGACTGACATTTAGATGTTTGCTATCCTTTGAACTGTCCTTCTAAAATCTGTACTGGAAGGAGTGATAAACATTTTAAATATCCTTCCATTGTCTTTCATGTTGTTCAAAGAGCTGCATTATGTCGAAATCATGAAAATGAGGTACTATATCGTTTGAGTGCTTCATGTTGGTAGAAATTTCCCTTAGTAATCAACAAGTAGGGAATTATTTGAAGGAATATGTTTATCCTAAGGTTAAGTAAAATGTAGAGTCGGATGGTCCTAATGGAATCCACTTGACCTATCCTGTGCATATAATCTGAAGTATATTCGAATAAAGAATTTTTCACTTTCCTGCTACTCCTCTTTTGCACACCTTTTAATAATAGGCACCATACGATCGACGAGGCTAAATACCACTTCGAAGTCAATTAAAATTGCGTCAATCACTCGAACTTTATTGCCTTAGTCAATCATATTAATAGCCTTTTCAACTCAGTACCAATCACTATGTTGTTGATATTAATAAAACAGGTTTGTAGTAATTAAGTTTCATTAAATAATTTTCTTTATTTATAAATGTAACTCATTTTTAATCAACTATTCTGTTTTTAATATTTGACTTTTGTGTGTATATATTGCTAACAGTAATATGAAGTAAGTCGTGTAGTTAATTGTTCTAATTGAAATTTATGCTATTCACTTTGAAGTGTTTTTGTTTGTTACAAAACAACACAAATTAAATCCACCGAGTATCTTGAAATCTGCAGATACCTGGAGGGTATATATATATATATATATATATATATATATATATATACCTAGTGTATATGCAGCTATTGATTATGCAAGTGTGTGGTCATGCAAAGTTATTTTAACTTTTATTCTAACCACTATTGTGCGCTTTATTTACATGTGCTGTTTAGACTTAGATTTTAGTTGTTTATTAATATATTTTGTTTTATATTTGCTTAACGGAAATATAAGTTATTGAGTGCAAGTTTTCAATTTTTTGTTGAATAGTTTGTAAATCTGCTAACACCATAGCATATGTATACGTTTTCAGCAATTCCTTACATTCATTTATGCCTTAGAAATTATCCTAGATAAGATTGTAACGGAAGGTGATGTGTGTGGTGCAAACGGCTTCTAAAATCCCAATTTATTATCGTTAGCTGACATCATTAATACTAGATCAGAATTATATTGAAACACATACTCACTACATTCCTCTGATTGTTTTCAGGTACTCCCTAGGATGAATCTTTCACAATACACTCAACATACTTCTAAAAAATATACTGGAGTGTCTTATTTTTTGTCGGAACTCTTAGTTCCCATTACTTCCAGGCTATTTACCAGTATTATATCTGCTCTTTCAACTCTACTCTTCAAGTAGCCATGTCTATTTTATCCTTTTGTACACATTAAAAGACAATTATGTAAACATGACATGCGATCTTTATCAACCTGTCTTTTTTAACTTGATTATATTAAACTTAATGCCGTTTATGTTACTATGTGGCGTATCTTAAGTTGTTCTTATAGGGTAACACATTCCTCCAATGAAGCATCCTGTTTCTTGTCGGTACAAGATAAATTAGATTATGTTAATATATATAAAGTTTCTTGTCCACCGGAGAGTCCGTGGTGGCTTTCATTAGTTTTATGATCCTAAATAAAGTAACTTGTGTTTAAACATAGGCGGATTTACAGGTATCTAATCCTATATGATCGAGTTAATAGTAAATAATTCAAAAAAGACTACATGTCTTGAGTGATCTTTCATTATAAAGTGCATCGTCAATTAAATTTAAATAATCGATCACTGATATTGATTAATCACATACAAGAAAGTTCCTTTCGCTACGATAACATACGAAACAGACCTGATACCTCAATATCGAACTGACGGTTCTCTCAAAATCAGCAGAAACTGATCGAAATTTCTCAGAAATAGTAGGGAAAATTCGTACGTATGTATATATAACCATTATAAAATACTAACGTTTAGTTCAAACGTCCTCATCACCTTGTAATCATGTTACTTCTGGAATTTTTCATAGCTAATTTAATTCGAAGATCTGAGTCATCTGAAATTATCGTTGCATACGGAGTCCAACTACAGTTTTGTTACGATTTATAGGTTAGTCTTCATTTATTATTTATTTATTCAAACGGTTGTGGAGTTATTGGCGGAAATATTTCTAATGTTTACTTGTTCAAAGTTAGCTTAGTTAATTAGTTATTTTACTTATCTTTAAGCCTTAAACAGCAACATAGTGGTTGAAGTTTTGGTTGTTGCAGCGGCGTACTAATGGTTTTAGACTTTCAACCAATAGATCACTGGTTCATACCTTTCTTCACTTCTGTCTGGAAAACCGAGTAGTTTCATTAGGCATCACATTTTACTCTGGCTTAAAGCCAAGTACACTATTCCATACCTGGCAAATGAGTTATTTATTGTAATCTTAATTTAAAGAAGTATATATTCCTTCGATAGACATTTCAGTATTATTCCTCATTTCCGCCGGTTATTGGTAATAAATAAGAGCATACTTTCCTGACTAGTCCTTGATAAAATGAAGCACATTTCTTCCACTGAGTGTCCTAACTTTTACTAAGAGTACTGTTGTTACCTGGTGTATGTTCAGTGGTCAATAATAATTCTTTCGATATTACAAATTATACTTGTTTTGTTTCTTTAGGTTACTTTTTTCTTGCTCTGTATTATCTACTGTATTCATAGTTTTAATAAAATGATACATGCTTGATATTATATATAGCCAGGACCATGTTTGTATAAATGCCGGGTTTTTTCATCGCTTTCCAAGTTTTTTTGTCATAATGATTATTTCAGTGCTTCTGTAAATATGTTCGTATATGCTTCTGTCAGGACCTTAACAGCAGTTTAGATTTTGGCTTAAAGTTATATATAAATCGGGTATACACATGTCAAATAAGGATAACTTAGTTGATGATATTAAGTGAACTGTTTACTCGTATAATCAGTTTATTCTATGAAGAAAATGTTAATATTAAAAGTATTAAATGTGTAAAATAGGTTATTTACTGTTTTTACCTTAGTATTGTATAAAATATCTGTTACATTTAGATCTAAATGTTGCTATAAAGTTATGTAGTTTCTGACTTATTTTTCAATTCTTAGTCATTTCCCTGGATTTTATCGATACTACAGTTATATTTTACTTATCAACAAGCCTAATTTTGCTAACGAGGTTTGGGGTCATCATATATTTCACTTTACTAAATATACTTCGTTCAAAATATAAGGCGCATTGTTGGTTACAAGTTAGTCATATATTGGAGCTCTGAAGCTAGTAACACAACTTCCGATTCTTTGAGTGAATTCATAATTGAAAATAAACATGTCGATCCGTCTAATTAACCTATCTGTCAGTATTATTATTAAGGGTTAATAAACAGAATTTATTTTTGGAAGAATTATTGACATACATATTCAGTTCGTTTTAAAACAAATTGCCGAAATTCTTTATTTCAAGCCATCTATTCTTTACAAAACCTGAAAACTCAGACACCATATCTCACTAACATCATTCATAATATTCACTAAGTTCAGAAGTGTAAATGTGCAATGCAAAATTCCTTAAAAGTAGATTGTATTATGGTTTGAGGGGTGGTTTCAGTCTTTTAGTTTGATTTTAGTGATTAGTGAATTAATGTTCTTTCTTTATTGCAGTAGTTCGGAATACTTGTAAAGTTTTTATTAAGCTCATAAGTGGGTTTCATATTTACAATATATTATTTGTCGATGCGTATTTAACACTATATGCCGTGTAATAAGTGCTTCTGGTTATTAACTGAGTTGAACCAGACTAATACATTAGCTTTCAACATTTAAATCGTTTCTCAATAGTTTTATATACTGCGAAACAAAAGTGATCATATAGTTGAATACAATGAGCACCTTAAACGAATGAAGTTAATTCTAGGAAACACTCCATCCTACTATGTGGTCGACAATAAAAGTTGTCTTGCAACACTTAATGATGTGGCTTGCTGATTAGTAACATACATGTACAAGCCATCTTTTAGGATATCTCTTATCAGTTAGTACCACCTCACTTTCCGTTAAAATACGCCTAAGTGTTATTTTTTAAAGAGTTTTAACGTTGAACGATAGATATGGTTTGCTATTTTTAGTAATGATAGGAGATATGTAGATTCATTGCTATTCTGTATTTTACTTTTTCTCCGGAATCAAGTTGATCATTGAGTCTACGTATCTAGTAGACATGATCTTCATTACGTCACTCATTAGCGTTGTTGCTACATCAATAACACTAGTTCCCACAGCAAACGCTAGTTAGTCTATGCAAATTTTCAGTGTTTCTACTTCTTAACTAGAACACGAGAGAAGACAACCAATATGCTTTCTATATTTCAAACATACAGCACAACCGTATACATCATATACAAGATCATAATAAGTTACTGAGTGACATATATATGATTAGTTAATTGTAATTTATAAACGGTAGGAATACATCCACATTTTTTAAGTTGAATTTAAGTTTACAATTACGATTATGAAAATTACTTCATAGAATGATATGTATATATATGTCCTTATTCATCAGAAAGTAATTTTCAAAGCTAGAGTATCATTTATTCACTTTTGTTTAGTATCATTTACTAACATTCACATAAATAAATTTTTCCTTGGGTATCCAACTTAATTTCACCTATGAATTTTTTTACATTGTGAAAAAAAACTAATAATGCACGATAACTCATTTCAGTGGTGTGTTTTAATCTTTAAATAACTTGATTTGATTGAATTAAAACTATTCTAGTATTTAATTTGCAGAATCGCATTCATTTGTTCTTATTTTTTCCCATCTCTTATTTTCACTTGTATGAGTTCAAAACAACACTATAGTTCATGCGTTATTGACTTTTATTATCTTTCATTCTCCTATGCATTAACGCTTCTCAAATGGTTATTATTATTTTTACCACTTTACAATACAGTACGTATTATGTGTTGGTGTTTACTCATAAATAAATAATAATTCCAATTACATCTGTTATTGTATTTCCTGTTAACAAATTAACTGTAAACATTAGGTTCATTCCTACTTAGTCTGATTGTAGTTTATGGTAAAAATGTGTTTTTACTTGACGATTATTGTTGACTGCTATTTACAGTGTTGTGTCTAGATCCAGTCGAACTACTATGGCTATTTTAAAGTTATATCCACTGTCTTTTCCTACTTAATTAACCCCATTCAGAAGGTTCACATCATTTACATGACTCATACTATGAGTCACAAACTCTATACATTGATTTTGTTTCTTTGGCTTTCTCTCGACTTCTACGTTAACCAGTACTAGGCGTAGTGATAGTTGAGTATGGCCATAACATTTATCCAATCACTAAGTCGATGAAAGTTTGCAGCATCATCAATCTGTTTACAGCTTAAAATCCTTCATTTAACTTCAACATTAATTACCTTAATAGCTTCACGCCTTCTACTTCCAACCACTAAGTTGCATAGTCACGTCTCACCTTTTTCGGTTTGAATAAACAGATGATGTCATTAGTCTTCACATTGATCAAATAGTTCCATTATACGCGAGCAATTTTTCAAAGATAACTTTCGTCAACTACTCTTAGCCTATGTTTCCCCTATAGAATATCTTGCCTTTTAAATCATTGGGTCAGTTATAGTTTAAACTTATAAATGGTCGATTTTATTTCCATCTGTAGTAATGCTCTTTGTTTGCGTTAATGTTTTGCTTCTGCACATATATATATATATATATATATATATATATATATATATATATATATATATATATATATTGGATGATATTCCCAATTGATTAGTTCTGTTTGTTTATTTTCTATCATATTTATAGTATATCATGCATGTGAAATTTGTGTGTTTCTGTGTGTATATGCATGTGAAACTGAACCTTAACTACCTAAACTGATTAATTAAATCAAATGGTTTAGATCGATAAATGCATAAATACTTTTCTCATGTAATGATTTATGGTTATATCCTAAATATAATTTGTTTAACTTAAACCATAGATGTTTGTACTGATTTTGGTTATAAATGATAACATTTTCTCTGAATTGGTTTTAATATTAAGCTAGTCAACTCCAGTAGTTCTACTTTCATGGGAAATTGTAAGGTTTCAGATGTTCAGATCTCCTTACATAGACGGGAAAAGACAGTTATTGTTAACTAACCAGGGTTTTCTGCTACTTACATCCAACCATCTAGCATCGCCTTACTTTAACTGTTACACAGGTTTACTGAATTCTGAATTTGTTCAAAAATCGGTAGTGATTATCAATTTCGGGTGAAAAATATCTGAATGAGAAACTGTGCATCAGTGACAACTG
Organism: Schistosoma mekongi; assembly: GCA_034768735.1. Classification (NCBI taxonomy): domain Eukaryota; kingdom Metazoa; phylum Platyhelminthes; class Trematoda; order Strigeidida; family Schistosomatidae; genus Schistosoma; species Schistosoma mekongi. Next base: position 29,273,117 of record CM068308.1, read on the forward strand.
TAAGACAGACTTTGTTAAACGTTCCTTAACTGAGTAGGAAAATAAAATATAAAGAATTCTCGTTTTATGTCTTGTTAACTAGTGATAAGAAATATTGTTCGTGAATTATCTCCCGATTATTGCTGACAATCTCAACAATAGTACAATCTTATACGATGTTCACAAATAAGTACCGGTTAAAATACAATATGTTGTAGCCTCAGAATAAATATTTCGTATGTTTAAGTGTGCGTGTGCCATTTTAGAATTTCAAGACCTTGCATGTTGTTCTACAGGGATTCTAAATAAATAGATGACATTTAAAAACAAGCTAAATCCTTCTACACTAATCTGATCAGTCATCCTCTAAACTAGTCATATTTCAATTACGTTTTATCATTCATTGGAAATTATTTAAATTAATGTTTCTGCCGCTAAATGTTTTCGTCACTTGTTTATAATATTTACTTTATTTATTTATATGTTTAGTAAAGGCAACCGAGTTTCCTCTGCGATTCATATATTGGATGAATCACATAGGTCTAGCCCACAATCATCATGCACCAATGATAATTTATCTCCTTTCCATAATTCTTCTGCTTTTCGAGTATGTTATTATTCGTCTTTTGTCCTACGTATATTTCTCTGGGTTATCCTTTTAAAAAAGGTTATTGACTTGAATTGCTGAAATTGGTTTTTAAACTTGAATATCTCAAACTAATATCAATTCTAGAATCACTTAAATTAGAGTGCGTCATGGATCCTTCAGAATTATCGATACTGAATGTCCACGTATACACATGACATCTATCTTCAAGCATTATCATAATCTCGACACGATGTAGTCACTAAGTCAGAATCCGGCAGTTAGCATTTCCAAACACTGACCATCATGCAGCATAATGTCATTATTATCTAACCGATTGTTGTATACTACTTCGGTTTCAACTTGGATGACCCAATACGTCATCAATTTATTTTGAAGCTAGTTTCTATTAGGGACAGGGTTCTTATTTAGATTAATAGTTTGTAGCATTTTGCCTAATTTGATAAATATAGTTGTTAATAATAAATAATCAGGATGTACTGGATAACCGTCAATCTGTTTAGATTCTTTCATAGTAACTTTTGATACTATCCAGTCGTCCTAACGGAGTAGGTGGGATTGGAGTTTATACTAGAAACTCAGTGATGCAAAGGTCAAATGCTACACCATATCCCCCTGACTTTTGATGGTTCCCTTGTTAGCATCAGTATATTATTTGTTAGCTATGATGATTAGTTTATTGGGAATATTTCGCTGCACGAATTCATCATTGACTGCCTCATCGATCCTTCTGGATTCAATAAATATTAAAGGTTGTGATTAGTGATAACACTGAAAAATGCTTTAATCAAGTGAATAAAACCTGTAAATTAGAATACTGTAATAGTATTTTGCGACCTGTATGATAATTGGCTTTCAGTGTTATGAGAACGTTGGATGCGTGTGCTTACTTATCTCTGGATGAATACTGATAAACCGGGTTTTAAAAAATTGCTCTATCACATAAACAAGCGAAGAATTCGGTGATCTTTTAAATTATCTGAAGTCGTTTCATCATTTTTCATATCTTTTCGGAATTTCCACTTGATAAGCTATGTCATTTCTTGTGAAATTTAAGATATGATTAACTAGTTATTTAATACGTTCCGGTTTCCTACAGATAAGTTATTTCAGTTACAAAGGTCAATCTGCTATATTTCGTGGCTAATTATTCCATTGTTCCTAACTTATAACCTCTTAAGTTTATGATCTATTGTCTTTAGAATAAGAATATGTTACAAATATGTAACGTAAGTCTTTGAAATCAATAATCTACTAGTAATGTTCTTGGCATGTTATCTGCCGAAGGACATTTACTTTGGCATAGAGTATGCGGACTTTATCATTTTATTGGCGCTTAATGATTTGGAAACTAGCATTCATAGGCTTTGCACCACCGACGCGTAAAGTACTTTTACGGATTTAGCAAAAGACTGTACCTCGATTCACTGCAAGTACTTTTCCATTTTAGCTTTGCGAGACTCTCATATTCCACAGGCTGATTACGTCCAGTTGTTTTATGTAACAAATCGTTTACTTCACAATTAAATTTCTTACCACAATCCAATTCCTTTTTCTGTTATCAGGATGAATTGAACTGCAAACTCCGAAGCCGCCCTGGCCACCATCTGCCTCCAAGAATTACAACAGTTGCTAAATCTGCTGAAAGTTCAGATAGTCTCGTTTCAAATGAATCCCCATCACCGAATCAAAAACGTTTATACAGTCCATATCCACCTCACAGTACTCGTTTAATTACAACCACTCCATCTAGTAGTACACATGAATCTATTAATTCAACTTCGTCATCTCCTAGTACTTCGGATTTAGTTACTTTACAGCATAAATTAGCTGTCAGTAGACCACGAAATCGTCGTCCACCAACAAGAACACATTGTTGCACACCGAATAATACAGATGATAAATTTACTCACTTCTTTTCTCCGTCAACATCGTCATGTACCAATGTATTACTAACTGATAATGTTTCATTTTCTAATCTACAACTTGGTCTTATAAAAGAAGAAAGTGAAATAGTCCATCAAATTAACGACAAACCCCATCAAAATGCATCTACAATAAATTATTTAGCTACTCCTATATCAGCTGTAAATACTGATGAATTAATCGATGAGAATTCAGATTTCAGTAAACTCGATTCATCACTTTCAAGTATAAATTTGGGAGGCTGGTTAGTAAATGGGTCACTTTAATGTTTATCACTATTTGTAATAAATTACACCTCGTTTTGTTTTACATTTAACTTGGAATTTCGGTGGTTGAGATGCACATTATGTATATCCAACTACCGCCTACCACAATGTCCAATTTTAGGTATCTCGGGAGTTAAGTAAACTAAAAGTATATGCAACCAAGTGAGAGATTCTCGTCAGTCCATTGATTTCTCGTGTGATCTATGCTGGTGCCTGTAGACTGTGGTTGCGGTCTCCGCGATTGCAGTATTTATTTGTTGGAGACGTTGGGTGACAAGTCTGACATTCACTTCCTATCTTTCTCTAGTTTCCTAGTTGCAGTATTTCTTCCTACATATCCTGTCATTACTTCTCGAACTATATGCTCAATGTTTATTTATTACTAATACATTATCACTACTCCTTTACTATTATCAGTCTCATCGTCCTTATACAGTATTGTAACTTAAGCTAACGCACACGTGCTAGTCTGTACATTATGTCTTATTGTAATTTGGTGTATTGTGGAGTGCTATTATTTAGTACACCTATTGACACATGTATTTCAACTAAGTTGGCTGCGCATGTGTAGCTTACTTGACTTACTTGTAGTATGATTAGCTAGGTAATATCACTATCCTTCATGAAAACGATGTAACTGAAAGCCAATTACTTAGACCTGTAAATGGACTTACATTTACATGGAGCATTTTTTGAAACAGGTATTGAATCAATGATATTTCTTATTTCTTATTATTACCGTGTTCGAGATTACTTAAGTTATTCACTAATTTGATCACATGTTATTTATTGTTTTTTGATCTGAGACGTTCGCTGTGCATGTATGGTTTGATTTTTGAATGATTCACAAAAGGCATATGTTAGTTTGTTAGTTTTCATCACTTAAGGAGTTCGTCGTCTTTGCAACGCCAAAGTTTTGTGATTCTGTCATACTATTTAAATTTATTATTACTTCTGTAAAAGCCATCTTCCCTGTTAAATCATATCCGGAGTTAAAAAAAAAACAGAATGTGACTCATTTACCGACTATGTTTGTGGACTCGATCGCATGTCGTACGTTGGTGACGCTGTTCACCAGGTTGACTTCACATTTGCAATAATGTTGCGAAGCGAACTGCCTAAAACCATCATTCATTTTACTTGTTTACTTACTCAGAATATTAGAGAAAAATAAAATGGTTGACATAACTAGAAAAAAGCTGGTAATACGTCCCTGATCATTTTCCTTTTGCTGCTATATTTTTGTAGTTAAATGTTGAGTTGGGTAAAATTTCCTAAAATGCTTTTTTGTGTGGAGTCAGATATTCTTGTCTATTGACTAGACTTCACAAAAAACTGATGCATATATATTGTGTGTAGTGATTGTTAAACGTATACTGTATAATTTAGAATACTATTATTATTTTACTAATGTCCACTCCAGATGGTTGTATTGAAATTCAGAAGAGTGTTCGTGATGTGACCTGCCGAGTTCAGGATTATGCGGTTGAAGTATATCTACACTAAATGGAAACTAATGACACTACCGCCCTTGAATGCTTTACTTAAGTGAAATTTGACTGTTTAGTTCTAAGCTTCGCGTTACGGACTAAACTTTGTTAGACAACCATTGAAAATCGCGAAATACTGAATAGCAGTTTCGTCTTAGTTCGCGACTCAGAAGTACTCATCTAGAACCCTACCAGCCGTCGATTTCAGAACCTTTAAGGTTGGTGGCGAGATCTCCACATTTGAACCACTGAGTTCGCATCTTTCTTTAAATTCAGCAACCTCCACAACGCAAAATACTAAGAGCCAACAGCTTAAGTTGGATCAAATCAAGAATTATGGCTTTGAAATCAAATTATGAGTCTATTTAGTCTATATCCCGTTTTCTTATATGTAAGAAAAATATACTAATTCTCATTTTATCTGACATTCAACATATTTTATAGTGAGTCTGCACTGAAGTTGGCATGTGGTCAGATACCTAATGGCATTTTGTCCATAAAAATTTTGAGTTAGAAAGAGGCGAGATCGAACGCACATTTTATATGACACAATCAATGATCAGTTTCTTTCTGCATGTAAACATTGTATGAAACCTTGTTTCCTGTTTATAACCATAACAAAGCGAAACGACCTAGTTTGTCCTTTGAATTCTTATTCACTAACTACAAATCTACTATACTAATTGGCCAATGGAGTTAGTGCATTATCTTGCTTTTTTCTGACGTACCACTAATTATCTTTCTCAAGATGAATAAACAACTAATTGAATTGTATTTTGAGATGATATTAAGAAAAGGCATAAATATAGCAAGGAAATAAAAATAACAATTTATTCTGAGGAATAGCCGAGTAATAATGCACAGTTTACTCATTATAAACAAAATATCCATTGAATTCCATCAAAAAAATATATGATTCAAGACAAGACAGAGCCAATAACAATGACAGTTCCTATATTTCCGAAATTACGTTTCATAGAGAGTAATTCCAGTAAGAATATAAGAATAAGTAGAGTTCTACAAAAAGCGGTACCTGCAGTCAAATCATATGTCTTGTTTTACAGCAGCTCTGAATTTTCAACCGGAAATAAAGACAGATTTTCTGAATTTGCCTCATCTCTGTGTATATATCAATTCATCTACTTCTCTAGAGGTAGTTATGTTGAGTTCATGATTAAGTTTGTCTGTTGTAGAATTCCCGGCCATCATCCTACTTAGTTCGCCATAAGACAAGTAAACCAATTAAGAGTTCTCTACTTGATCGTTTGATCGAGATAGGACACCAAATGAACACAAATAAATCCTTCCAGTTGATCTACTGCATCTCACCAAATTTACTATATGATTTGATTGTCTTATGGATAGGACTGGAGTCATTAGTATTCATTTTAATAAATCTCATCCATGCATAATAGGTTTTTGACAATCTCTTCCCCTACCTTGACCATCAACAACAATACAGCGAGTTGGAATTGAATTATACAACTGAATGTACAATATATTCTTCTTTACTGTCAAAATATTCGTTGTATGTCTCTCATTTTATTGCCTTTTTACTTCTGCATAACTGCACAATTCAGTTCATCTTTACGTAATTACTACTAATGTTTGACTTTGTACTAGAAAGCTCGTCAGTTCTCATACTTGATGTTACGTGGTTCGCCAGTTCTGTAGCTATATGTTATAATTTCATTAATTTATAAATTAACACCTTTGATTACTAATTACTTCCTCCACTTCATCTTACTAATCGTTCATAATTACTTTCACACGCACATTTATAATATGAATATTATTATATAGTACACCACCACCTGATTGATATCGATTTTACTGCTGTTCATTAAGTATCCCTATTATGTAGTGAAGATCACAAATTGAGCGGATTTTGATTTATTTTTATCATGAAAATTTACCATCAGTTAAGTAGTATTAATCTTACTGTTATTACTAAGCACATATATTAGTGGCATGTATGTGTATGTGAAAATTGTTGAATTTCGTAATTTGCGTCACGGACTGGCTAACTAGACAATCATCGAAAGCTAAAACACATTGGATAACATTTAGTGAGTGATGAATCATTGGTCTGAAGCGAAGCCTGATTGTCTGATTGAGAAGCCTAGATGCCTTAATGGGGTCATGAGTGCACACTTCAGAGGAGTTCCACACTACAACGAGACATGCTTAGTGCTTCCTAGCTCTCAACGGTTGCCAGGTAACAGTTGGCCTGTGATTCAAATTGCAAAATACATATTAGTGTAGAGATACGATAGAAAATCGATTGACAACAAATATTTCTTCACCTTAAATATCGTTCCACTGAAATTCTTTAATGCTGTCTACAGGCTCCCTATTTTTATAGTATTCCTGTGGTTTGTGATCAAATAGGAATGTAATAGCCATATGAAATATATATTTGACAGTAAGTTAGTAATTCACTTTTAGACTATTTTTCCCGATTTCCTGCTCACCTGACCGGCAAAATTCTTATAATCCAATCTATTGTATGTGCTTGTATGTGACTTAAAGAGTAGTTGAAAGTGTAGAACATGCGAACAGTGCAAATAATCAATAATGATACATTTTTTTGAAGAATATTTCGTTTATGTTGATCCCATTAAGCTGACATTATTAACGTTAGCAATAGTGTTCTACGTGATCTCATATGGGAAAGGTTAATCAGTCACATGGTAAGAGGTCAACCGGAAAAGTCAGTTAACAGGAATATGAGAGTACCGAAGATAGTTACTCATAAATAAGACTATCGGAACGAGCTAACTTAGTACTTTTGGAATACTTTGAAATAAAGCTCACGTCTACATTAGGTAAACGCCAGTAATGTTCAAATTGACTGTTAAAGCATTCCAATCATCCATCCACCAGTGATATAAACCTTCATCACTGTGGAAATACTTCCTGAGTAACCCAGAAGAGAAGTTAGGTTGTTGTGTATTACCCTGTAGAACTGGGAGCGTAAACGCAGAACTTCAAGGACAGTTGTTTTAGGCCGGTTGTAAATCTCATTTTACGAGGGTTCTATTCGAGATAGTTTGGCAAATTGTAGTAGCTGTTTTTCATGTCAGTCACTTAGTCTACAAGTATGTTGGAAGATAGATGGGAGTAATGAGATCAATATATGATATTTTTCTCTGAGTGTCAGTTGGAATAGTGTCGGAAAGTGCATACCTTTTTGATCAGTGAGTTATAAACAACGTAGATCTGGTACATATGTGCGTTAGCTCAAGTTAAAGTTTCGTGATACACTAAAAATCAATATTTATTTCATAATCGATTGACTCCAGTGAAAAAAGGCATATCCATTTTTCACTATCCTCTAAATATTTTTATTGTGGTCTAATTATTATTTTTCTCATAAATCCCCTCTCTCTTTTAGTATAATGAGTACAACAACTTATTTTATAGTACATTTTATACAAAATTCTTTGTAGTTTTATCTGTTTCATTGTTAGCTATTCATTTACCTGCATACCTTTCTAATAATATAAAGTATACGTGTTAGACAGTTATTTTATCAGTGGATAATTTTTTTATAAATCATTTGTACTTTATTAATATGATAGGAAACGAAGTTATATTTAGTTGATTGTAAATTATAATTGTGGTAAGTATATATTTTAGTTGTAAATAAAATGATTAAGTAGAGTTAAGTTCTTTGTAGCGTAGTGTCTCAGTAGTCAGCATGTTCGAGTTTCACTCATTAAGTTATGGGTTCGAACCCATGTCTGCCTACTTAGGTTTGAGGAACCGAGTAGTATGACTAACTTTCATACACTTAGAATGTAATAATATGTGCATGTGAATCAAGGGATTTCATTTTTTAAGACTCTACTAACTTGCATCTGGTGTAGTACTTTAACAGTTGTTGACTTTAACTATTATGCTGCGCAAACCTGGACAAATCATATGCTGTCTTAAGGACACACTATAAGTCAGTAATGTAAGTGAATTATTCACCTGTCAATGTTCTCTTTCATGGTTGGTTGAGCGAGCATTTTAAAAGCACAAGCTTTCAATTGGATTGGTTTCCTTTTTGGCTTTTTATATGACAAATATTATTTGTATTACGACTTTTTAAGAATGACTTTATAGGTTTTTTCTATTAAAAATTTCAGCATAAAACCTACATATGAGTCAGATTCATTAAAACGTGTATCTAATTCTTATCGTAAATCCGACTTGTCCCCATCCTCTGGTCAAAATTCTGTAACGCCTTCTAAACCTCCAAGGAAAAATATAGGATTCGAAAGAATAAAACTAAATTCACTTTATGATTCCCATCATTTATCGTCGCTTACATCATATGATGGTGGTGGTGATCAACAGATTCGTCCGCGCTCTATGTTCATTCCATCAGGTTTTGAAAGTCACCTATCGTCATTATCACAGATTTCTTTGAAAACGAAACATGTAAATAATGGTTTGACAAACGATGCTAATAATAATAGTTCAAAACAATCTTCAGAATCAATTGTATTTATTCCATGTAAAGGATCTATGGATAATAATAATAGTAATATTAATAGTAATAATTTCAATATTGTTAATAATCAAACTACTCTTGAGGCTACTCATAGTGAAATGAAAACACATGTCCCTGTATCTATGACAAAGAAACCTGATTTAATTGATAATGAAACAAAGCGAAATAGATATTCCAGAAGTCCAAGCCCTGAAGCAGTAGCTTTACGCCGAAAGCGTGGTGAAAATTCTCAAGTACGTCGATATTTTTTTGAAAACCTCTATATATGAGTTAGTAAAATTTTCTTGTTTGGTCAATATGTATAATCGATGTACATCTACAGTTATATAAAAATATTATTTCGGTTTACTTCCCTTTTATGTGATCCGGTCATGAGTTATTTTCAAACAAGTTGATTGTACAATAACATTCATTAATTATATAGTTTTATTTCTCACTCATTTCCCAAGTATAGATTCGTATACTCTACTTTGAGCTACACTTTAAGTGACAGTACTCGGTTACCTAAACTAAAGCACTAAGTGGGGTGGGAGCGAGGTTTGAGCCTACAAAAAATTGTTCACTTTAACCACTAAGTCGCTTTTTATTTATTTCTCAGAATTTTTATAATAGGCATAAACGTAAACAATGTAATATCTTTTTGAGTCGTGTCAGTTTTATTCGACCGACCAAACCAAATTACACCGTTAAGTTCCTTCAATGTCAGGTAGGTCGCTTGGTGATCAATAAGACTAAAAGTAGCAACTTATGGTCTGAAGATAAAGTCGTATTCTTGACCATAGTTGAACATGATGTTAATAATGTGTTTCCCCCAAACAACCAACATTTTCAACGACGTTATCTTCTATCAGTAAGATGATTAGTTCCGAAAATCCAACCCTAAGCATGATGTATTTCACTTTATCCCATGGGTGTCCATAATGCCTTACAAGTACACTCCTACCACATCTAAAACTACAAATGGGCTGTGTTTGTGAGTGGCCTTATTCTTCCAGGTGAATGAGACCACCACTAATCGGATTTCCTCTTACACACTTCAATAAGAACTGACCTCCTAAGGTGTTGCCAGTCGTAAAGTGATAACTACCCATATCATCCTAACAGCACTGAAATTATTGTAATGGATTTTTGGTCACACAAATACCACTGAGAGTTTAAAAATATGTGACAATGAATACAATGTTATGTCGTTTCGCTTAGTTCATGCTAGTCTGAGAATTATTGTACAGTCATTGGTACTATTTAGTAAACGATTTATTTATATCAGCATATAAAATTTGGTATAAATGGGAACAAAAGATATATGCGCCACGCAGCTAGGAACATAATATTATGAAGAAGTATAAATGGAAGGTTGTCATAGAAGAGGGTTGAATTCATTAAGATGATAATAAAATCACAAGATAAGAGATACAGTTCGGATATAAATGCAATCAAGAACGACTTCACTCCATTGAGAAAATTTATCACACTTTTATGGAGATTGTAATAGAAACTGAAGCAAGATTTCTACTGGCTTTTATTTTGAGCTATATTGGATAGTTTCAATTCACTGAGTTACACTATCTCTCGGACCCCAACCAAGTAGGTTGGATCGACTAACAGAAGCTAATTAAATAATAGCTTTCTTTTATTCAACTAGCTGAATGTAGAACGCCTTAATTATTGAGCTAATACCTCACTAAGCATTCATATATATATATATATATATATATATATATATATATATATATATATATACATATATAGTTACTAGTTCAAGAGAAGTAATGATCGTTCTATTCATTTAAATACATTTTGAAGATAAATATATTTTTATATCTCTGTTTTAACCAATGAATACTTTACACATAAACACATATTAGTATATTCTGTTGATATTCTTAAGGATGAAAGTAAGTTTCTATAATTATGATTACTATAAATTAATGGAAGGAAAATGCTGTGAACAAAAATAGATTTTGTGGTGTTTTTTTGCTACATTTTCATTTTTCTTATTAGAATTATTGTTTATATGCATGCATAATTTCTGGTTTCTATCTTTTCTCAGTTATAATATGTTTCATATGTTTCATCACTTTTCATAAAAATAATTAAGTTAATCAAAGTCAAATCTAATACTCTCCGCAACACTAAATCATAATTAATGCGTACATACTAGTGACTAACTTCTGGAAGTAATTCCAGAGCTCTACAAAGGTGCTGTGACCATATTGAGTGTGTGGTAATTATCCACTAATTATAATGAGATCGATCAATATGTCAAGAATTGATTGGAGTTAGAATTGCCAACAGTTAGATGTCAGTTTAATAATATGGAGGTTGACCTTTCTCTGAGAACCTTGAAGATCCTGGGCTTGATCCGAAGAATGGGGACTTGTGATTATTGACCATCATAAAGTGACAAACGATATGAATAATTTTGTTCCTGTAAAAATCTCTTATTTTCTTAAAATTACTAAATTCACATATGCTCAGCAGGTATTTTTTAGAAATATTCATATACTGTAATTTGCGTGTACATTAAACTGTCTGTTGTGCGCAAATTATGAATGAACGTGTATACAGATAAAATGTGTGCATTGCATTTTTGTTCAATAATCACTTTGCAATTTATCAATTAGCATATTAATGTAGTTAATGAAAACTACAGTTTACTCGTTCTATGCGTATATCATTAACATACAAGTATCTTTTGTATGTAGGTGAGCTATTTTACAGTGCACAATGTGTCATTCATCTGATAGAGTATTTTATGATATAAAAAATGCCAATATATTTGTTTGTGTACATTCATGTGCTTATGAATTCAGAAAAATAACCTTGAAAGTATATTGTAATTGATGAAGCTAGTTTAAATCTATTGAATTATAAATGAATCACGTGACTGAAATAACATAAGTTTCGTAATAATCTAATGATAGCTTTATTTTCCTGTTCTGATACTTACTTGTCAATGATGAGTAGAGAATATTCAAAGAGCTCATTGTGATGTCTACTAATTAGCGGTGACAAGTAGTACCTATAAATGAATCAACAATAAAATTTTACAGCTAATATTCATTATTAAGCAGTAAGTAACTGAAATGTATTTAAAATACAATATTGTCATAGCATCTATATTTTTATATCTCTGTTTTAACCAATGAATACTTTACACATAAACACATATTAGTATATTCTGTTGATATTCTTAAGGATGAAAGTAAGTTTCTATAATTATGATTACTATAAATTAATGGAAGGAAATGCTGTGAACAAAAATAGATTTTGTGGTGTTTTTTTTGCTACATTTTCATTTTTCTTATTAGAATTATTGTTTATATGCATGCATAATTTCTGGTTTCTATCTTTTCTCAGTTATAATATGTTTCATATGTTTCATCACTTTTCATAAAAATAATTAAGTTAATCAAAGTCAAATCTAATACTCTCCGCAACACTAAATCATAATTAATGCGTACATACTAGTGACTAACTTCTGGAAGTAATTCCAGAGCTCTACAAAGGTGCTGTGACCATATTGAGTGTGTGGTAATTATCCACTAATTATAATGAGATCGATCAATATGTCAAGAATTGATTGGAGTTAGAATTGCCAACAGTTAGATGTCAGTTTAATAATAGAATCAACAATAAAATTTTACAGCTAATATTCATTATTAAGCAGTAAGTAACTGAAATGTATTTAAAATACAATATTGTCATAGCATCAGATAAAATGTGGTTAAACAATCGGTAGCTTGTATAGTGTGTAGTCCTCTCAAATGTATTAATGGCTTACCAGCAAACTAGTTGTAGTAATCCCGTAAATGCACGTTTTTTGTCGAAAGTGTCATTGTTGATTACGATAGCATTTTGAACCATATGCGACGTCCACTATCATATACACTTTGACGCCAAAAGTAAATCTCATTGAGCAGATCATTGATTGACTTGACTTAAGAGGTGTTAATGTATTTAATCTAGCTGATAAAACCTTCTACGGATAACTGAGCAAGTCATTTTAGTATTCATTTCATTCATTAGATCAGACTGATCTAGTTTAATTAGTATGTTTATACTGGTTCATACTCTCTTAGGGCGTCCACTACACTCTATAGAGTGAGTGCAGTTGTGCCTTAATTTCTCAGTTGGATTTGACCCATTTCACTTCACAATTTTCTGATGTCGGTTTTCTTGTAGTTTTTTCAGGAAGTTTACAGTTCACCTTGTGTACGTTCCAAGAGTTATGGTTTGGTCACATTTGTAGTCCTTACTTACTTACTTACTGCCCGTTACTCCTCGCTGAGGAGCATAGGCCGCTCACCAGTGTTCTCCATTTAACTCTGTCCTGAGCAATCCTTTCCAGTTGTTTCCAGTTGCTGCTCATCCTTTTAATGTCTGCTTCCAATTCTCGACGCAGCGTGTTCTTTGGCCTTCCTCTTTTCCGTTTCCCAGCAGGATTCCATGTCAATGCTTGTCTTGTGATGCAGTCTGATGGTTTGCGTAGTGTATGTCCTATCCATTTCCACCGTCTTTTCCTAATTTCCTCTTCGGCTGGAAGTTGGTTTGTCCTCTCCCATAGTAAGTTGTTGCTGATGGTTTCCGGCCAACGGACATTCAGTATCTTGCGTAGGCAGTTGTTTATAAATACCTGTATCCGTCTGAGGATGTTTGCAGTAATTCTCCAGGTTTCAGCTCCATACAGCAGGACTGTCTTCACGTTCGAATTGAAGAGTCTGACTTTGAGGTTAGTTGATATTTGTTTTGAGTTCCAGATGTTTTTCAACTGCAGGAATGCTGCCCTTGCCTTGCCAACCCTTGTCTTTACATCTGCATCAGACCCTCCTTTTTCATCGATGATGCTCCCCAGATATGTGAAGGTATCCACCTCTTCCAGAGTTTCCCCATCAAGTTGAATTGGGTTGGTGCTCCCTGTGTTGTATTTGAGAATCTTGCTCTTACCCTTATGTATGTTCAACCCTACTGCTGCTGAAGTTGTTGCTACACTGATTGTCTTCGCTTGCATTTGTTGGTGTGTATGTGCTAAAAGAGCTAGATCATCTGCGAAGTCCAAATCATCGAGTTGCATCCTACTTGTCCATTGAATCCCGTACATTCCCTCAGATGTGGAGGTCTTCATGATCCAGTCGACCACTAGGAGGAAGAGAAAAGGTGACAGCAAGCAACCTTGTCTGACTCCGGTCCTCACTGAAAATGCAGTTGTCAGTTGTCCTCCATGCACAATTTTGCACTGTGTTCCGTCGTAGTCCTACTATTTTGTAATTATTCCTACTAAATAGACGAAGTTGGCTATATAAGCATAACATTTCGAGCTCCAAAATGTAATTTCTTTGCAAATTAAGAGCAATTTGTAAATCCATAAAACTTTAGAATCATTTTTAAAGTGAAGTTACAAATTGAAATATTCTTTCCATCTACTATTCTTATGGATCATTTAGTAACCGAAAAGCCGTCTTATCGAACTATTTTGTCCACAGCTAACTAATTTAAAAGGTTATCTATCGATTTTTGGACTGACTCTGGTTGGTCTCTGGGGAAGGGATATCAATGATCAGTTATTGAGACGTTGAATAATATGGCTCTGAATCAATCAAAGTAGCGCAGATTCAGTTATTTATGTTCCTTTGGATCTCGATTTTCCGTATTACTTCACACACACCTTTTCCTTCTTTTTTATGGAACTGTATTTTCAATGCCTAATCTTACTACTACAATCATGTCGGCGTGTTCGCTACTCATCTTTGTTCTGGTTTAATACAGCAGCTTTTGCTGTAGTCTACATCGATCGTAACTTACTGGTGATAAGTGCTTTCGTGACTTATCAGAACAGGCGGTTTGCGAAGATTGCTTGGTTTGAAGTTAGATACACTAGTTAAACAAGTATTGAAAACCAGAGGTAACAGTGAATAGCTGTTTTGTCTTCATATAGGACTTCTTATTACTGCACACTCACAACCTTGCTAGCTGTCGGCCTCAGAGGACTTATTTTAGTGTTAAGCACATTATTTTGGTTAAATGGAAGAACTCCGTTAATCTTAAGAGTCGTAAGATTGTAAGTAATAAATGCGTAGTATGTTAAACATTAGTGTATTTCCTTATTTTTCGCCTATTACCTTGTCCTGAAATAAAAACCTTCTTCTTGCTTCTTGGAGAATTAACAATTTTAGAAGTAATCTTGATATTGGATTTGGATATGCTTGTTTGTCGGAAGTTACATTGTTTAAATATCATATCTTTTACAATTTTGCTTCAATCATAAACATAAACATTCCACTGACCTGCGAAACTATATGTCGATTAAATTGATTAATTTACTAATGATAGACTTTATATTATAACTTAATGTACTCGTGTGACCGCAATTTATACTTATTCGTTCCACTAATTAGTATGTTTGCACGGTACAGATACAAACTGATATAGGTTGTATACGACATACGATCAGTCACTTTATACACTACCATAATGTGTGTGTGTCGATTCAATAGATTATTCGAGGTCAACAGAATAGAGATTGGTAACTAGTAAAATGAAACTATGTCTCACTAAGTAATAAAAGTGAAGTTAGCTAACTTTACACAATCTTTATCATATCTTTAGGTATAGCTTATCTTTTGGTTAATTCAAAGTATTCATGGTGAACAAGTGAATTATTTTCATATTTACGAAATGTTAGGTTGAGCATGCACGTATCATGCTTTCACATTACTTACAATATTTATAATTCCGAAGTGTACTTATCTCACTATTAAATATTCCTTTTCTAAGAGAACGCTTGACCATTTTCTGTTAGTTGCTTAAAGTCATCTACACTGCTGTTAGAGTACATTTCGTCGTTATTGTGGTTTATACACACAAGACATAGTTATTGAAACAGATCATTCCTTCACCTCTCAATGAAACCAAGGTTTATCTGACATGAGTACCTGATCATTAACTTTTAATTACATTCAAACCTCTATAGTTATATTTTTTAAACGTTAGAATGTCACAGTTGTCTGGACCTCATTAAATGGCATTTATGATATTCCTTGATCATCAGTAATCACCTTAATATGCATTAGTAGTTTATTCATGTAATAAGCTTACAGAAGATTGACATCTGTTGATCTGAATCATGTTTAAAGGTGCAAAATATCTGATTGTAGACTACGCGAAAACCACGATCATTAGTTGAAGACGTTGAGAGACATTGCTTGGAATCAGTCTTAATGATGCAGATAGATTTACTTTGTCTATCACTAGATCCTTAGTTTTTGTGCCTTTTGTTCAGCGAATTCACTCTCTCGAATTATATTGTCTATGCTTATTTTTACCACTGTTGCTATTACTATTGTTTCAAATAATTTAGTACTCGTCTGGATAATTTTGTCTGACTGTACTGATTTGGTATTTTAAATTGACAGTTTCTGTGTTGCCTATAACTGATTAACGTCGCATATCGAAAATAATTTCTCTTTAAGTAATTCTCTATCCCCATACCCAACATGTTTAATTCCAGCTTATGTTGATTTGTGCTTTCAAATATTAATGATATTTTCATGGTATATGTTTCAGATGATTTTCCTTTTTAAGTTTTGATACGTTACCAAACTCAATCAATCAATCAATTATCATGATTATTATTATTATTACTGTATAGTTGATAATTTCACTTTAATGTAAAATAATATTTTACTATGAATGAACTGCATGTTTTAGAGTATTCATAACTTTTTCATCAGGCTCTACATTTGTTAACCCATATCTACTGTATTGTAATCACATACGTAAAGCAGTTATAATTGAATTGGATAATGTTAGACCTTAAATTAGTGAACCGTGAAATGATAAAGTAGATTTGTAACTCAGATGGTTTATTTAGATTATGTTGTGTTATTTGATCCTGGTAGTTTAAGTGCTAGACTTTCGTTGTTATTTTGAACAACATCAGAGCCTAGTTTATGTAGAATTGAGCTATATAACTATTTTATACAGAATAATAAAAAAAAAATCAACCTTTACAATAGGTCTTTTCCATTGTTTCATAGTTTGTTAATTTAAGGTTTAACACTTCAACAATAACTTTTTTAATGTATATCTTCTTTTAATGATTGTTATACAGTAATTATGGGTCTGTATAAATAGAGTGTGATGAAAAAGTTATTAAAAGCCACTTATTTGCTTGAATATTCAGTTGTTTAAATGAATGTGTAAAGATCGTTACAATCTATGCATGATTCACCTGTTTTGATTCCCTAATAATAGCTGACTAATCGAAAAGTTTCTTTTTTTCTCACATTACTTCTTGTTTTATTCTCTCTGTTATTCAGATTAACCAACCATCTGAACATCGCGTATCACGTGTACTGGATTTGGTGAAAGCATTTGAAGCGGGTATTTAAAAATAATCAACAACAGATTATTACCTTTTTGTTTTCTATGCCTATTACAACTTTCACACTTTTCCTATTACCCCCTCTGTTTGATTAACATTGTTATTTTTATTGTTACTGATTATGATGTTATTAACTATAATATTCCACACTTAATATGTTCTACTTTATTTCAGTAACTTATATTTACAATAATAATCTATCAAGCGCAAACTATTCACAAGAAGAAGAAGTGAAATCATGCTTTTTTGTCTATCCATTGTCATTATTGTCGTTATTTTCATTGATTGCGCCAAGATATTCTTTTTCATTTTCAAGAAAAACAAAAACTTGTATTAATAACACAATTGAGTTATACATACATAATCTTATTTTTTATTGATTCGATTGTACTTTCAATTGCATAAACTTGATTATGTATTCATCTATTCCTTTGTATGTATCTTATTAATTTGTGCCTTCAAAAAAACAAACTGTCATCATACTGAAATTAAAATCCACAAATTATTGAATGTATCAGCACCTCTTTGCTGTCCCAAATAACCACATTTGTTACTTAAAAGTTTAAAAACAAACCTAAAGATGATAATATCCGTTTAATGGACAACATTCAATCTTTGTTTTTCCAATAAGAATTGAAAATTTGCCTTTGTAATTTTAATTTATCATTATTATTACTACTGTCACCAATGAATATTGAATTGATTGTCTTGTGTTTCCCATTGACTCAGTTTGTATAATATTTGTATGCAATGGTATTAACAATCTATTTGTCTGATTATGTCTACCGCAAGGTGATTTATTATTCTTTATACTTCTTAATATTAAAGTATTAATTGTTAATATTTGATGTAAACGGTGAAAAATTACAGATGTATTGCATATTGTTTAAAAAGAAATAAACGGTTTTAATCGAATCCAGTGACACAGGCACTGAGTTCTTTTCGTTTCTTCTGTAACTTTTTAAGTGCTAAAAAATATGTTTACAAATCATATATATAGTGACTTATCGGTTAAGTCTTTTGAAAAACTACGAAGGGTCATTCCGAAACGGCATCAATCCATCGATTTCTTGACTTTTAGTCTCATCGGATTTCAGTTTGAAAATGAAAAGCTAAGAAATGCATTTAAGTGAAGGATTAGAAAGTATTTATTTGACAATGTTTAATAGATTTACCCCGAATACAGACCAATAAAAGATCTACACAACGACCGTGAGCATCAGTCGGCAATAAAAGTATGATTGATGAAAATGGCTGCGGCAATAGGCATTACTAGATAACTGTCCCAACCCATCAAGGAAACTGGCATTAGAAAATCAGGGAGACTATTTCGATAAAATATGGGTCCATTATCTACTCTCAGTCGATAAGACCAGACTGATGAGCTGGCCACTTTCAGGAATAGTTTAACTAGCCTCCAGCTACCCTTTGGTTACTGGATATCTTCAAATTGTTTGAGTGAAGAATTGATAAATGTCCTGCAACTCCTAGTGACGTTGAAATCGTTATTCTTAGTTTCAAGCTAAGGAATGCAGCAGAATCTGATAGGTTTACCCCATATATCTTGTGGGTTAGTAGTCCAGATTTAATAGGTAGGCTAATTGGTATTTCGGCTAAAATCTGGGAACCAGGTGTAATATTGTCTGACTGATCTCGATCACTGTCCGTTTCAGTTTGTAAGAAAGAACGGAATTCTTCTCATGGGGATATGCACATGCTCCTGAGTTCTAATCATAAATATCTTCGTAGTGCTACCTGTATATCACGGAATGAGAGAATAAGTAATATTGATGTTAGGCACAGAGTACTAGGAAAATATGGCAAATCAGTCGAAGAGATTGTAAGCCCTTATCAGTTGAGATGGTTGGGATACGTTCTGCGTATGCGCTGCTACAACTTACCTCGTCGTGTGATTATAGCTGGTGTAGGAGTAGAATGGTAGAGAAGTGATGGCCAAACTAGGACATTGCGTAAGTACGCGAAGCCTTTGACTACTATTCTAACTCATGTTAGCAGATCCAGACTAGATGGTTGGAATCCGCATGATAATTGTGATCCGTATCCTGAAACTGAGTAACATGGCTTTGAATCAGTTACGATGGCTTAAGTGTACGTTTTATTAGTCTTCTTCTGGATAGTAAGTCTCACTGTTCTTACGCATACACATTTACTTTTTTCCCACCTTTGTACCTCATTGTCATGCTATTCTTGTAAATTTGATCTCATGTTAATTTGACATGTAATTTGGACCTATGTTCTTAATTCTGCTTTAGTTTTGTTGCGACTCAACCCTATGTTTCAGACCTATGTTTCGTACTAATCTCAGAATCGAACTACGAGAATCAAGTTCACATCCCATAAGGAATATCAGTTATTTTAGGATTGCAGAAACACCTTACGAGTGGCAACTAGCACGAAGCATAGATCTAGATCCTCCTACCGGCTACTCTCTATCTTGTAGCATTGTGATAGATCGGGCGACTAAAGAGGAACGAATATCTTTCACAAAAGTTATTCAGATGACTATTTCGTTTATTTTGATTGGATGTACTTTCAAAATTTTATTTCTATATTTACTATGTTCCCTTTGCTCTGTCTTCGAGTTCAATCCATTAGCTGTTACCATATCATTTTCCATTCATAAGCTACAAGTAACCACTAACCCCCTAGTTTCGTATCATTATTGTTCTTGTTTCGTATTGATGTTATTTTCAGAATTGGTCAGACTTGAGGTCGTGCTTTGTATGTATATGTAAGCGAAAGCGTGAAACATAAGGTGACTCTGATTGTTTGACTTAGTTATCTTGCGTTCTTCCACCTATCATGGGATTAGCGGGTTTTGAACCATCTATCGATCAATCAGTCTTATTGTTAACAGTAACTGTATTGGTTTCAGCTGGGTGGCATTAATAAATTGGTCAACTGTTTTCACTAATGGTCGAAGATTGATGTCAAGTTTTAGTTGATCGAATTCGTCTTGGATTGATGTTGGTAGGGTACCATTGAAAATCGATGACAATGAATGATCCAAATTGATGAAAGTGGGAATTCTACCACTAGACACCTCCCCAGTTGTGTAAATGGTTGAGCATTCGCCAACTTGAAGCTCCAAAGGCAGAATCTAAGGTTTTCACTTCTGAGGAGTACCAAACCAGGATAAAACGGCTGTTCTACGCTTCAACGGTGCTCTACCAACATCAATATGTGACGAGTTCAATCAAGAAATACCTTACAAATGACATTAGTGATAAAATTATTCGAAAAGGTAAGCATAATGATATTAGATAATTAGAATTTAAATCAGTAAGTTTATTCATTACTCTTTATTAATTTCTTTTTATTCATTTTCTGGAAAATGTATAAGAACAGTGTAGTAGTTCATTAATAATCTAACTGTAATAAGGCTAGATAAACTTGAGCATACCTACAAATTGATCTGGTTTTTTAGTTGACTTTCAATTAATGTTGATTTATCGAAGGAGCTGTTTTAAAATCTACTTTTGTTCCTTCAAAACTTCCATCATTCTTATACTTGTTTAAATTTCCACTTTAAACCGTATTGTACTTAGAACTTACAAACATCATTTAAATCTTTCTAGCTTAGATTAAATTATTACTTTTAATTAACTATGTTGATATTCTGTTCACATAGTTTAATGATATAAAATTCCTTTCTTAAACCTTATCTTCTATTCTAATTAGTGTAATGCTGTACGTCATTGAAATGTTGTTGTATAGTAGTCTCTTATTCTACAGTTTTCTTATTAGTTTTATCTCAAGAAAGGTACTCTTACTAAAAGACTTCATTTTCAGTTTATGTATATAACGAAATTATTAACCATTATCTTTTTTTTCTCTATAGAATCTATGTAAGTACAATATAGAAACTGACACGTATGCGCATAGGTTCAAGTTGTTACCCTTCAGTGGTAGAGTTAGATGAACATCAAATTAGTTGAAGTGGAAGTTATTTGAATGGCAATAAGAAAAAAGTGTGGACATATAGAATATGGTACAAGAATAAAGAATTAATTCACATATAAGATAATCTTAAGCTCACAGTCTTAGGGATGATAAAGAATGAATACACTTGCACGGATGTTTATTTGTATTGCTGTTTATTTTACATCTTAAAATACATTTTTTTTATAATACTCTTTACTAGTTTTCATTTAGTACCACTGTATATTTTACTGCCTACCTCTTTTAGCAATCCATTACTTGATAGGAAATCAGCTGACACTCGAATTTTACTTCTATTATCCAGCTATAAACTATATAGTAACGATTTCAGAACACCAAAATGACATTTTTCGAAACTCTTTAGCACTTCAATGATATCTTATTAATTCTGAATTTGACATGATTAGTCATTGTCATATATGTTTTTCAAGTAAATGTTATAACTATTAAAAGATACTTGTATATATCCCTGTAAATACAAAACAGAAGACTATTTATAATTTCTGAGCCTGAAGCAATGACGCTATTGGATTACCTTACCTTTTGAATTAAAAGAAGGTCATCAGTTTCGTTATCACTGAGCTAAATTTAGATTATTAGTGCAGTTGGATATTAGTTACCGTGGAATTCAAGATGTAAGTTTCGCTTAGTTTGTAACTCTTCAATTGAATGTGCCCGCTTTTCAGTGTTGATGTTTATATTAATGGCGGAACTGTTAAATAATAAGTGAATTCAAGGGAATCTACTCAAGATGCATAAGTGCTAATATAGACTGATAAGATTGTTATCCTTAATGTCAACAACGGGAAAGTACAAACTATTATAAATAATTTCGTAGTCGGTCAAGTGTATTTTCCTTCTGAAATGTACATAAAGTAAACGTTTTCCTACTTTTCTATATACGTTTTGTTAGGTATGCGTAGCATTAAGATACAACAGATATTGAGAATATAATCATACGTATTCAATAGTTTGAAATAGTAGAAAACTGTAAAGCATATAGTCAAGTAAATTTTCATATATTTTTCACATTTTTACGAACTATTTCCTCCTGTACTATATTCTATATGTCTACACTTTTTTCTTATTACCTTTAAAGAAACTCCTACTTCAAATATTTTGATGTTCATCTTACTGTGCTACTGAAGTGTGACAACTTGATCCTATGCTCATAAGCTCCAGGTTCTATGTTGTGCATACATACATAATGTCTGTAGGTAGTTTAATTAAAATAAGGTCGCACGTTCGAAATGAAACGTTGTTACATTGTATCATTAATTTCAAGTAAAATGTTGTTTTAACATAAACTAATTTATTTTGAAGACAAAATTTACATTTTTCTTGTGAATCAAATTCCATTTGAACAAACACAATGAGATTCAAATGACTAAATAGTTTAAATTCAATTCTGGTTCTATTGATATTTTTATTTTCATTCGACTAAACTTTATCATTAGATTTGTAATAGATCATTGAGTTAGTTAATATTTGGGAGATAGCTGAAATTTACAGTACAGAATGATGATTTCGGTTTTGTTCATCATCATCAGCAACGTAGAACCGGGCACATACGCCTGTAGGTTCAAGTTGCCATACCACATTAGCACTACGAGATTACAGTGGTAACGTAATAACACAACACAAGGGGGAAGAGTAAAGTAAAGGTGTGCAGAAAATAATAATAGAATTCGAGATCTATATGAGGTTAAAGAGTGAATACACTTGCGCCACTGTGACCGATTCTGAGACATGTCGCCTAGTGTCTCCAGCCATTTATTGCGACCCTTCTTCCATCCTACTTCAAACCTAGCCAACATCGCACGACGAGGTAGACGGTGGTTTGGCATGCGCATTACATGTCCCAACTTTTGGTTTTTTTGCTTCTGTTCAATTGATTAGTTAGTCTGTGAAGCTTTCTTAATGATATCAAAAGCATAAATGTTAGACAGAAGCTTGTAAATTTTGAATTTATGGTCCGACTTCATCAACTGATTAAAAATACTTGATTCTCGTGACAAGTATTGCATTGTTCATACAAGTAAACAGATATTTTCTATAGAAATAATCAGTTTCTTCATTTTAAAACTTTAAGTTAACTGATGCGGTATAATCTTTTGAACTATACAACGAAGAAGGGTTGATTGTCAATTAAATACAGTCAACGATAACAGTTTTATATGCATTTAATTTTCAAAAGACAAAAATATGTGGTTTAAGTAGTGTATATGTATATGTATATGAGTATATAATTGCATTCAATAACTGTTATATCCAAATCCCCAGTTGTATGCTCATGAATATTATCATATAATATCCAGGGTAAGCAATATTATAATGTATAGATTAAATTGACCGATATTATATGTAGATTAAATTAAAATAGTTTAGAAGATAGAAAGTATCATTGATTCACAGTGTAGGTGGTAATTTGAAAAAATGCTAAATCATAAACAACGTCTCCTACATATCGATTACAGGAATTTCGATTAGCCTTCTGTGATACTAAATGTACACAGGAGAAAATATGAACTGGATTTCGCTATCCTGTTGATAGAAAATTGACCATTCTATACCAATTGAACAAAATTTATGTATATAGTTTATCTTTGTCTTTTGTTATCATGTTCTTACACAACTTTGCCATTAGTCAAAGAAGGAAAACTTAACCACGAAGTTGACATTGACTAGTTTAGATTATAAACTCTTGTCAGTTCGGGATATTGCGTAACTAACATACGATGTCGCTTTTTGTTAACTTAGGAGATAAACAGCCAAGAATAAAATAACAATTATAATGTATTTACAATAAGTGGGAATTCTACCATTGGGCGCCGGCTCAGTAATGTAGAGGTTTATGAGTTTACCATGAAGCCTGAAGGTTGTAGGTTTGAATCCCGGTTACATTTAAGGGTGCATACTACTGAGAAGTCCCATACTAGGACAAAACAGCTATCTAGTACCCCCTGTTTTTCATTGGTACCCAACCAACATCAATCTGTGACTGATGCAAACAATTACATTAAGCACCTATCTTCACAAAGCCTCTTCGATTCAATTCTCAATAAATCAAATAATATATTTTCTTTTATTAATATCCCACTAAAACTGGTATTTGAACTTTCTGATTCCACTGATCCATGTGCTAGGTCGATTAACATGTTTAGGAACCACTGAATAGATATTACTTCAAAACTAATATTAACTATAAAGCGAGTGTCCATTATCTTATTTTATCTTGAAAAATTAATGTGATAATATTTCATCACATTAAAACAGATAGATCACAGAATCAGTTATATAATCTACTACTAATGACTAGTCATAATTAGCTAAACGTTTATAACTGGCCTCAGGTTTAACAGCTTATTCAAATGTAAGACTCTAGTAAATCAGTTTGAGTTATAATGAATGATGACCTAAAGAAAATGTAAGTAAATATATGGTTACATTGTAGAAAATTCTTTGTGAAGAGACAATTACGTAAACAATTATGAATGCCTGGAAGTACTGGACAGCCGTTTCGTCTTAGTATGGGACTCCTCAGCAGTGCACATCCACTACCCCATAGGGGATCGGACCCAAGACCCTCTGGCTCCGCGGCGAACGCTCTACCATCGGACCACTGAGTCGGCTCCTAACGGTCGATATTTTTAATTCAGTCAATTCGTGATACGATGAGCGACCTCCTCCATGCCATCGGTGGGTTACTGTTCCACACCCGGCACGGTTGAATTCCACCGGTCACGCCTTCACACTAGAACCCCAGGAATTACCTCAAGGAGCTAGTCACTAATGAGCTGATGTTAGTTACAACTGACAATTAACAATCTCCACAAACCTGCCCCCTAATTATGAATACTTTGATGTATAAATAACAATTCATACATTTTTCGCACTTTACGATGAGCATTATTCATTTGACAATGATTAGTACAATAATTCTGAATTATTAGCGACGGTTTAACAAAATATACCATTTTTAGCTGCAGAATGTATCAAGCTATAGTTTGATTCATACTGTTATTAACTTTTACAATGAGAAGTATAGGTATGAATTTTTAGTAAATTAAAAGTTAGTAAATAAAGTTTTACAGACATGAGTTAATAAAATATTCTGAGTATTAATGTTATCATAAATTCATATTGACTGGAGATTACTTGTAAACTAATAAACGACTTACGTATAACATATTCAGCTTCGAGACTACCATGTATCAGATCAAAATCAGAAGCTATGCATTTCACTAACAGTACGCTAACTTCATATGAATAACTTATAATAAAGTGGCTTATGTCTCCAACTTCACTCATTTTTGGTTTAACGTCAGTGAAGAAATATATATTCAATTTAAACAAATCTTCACAACTATCATAGCCAAAAAGCTGTAATATACTGCGTACAAACACTCTTAGGAATGAATAACAAATAGCTTTATTTAGAAACTGTGACCATTGAAGTCCAACCATATCCATAGCGGGATATCGAGAATCGACTGAAGCTAAAAGTCTTAACCTTTACCCTTTGCCTCTTCGGTTAAGATAAATTTTGTTTGTCATCAAAAATTAACACCAAAGAACACGATTCCTTATGGATGTTTACTGAGGAGAAGTTCAGAAACTAGATTGAAATATCTATCCAGTTCTTTTTGGTTTTCAAATGATATTAGTCCTTGATAAAAACTACTTTCAAACTATACGAAATTTTGTTAAACCTATTTGATAATGATATTAATAATAGAATTAGGCATCTTTTCAAGTACTTTTTCTCTCACGTTTACCTGTATGGTCTATTTTGATCAAATTATCAAAAATATATCATTTAGACAGACATAGGTAGTCAGTTGAAAATTGTAAACAGCCTATATGTGGTTTTTTTTCGATCAATACAATTCGTACCAAGGGTCAGTCGACTGTCAAATAGTGGACGTATTTTGTCTAGTAACCACCATACTTTTGTCTATATTTCATACTAAATACATTTATTCCAAAGTTATCCATCATTCTCATCATTAATATAAAACTAATTGATTATAAAAAAATATTCGTGTTAAATATGACGGATCGAATAGTAAACACTATAGTTAATAATAAAACAAGCAGTCCCTAAGGCTGTCTGGTTGGAAATCTAGACCGCCTAGTTTACCATCTTCCTAGATAATTTAATTAACTACCTTTTCGCTTGTTTTATTTAATCAATTATGTCATAAAACCATGCTGTATGTTCACGCACTATTATAAAACGTCTCTGGTCGATCGAGATGAGTAATACTGTAAAATTCAGGCAAATACCCCATTGTAGCTGAGAGTATGCGTTAAAAAAATGAATCTTCATCAGATGTCTACTCTTAAAATACTGCAGATCTCTTTCCGTAAGTGACTACCTCCGATTTCTCCTCAGCTTAAACTATAATATAATTATAGTTTAATTGCATTGGAAGAATCTTGATTACGTTACATGTATAATCATAATTAGGTTTCAGGACAGTCGTCATAATTATCCTACTTCCAGGAAAATGTGTGGCTGTGGGGTTGTATTTATAAACATGAGCCAGCGTAAATATGACCGTGCATACTTTAGGTTTTTAAACGACCACACCTACTGTCAGATATTAAAATAAAGTCGAAAACATTTTAACAAATATAGCTACGTATTTGCTACCAATACTTATATGACTCCAGAGTACACATCATGGCAGCTGGAATACACTAAGTTTACTGATAAAAGTAAATACATAGCTGGGAAAGAGTACGTGTTTAATATAACTATTAGTATAATATAACCAATGAGATGAAGTTTATATAGATAGTTTACTTGGAACACAAGAGAGTTTCATGTCTGAATTTTAACCGTATTTCCACTAAATAAATATAGCGTCTTGAGTGATCAGAGGTAAAATGACCTTTCAGTTGCCTGAAGAAAAACGAGCTGACAGGGTAGACTTGGGAACAATTATTGGTTTACACGATGCCTGGGTGACCAAAGCCTTCTTAACGGGTATAGATAGAAAGAAAAAATACCGACAAATGAGGGTTATGACTAAGTCATTTATTTAACAAAACAATGGCTTTATATATCATATATTGGACTATTAAGTAACAGGACGTAGAAAGTACAACGAAGGCTGAATTAGAGTTGTGTACAAGGTTCGAAATTATGGGATTATAGTAATATTACAATAATTCGGAAAGGGAAATAAATATAACAGTGATTATTAAATCTGTGAAAAGGTTGCAATTTGAGCGTTACAAATATCACAATTACTGAGTGTTTAACCAGATCTAGCTAACAGTAAAGGTCCCAATAGCACAAAGAATAGAGACGACAAACATTCTTTACACCTATATAACAAGAGGGATTGTCGAAACAGCAATGACAACAAATGAAAAATTGATGCCTCTGTGGAAATAGGACAATATATGTACGATATCAAGTTAATTTTGTATTTGACACAGAGAAGTTAGCACTAGAAAAAGACTATACATCGGGAATAAAGGGAAGTGCGGTTCAGAACATTCGGGAAGGGCCCATGTGTATGTAGTTGTTGTTGACACATTTGAACAAGCATTGATAAAAAGTTATTAACAAGTATACTGGTAAGATTTAGTGCATACACACCGTCAACAAGCGTTATGAAGCAAAGTGTCTGTGAATCACTTTACTGCAACACTATCTGTGCTATCTCTGTTTTTGCTGGTGAGTTTATTGCTCGTTCTCTTAACAGACTTTCAGTCAGTCGTATATGGTGATTCCAATATATTTGACTGCAGCTTTATTTCATTCCAAGGCTATCAAAAACCTAGTCACTTTCCTTACTATTTTATGAAGTTTCTTTTTGATATCCATTGTTAACAATTATATATATGAATGGAACACAAGAGAGTTTCATGTCTGAATTTTAACCGTATTTCCACTAAATAAATATAGCGTCTTGAGTGATCAGAGGTAAAATGACCTTTCAGTTGCCTGAAGAAAAACGAGCTGACAGGGTAGACTTGGGAACAATTATTGGTTTACACGATGCCTGGGTGACCAAAGCCTTCTTAACGGGTATAGATAGAAAGAAAAAATACCGACAAATGAGGGTTATGACTAAGTCATTTATTTAACAAAACAATGGCTTTATATATCATATATTGGACTATTAAGTAACAGGACGTAGAAAGTACAACGAAGGCTGAATTAGAGTTGTGTACAAGGTTCGAAATTATGGGATTATAGTAATATTACAATAATTCGGAAAGGGAAATAAATATAACAGTGATTATTAAATCTGTGAAAAGGTTGCAATTTGAGCGTTACAAATATCACAATTACTGAGTGTTTAACCAGATCTAGCTAACAGTAAAGGTCCCAATAGCACAAAGAATAGAGACGACAAACATTCTTTACACCTATATAACAAGAGGGATTGTCGAAACAGCAATGACAACAAATGAAAAATTGATGCCTCTGTGGAAATAGGACAATATATGTACGATATCAAGTTAATTTTGTATTTGACACAGAGAAGTTAGCACTAGAAAAAGACTATACATCGGGAATAAAGGGAAGTGCGGTTCAGAACATTCGGGAAGGGCCCATGTGTATGTAGTTGTTGTTGACACATTTGAACAAGCATTGATAAAAAGTTATTAACAAGTATACTGGTAAGATTTAGTGCATACACACCGTCAACAAGCGTTTATGAAAGCAAAGTGTCTGTGAATCACTTTACTGCAACACTATCTGTGCTATCTCTGTTTTTGCTGGTGAGTTTATTGCTCGTTCTCTTAACAGACTTTCAGTCAGTCGTATATGGTGATTCCAATATATTTGACTGCAGCTTTATTTCATTCCAAGGCTATCAAAACCTAGTCACTTTCCTTACTATTTATGAAGTTTCTTTTGATACAATTTTAACAATTATATAGAAATATGAGACTTATGGACGAGTACTTGTTAATTTTGACCATCGTATTGCTCGTGTTCGGTCTAAAATATACGACAAACTTGGAAAAATATAGCTTACAACCAAACACAGAGAGTTAAATTTAGGAATTAATTAAATAGAAATATCCATCATTTGAATCGCATGTTTTGATTGACAGTAACAGCTCACTAGTGACTAACTTTTGGAAGTAATTCCCTGAGCTCTAGCAAGAAAATATAACCAGTGGAGCCGGACAATCAACTGACTGAGATCTTATTTCTCTGGGAGAGAAGCGTCTATTGTGTACAATGGAAGGGGCTTTACCCATCTATTAACAGAAGATGGTAAACTTCAAGGTGTGTTTCACCATTTCCTTGCTTGACCGAGTCTTCCACAGAATACCTTCGTTAAGTATGCGGACCTTACTATTTGCACTCGTTATTTTGATTTTTTAGTAGCGAACATTGAAAGATAGTGTTATGTGAATGGCTCTACATTAAACCCTTTAACATATAAAACTACTAAATTTAGTCGAATACATGAAAAGGATCTAAACACCATTGTGAATTCGCCTGACATTTTGAACCATAGGAAGTTTTGTCACTTATCTTGGTGTAACTTTTACTTCTGACTTAATTTAGTCTTCTCTTGCTTCGTTAATACCAAAGTAGGTTTTCCGTCAACAAAGCGATTACGCATATTTAGTAATTCTGAACATTGATAATTACAGTTTGTCAATTCCTGCATATTACCTATTATTCTACACAACTCTGAATAATTCTCCTTTAACTTTTGACGAAAGAATATGAGGTGTTGCATAGAATACAAAAGGTAGAGTATGTGGTATAATATTCGACTTCATCAAAATTATGGTTATTGATAGACATTTGACATTCTGCAAACAATTATCAAGCATTATTCTACAAAATATCAACTATCCACTTTATTCACTTCTTACTCCCAATTTTTCTTCTAGCAGGAAGAAATGCAGCTACGTTGGAATTTATGTATGCAGCGAAAACCACAGAAGTTCAAATTTTACGATAAGAAATTTGTTACAGTTAATCCGATTATAGATCTATGCTCTATAAAATACAAGTCACTAATTATTACAAAAGACTTCTCTTTACTTACGCTAAAACCTCAATCTAAATCTACATATGTACACACATTTCATTTTTGTTCTGATTTTTTCTTCGAAATGTGTATGAAGAAAAAATGCAACATATTGAAATACTATACGTTGAAAATTCCATATTGTATTAAACAGATAATATTGAATAAAGCAATTATTATTACTACTATTGAAATAATAAAATTTAAATGCTGGTAAGTCGATAAGTAGTAAAGTTGAACTGTGATTTCGAATAGAATTACAGAGTGGCACAACAGCTCAAATTAAGACAAAGTTTAGTTGATACAATCTGAAAATATGAACATGAAGTCGATTTAAAAAAAAAAGATACTTATTTCTTGGGCTTATGAAATAAGAACAACTTAAAGCCCACTTATAATCACAATAGCCATTCCCCAGTGAACTTTACTATTGTGGTTATTGGAGATTTTAGGTTATACGTCACAAAATCTGTTGTAATGACAAAGATGCGTTCCTTTAGATCATGAACCTTAAAACTGAGTTTAAAGCTTTCTTCCCATAAATTAGTTCTTTCTTATCGAATCGTATTTTATAGGCTAAATACGTATCATGTTCTGTGTTGCACATTACTAACTAACTAGACTTTTTGGCGGTTTCATTCAAGAAAACACACTAAAGATAAAGACCGATATAATTTTCATAATTACAAGACAAAATACAAATAGAATATTATCGAAGATCTGGACATAAATACACAGAAAGTCTTCTTATTAACACGATGTAAAGGATTCCGAAATGTCTGCAGTAGGTTTTCTTTTATGGACAGCAATCGTCATTATCAGATCAAATGATTTAATAATCACAATACATGATGCAGTTGCATGTATACACAGACGCTAATACGTGCATCAAGTGTATTGTTATTCATATGATGATGTAAAATACAGGTGAGGTTATACATAAACAAAGTAAGTAAACATACTACCAATATGAAAAAATAAGATGACACAGTGGACAAATCAATGAAACACATACACGGATATAGGAATAATAACTAACAAAATGCATATTATCGTTATTTTCCAAGATGATCACTGGACATGAAAAGTAAATAATGACTACAGAAAATTCATAGATATAAAATAACAAATTAGAAGGCATCACGTATTTCTTTTAAGTGACGAATACTATAATCATACGGCAGAGAGAATTCAAGATCTTTCAGTTTGTTTAATGACTGTAGTGCATCATTGAAGCCTATTGACGGAAAAAAAGAAAGTAGGGAGCAAAACACAGAGACATAAAAAATGTATTGGGTGAATTTTTTCTCCCAACATTCTATCAATAATAAATTACTATGCAATGATTTCATTGAACGATCGAGTATTATTCATTTTATTAACTCAGTGTGTTAGATTAAATATCCCACCAGCCAAATTTACCATTAATTCGTTACTATGTTGTTACAAAACAACTCAGTTAACTTACAGTAAATAATGATTGTGAAGACTTGCATTTCATGTGGGTGCTTTTGGTAATATTTGAACACTGTGAATTAGATATTTCAGTTAGGAAGCTTTTACTAGGATTTTGAACAACATAATCTGCGTTTACCTCAAGCTTAAGTAAATATGAGCCGACGATCTCGTCCTAAATGATAACTAAAGACACAACTAAACTGCCTAAATCACAGAAATTAGCGCAGCCTACAATTTGCAATAAATGTTTGATTTTTAAAATTTTACGATTGTATAAAAATATTGAACACAGGAAATAATGAAAAATAAAGAGTTGAAATAAGTAAGACATAACCAACGGTGCTTATACCTTGCTTTTCATACTTTGTCAACTGAAAGAACTAGGTAATTTGAGCCTTATAAAGTCATACTATAATGAGACTACATAAAAGATTAGATTAATAAGACTTGATAATTTATGATAAATTATTCTAAGACATATATTTTGTTTTTTGCATTAAAATAGTATTAAAAAATGTAAAACGCGATTGTTTATTATATAGAACAGTATACAAATGCATATATAACTAAGGTGTATTATGCAACACCATGAGGGAGTTATTTAAAAAAGAACAGTGTTTTACGAACGATAACAAATTTTACTGTTTTTGCAGAATGGTTTCGTTTGGGTACCTCTGAAAACCAAGGAGAACTAGTTCCGTTCTAGTACAGTAGCGCGTGCTCCCGATTAAGTCAAGGAACCGAACCCAGGACCTTCGAGTCTCACGGTGAACGCCTAACCATCAGAGCAACTGAGCCTGTTGATGTTCAGTAGTAGAATTCCAATTTCGATTAATCTATGACCTAAAGATACTGTGTTTGATTCTATGGTGGAATCCAAGGTGTGTACTGCTGAGTCTCATACTGAGAAGAAGCAGCTATCTAGTGTTACCTGGTCTCCAGTGGTACCCAAGTAAGATCATTCTGTAAATCTCTACAAAACCACCTCGATTCAAAAATAACAAATTTTGCTTAATCAACAAAGCTGAATTCAGCACTTCACTGAATAATAAAGATCATATATAAATATGCATGTCTCTAATTCTCGTAAATGTTGTTTAACTAATAGTTGTTAATAACAAACTCTAAGTATTATTAAATGTATTTCAATTCGATTTGGTCTTCATTTTCAGATTGTGAATGTAAATATTGAAAGAAAGAGTGCTTTGGTGAACTGATAGTGTGTAACATCAAAGTGATAAATTTAAATATTGTATATATTAATCAATGAAATTATACACCTCATTTAATTAGTGTGTAACTGTCAATCAACTCAACATACGTTATATCTTTTTTTAAAACAACTATTCAAAATCATCTCATCCAGTGCAAACAAGCATAGATGGACCAAAAATTATTGGAAAAACAGCTTGATTAGAACCGATTTATATGATCTGATTACTACGATTGACTTTAATTAATGATTTCAAATTGAAACTAATTGTTTTAATTATGTGAAACAGTATAAATCCAACTTGTTATGGCATATAAGATGAACGAAGGTAATTAGTCTACAAATTGATTTAATGAAATCTAAGAGAACCTTTAAGTAAAAACTGTCCCAAACTGTTAAGAAACGTATGCATTTCGTCAATCAATCAATGATCAACAGCGTAGAACCCAACACGTATGTCCATAGGTACAAGTTACGACCGTAGCTGCTACGTTGACGTAGTGGTCAGGCTGGCCTATCGTGATGACCCAACAGAGTTACATTGGCTGCAACGTATGTCCCTCTAGGTCCTACCATTCCAAGCAGGTCTGTTGGAGAGAGATAAGACTAAACACAGCAACCTAAAATATGAGGGCGAATTCGTACTGCTGACTGCAGATGAGTATGTCAGCAGTAAGGTGTGGTTAAATCATGCATTGCATATCGCGAACCACCGCTTGCCTCGATGCGCAATCCTGACTGGTATTGGGTAAGATCGTATAATGATAGGAGCGACCAAACTAAACATAGTATCAGTCACTGACTTGGTTTGAGCCGTGCTTTTAGATGCAGACTACTTGGTTAGAATCTGCTTGACTGTCGTAACCAATGGTTGGGGACTGAATGGCATTCCTAGAATCGGTTAGTCTCGTAGATCCATTTGCTCTTTGTCTCTTTATTTCCTGAGCTTGGGGTTATTGTATTCCCTTTCGTAGTAAAGAAGCTGCTGCGATAACATCTTCAAAACATGACCAAACAAAACTGGGGCCGATGTTTCACGATGGTGACATCTATAGATTTATCATCACTACACCTGAACACATTCGGAACCTCATAATTGCCAATATAATGTTACCACTAAAAGTCACCAGTCCAAGCCTGATGATGATTGAGCATATGGAGACGGTGAACGCCGTCAACTTGGGTTTTGTAAGCATAAGGCAGAACTACTCTCATCGACACGTAAACCCGATATTTTACGGTTATATATGCCAAGACGGCGTTACAGATTGGCGTAAGTCGTCATACTTCTCATTTTGCATAAAAGTCATCCTTGGTCACAATCCAGGCTGCAACCTATCGGTGCGTGGGCGTAGATTACGAAGAGTTATTATTTTCCATGCCAGTTTCACATTTTAATTAAACAACGGTTGATGAGCACCCAGCCAATTGGCTCTACCTGTGCTGTGGCTCTTAGTGCCACACCAACTCCAGTGAGACCGGTCGCAGATGCTGTAAGGTCCTTCAGGTAAGCCCAACTGAGGCACCCCTCTGATCAGCGAATAGGGGATGAGTTGCAGTACATTATTAGAGTTCTGAATATGATTTTTCGAGATACAGCAAATATCTATGTTATGGCTTTCTAAAGGCACAGCCAAACCTAGCTGTTGTCGGATCTTCCTCAGTTTGCGAACGTTAAAGTAAAGCAGTTTAGATGGCGTACGTGACTCTAAAATAATTATTAGGTTGCTACGTTAGTGACAGGATTCAGAAAGTTGACCATTCAGCGACCTGTGCCTAAATATACAAGGCCTAACTTTCAACATAGATCAGCTACTGTGTTAGTTGCTTAAGAAGTTAATGTACAAAGAAGGAGCCAAACGGAGTGGATAGGAGAATGAATGTTGAATAAACCTGCAGTGTGACAGCGAATGTCGTTTAGTCCTCATACATCTATCGGCACACGAGATCATCTTGTTCGAGATCAAATCCCGCCATCAACTCCTAATAAATCTTACCCCGACGACCAGCTCTTCTTGCATAACTCTATCACCTCATGCCTCTAATGCTGATGATTCGAGTTCACGAGCTATTATTCCTGGTCTCCTGAAACCTCGCACCAAACTGTATGTCGGAGCTTTTAACTTTCGGACCTTATGTCAAATAGAACAATAAGCTTCCTTAGCTATGTCTTTAGAATCCCGCTTCATCGATGTATGCTGCGTCTCTGAAACGCGTATACAGGATCCAAGTACAATCATTCACTTGACCTCACCTTGTCAAAATAAAGTGACCCGGTTTACTCCGTGTTTCCGGAGACCCCACCACAACCACTCAAGGACTTGCTGGTGTAGGTATAGCTTAAAGTTCAAAAGCTGAACAGGCCTTGATTGGATTCCAGTAGATAGTCAGTTATGCGCCATCCCTCTAAACGGAACGTTAAGAACTCGGAAAGTTAGGGACACATGCTGTTGCCTCTTTGTTGTCTCTACGCTCCCACTGGTTACGGCTTAGATGAAGTAAAAGATGAATTCTACAGAAAGCTTTCCACCCTCTCTCGAAAAGCTAAGCACACTGATGTAGTGATAGTGGCTGGTGATTTTAACGCCCAAGTAGGTAGATTAAGCGAAACCGAAAGACACCTTTGTGTACTCTTTGGTGTCGAGGCTCAACGAACAGATAATGGCGACCGTCTGCTACAACTATGTTCAGATAACCATCTATTTACCACAAGCATCAACTTTAAACATAGGGGAAGACATCAGTTGACATGGTGACCTCCATAATCAACTCAAAGCTGGACTCAGGAACAACTAGAAAACCAATTGGTCAACTTACGTAAGCTATTCTTATCCCGAATCGGCTTGGAATGATATCCAAAAAGCTGTTGAAACAGCAGTAATATCTACTAGCAAAATAAGCCAAAAAGTTAAGAAAAATCAGTGGACTTCAGCTACATCTACTGAACTGATAGATACACGGCAACACATTTCATCTGGTTCCAAACACGATAAGGAATTAAGGCAACTTAAACACAAGCTCGTTTAAAGCTTACACAACGATCGTGAGCAGTGGTCAGTAGCGAGAGATTTTGAGATGGAAAAGGCAGCGGTAGTAGGTAACTGTTCAGACTTACCAAGAAAACGGGTATCAGAAATCCGACTGTTGACGAAACTATCTCGGAAGAAGATGGGACCATAATTCATCCTCAATCCAGAAGATTAGACTGATGGACAGAACACTTTAGGGGACAGTTCAATTGGCCCTCGGACTCATACCAGTTGCCCACCATCCCCAAGCAATCTAAATGGCAAATTAATATTGGTCCCCACAAGTCTTAGTGAGGTTGAGAAGGCTATAGGGAATCTAAAACGAAGGAGAACAGCAGTACCTGATGGATTAACCCCTGAGATACTTGAGGATGGTGGCCCTGTTCTAGCAAGGAGATTTACTGAGATCTTCGCTAGATTCATGAAACTGGACGTAATCCCATCTGATTGGTCTCAAACACTAATCGTCCCAGTTTATGAGAAAAGGCAGAAGTCCTCTTGTGAAAATTACCGAGGAATCAGCTTAACGAATATAGTGTCTAAAATATTAGCTTCAATAATACTTTGACGTCTAACTAAAGCTCGTGAAGAGCAAACTAGAGAGAACGAAGGTGGTTTCAGACCTGGACGTGGCTGTATAGACCAAATATTCACACTTCGGCAGGTTCTGGAACACAGACACACTTTTAGACACCCAACAATAGTTGTATTCCTTGACCTTAAGACGGCATTTGACTCTATCGATCGTAAGGTTATGTGGCAATGTCTGTCATTGAAAGGCGTACCAGAGAAGTACATTAACCTTATACAAGCTCTCTACTCGAACACCACATGTCGAGTGAGAGCATATGGCGGATTGTCGTCGGAACTGACTACCTCAAGTAGTGTTCGAGAAGGTTGTCTGCTTTCCCTATTTTTATTTAATTTTATAATTGACATACTTTTAGAGTTACCATTGACATCGTCTGACTTCTCCGGGGTTGACTTCCAAGAGATAAACTTGTTAACTTAGAATATGCAGATGATATAGTTCTCTTAGGCGAAGATACTGATAAAATGCAGAATCCTTTGACTACCTTAAACATGGATGTTAGCATGTTTGAAATGCGGTTCTCCCCATCTAAATGCAAAATGTTACTTCAGGATTGGCTTGATTCGGCACCGAAGTTAGTAATAGGGAGTGAAGCAGTTGAATGTGCTAACCGCTTCACTTATCTTGGGAGCCTCATCAGTCCCGACGATCTGATATCTGCTGAAATCTCGGCTTGTATACATAAGGCCCGATTAGCTTTTGCCAGTTTTCGTTACTTGTGGAGTAAGAGAGACATCCGACTACTGACCAAAGGACGCGTTTACTGCGCAGTAGTTCGATCCGTCTTACTTTATGGATGTGAAACATGACCAATAAGGATAGCGGATATTCGTAGGCTCCTGGTATTTGATCACAGATGTCTTCGAAGCATTGCTCGTGTTCTCTGGGACCACCGAGTAAGCAATATGTGAGTTAGGAATAAAGTACTAGGTAAATACGGTATGTCTACTGATGAAGTAGTAAATCTTCATCAGCTGAATTGGTTAGGGGCTGGAAGAAAG
This sequence comes from Schistosoma mekongi, assembly GCA_034768735.1. NCBI lineage: Eukaryota > Metazoa > Platyhelminthes > Trematoda > Strigeidida > Schistosomatidae > Schistosoma > Schistosoma mekongi. Next base: position 29,310,554 of record CM068308.1, read on the forward strand.
CTAGGGGCGGCAAAACGAAAAGACGGCATCAGTCCATGAAGTCATTTAGAATTCGGCTGAGCCATGTTAATAGATGCAGGCTGCCTGGTTGGGGTCCGCGTGATGATCATCACAAATGATTAGAGACTTTAGGTTATATCGCTCAGAATCGTACGCAATGACGCAGGTGTATCCACTCCTTGTCTTCCTCCAAATTCTAAGTTTATGAACTTATCATGATTCTCTTTTTACTGAATCATATTTTCTTAAATCTTATCTCCTATCTCTATTCCTTCCATTAATACTAACTCTGTTACTACCTTCCCTGCTCTGGGATTCGGTCCGACAATTCAATCTCTATCTGCTAATTGAAGCATGGCAACTAGAACGGATGTACGCATATACCAAATTCTACGTTGTAACTGCCTAAATGACTGATAGGTTCAAGTTGCTAAACCATGTTAGTATGACGAGATCAAGTTTACATGATTAACATAACAGTACAACTCAACAGGAAGGAATGAAGTGTGTATTAAAAAATAATGGAACTTAAGATCTACAAGGAAATAAAGAGTTAATTCACATACACCAAGGTGATCGATTTTGAGCCGTGCCGCCCAGTGTCTTTAGCCGCTTACCATAATTATCACGTGAACCCCAACCAGGTAACTTAAATCTACCGACATGGCTTAGACCAACAGTCAAGGACTTTATGCATAACACACACTTTGACTATTTGTTTAATTGGTTATGATTCAGCAAATGAATAATTCTTCATGTGTCAACAATATCTTACCTTAGTATAAATACGTACACATTCTTTTATTTTTAATATGTTACAGCATGTTGTGGTATAATATTAAAAAAAAAACAGTTGATCTGAAATATTATTTGAAAAACTTATTTTTGAATAAGATATAAATGATTGAACATGCTTTAAAGTGTTAGTGTGTAATGTAGTCATTGACAATTTAGTATGTTTAATTGGGATGGTAATTTTTATGGAGATTGGTATTTTATTTGATTGAATATTTCACAGAATGATGGTAGTGGAAATTTTACCATTGGATGCCGATCCAGTGATACATAGGGCTAGGCGATGGCCGTCAACCTAAAGCCCCTAGCGCGGAATCTGGGGTGCGCACTGCTGAGGAGCTCTACACTAGGATAAAACGGCTGTCCAGTGCTCCCTGGTTTTCAACAGTACCCTGTCAGCATCAATCTGTGACATGTTTAATTTAGTATGTATCAATTTGTGCTTTGATGCTGTAATTGTCCGACGATAAGGATGTTTTATGAAATACTGACTGATAAACGTGTAGTACTCAACTTTATGTTTAACTATTTGTTAGTGCTAACTGAATTTTATTGGTCAGTATGTAATGTGCCACCTCCCCCCCACCAGTAAGTCCAAGTTACTAGACATCACGTTCACCATGTTTTGATCTCAGTAGATTGGAAACAGTTGACAGTAAACCTTCGACTTAGGTTTCATTCCCCTTGGTATTCAGCAGAAAACCAAGGTATGGTGCATTCAGCTCTGATAGGGAGCACCAATTCGTTCAAGACACCGAGTACACATTAGTAACGATTGTTAGCTAGAATGTGACTTTGGTTCACGATTATCTGGTGATTGCCTCCAGCAACTTACCGTATTTGAAGAAAGCCTTATTCTACTGTAAACAGAATATTATACGGTAAATAGGTCGAACTTGACGAACAGAGAAGCTTTAATACAAGAAAATATTATCCCTACATCATAAAACTATTTAGACAGACATTTACATAATTTTCAGTCTAGTTTTTGGATGAAGTACCAATCAACATGGGTAAATAATCAGACTTCCATTTGGTGTATTATAAAAGTACGACGACTTGATACACAAAATTGCTTAATTTACCACTAACATATAGAGAAATCGATAGAAAGGATAACGAAGTTAGATGCATACAAACCGAAAATATATTTGCCAGAAAACGTCACTGTTGACATGGGAAAGATACATAAACTTCAATAAGGTATGAATGAATATTGATTGCGGAGTATGTGAGAAAGCATTTGAAAATATTCAGTGCTATATGCACGAGATGTTAATTAATTATCCAGTCCGTTACATTTAGTTTCTCTATTCTTATCTTTTACAGTCTTATGATGATTTAACAATTTATTGAATAAAAATATACCATTTAAATAATGAATGACCTACTTTAGCTAATTATGAAGACTTTCACTTGCACCGCGTACAACTGTACATCCAGTATGTTACACTGAATGTATTATTAATAACCGGTATTAGTTGCAGTACTTAATGTTTGCAGTATGCTTAAATGAATCTTCGATAGACAGTCATGTAATCAAGTTTACATTTTGTTCGAACAAGATTAAGTGTATAGGAACAAGATTAAGTCATGTTAGATATAGTAATAACTAAACACAGAAAACTAACAAGACTTACCATTTTTAAATGGTTACGACGAATTAAGAAATACCTAATGACGTTTACTTTAAGGTTTCACTTACTGAAAAACGTAATTTTAGATGTGTTTGTTGTAGGTGTTTATGAAGTTAGATAACTACCAAGTATTACAGTATAAAGAAATTTCAATGATTAATGCAAGTTTGCCATCCGTAAACAAAATTTACTTTCGAGTTATATATAGTGTATATGTGCCAACATCATATTTTCTGATAACGGGAATTTAATCAACACTGTGAATGAACATGATGATGTTTTTAGGGAGAAATTGAACAATTCACAACTAGACTAATCACTTCAGAGTATGCACATCAACCAAAATAGTTCGCTTAATTGGTAAAACCTCAGTAACTGACCAGAGCTGCAATAACATACTGATAAATACGACAGTACCGTGTCCAATCTTGCTTGTAATTAATAACTTTTGGATTCATTTATATCTTCTTGTTATTTATATATGTATTGTCTGAAGAAACAACTTACACGTCAGAAATTCACTTTTTGACTTATTCGAATTTTTATATAAGCTGGGCACTAACAAGATCATCAATAATAATGTGTCCAACGCTCAATTTATTTAGGATCATGAAGTCGATACTTGGTAATGACATCCAAAGTACTTCATTGAATAAAACCCAATAATAATAACGATAATGAAACAAATAGAAAATCAGTTACCTGTACTCAAAGTATAACTCCATGGTTCATATATAGACTGAACAAAAGCATGATTTCGAAAGATCATTCGTAACCAAGAAACTAGTTTGCCTTCACTAATTTAAAAGTAAATAGAACAAGCGCATAAAAATACAAAATGGAGCATTTTATTATGACAAAATAAATCTACAGAACTGTAAAAATAACCTTTATACCACAGCACACAAATTTGTTTACTTAAGTGAACAATCACTGATGGATGGATGGATGGATGAATTAACTACTTTGAAACTGACTTGACTGTTGTAAAAAATAGTGTTATAAAAATAAAATTTAGTGAACATTACTGCAAGAAAATCATGAACTTTAGAAAGAACACAGTAGTTTGTTTAATCAAATATTGGATAACTAAATAGGACTATTTCTACCATCACTTCAGAGTGTGGCAACATCTAGGTAACTAATACTAAACTTTACTGATAGAAAATGACGTTCTTAAACAAGTGCATTCGATTGACAAATAAGATAGAAAGCGGATGAATAATCCTCAACAGTATCTTATATCCAAGTGGATTTTAATGGAGTTGGCTACTAAAGAAATGAACTAGTATTATTCTGAACACGAAGAGTGCTTTGGTATGTGGTTAATCGAATGGATAGCACAGTTTCAATATTCCGTGCGAAAAGTCGGACCCTTCATAGACAATGTCTATGAAGCTTGATACATATACCATTTAGTCAAAATAAAAATAGCTTCTCTGAATCCATCAGTTTGGAAGCATCCTTCAGCCAATCTAAGGCATTTTCTGGATGTTACGAAAGTAGTCTACGAGGTAGAATAAATGGTAATCACCAGTCTGAAAATTAAATTCTAAAGGGTTGATTGCACCAACAACCACTCTAAAAACTCGTTTACACTACTTGCGTTCCAGTGATTCTTTACTTCGAAGAACTAAACTTTTAAAAAACATACTAACCTATGAGTTTTATAAACAGATAAATAAAGCTATTGTGTATTTTACTTTTAGTGACAACTCCCAAGAACAGCCATCGTACAATGTAAGATAAAATCGTGTACGATAATCTGGATCATCTCATGGGCAGTTACAATGTTATTACTGAAGTAGAATGTTAGTGAGTTCTACACTGCTTATGTAAAGCTTTACCACTGCAACTTGAAATGTTACATCCCCTCTGTTTATCTATTACAAGACCGAGTAGATTCATACGGTGAATAATAAACGAACAACACGAATTAACAATGTACACAATTACTACTGCTTCATAAATCAAAGTGTTTTCATAAGCAATCAAACATTCTACGAAAATGTTTGGAAGAATACAGGTGGACTTTTTCGAGGTCTATATGATGGTTGTAATCAGTTGCCAATAATCCATGGTGCTTTAAAATTAAATTACGAAGTTGCTTTGGACAACTTACAGAAATAATTATTGTTAGTAGCTGGTGTGAACATATATCCAACGAAATACATTTCTGCAAGTTTATATATCTCATCTAGTAATTCTTATTTTGAATAATTGCATATTGAACAAAGTTCATAATAATTTAACACAGTGAAGTGGATTAATATTATTTCACCCAAACAGCTGTTTTGGATTTCTTTTAACGTAATAAAGTAAAATATGAACACCTTTTTATCCATTATCTTTGATAAAACAGTTTCCTCTTATTTACTGTACATCTAGTCAGTTGCCACCCGCGGTAAAAATGTGATGTGTGACATTTTGAACTGATGCACATTGGTTGTAGGTCATACGTTGTTTCTTATGTCTGTAACCTCACACAGAAAAATAAACATTTAGCTATTTACTAGAATTTACAAAGTGAAAGAATCCAGACGCCAACTGTATATGGTTGAAGGATTCTCCCAAGTTGCTCTGGGTATAATTTGATAATTTATTTGTTCATCCAAACGCGAAAGGAATTATTTATTATGTTGACCATACTAATTTAAATGAAGAAAGTTAATTTAGCTGCTTATAATAGTATCTAGCTTTAACAGTTTGACAAGGATATGCACTACTTGCCTTCTTTTAAACCACTAGCTTAAAATTACTTTCTCATTTTCTGTTAACAGATTAATTCTTACTTCTAGAATTATATTGTTTGTGTCCAACATTTATTACTACCACTGAGGCTGCTACTAATGTTATTACTTTGTTATCTTCGTATGTTAAATGTGTATTTCAACCTAGACCGATGCACATATTCGCCAGGTTATACGTTGTATATGACCGATTGATTGACTGGGTGATATGTTTAGATTATAATTTCTACGTGTATATTTATAAAAATCGGATTTAAGTATAGTTGAAAAGAGGGTGCCACTTGATCTGCACTACACATTTTAAACCACTTATAATTAATATGAATCAGTCTCACTACCCTTGGATCAAGAAAGTGTGTCATTTTGTTTAAGAGAAACTAAATGTTCGTCTGATTTACATCCTCAATCCATTGGTTAGTTCCTACAGTTGATTAAATTTGACTGTTCATTATAAATCAGCAAAAATGCAGGGGTTTGAAGTTCACTATGAAGACATAATAATAATTATTATTGACACATATTGTAGACTTGTTTACACGTTACCTTAATTTTACGTTGCAAAGTATTATCAGAACGAACAACAGACTTTTACAGAGCCTCAAATTAGTAATAACGAAGTTATAAAGTAAGTGTAAGCGAAATCATTAGAAATAAGTTTCGTGATTTTACAAGTGATATATTAATTCAACCTGAAAAAAGCACTATATTACTCTTCGAAAATGTTAGCTTCCTTTACGGTAGTTCATCAAAAAAATTCCTATGACCTCTCGATCACATTATTTGAAAGTCTAGTTAATAGAACTGATTAATTACCTTTTTTTTATCAATTCTGATGAATCAAGTTCGCAATATCACGATTAATAGTAAAGAAAAGAGTTACACAGTCTCCAATAAGTTTGCTTCTATAACATTTTGTTTCATAAATTATGGTCATTTGAAATTAACCAATGATCATTTACAGTTGATACTGAGTGACTCGACTTGAGTAAACAGAAACTATGAACCATGCTCTAAAGTGAAACATTTCAGGCTGTCTACTCTAACGATGTTAGCTAAACAATTTAATGCAATTTTACCATCTGCATATACACAAGATTCAATTATAGAATAGTATTTTTGTTTTCTGATTAGATATGAAAATCAAATGACTTATAAAAGTTCATCGCTAAGGTGGTTACATAACAAAAAGTATTTTATCAACTACCAACAAAATAGTAAAACTTTTATATCATTCACAGCAAGAAAAAAAATGAAAGGATTGCAAATATTAATATGAATTTAAAATTATCTCAGATACGATAATAATTGACTAGTATTGGTATGGAATTTATGAATCTATGAAAGTTTATAACAAAGGGAGTATAATACTCAATTACATAAATAGTTTTCACAACTGATGTTATATATATATATATATATATATATATATATATATATATATATATATAGTTATAATCAGATTTGTAAAAATTTACGTTAATCTACTTACTTTAGTGCAATACTAATGAAGGCTTTAAATTTAGCATCCTTACTGCGCTTGTATGCCACGTGACCTTGGAGAACAGTACCGATTGCACTGAAAAATTTCTAGATAAACATAGTAAAAATATATTATATTTTACATTTTCATTACTAATAATCAACACATAAATTTATTTATTGTTTGAGAATTTCTATTAGAAGTTATTTTAATTGTATCAACTTGGAAATTAATTCAATTAATAACTCAGAGAATCGTACTTGACAATAAATTAATATTGGTAAGAACTATAAAGTTAATAGGAATTAGACGAACAACTTACTTTAAGTGCCCACATTATAGCATACTTACACACCCCAACCTTTTATTATCTAGCCTAGTGGATGTAAAGTAAACGTCATCAATGAAACTTTTCAAACACTGAGGTACGTTATGATACTGATTTAGTAGAAATATAAATACACAAAAGAATATCGAGAAAATGTATTCACAAATTTCTAGTACTCATAAACAATTTTTAGATACTATAAGCTGATAGAAATACACTACGCATGCAGTAAATTAAGTGCGATGAGAAAATCAAAGTTAAAACTACAACCTAGAAAATGGCGATTTGCCAATATCGCTTTACTTTTAGATTTTTGTTTTCGCTAAATCTGCACATTGTAATCCAAGATATAATACTATGAAATGAAGTGAATAAATTGCATTAAACGATACCTAAGTCTTTCACATACACACTAAATTGTATAAATAAATAAAGTGTTTTACAAATGTAATTTACGTGCACAACGTGTATGAAATCATTTAGTTCACCCGTGAAGAATAACTATACTTACTTTCTACATTCATATGAATTTGGTTAATAGACTAACGGACTAAACGTGAGGGAGAGAGACCATGTGTTAGGGATTGGAAATCCACAAAAATACAATTGTTCATTAAACCAAGTGAAATGAGTTGTATTGATTTTTGTAAGCTCGATATGCAAACTTTCATCACATTAATGTGAGTCAATACAAGTTATACTTACAGAGTATATTTGGCAATATTTCACTGTATTGATAAAATGTTGATAATCTCAATTTGATGAATAATCACTATATATATACGAATATTTTCTACATAACTTCCTCTCTTTAGTGTGTATGTAGATGACTTAGATATCGTGAAATGCAACGCATTCACTTCATCGCACAATGTCTATTGTTTGAAATTTATAATCGGTTACCTTACAATAATAAGTAAGTTAGAAGAAAATTAGAGCCTACAGTGACGCCATCGATTGTCAGTCTGAATTATGTTGACTAGTTTAAATTAATGGCTTAGAGTCTGTGTAATAATTGCGATCTACGGTTGCAGCAGTTAACTGGTATGATCCATTGTCGGTTGCAATGATATTAATCTATAATTTTCTTCACTAACCATATTCTTTATGCTTAATCCTGTTTATTACCACTAATAGAACTACTGCTACTACCTTAGTATTTTTCATGACATTTTTATCCCTCTTTGCTGATATGATACGATAACTGTGGCCAATGCATTTATGTGACACGTTTTACGTTGCATATGATCAACTGCCAGATTGGCATAATATCCATTTTAATAATGAGACCATTCTCTTGTCTCTGTTGTCACGCAAAAATTCCAGCTTTATATACACTTATGCTTATCATAAATATAATTCATATTAAATGAATTCGAATGTCCAGGTGACAAAATTTGAATTTATTGTAAATAATTTGCGAATTTGTGTTTTAATTACTTCATTATAAGCACAAACTACATAGACAACTGTTTATGATAATCAATATTCACCATGCAAATAATCATGAATTATTTTGCATATACTATAAAATTATAATAACTGATCTGTATAGATGAATTGTCAATATTATCATTAATGAACTAATTGTGTATTCGTTTGCTATCAGTATGTTAGTCAAACGCGATTCACTGCGTAAATGCATAACTATGAAGTAAATACCGAATATAGTCACTGATACAAATATAATATGAAACATCAAAATGAAAATGGACATCTATTTATGAAAGAAATTAATTAAAATGTAACTAAAAGTAGATTTTATCCGCTATTAATTGGAGTAATTCATAGACAGTATCAAGCAAAATTAGAAAAAGAATACCATAATTTGAAAATTATTGAAAACTTAAAAACCATTATCAGAGAATGTGTAGTAAGGGAATCAAGGACACATGTTTCATTTTATTTGGGGCTCGTCAGTTGGGTGTACCTTTATTACAGTGTTAATGTCTACACTGCGACTCGAGCTCAGTACCAGTACAGCATAGTATCGAAGTGAGAAAGAGCGACTCTTAAATTAACCTCACCACATTTCCGAAAGAACATATCAGAGACGTATAGGCAATTTCAAAGCTGCCGTGCATCTGAAATAAAATTCATGACAAAGATCTGCCATTCTGTTGCTGAGTATGGATGTATAAACTTTAGAATTGTTGAGAAAAGGCTTCAGCATAACATAATAATGGCAATCGAAATTTGTAATGAGAAGCGGGATAGTTATATTTTCAGATGGCACTTATAATGATAAGCAAAGTCATTTACTTTAGACCTTACGCTCAGCCTACGGTAAATGATGCTGCCATTAGTTTACCGGCTATTAGAGCACCTAGTATAAGTCATAGCAGCACTGAAAGACGTTACCAAAGTGACTCCCGTTGTATCATTACTAGAGTGGAATATGTAAAAAATTCTGTTACTATCATTGAGGGATATGGGAAAATCCTAAGTATAACAAATTGTTTGTTTATTAACCATATAAAATATTTACATCCACTCTAATATTATCAAGTTTGTCAGGTAGACTATCCATTTACAACTACTGTTTACTGACTGGCTAAAGCTGGCGATGTACTGAGACGCTGGTTAGCTTATTTGTAAATGCGGTGTGGTCAGTCTAAGAGTCACTCTTCTTCATGCTTTTAGTAGCTTCTAGTAGTAACTTCTGCTTGAAAATTTGGTTTTATGTTCGATTTTATATATTATTATAACTCGAAACATTTACATAAACATACTGATAATTTACCTGACGATTAGTAATTGATTTACCATCAACTGTATCCAAATCAAAACTTTCACAAAGTTTTCTTGCTGGAGATTCATTGTACCGTGGACCATTCTGAAACAGAACAGATTAATTTCCAAGTATAAGTGCTCACACAATAAAGTGACCTGTATTCATATATATTTTATAGGTTGATATAATTTAAACAACTACTAAAAATAAAGCACAAAACGGTGGATTCCTTCTTATATAGGATTTTACAGAAGCGTGCTACAGCGTCCACAATGAGCATAGAGTTCGAGACATTCAGCACTCAGCATAATACAGGATAACGACAACCGACACTTATTCCGTAGTGACTGAATTGGAGAGGTCATTTTGGAATTCTAGTGGGATATGATCAGTTTTGTTTAGCCATGCTGAGCATGAAGTGGTTGCTCATAAATTTTAATGGATAAGTTTGCGTAATATCGCGAAATGATTGTATTGAGAAATGCAAATCGTCTTATTCATGATTTAGTGCTAAGCGTTTGCTGCGAAACCTGAAGGCCTTAGGTTCTATCCGTAGTGCGTGTGTGAATGCACACAACTTTGAATTCCAATACCTAAACGAAGCAGTTTAACCAGTGCTTCCTGTGGTCCAGTTGTCTAACTAAGAATATTTCGTGGGGCCTGAGGTATACATTATATATATATATATATATATATATATATATATATACCTGCATCTCAATGTTGATATTCACGATTTATTCCGAATTCAGTGATTTTCAAACGTGGTAGCTTTATTCACCGAGGTGGGGTGTCCAGATAGTCACTAACTTGTTTATCGTGAATTAAGTTATACATTTAAAGATTTGAGTTATCTCATTGTTGATATTTTTTGTTAGATAACTTTATAGCATGGTCTTTTAATTTCTTGGTCATTTCCAGCCTTAGATTATTCACTATGTTAGTATTTTGGTTCAAAGCCAAAATATTCGTTTTGTTCAATGGAGAATTTAATGTGTTATAAATGTCTTCTACATTTAGTGAACATTTTGATGACGTAATAAGTATACTCAGTTTGATTAAAATTAGAATAAATCTGTGAGGCAATTCGATTCTTATGACTCTAAGGAAATTGTAGTAGTTTGACAAATATATACCTGAAACGCATGAACATACTATTCGTAGAAACTATTTTTTATGATGTTAAGGAGAAACGCTCTATGAAACCATCCTATTTTATTAACGTGATTCATATGACAAACAATAACACTCAGTAACAGACAATAGTAAAAGATTGCATCACTAATAAATGAACTAATTATGTAAAGCGAGTACAATAACATTAATTTAACTTGTTGTTCATACTTGTAAGTAAATTAAATGCTGACAAAGGAAAAAAACTGATAGAATATTTCAACTGTTCTGCCTAGTAAAAGACGACATTCTCAAAACATGAGAAATCCCTCATGTTTGTAACAAACTGCTCTAATGGTAGTCTCGGTTTTCAGTAAAAATTATTCATACATTTTCCTTGCCTCCGTTTAAATGTATTCTTCAAACATTTACTGGGTGCTGATAGACAGTATGTAAACAAGTGAACTAATAAAATTTCAATGAAAACATGCACTATTTGGTAAATTAATGCAACTCAGACCAAGTCAATAAAACTACAGGAGTGTTTATGGAACATAAACATTTGAGAATTGACCAGGTCTAGTTAGAGTTCCGAATGCAAAGGCAGATAGTGCAATATCTCACTCTTCAATGGCCCCAATACACCTTCTAAGTATCAATACTCAGTAATCAGTTATTATTTTATCAACTCTACGCTTTTAATTTTGTATGCATATTTGTCAAGTGGTGTTGGGTAGGCTCAGAAAAGCCCTCACAACAGGCACAACATGACGTAGAGATCAATAGGAAATATTATGTCCAATCGGAACGCAGATAGCTTTTTATCCGAAACTTCTAGACAGAGAGAAGTCACGTGCTATGTCTGTGATTGGTCAATTATCTTAGCACTACTGTGTTTAGAAGGTTACAGAATTCTCTAGAAGCCTGAAGGATATTTGTGATAATATATATATCCTAATTTTCTGTACATAATTGAACTCTTGCAGTAAAGTGTTTTTTGCAGTGTTGCGTGTCTTCTCTCTCGTGTTCCTGTTGACGAGTAGTTTCAGCATGGAGGTCGAATCATAGCTTAGGAGTCGAAGCGTGCGGTCAACCTAGACAGATAACAATTTACGACGGAGATCTTTGCGGTCGATAACAACATGTGGACAGTTATCTTCTAACTTCTGAGCCGTAAATTATTTTCAACTCATTTTTTCTCCTTAACTTTTAAAGCATTGCACGGCGCAGTTATGACACTTAAAATTTTTGAACGTCATGAGGCAGTCGCTCTTTAGTCTTCAATAGACCAATATTTGTCTTAGTTGAGGTGGTTTTGCAGAGATTCTTATTCGACTTATTGTTTGAATAGTTTGATTCCCTGGTAAAATCAAAGGTGCGTACTGATGAGGAGTCTCGTACTAAGACGAAGTGACCATCCAGTATTCACCTGTCTACCACTACACCTAGCAGAAATCATTCTGTAAAGGATACAAACAGCATATTATGTATGTGTTAAATGATATGAAAAATATTAAGTTCAATTACCTTAATCTGATAAAATCGCATTAGCACATCCCATGCATGAATTCCTAAATAATTTGAATGCGATACTGAAGAATATTCTTTATTGATATCATCGATAAGTGGTTCATTTAAACCGAAGCATTCAAATTTATCTTCTGAACGACTTCTTGATTTTGAGTCTAAACAATTCAGGATAGGACGAAATAGTAAAATGCTTCGTTTACTAATTAAGCCCAAAGGCGAATTTTCATCGATTCTTGGTAAGGCTTTCTTTATAAGACCATGCTCAATAAGGTCACGTAAAGCAGGACAGAAGTATCGACGTACAACATTCATAATAGTGCGTTCAGCTTCAGAGTATAGGAACTTTAAGTTTAATTGAAATAATAGTACGTAATGGTAAAGTAGTTTTAATGTTATAAAACAAATTGCAAAGTAATACAATAAGACAAGTTCAGACAATATCAACGATTTGTACTACTAGTCAAATAATTTTATCGCAAATACCGTTTACCTGAATATAAATTATAGTGAAACGTTGAATTTACACATTCGACCTGTGTACATTTCGTACACATTCGATTAATGTATCAGAATACTTAGAATGAATCACTTGATAGAATATTCATTATAAAATGATATATGATCAGTTGTGAAATAACCCTCATCAGTTACATCTGCTAAGAAACATATTAATTTTTAATATTTCACAAGTGCTTAAAACTTATCAACAAATTTGTACAATAGTCTGTGATATGGTTAAATGTTGATGTTTAAAAGTAATGTAAAATATATATGTCTAGTTTACAAAAACAATTTCAAGTCTCTGGTGTTATCGGCGGTTGTCTGTTATGTATACGCTAATCAAATACTTGCGGACATGATTGATATAGTGAAATCTTTGATAAACACTACACTATATTAGGCAGTGCTCACTAAATGAATGGAAAAATGACTGCAAATTCTGGAAACAACACATTTAATAAACGTCGAGAAAGTTTGTTGATGATCTCAATAATAAATAAGAAGACCAAGTTACGTATTCATTTTGTAAATTATTGTGAGCACGTGGCGTTTTTGAAGTCCTTTAGTAAGTTAATATTTTCTGTACCAAGTATTTCAAGTGAATAAGCGAATCATAGATGTTAGTAAACAATAGGAATACAATTATCGCCAATAACCCTCATACTGTAGTTACCTGTAAACGGTATGCTAATATGCTGTTGTAATTCCTACAAAATTGCTAGGATGAAACACCAAACTAATTACCCCTGAATCGTCAGTTAGAATCAAATATCTTAGGCACGAGGAAGATTTAAATCAACGTCTCGCTTGCTGCAACACAATAAGTTCTCTTTAATGCTGAGCTTGTTTCAACAATATCGTCACCTTTGAAATCAAGCTGAATGAAAACGGCCTTCTTTTGGACTGTGGTTTCACTTGGTTTATTAGGTTTTGGTTCACTGTATTTGTCAATGAGTTTTTCTGGGTAGCCATTCTTTTTTAGATACTGTTTGATGTTATTGATTTTCCGAATCTATCGTCTTTGAAGTATATATCTTTTTGGCTTTGAGAACTAATGTTTTCACTGATGCTATTTTGTAATCGATCGGGTAGAAGCTAATACAATTTAAGAACAATCCATTCCACGTCGTTTTAGTGTAGATCGACCGTTTCACTGAACCATCCAAGAAATAAAATTTATTATCTTTTTCCATCTTCATAGTAAATTGAATACCATTATGTGATTGGTTGAAAATTTTCAATAAGTAATTAGCGTGTTGTTCATTATTACACACGACAAAAGTATCATCCACGTACCTTGATAAAATGGTCATTAAAGCTTTGGTTAATAAAAACGCCTGTAAGAGTAGTATAAAATCCTGAAATATCTAAAAAATCATTTCTACTCTAGATTGTCAAACTATAGTTCGATGGTTGTTTCATGTTTCACTTCATTGAATCATAGCCGGTCATAATATACGACATAGAAATACAGGTTTTGTGAATTACGTTTGAAATACTGGGAGTGTAACTTTAGTACAAAATATGTAGATCGATTGATATTAGCAACATTAAAGCGAAGTCATATCAATCGAAAGAATTAAAAAGTGAAACTGTGGAAAAAATTAACTAGAAGTCATATACTTTGTGTATGACAAACAATCATGTGTAGTATATATTTATTTGATTAATTCATTGTTTTTTAGTTGCAGTAAGTCTACTGTTGAACATAGTTCTGAAAATCAACTAACCTCTGTCGTTTCACCTGATCCACCTTCCGAACCACCGCTAATATTTTCTGTATATGACGAAAATTCACCTTTATCATCGTACAAAGTTGGATTTGAAAACATTCGATCTGGTCTGCCACCATATAACATTGCACGTAAACTAGCACCATGTAAATTCTGGACAGGCAAAGCGATTTGAGTACCTGGGACTTCATCCTGGCTAAAACTTTTACGTAATGGTGCATATGATCTAACCGTATTATTATGTGAAGGCATACTAGCTTTACCATCTGGACTTTCACGTCCGGAAGGGATTGCGTGATGAGCCTCAACATGTGTAGTACACAACCGAGTGATATTTGGTATTGTATGATATGTAGAATATAAATTGATTGATGGTGCTTTATGTTGTTGATAAGAGTTCAGAGCAATTATTTTTTCTTGTACCATATTTATAGCAACTTCGAGACGAGCCCGAATTGTTCCCCAGTGTTGTGCTTTGGCTTTTTCAACAGTAGCGGAATTCGCTTTGTCAACTGAAAAATGAAAGTGGTGGTAGGAGACTAAGTAATTATGCAAAGAGATTATACAGGTCACCATTTGGAATCTATATTCCCATTAAAGAATTATTCATCAATCAATTTCCCTTTAAATAGTAACGTATGATATCTAAGGTAACCCCCCTCCCTTTACGTATATTTGAATCAGACCGATATTTTTGGAAAGAAATATATTGTTTAAAAATTCCCATGCTTATCAAAAACACAGACGTTTGAACGAAGAATATTCTTTTCGATAAATGCCCACAAGGTTCTACATTTATTAGTTCAAAAGAACTAGTCACAAATATAGACAGTTTTGAGGCAGATACAACATCATTTGGATATCAAGGATAATTAGACATAAAATCTTTCCTCTCGAGGTTATTTATAAAATACGAATGTTAATGTTGAAATAATCATCATCATGTAACTTATGAAACGTAAACGACGATTGAAATAAACGACATTGTTAATCAGATATATATACATAGGTACTCTGTATATGGGTGACATAGGAGATGGAGTGGTAGCAAAATACAATTAGATCAAGTGTTTGTAGACAAAGGCTGAATCGAATAGGAAAGAATTTAAAAAACAGAGTGAGTGATAAGTAAAATTTGTCAAATAGTAACAATAATAATAAAATGAGTTATAACAAGTACGTGTGCTTGGTCTTAAAATGTTACAAAGTCAATAAAATTAGGAAAGAAGATTGAGTGCTATTCAAGTTCATTATGTGTACCTTGATTAATAATAATAATAATAATAATATGCCGGTTTATCAATTAAGAGAGTAGTACTTGGACAGGGTAGACTTGAATTATAAAAATGCACATAAGAAAAGATACATGTGTATTACTAAAATTAAATCATTGTATGATTAAGATAGAGATTAGTTTAATGGATCTTGCGTCGGCCATAGTAGGAGAAGGGGTTGAACGTACTTCTTTTGTATGCATAGTTCTGGCCTCTTGATCCATATAGCTATCGCCTCTGCCATCTTAAGGACTTTGAGTCTAACTGGTCTTGGAAGATAACTGTTTACACAGAATATTATTGTGAATGACTGATTCGTGCTCGCCTCATGACCAGTTTGAATTAAGTGAGCTAGTATTGAACTGTTGGTGTTGCATCTACCTCAGAACTGGCTGCTTTTTTGACTAATGATTTTGAACTAATAAACGTAGAACCTGATGAGCATTTATCGAAGAGAATATTCTTCGTTCAGAGAAATATATATTTATAAAACCCAAAGTCATTGACTAGTGGGAACACGGTTAGTAATAAGTGACCTGATTTATTTAATACATCTGCGGATTTTATATATTTCCCATTCAGAAATCATGTCACTTTTCGGGAAAATTATTTTAATAATATATAACATTCTCTAGAAAGCCACTGCGCTGAATAATTACTTTAATGCTGTCAATAAATTATACTACTAACAAGTAACTATTATTTTTCCTTCACATTTTTTTCTTATATGTTACATCTTTTCGCTAGGTCAGTTTAAATATCCCACTTTTATCTGATTGAATATGTCACAAATTGATGTTGGCAGGGTACTTGTGAAAACCAGGGAGCACTGGACAGCTGTTTTGTTCTAGTGTAGAACTCCTTAACAGTGCGCACCACAGATTCCGCACCAGGGGCTTCAGGTTGAGGGAGAACGCTTAACCATCTGTACCACTGGGTCGGCATCTAATGGTAGAATTCCCACTTCCATCAATTTGTGATATATAGCGCGATGATAACCCATTGTCATTAGTGATAACTGTCTCACACCCGACAAGTCTGAACTCCACCAGTCACGATTTCTCAATAGATGATTACGACTGGGTTTGTAACTGTAATTAGTGAAATTTAATCTTAGAATAAATGTTAATTATTGTGTATGCCGAAAAATCGAAATGATCCTGTAACTTCGCTTAAATCAAGTGGAACTGGAGAAATTCATTAAGATGAACCTGGTTAAAGAAAAATCTATCAACAGATATAAATAACTTAAAGACAGCTCACAGGCAAGTGAATGAAGATAATATGGAAAGAAATACTAAAAGGAATGGAAAAAAATGTCAATATTGTAATTAGAAAACGGGATTTCTCTGGAAAAATGTTATGCATTTGCTCCATATACACATAAAATTTGTCATATTAACTTCTCACTATGTTACCAGGACTAATAAAAAAGGATTAATAATTTTGAAATGACCAATAATAAAATATTAGAATTTCCCCCTAGTATAACATAAACAATATTCAATCATTTATTTTCCCATTTCATACTGTAGTTTGTAGCCTTGCCAATTTATGCCTTAGTGATACGTGGTACAAATTTCCACCATTACAGTTTCTGTTCAGTTTTGCGTCGAAGATACTAATTGAAGTGATCTTATAAATCATTCCTATTCTTAAATCTTCATGATTAAAACAAATATGACCTTGTTTAAGTTGGATTGTGATTAGTAAGAGGAATCCAGGGCGTGCGGTTAGTCCTATTTGGGACTCGTCTGTTGGATGTACCTACATCCCAACGGGGATGCTCACACCGACGAGTCCCAGATAGGATGAAACGCACGTCCTGGAATCCGCTTGCCAATCACAATCCAACTTAAGTAATACTTGTGATTTATCGCTGTATAGAGGCAATCCGCTCAGGATGCACATATATCAACAGAGACTGACTAGGTTTAGTCCATGACAAATCAACGGGGAGATACAAATTCATCCTGATTGCAAATATGCTGTACTTGTACAAACATGAATCGAAAGCTTCAGTTGCTGTACTGAAAACCAAATCATTGTTAACTCCACTTTAAGTGGATCTGAAAATATAATTAATCAAAGGGTACACGGAATTATGTGCATTTAGTTTAGTATATTAACCTGAAAGCGTAGTATTAGAACTCTTCAGTAGGTAAATATTTTTTCGAAAAGATCAATTACTGAAAAATACTACAAAAACAACGATCAGCATACTGTTATATGATATGTTTTTGCAACAAAGCAAATGTGTCAAAGAATGAGTGTTACTGACTTATGATAATCATTTCAATAGAGTAACAAATTAAACATTTCAGCTACAAAAATCGCTTGATTTTAGCACCCAACCAGTGAACAACATAAAATAAGGGGTTTCTAACGCAACAAATCACTGTAGTTAGATAAATCGATGAAAGTGGGTTAAACACTAAACAACTACTTATCAAGTATTTGACTGATCGTCATAACATTTGATGACATGTTCTTAAAAACTACTGGAACGTCTCCTTATTTTTGTAAAAGCTAATCTAAATTGATGTTTAGTACCAGATTGTCATCATTCACAATCGGACAAAGATGTGATAAACGATCAGTCACAAATTAAACACAATGCAGAAAATCCTGACCTTTATAAGTAGAATATTTATTCACTTTCAATTTTGTCAGTAATTTATCTGGATCTTGGCCTAGCTGACTAGCAGCAAACAGATTAAGAATAGTGATAGCTCGTTGGATCAAATTAACGATTGTGACTCGAGATTTCTATTTTGAAAAAAGCATAAAATATGTACGTGTTACAAAGCATCAAATAATTATCAAAAGAAAATTATTGTCGGAAAATTGTTAGAAAAATTAAACATGGGGCAAACTTAATGCATATATAGTACGTAGACAGTTAGAGTATGAACTAATACACAACGATAGTTTCGTACTCGGGGATTTTATAAAATTACAGTCTATGAAGATGTTGCGATTTAACTGCATAGATTATTTGGTCACATCTCTAAGTAAAGCTTATTTGTACTGATTGTAGTATAAACCACCCTCAGCACAGAATAATTAAAGTTAGATTATATGGGCCTAGAAAGTAGTGAAAACTGTTACACACGTACCACTCCACATTCATGCCAGCTAACAAATACCAAAATGGTGAAATAGTAACATTTGTCTATAAAGTTTGCGATGGTATTCTGTTGTGTAATCATTTCAATGTATGCTCAACGTATTGTGATTTTTTTAATCATATGCTACTTAGATTCAGATGATACACAATTTTTGATTGGTTTCGCTACCATCTTACACACATTGCAAATATAGAAATCTACAAACTTGACGATTGTTATGTTCCCCCCCATTTGAGACTGTACGGTATGTAGAAGTCAAAAATAGGCTTAATTAGTAAAAAACATTTAAACTACGACTAACTCAGCAAGACGAAAACATTTAAATAATTATTCTAACAATGGTTATAAACGCTGATATAGTTAATAAGCTGATTCCTGAACTATGAAGTATTTCAACTGTAACAACTACAATATTGTTACCTAGACATAATCACAGACAATCATCATTAACATTAATTGATTGCTGAATAGTGACAAATGTCACATTTATCTAGGATTTCTGTTAATCGAATATCGTCGATCAATTTGCAACTTAGCTACAGTCTGTGTAAACATGACAGTCCTAAAAGAAGTCAATTGGGACCTGAACACCTTAGTGGTAACGCCATTAACTGTAAAGCTGGGTGGTATGAACTCGAATCATATGCCAGCGTCAGTTTTCTAGAGACTGTGTGTACACCTTGCTTATGTGCCAGCTAGCATGTAACCTTTGTTTAGGGTAAGATGCCGACTACTTCCAACCACTTAGGAGTGGTCACTACGCAAAATATTATGTTGACAAAATTACGAGGTTAGACTAAATTAAAGTAAAAACATTTAACTTGACAATAAAAAATCAGAGGACATTTACGAAATAAATTTCAAATAAATAAGTAAACTAATTAGGTCAATTTTGTATGTAGTGGTTTTACATTTTTTATTATAACATTGCATGGTAAATACATAGGTCTTATATTATACCCTTGGTCAATCAGCTGAGGAATATTTCACAAATCTAATCGCAGCCTAGGATAAACTTTACTGTCGTTAAAATAATATCAGATGCTTAATTCCAAATCAAATGATTAGTTCGTCACTAACTAATATGAGAGCTAGTGATAATCCTCTCTTTAACCAAACGGCAGGTGGTACGACGTTCGAACTTGCTATTTAGTGGCTGAAAGTTGAACGACCTAACAAGTGAACAAACGCTTCATATAAATTCAGAATTCATAGTCACTCATGTACATTAGAGTATCCATCCAAATTTCCATACCACATAAGAACAACGAGATTGAACTAACAAAATACCACAGTATAGTAAACATAAGAATCACTTTTTCAACTTTAAACGACAAAACAATTCATAAGTGATCATTTTTAAACGTTTACCTTGACATCACCTTTTTTATTCTTCCCATTTATCAACTCGTGTTGCTCAGTAGTCATATCCTAAGAAACAATAATAGTAACGAAAAAAGTGAGTAAGCAATTAAAACTAAGGCGTGGTTAAGCAGCGTCATGAATCGGAGCATATAGAACATACAAGTAAACTACTACTACACAACGTAGAAAATATCACACACGCAGCAATAAAGACAAAAGAAACCACTGTTGAATGATAAAACGCTGCGCATACACAAAGACAACATATTCGAAAGTTATTTTAAACCAGCAGACATTTACATGAGGGAATAAGGATTATTTTTATAATTTTAATTTACAAACAACGATTCTTATCAAAACTGTACCATTTTTAGTACAAAATGGTCAATATATGTGATATTGAAAATGTGCGTCGCAATGCACTGTGTAAGTGAGCACCTAAGATGAACTAATAATGAACCACAACAGAAGTTTTCAAATTAGACTAAGCACAGATGCGATTAGCTGTTTATTCAGATTAGAAAAGACGACAAAATAGTATATATTTATGCATACATCGTGCTAGCTTTAAACAAAAGACTAAAACAACATCAATTCAAGCTGAACACATACGATTAGATACCTCTATATATGCATCAAAACTATCAGCATCCTCATGATCACTTGTATAAACACAATGACTGTCAGAATGAAGGTGACGACTATGTCCTAGCTGTACACCAGGATGCATGTGTGACGATGTATAAATATTATTACCATCTAGGTTACTACAATAATCATCATTTTGTGTATGTGATCTATTACAATAATTACAGCATGGTGGTATTTCATCATTTGCTGATAATTGTTGATGTGTACGCTTGAAATCAGCTAATGCTTTCGCTAAAGCATCACTGCAGGCACCAGAGCCTAAATAAAGAAATGTAACAGATTGTAGCAAACACATGTGATAATATATTGCAACAATAGGAAATAAAACAATGCACAAACTGGTTTCGTTCAAAAAGATAAATAAATTAGTATTCCTTAAACAATTTTCACTGTGAATGAACTAACCATTACTTACAAGAATGGTGTGTACGCAAGTTCAACAAAAATACTATCTATTATACATTGTTATTTATATCTTGCTAATTATAAAACTAAATACAGTGTAGTTCAGTTTCCATGCCTATAATTAGACAATCTTGACAAGTTAGGTATTTTAGTGACGGTTCAAAATGATCAGTAAATTACTGATATTCAGTGATATTTGTCCTACACATTTACATTTTTTATAAATTGATTTCTGAACGTGTAAATGGGTGATATGGCTCAAAATCGTTGGCAATGGCGCAGGTGCATCCAGTCCTTGTCTTCCTCCAAATTCTAAGTTTCTGAACTTATCATAATTTTCTCTTTACTGAATCCTATTTTCTTAAATCTTATCTCCGATCTCTATTCCCTTCCATTAATACTAACTCTGCTACTACCTCCCCTACTCCAGGATTTGATTCGACAATTTCATCTCTATCTGCTAATTGAGGCATGGCAACTTGAACTGACGTACGCATATACCAAGTTCTACGTTGTAACTGTCTGTCTGTCTGAACATGTAAATTGTTCTTATGCACTTCAAATACAAACATGTTAATTTGAATGAGTGGTAATAACTTCCAACCGATTATACTCATCCAAGCACTCATAGTAGTCGATTTGCATCAAAACATGGCTATATCCTATAGTCAACGCTGATCAATAACGAACACTTGATTTTCACTAAGTGAAGTTTTACAAAAAAAGTAAACAGCATTAAACTAATAAATAATTCCATTTACTACCAACCATTATTAATTAATTGAATAGATATATCTTAGATTTCCTACGGAACATGATTGTTACTTTCTAAAGTGACTTGAATACTGTATGCAAGAAACAACGTGAATGATATTGCTGAACAAACTAAACTTTAAAACTTATGGAGGTAAATGATATGTCTGCTAACTTGACGTAGGATTCGATTTCTAAGACAGAGAGTGATCCATATGCAAAATATCCGTATATTTATAGTGATTATTCATCAAATCGAAATTATCAACATTTTATTAGTACAAAGAAATATTGTCAAATATGCTTCGTGAGTATAACTCACATTGACTCACATTAATGTGATGAAAGTTTGCATATCAAGCTTACAAAAATCAATACAACTCATTTCACTTGGTTTAATGAACAATTGTACTTTTGGGGATTTTGAATACCCAACAGTAAAACACAGAAATAACTTTGTGAAAATAATTTCAAAGTATTTTGGATTTATTTCTAAAATTAAATTTATGACAGAGTGAAGCAATTGTTTGCGCTCTGCTTGAACTGTGACAATGAAACGCACGTTAACATGGTAAACTGTGATTAACGCAGAACTTGTGATGATAATGAAGACTAAAAATAACATCAAATGGAGTTTCTATCATCTATATAAGTACTGAAAACCAAAGAGTAACTGAAATCTCTTTCGTCATAGTATAAAACTGTTTGACAGTAAATGACATTATCCTATCATAAATCAAATGAAAGGCCACAAAGCTTCCTGAAGTAGAATGAAGCAGAGACTGTGTATTGCTTCTTAGGTTTATAATAGTCGTTTAGCTGTAGTAAATTTGTGAAATTAAGTAATCTTGTAATGAACAATACCCACAGTTATCTTATCGTGATAATAAGGTAAAATCATAACAAAACGTTTATTTACCAATAAGTAATTTCTTAAGAAGTCAATATTCTGATTTTTGCCTATAGCGCTATGTACTCTTTTATCTATTCTCAGGTATATAAAGACTGAAAACAGATTACAGTAATAATAGTAGTTCATTCATTATCGGGATTTAACTCAGGGCATTTAGTTTATTATAAATTGTAAGCGACGTTGAACATAACAACCAGAAATTAAACTTTAAGTATGCGATTTGAAGAAATTTGACAATACAAACCGTCTAAATAGAGTGAGGACGGCTTAATAAAATAATTATGGTTTTTTCATATGAATTTAACATAATGGATTCTACGTTACACCAATATGATCAAAGCAGCCTTTTTTACTCCACCACATAATATATCAGATAATCATTAATATTTTTATCGGATATATATATATATATATATATATATATATATTGATGATTATTAAATGATTCAAAAGTATGATAACTATGTTAAAATGATCAGCACATTGCCGTAATCAAAAGACTACGGAATAAAAACATTTCGCAACACGGCACAGTGAAAATAGTTACTTTCAATATAAAAATGACCTGCTCAATATATCTTGAGCTCTAAAATGACTTTGGTTATCAGTGGGTTGTTAATCGACTTCAATGTATGGAGTCAAGAGTACCTATATTCCAGTTTAAGTATTTAAATTAATTGACAACATGCTGGATAGCAGAAGCCTAAGTTAACTTACATAAAAATGAATCATACCTACGGCCAATAGATCTTTCTGTATGCTAAACATCTTATCCCTGTTAGATAACACCAAAAAATAACAATATGACTGAGTCACAAATTAATTATTACCAGATTTCATTCACACTATAGCTAGTAGAATGTTTCTATACAAGTATAGGTAAGTATAACATCACTAAGTAAAATACAAGTAGTTAGTAGTGTAAGATACTAAATACACAAACAAATAAGACTGATTTCAACAAAAGTAGGTATTTGGAAAAATATAAGGCTTTGAGTGAAATAATGTTCAATGAGGTTGAGAATCATTCGGCAATATTAATAACAATAATAATGGGATCTGTAGTAGTATGTTACATATCTTACTACTTATATTTTTTCAGTATCTGAGTGAAAAAGTAGTAAACATTTGGATGATCACTACTGAGCACAACAATATAACATACACACATACACTAAATATATAATGATTGAATATGATCCCGTTAAGTGACCTCAAATGGCCACTTACAACTAAAACCTATTAACCCGCATTGACTCTTATTACTCATTTGTGAACATACTGATAATAATTTCTATAGTTCTGTCATGATTTAATCAATCGGTACTAAAAAGACAAAATCAGCACAAAAAAGGTGAGCAAATAATAAATATCATTTTTTAATTTTCCACGAATTCATTATACAACATCAATCAACAGTGAAGTTGAACTAAAAAAAGGCTATGCTTTATCTTAAAACATTTTAACCAAACGACACGTAATAACACGAATATCCATTCACTAAACGAACGAAAAACTTACTGGTAACTTTGGATAAAATGTAAAAGCATACATTGACGTATGCATACAATATTTTAATGTGTGCTAGAAAACTGCAACAATTAAGTGACTAGTATATCCATGTTTTCTTTCAATATCTAAATGCATCATTTTTAAGAAATAAATATTCATGCTTAAACATGCTCCACTACTTATTTTAATCTCAAGAATAATAACATTAATGATAATACTAGTAATAAAAGCAACATGATTTTCATTGGTCATCAGACAATTCATGACTGCTTGGTTGTATCACATTGAACAATTTGGCAATATTACATGCTATTCAATTATAGAAAAATAAGAATCTGAAAGAGTGAAAATAATAAATAGGAGATTCGAAGCATACCTCTACCCTACCAAAAGAGAAATCTACCAGAAATATGCATACCAAGCATAGAAAAAATAGAAACTATCTTCAATAGATTTCCATACGTCATTTCAAGCCAATGGAGTAGTGCACTTGATACTCCATATAAAAACAAAACTAATAATGGTTACATCTTGAAACGAAATCCGTAATTAAAGTTACACATCACTAATACACGTAAAGTTAGTGAGAAGTAACTGGAAATTCTAGATACAACATATGTAACGAACATTGATTAATCACATTCTCGAATAGTCTTTCCCAGAGGATACAAAATGTTCAAGGGTTGTCGTTAGACAATCTGTATTTTCAAGATTTCACTTTCAAACAGACTGATAAAAATGATTCTAGATGTGGAAGATAGTCGACATAGTTAAATCAGTACCGTACTTGTACTTTTAGTGAGCAACAATAAAGTCACTAATTAAACTTAAACTTTGTTCACAAGAATATTTATGTCTGAAGAGTGCACAGTATAATGGAGGAAAAGTAAAAATTGATCGAACTCTTAAAACTATATTTTCAGATCACTGCACATATTCTGATTGCATATTTATCGAGTATTCTGTATCTATAATGTTCACATTCATTTCGTCCAAAGCTTTTATTTGAATTATTAACTGCTATTATATTATTAACAGTTCATGCAGTTAAACCAACTGAATATATACTCATTACTCCCTAATTCTGTGTTCATATTACCTTTTTTAATTATGCTAAGGTGTGGTTGGAAAAATATATATAAAACTATTCTGAATTTATGAATCTGGATTATTGACTGCTTGGTTCCAATTAACTTGTCTGTGCTCATTTTCAGCTGAAGCAAGAAGTATACGGTGAATGAATGAAATTTTAACAGTATTCAGTCATTATTGAAGGTCTTTGTATAGGATTGTATAGAAAGAGGAAGTCACCACTAGAATTTGCCTATAAAAAAAGACGTATCACAACAAACATGTAGCTTACATCTACACAGACCAACGTCTCCTAGATGAATTTATAAAGTTTACATTCATAAAGCTATTGTACGATACATCTAAATGCGAACTTTCATAGGTAGTTGTTTCCAATCCACTCCATAATATTATTAACAAAAACTAAATATAACTCCTTTATATAATCCGAGCAATAATATAATTTGTTTTGTAAACTATCATAAAAACATAAGCAGTATTGTAGAACCAACTAAAGATTATCATGTTAGACGAAGTTGGTGAAGTAAATAAGGCATTAACAACAGACATAATAGATAATTACAGGATAATAAAACTACGAAGACAGAAAAAATACAGACGAATGTGTTATAGTGAGGGACGATATTTTTGAAAGTAATGATTATATATTAAGTAATCAATGGCTTGAACTCATTTTTGTCGGCAAAGCTGACTGATCTGTGCAATGGCCAAGTGAATGGAAATCATAAAGAGAATACCTTGTAAACAAATACGAGTTATTTTACATAATGAAATAACATTCATGTACAATATATTTTAAGCAAAACAGACATAATTAAAATTAAGAAGGAACGAGAGGAGCGAGGAAGTTTCTTTTAAATTAGCTTTTCATCAAAGCTCTACACTAATATATATATTTATTTATTTACACTAGGTTTAAAATCATTACCAAATAATTGGTGGTGCGTTACTTAGTAATTTTACAAGTTCAAAGATGCTTATAAAATAATTACTAATTAACAAAGCAATTAAGACATGAAGGTGAATAAGGTAATTATCGTTTTGAAAGTGTGAAAATGATGGCATATTGTTGATTACATGATATCTATTGAGA
Source organism: Schistosoma mekongi (assembly GCA_034768735.1). Lineage (NCBI taxonomy): Eukaryota > Metazoa > Platyhelminthes > Trematoda > Strigeidida > Schistosomatidae > Schistosoma > Schistosoma mekongi. The sequence goes on from CM068308.1 coordinate 29,337,344, forward strand.
AGAAACCGATAATTGAAATTCACTTAAAGCATCAATGAATGATAATTATCGATCTTTTAGACCACTGGTAAACCTATGAAATTAGGGTATGATTAGTAAGATCAAATGTTCCTCGCCATGTCAAAATGTAATTGATCACTTTTACTTATTCTTGAGCTATGAGAAACCACAATACAATAATATAGGGGAATTTACTATTGTCCCTTGAATTCAAATCAATGCCAGTTTATATCCCTTGTGAAAGAATATCGAGAAGTTGAAAGTAATAGGGGGTAATTGGGATAAGCCGATTCTAAAATCAAGTATTGATCCTAATATCTGAAAAACAGAAATATTATGATGTCCATATTGCCAAATTTTCCAGGTTTTTCACATATTATACAGTCGTCACACTAAGCCAAATCCACAGAAAATAATTTATTACACATAAATGAACATAGAACACTTTGACAACATTTTACACAACTTAGAAACCAAATTTAAATGAAGTCAGAAAATACAGTAACATCTTAACTAGCTTACCATGTAGGAAATCAATAAAACGTTCTAAATCATTCACTTGAGTCTTTAACTGTTCCACAAGTTTTTCATTTACTTTAACAGGATTCAAAAACTAAAAAACACAAAAATAATTATGTGTGTAAAGGGAATTTAGTTTCTTGATTGTTGATATGCATGTCTCCTAAGAAGAGTGCCTCGATAATGTTTTTAGCTTCAGGCTTTGTTGAAATCAGATAGTAGCAAGCTCGTTAAATGGATGTACCTGCATCCCAATGAAGATGCCCATACCCAAACTTAGTACCTTTTCTTCCGGACACTAGCCAGTTATCCTCTACTAGTAACAAGCAAATATGATAAAAATTTGTAATTATTTAGTGGCACAGTATGTGCTTAAAAGGTGCGTGCTTTTGTCATATAGAGTCCACAAAATAATGGTTGACTGGAATTTAAAAAGTTAAAATTAAGGAGCGATTTGATGAACTGAAAAACAAACTGTTGAAAATGCCCATATATTATACAAATCAAATCCAGTAGATATTATAGTTTGAAATCGGTAATAAAGAAAGCTAATTTGTGGTATTTTTTATATGTATAGGTACTCATGCAGATGCGATTATATTACATGCTATCTACCTTCATTTTATTACATATACACATCTATCTCTTGACTCAATGTTTAGGGTAAATATGGAAAACAATAGTTTGTTTTAAAATCGCTATCTTATAATAATGGTTAAAGACTAGAACAAACTAGATGTTCAATTTATTCTCAAAATATTAGCCTATATCGTGAACTGACTTTATTTAGATAGACAGTGGAAAGTAGGAGGCATTGAACAGCTATTTCGCAGTCTCACAGATTACAAATGCCAGCTACTGGATATCAATTCAGGTCTTGGGTTTGATCTTTGGTATTGTCCTAGGGTGAACTGCTGAGGAGTTGAATACCAAGAATGAATAGCTATTCAGTGCTTCGTAGTGTTCAGTGAGTCATATCAAAGTCAATCAGTAAAGTAAATTACTAATTCGATATTCGGAGAGTTTTACTTTATTTTTATGTACAAAACTTAGCAAAGCAGTTAGTTATATAGACTGATAATATTGATACTGTGTCATCAGGATTTCCAAAAATTAGCAAGGCATTATTTATTTTAGTTGCCAATCACTTTTATATGGCGTTTCTAAATAGACACTGGGAAATATGCCTGTATTAACAATTTTATTCTGAATGTCATTAATTTTAAAGTAATTTAAAATCTTCATGGTACTATTAGTTAATGCAAATATCAATCAGAATAAAGGGTTAAATTTATCCTATCCACATTTAATATTGTAGATTTCTTGAACAAATTACAAGATAAAGGATCAACTACCTGAACCAATGATCGTTTAACCGAGTGTAAAATAAACTCTTAGCTGGGTTTATAAGATTCTAGTCAGTTAATAATGCCTGTCCATTGCCACAATTCAGCTTATCATTTCAAACTTCTTAATCATGATTATGATATTTCCTACACTGGTCAAATTTAGGAACTTCAAACATGATTAGCTACTACTAAGCAACTGTTATATCGAGAGATTCAAGAAGAGTAACTAATTTTATAAACTGCTTTTCAGAAGACTATTTCGGTTATTTTGAGTATATGTAAATCGGTTATTTTATTTCTACTACTGTCATGTTCCCAACACCCTAATCTCCCATTAAACTCATGAACTGTTGTCATATCACTTGTTATTCAGGAACTATGATCAATTAATCATGTACCTGTACCCTCATACCTTAGTCATTATTGTTCCTGTTTTGTATAGATGTTATTTTCTCTATTTTTGTGTTGTGTGGTCAGGTTTTGTGTATATATAAAGAGATGTTTAAAATACAATACGGCACTATCTGGTTGGTTTATCCATCCTGTATTCTTCATTCCGGCTTACGGACTGGTAGTCGCGAGGCAGGTGCGTACGGGCACTGATTAATAATTATCGAGATCGCACTATATTTCCCATACGTTGTGATTAGACCGATAATAATCAAGATATGACAGCAACCACATTTTATCCACAATTCAGACTGACGACAAGTACTTATAGTGTGAACAGTTTAGTAGTAACGTCTCTGGTATTGAGTATGTTATATGTATTCTTAAAGAACTACTCGCAGACAACGTAAAAGTTTACATTTGTCTACTGATAATATTTTTAGAATAACTGACAGTAAAATTGAACAATAAATAAATTCTATTAGACTAACACAAAATGGCTAATGGACCTGAGTGAGATTATTTTTGCCAGCATTTGCTTAACGAAATTACTACTGATTTCAAAAAATTGTTATTGCAAATTAGTAAAAAGAGACGTGCACAGAGTTTACCTGATTGACGGCTTTATCCACAACTTGTTGCAGTTCAGTAGCTGAAAGTTTATCTACATTAGAGATGTTTAACTCGAGTTTTTCTTGTAGGCCTTCTAGGACTAAACGTTGTTTTTCCAAAATAGCCTGAGTTGGTGGTTCACTTTGTTCGCCAGTCTTTAAAATAATAAAACAACAGTAATGAGATTAAGAAATACTGGTATAATAGGAGCCTTTTTCTAATGAACAAAGTAGTTACAGTATTACTATGATGTAATTTTCTGTATTGTAGCAATATGATTAGAAACGTTTAAATCGACTGTAATTTCAAAATCTATGGAGCATTTGTTAAAATTATATCCAATGATTGTTATTGAAAAAATAGTGAATTTCGTCAGCCAATCGGTTAAACATGACATAAAACCTAGCACATACACTCAAAATTTCAAGCGTCTGCATTACACTAACACAAAAAGATAGATACCAAATTAATAAGATTAATAATAAGATGAATGATATTATAAAAAATCAGAGGCATCAAGAATATGATAAGAGGAGGAATAACTGATCAGACGAGAAAAGTGCAAAGTAATTTACAAACTCAGAATCTAGAAAAGGACAAAGAATGAATGCATCTGTGCCATTTCAAACGATATATCTGAAAGTCGCCAACTGCTGGTCGGGGTTATCGCTCAAATCCTATTCATATAGTTTGGCCAAACCAACATAGCCTGGACCGAATGTCGACAGCTCAGTGAATTGATAGCATTTTGTTGTTCGGACACCTATAGAGAAGGTTTTAGTTAATTACAAAACTTCTATGTCATTTCAAAATTGTTTCTCTGTGGAATAACTATAGCATAATCCGTTTTACAATAAGATATTTGTTTAAAAGAATCTATTGAAGGACCTCATTCTGCGTAATACATAGTGTCGCACGAGAACAAAACAGCAAGAACTGACGTCGTCAAAAGAAATGAATAAAGACATTTCTGTCTGGTATTATGGCATTACGAAAACTAGAGTTTACGTATAAATCATGTGACAAGTGGCTTGTATAGGTGCTACTGTATACTTATTAAATAAAACATAACAATCTATGATTCAGTACTGTTTGTTAAACTTGAAATTTGAAAATGGATCTCCACAATTAAAGAGAACATAAATTATTAGTTGTTAAAAGAAATAATTAGTGTTAATTTCTCCTTTAAGCGTAGAACGTCACTAGAATATCGTTGCTCACTACCAGCTGATTTTTTACGAAACGGGTTGGACACTTAATTGTGTTGCGTGCTTTTTGACGAAAACCAGTATACAGATAATACCGATCTCAGGAAACATCTGGTGTGAAAAATAATTCCACTGGAGCGATGTACAAAGTATGTCATAGATTCCATGCATACACACTCCCTAGTTATACTATCCCAAAAGGATTCGCATGGTCCCCTCCAAAATTTCTTGATGGGTAGGAGGGGGGGGGGGGTAAAATGGTGAGAAAGTAAAACCATGATAATGGATCGTAATAATGTGAGTAGTGTTGGCCTAATAGTTTTACACATATTTCCGCTGTCGCCCATCAAAGACAACATTACAGACTTTGTAATAACTAAATGTAACAAGATTTTGGAGGATTAATAAAGGGTCGTTACTAGGCATGATTTTACTGGAGTTGTTGAAAATGAACTGTAATTAATGTAAATAGGTAGTTGTCACAGCTGTTGGTGTCAAAAAGCAATTCAAAGAAGCAAATGTCAGAAAAGAATTTGAAACTCTCATTTACTCCTGAAACTCTAATACACAGGTTTTAGAGTAATAGATATCCTTACTGAGTAGCGAAAACAGTTTTGAAGTACCAACATTTTAAAGTAGATTGTTTTGAAAAGCACTCATATCACAGACTTCACTGACAATAAATAAACGTTCAACAGCAATTAAGTGAGCTTGATTATTCGTTGTAACATTCGATTCAAGATCTAAGACATTCCAATATCACGTATAATAAACGACTGTCAGATATATAACAAAACGGAGAATAGGATTGGTCCATATTTCTCTTTGTTTGCAGAAGTGTAAAGACAACACCAAAATGTAACAAAAAGTGTTTTTGACGTTTCCATATATGTCCATTACTATTTTAAAAGTTTTGTATTCTGCTATATTCTTCCATTTATCTTTGTATTATCCATTTTGTTATTTCACAAATAGTCAGTACTATTTACATGCATTAAAAGAAATTTAAAATCATTCTGTTATAAATTTGTCTGTTAACAAATAATTTTATTCAGAAAGATAACTTAATTTTATAGTTTATTACAAAAACTGATTTTAGGAAGATAATCAGTCACAGCTAGAAAACAATGAATTGCTCTTTCACTGTAGCATATGATTACCCGTAATTCATAATCTACTGAGAACCCACCAACTTGTGCATTTTCTTCAACCTAGGTTCTGGCTTTTAATGTATCTATATCAGAAGATCAATGTTCCATCCTGCACACCAGTGGATTCTATCATACAGGTCATCGAATGAATGTATATACAATAGTTTAAATGTCCAAGTGTGAAGTCGTTTTGTTGATTTCCTGTACTACAATAAATTGAATCTATTCATGTTATCGAGGTGAATCTTCAAGTGTAACTAAACGGTATACATTTTACAATATCTATAGTGATTAAAGCATTTAACATAAGATTATATTATCACCCAATGTATCTAAAACAAATCTAAAACGTTTATTTATTGCAACGATTCTGTATGCCAAACGCTTAAATTTTATGTCACTTTGAAATAAAGGACGAAATATTTTGCGCTAACAGCAAAAAAACAAATACATTCGTTTAAATACTTTGACAACGTGGCCTACTGGGCAGTAAGTAAATCAGTCAGACGGAAGCAAAGTCATAATCAGTTAATATAATTCAAATTAAATTGAGATGGCTTGTTGAAATTTGGTATTAAGTTTAGTTGATTGAATTAGTCACAGATTGATATTACCAGGGCCCCACTGAAGACTAGGAAGTACTGAACAGCTGTTTCGTCCCAATACGGAACTCTTCATCAGTGCGCACTTTATAATTCACCTCAGAGATTGGCGAACGCCTAACACTCCACACCAATGTACCACTATCCAATGGTAGAATTCCCACTTCCATCGATTCATGATATAGCGCAAAGATCATCCATTGTCATGTCTCACTCCCCCAACAAGCCTGAACTCCATTAATCACGACTTCTCATTAGAGCTTCGGGAATATCCCGGAGTTAGTCACTAATTATTGCAACTGAATTGAGATTGCTTGTAGAGATTGGTATTAAGTTTAGTTGATTGGACTCTACCATTAGATGCCGACCCAGTAGCACAGAGGGTTACGCATTTGCAAACCTGAAGCCTCTGAGGTGAATTATAAGGTGCACAGTGATGAGGATCCCATGCCAGGACGAAACAGCTGTCCAGTGCTCCCTGGTCATCAATGGTGCCCTAACAACATCAATGTGTGACGAATTCAACCAACTAAACGTAATTCAAATTAGTCTGAATCTATATGATTCATTGCACAGAAGTAGTAGTGGCAGTGTCTTTAAAATAAACGAGTTGTTAAATAATGACAGACGGTAAATACATTTCTACGCTTATGATTTTATATCAATGTAATCGTTTTCTAAACTTATAGTACTAATTAGTTATGAATGTTCTATTATTTGATTGAAAATTATGTGAAGTCAAACTAGAGCACCGGAGGAGTGAAATTTCTGATGACACCTTTTCATAAACATTAATTCCTGGTAAAAAAAAAAAACCAGTCAAGAAAAATGACACTTTAATCTTGTTACCATAAATAGATAGGATAGTCTGATATTGATTATCTTTAAGTAGATGAACCCATGAGTATACAAGAAAACGAATACAAAGTAATCAACTTGTAAAGTAAATAATATCAGATGCTTTACAAAGTAAGAGATAAATACGTAGGCGTTTTGGGATTATCCATTTTCATTTACTAAAATAAATGGCATGTTAGTAAATCAATAAGTGAAAACGACCAATCAAATTGTCAGTGAGAAGTTGTGAATGAGTTTCCAAGTGAATGAACGAATTTGAATGAAATGAAAAGAAATCCTTTCAAATGAAATGCAGTAGTAACGTTTAATTTTATTTGTCATTATGTAAATTAGAATAACATATAAAATCTAATTGAAAAATATTATCCGCTTAGAAACATTATTCCGACTTTTTTGTTTTAACATAATACATTTTAGAAAACAACAACAGTGTATCTAGTTTTAGCTCAACTACATTAAAATGGTAGTATTCTCTCTCTCTCCCCCCCCTCACAAAAAAATGTATTCGAAAGACAGTCTTGCTGATGGAACTTACGTAAAACTTTGGAAAATGTTATATTTTTCGCTGAATGTAATGAAGAGTCATAAGCTAATAATGAATTCATGTAAACAATATATTACCGTTAAACGCTGTACAATACAACTAACAGTGTCCAGTATTTACCAAGCTTACACTGATGCTAAGATGATAAATCTATTTTAGACTTGTTAGTTAAATCTGCTCCAAATTAAGCTTTGCTTTAAAAATAAATAACAGAGTTTTATGTTAAGTACGTTATCAGTCGAATAGACAATGGGAACTAGGATTTATTAAAATGAATATTTGACTGATAATTTGAACATAAGTCAAAAGACGTTTAGCATGCGAGTGGCGAAAATCGAGTTCAGTAATAATATGTGCCCACTGTCAAACCCATGGGATAAGGGTTTAGTTATACCGGTCAAAATATCACAAGTAGGATGTTCCCGTTATTCATTAGTTGTTTGACTAATATTAGCCAATGATGAAAACTTCCAACTGTTTTAGTATTCATTGTTGACTATTCTGATTAAGAAAGGGTTGATGCGAAACTTATACTATAGTGTAGTCACTACGGTTAGTAGAGACAGAATACACGTGAAGTACACTATGAAGTACCACTTGATATTGCGACATCACGAATTGGTCTGAGTTAGATAACCATTGAAAACCAGGTAGCATTGAACAGCTGTTACTTTTTAGTATGAGACCTCTCAACAGTAAGCATCCACGACCCACCAGGTAATCGAACCCAGGACATCCAAGATTCGCAAAGAACGCCCAACCGTTAGACCACTGAGCAGGATTCCAACAGTTGATATTTCTAACTCACTCAGCTCACAATAGGTTTGCACGACCTCATCCACGGTCATTAGACATTGATTTTCGAAAATCACCTTTCACTGTTGATTGATATATCAATAAAAATCCGTTACCATCGATTCATTTGTAATGTAGTCATGTATTGTGAATAATGCTGAAAATTTGTACATTTAGTGGAAACTCTAATAATTGAACTGCTTTAATATAAGGAATAAGGTTACTGATCTATATAGATTTTACAAGCTACGACGCTGACTTCGATTGTATTTATGTATGATCAACATAGAACCTTGCACATGTGTACATCGGTCCAAGTTTCCACATGTCAGAAGCACAACAAGAATAACACCAAATTAGTAGAAGCTACTCTAATAATAATAATAATAATAATAATAACAAAAACAAATGAGTGAACATAAAGAATATCATTCAGGGAGAAGGAATTGGTGTGTGGAAAGAAAGCCATGAAATAATTTTAAGCTCACGATTTAAAGGACAAAAAGTGAATACACATGTGCCACCGTGACGGATCCTGAGTCATGTTACCTAGCGTTTCCAACCACTGGTTACGGCATTTGCATGGAATTCAACCAGATAGTCTGCATCTAACGACACGACTCAAACCAACAGTCAGTGACTTCATGGACTGATACCATGTTTTGATTTGGCCGCCCCAATTCTCATTCATCCTGCTATTATATCAGCTAACGTAGCACGACGAGGCAGATGGTAGCTAGGCATACGTAACACATGTCCCAGCCACCTCAGTCTATGAAGATTCATCACCTCATCGACTGATTTACCACCTCTCCCTAATACCTGATATCTAACTTCGTTGTTACTTACTCAGTGATTCCAGTTAACGCGAGCGATGTTTCGAAGATGCCGGTGGTTAAAAACTAGTAACCTTTCAGTGTCGTTTACCCTTAATGTCCACTTATTACATCCATACAATAAGACAAAGCGAATTGTTTCGCAGTACACTTTTCCCTTCGTTGAGAGACAAATATCTCGCTTACGCCATAAGTGACGTAAGTCGGCAAAAGCTAAACGAGCTTTATAAATTCATGCTGAGATTTCATCAGAGACCAACCCATTAGGGCTAACCAGGCTTCCAAGATAAGTGAAGTGGTCGACGTGCCCAACTACTTCACTTCCTATCTTTAGTTCGGGTGTTGACGAAGACCAGTCCTAGCGCAACAGTTTGCATTTAGAGTGGGGGGAATGCATTCCGAACATGATTGGATCGTTGCTTATTGCTGTCAAAAGATTTTGCATTTTATCAGCGTCTTCGTTAAACAGGACTTTGTCATCAGCATATTCTAAGTCAATAAGCGGATCTCCTGGTAGGAGATCAGTTCATGGGAAGTCAGACAATGAGTTTAATTTTCAACAGTAAGTCTATTATGAAATTAAACAAAAATGAAGATAGTAGGCAGGCTTGACGGACACCACTTGAGGTTACAACTGCAATTAAATCTAAGTATGTAAACACAAATGAATGGTCTTAGTAAATGTGTTTACATCATTCATTTGTGTACAGTTGTGTACCAGTCTTACGTCGTTAGACACTAAAAAGCCAAATTACCAAGGGAATTCAAAAAATCTCCATATAAACTTATGTCATCAGCGGAAATAACAAAAAAAACTAAAGTGCATTAAACCACTGAATTTTGACTAAATTAGACTGAATTAAAACAAGACCTGAAGATTTTGAATTCAATTCAGGTTTCGGGTTTACAAGACCGTAGTTATCAGTAACGTGCTGGAATTTCAACGAGTACGTTGCACCCACAATTAATGACCAACTTTCGGTTCAATATATGGATGTGTTGCATAATAAACAACATTTTATTTAAAGGCTTTATTTTAGGCCTCTCAAGTTACTGTAACTATCGGCTATAAACATTGTCAATGTAGCCTCATATTATGGAGAACAAAACATAAAGTTACTGGAGATTAGAGATTGAAATGCAATGTTCAATGAAAACTATAATTCAATATGCAGTACTCATACGCTAAATAAACAGATTAACAATAGGTTTCAGCTACAACAAACGTAACAAACACTAAAAACGTTGCTTATAACCCTAGGTGATGTTTGCCATTTATATGTGACCTGGCTTGTGGGATGTATCAAGAGGACGTAAACATTGTAACATAATCACTATTATACTTAAAAAGAGATATCCCATTAGTAAACCTTTTTCTTATGTAAATAAAATAGTGGAATGTGACAAAATATCAAAAGACAATTAAAACTGATGTGATATTTTCTGATTTATCACTAGCAAATGTTTGATTAGTCAGTGAAGAAGAATAACCATCACTCAGTGCAGTAAAATAAGCACAAAGTTAGTTTTAACAAATATCTCACTAGTAAGGCAAACATGGAGCCAACACTTGAAGTTTTCAAACTCATAGCGATTATGAACAGCAATTAGTAGTGGTAAAGGTTTATTATTATTATTATTATTATTATTATTATTCTACAACACTAACGCAGAAACCGAATTTTAGCTGCAGTATTTCGGTTTTGAATCAATATTTAACAACCATGTGGTTAGTTAGAACAGGAACCACTGAGTCCCGGAAAAAAAGAACATAATGATGTTTGATTAAAAAATATCAGAAACAATAGAAAAAAACAATAAAAAAGTTGTTTTAAGACAATGAAAATTCACTACCTCATATGCAAACCGCTCAAGATCGTCAAGATGTTTCCTTAGCTGCTCAATCATTTTCTGAGGTCTCCCATTTAAATTAGAAGTGCATGCTTGAGATTCTGAAAACTGAACATACAAAATAACTACAAATAATGAAAAATAGCTATGAATGAAATGACAGTTTTTAGATATGCTGATAGGACTAACATAAGGTCGGTTAATTAAAAGCGATCGGGAGACGTTTGGATTTTTTGTGTGGCTTTATCTAGAAAAATTGTATATGGGGTTACAAAAGCTTTTTTTCTAAGTCACACTATCAAAACATCATAACTTGTTTTACATTTTTAGAAGTATATGTGAGCTTTCTAGAATAAATATAGAAACTTTCTTAAATGTAACAATAATATATGAAATAGTAATAGCATGATAAGAAATATGTGTGCTGGGATAAGTGACAAGTAAGGCATTAAAATAATATACACTGGTAAACACTTACTTAATAGTATTTACTTCTGTAGAATGATTATAAGTGCGTAACCATAACAAATCGTACTGAGTAGCAGTTTCCAAAACGTCTGGTAGCATAACGTTTACAAAGTGGCTTTGAAAGTAATTTTGAACAAGTCCTACTAAATACACAATAAGCAACCTCAGTTAATGAAGATTTCGTAATTAATTCATATCCGGTATTCAGTACGTACACCAAGTCAAGACATGACATATGTTTCCTTGATGTCTTGAACGACTAACTTAGTGACTAGCATGCTGTCATAGGAAAAATGAATATTACATATATTAACGACGTTCAGCACCTGAAAATTAGTAGAATATTTAGTGTATATTCTAAGCACTTAACAAATATTGCGACCTGCATTTTCACAACCATATAGAATAAAAGAATACCGTAAAGATTTTATTTTGTACAATGTCAAACAACTAGGTTATTTCTACACACACTCATACCCCACTCACATTATAGATTACATTTACATCTTCATAACTTTTCATGAGTTAGTAGTAGTAAATATAATCAGGGAAGTTAAGACAGATGTAGATACTGACCTTACTACACTGTTCCACCAACGACTGTAAATCAGGAATTCCCCTGGAAGCAAATTCTTCGAGGGATTTAAGCATGAGTTCTCTGCTATCGGATTCAGCATTCAGTACTTGTCCTAGACGGAATTGTACCTGTAAGATAAGAATACACATAAAGTTTCTTCATTTTATATGGGCTTACTCGAGTAAGAGAGGGCAAGTTTGTAGTGAGAATTATGCAGAGATAATGCATCTTATCAAAATTTAGGCACGATCAGAAAGCTAACGTTACGTTTTAATAGATAGTATTGTAAAAAATAAATAAATCCAAAATGTATATTTCATATCTAACAAATTAAACCAATGTAATTAAATAAAAAGACAAAGCATATTCAGGAAATCATTATCTTTCAGCTAAAAAGCAATCAGTCAAAATTTGTGAGTACTGATAGAAGTTAAATCTCTTACAAGTCTGTAAGGTATGACGGTGATTTTTGGTATCGTAGTACATTTGCGATATACCTGACGCCGATCAGTATTAGAAATGTCAAAATTTATAGAGTAACTAGGCAATATATTCTGCATTTAATATGAGCAAACATGTTCACAGTCCCCTATAATAAATTGCTGTGTGAGGTTCGAAGCAACACAAATAATCCATCAGAGAAAAGTTCCCAAAATACAAGGAGAGACTTTTAAACTGAATATGATAAATATATACTACTTATTGAACATTTAGAATATCGCTATTATAAATAAATAGTTCAGGAGCAGGCTGAATTTAAAGTAAGAAACATTGAAGACTAAATTTAAACAACGTTTAACTGACTGATGTGACTATTAAGAGCCTTCTTTGGGTTCCGATTCTTAATAAGGAATGACTATACTCTATGAAGTGCAAAATATGATTCAACGGATATAAACTAATTTAGGTTTACCATAAAACGTTAAATTGATGAGCTTGACCATTTACCAGTTTACTGAAGGATATATGTGGACAGCGGAAATCATAAAAATGCAGTTTCTAATTATTTTCCTACTAAAATAGGTATGAGTTAAAAGTTGTGAGTTTAAATTACTCTGACTTGTTACTGCTCTTTCAAGATCATCAGTAGGCAATGTGCACCTGAGCCTTCTTCTTAAAAAAGAAAAGTCATAGCTTAGTTTAATGTTTCAAGTCGGTAGATATTCGAATCCAAAAGAATGACATATTACATATGTATTACCCAATAAACCAAAAGGTTGCGCCAAAGTTGTGGAAGGCTGGGCCAAACAGCATGTAAAACATTGGGCCACACACATGGCTTCCTGACGTTTTTCCCAATGTTCTGTCCCAATCCTTACGTTTGGCCCAACCTCAATTTTCACGTTTAGACAGCTGGCCTGATGTTTCGTTCGTCTGGCCTAACGTCGATGTGGGTGGCCCAGCGTTTATATACGAAAAGCCGAATGTGGCCCAATGTTTTGGTTTACTGGGCTGCTGCTTCGTCAGCCAAATGTATAGCACATATATGTGCTATCACCCGTTGTAGCTAAAGAAAATTTTCTATCTAATACCTAAGTATTAGAAGTTTAAGATATCGTAGAAATATATTGTGGATACTAGGCAATATTTAGACTCAAATATGTTGAAATGATTAATATAACAATCAACAAGCCAATGAAAGTCAAAACGTTGTTTGATAAAACAATACCTGGGCAATATGAGAAGTAAAAGCCATTAGCAGATTATTCAGATGTTCATTTTCTATAGCTAGACGAGACAGTTCTGAGTCAAATTCATTCACCGAGTTGTTATCGTCAAATGTATGATGATCACGTTCAGGGCTTGAATTTGCACCAAGCGGTGCCCATCTTACTTTAGGGCAACCACTTTCTTCAACGAATGAAAACGTTCCTTCTCCACATGCTATATTTTCCGATATTTGGTTTAAGGACTGTGAAACATCCATGTTCTAAAATATAAATACGCAGTTACAGAAAACTAAATTGACGAACCCACTGTTGATCCTAATCCTTTACTGTTTTGATACATTCAAACATAATCAGTCAAAACTTTTGTGCATGTAAACCGTTACTATTATGGTGAAATATAGCAAAAACGTTTAGAAATTTATTACCTAACTTGCTAAAAAGACTATAGGTGTAGACTGTTTGTTCAAAAATCAAACAGGATGCCAATTACAGCTTCGTTCAACAAAATTAGTAAACGTTCTTTAAGATTCGCCTCTTAATGATAGAAGTGTTCTTGGTTTTTAAGAGTATAGCACTGAGAAAAGGGTTAGTCTAGGAGTTGTAAATGTGAGTGAAAGGGTTCTATCCCCCCCCCTCCCCAATATTGTCCCCATTACCCAAGAGTACATATATGCGTTGAGCTCACTTTTTAAAAGTTCAGCAGAAGATGTCAACCCAACTTTGCTGGGTGAAGTGCTCTATAGTTTACCTGTCCCGATCACAAATAAAGCACATACATTTTGCTAGCTCATCCGTGTCCTATCCTTTAAGAGTATCCTCTCATGTTTAGTTTGGGACTGAATATTACAAGTCATCTACTAGTGTAAATGGGGTTACGAGATATCTGGTGCGTCAAGATCCTATCTCCTTTGCACCCTCCTGTGCTTTGCCGGATGCACTTTTATTACTTCAAGTCGTCCTGAGTAGGGTTTTATTTTTGGTTGCTCTTCTTTGAACTCCTTCCAAAATAGCAATGTCCATCTTAAGATAGAGAAGGAAAACAATCTATGTATCTTTATAGAGGTTAGTGATATGTTTTAACGTTTACGTTATACAGAGGGACACTAAATGCCACTCTAAGTCGCTGACTTAGCGAAACGATATTCTCAACTGTTGAAGAACGACTCGACTACTCGCCCTACGCCAATTTAGGAAGACACGAACACAGCACTATGAAGATTAGACTATATTTCATCCCAACTCTGTATATATGTTTACATTAACGACCTTGTAATGATTAGAGTAATTGGCACACTAAGAACCACTACACCCAATTACAAATGGCAAGGTCAGTTCGGAGAAAATGAACGGCAGTACTGGTCACCACCTGCTTTACAACGAATAAAAAATAGAAAAAATACGAAATTTTACTAGAGAAATAACCGGTTCTGTCTCTTCTTAACAGTTAGGTCTTAAGTAAATACTTTGGAGATATAGGTAAGAAGTTCTGGCGTCAAATTGCCTAAGGTTCTAGACAGAAACCCTAAGACTGAATGTACTTAATTGGCTGGGATATGCCGATGGAAATATTGCCCCTTGAGTATCACAGAGGGTTACGTTTAGGTCCTTTTCTAAAGTATAAGGTGTAACACTGTACCCACCAAGTGTGTGCAGAGGATGAATCTCGATTGTTCACCAATAGCATTTTACATCAATTGGTATTAAGGGAAATCGTGTTGCTGGAAACACACCCATGCATCCTCTTTAGGTCGTCCTGACAAAGCCTAGTGTCACAGGGACCCAGGATTTCCCTCCAGATCTTGAGATCATCTGCGTGTGGAAGAGCTTATGACTGTAAACTAGAAAGTTGGTCATTTATGTACATGAAGAAAAGTGTCCGAAAATGGAACCTCATGGCACCCTGAAAGACATTCTGAACCGATTAGAAAGAGTAGAGCTAACTGTAAATGCTAGAGACCAGTCTCTTACGTAGTAACATAGCCATTTCTGTAGACCGCCAATAATGCCCATCAATATCTATTTCCTGAAAAGAATTCGACAATGTACACTACTGATGACTTTGGAAAAATCTGGGTTGGGGGGGGGATAAGTGTGATTTAATTGTGCTCTACTGATGGAGTTAAAATACTTCACGACCTCTAAAGTTTAGCGTTGCTTGAGCTGTCTAGAAGGAAGGTGTGATGAGAAGCAGAGAGTCAAGAATCATTAGTAAAACGGTAACGGAAACAATTGTCAATAATTTTTTCCATGGCCTTTGCTACTGCGGGGTTTGAATTAGACAAACTTTGGGAGACTCAGCCTTATTGTTTATTACTTCACGTTATGACAACACCTTTCTTGCACTCCGAGGGTGGCTTGCCTGAAAACAAAAAGTACTCAGAGAGGACAGCTAGATGGAAAATCAGTGTAGGTCTTCATACTCCTTGAGGACATTCGAATGATTTTCCGTCTAAACCAGGAGACTTTTATGGATGTAGGTAAATCACTGGTAATAAAAAGCTCGAACTTCTTAATCCCTGGGCTAAAGCAAGATATGATAGGGTAGTTCAAGAAAAGTCGGATTGGAATTCCTTGGCTGGTAGACCAACAACCTGGAGATGAAAGTTACCTACCATCCTTGTGTACAGGCAAACTAAGGGTAATATTGCCCTTACTTCTCATGTAGCTACGCAAGCGTTTACTATTGCGTTTCCCTTACCTCATCAGGGGAGTATGGCAGTTATTCCAATCTAGCTTGAATCTGAAAGTTTATTTGCTGCTTAAGACCTAGTCACTGGAGAGTCGCCGTAAGTTTCGGCGATTGCACTTACTACTAATGATTTTAAGGATATCAGACATTATCTAGAATGTGAGCCTCGGTTTATTACGAGATTGACGAATAGCTATATAGGGTTGGGTATTCCAATGACCATACAAGGGTACGTAGCTCTGCAGACTGGGGTGGGAGGGGGAGGAGCGTTTTATCAAATTAGCGGAAGTGATTTGCCATGACTAGGTCGATAGTGTGTCTACTGTCGAATAGTAGATTGGAACTGTATTTTGACGAGAAGAGTTGAAAAGAACTTCAAGGGCATCTACCAGTAGTAGACAAATAAAGTTAAAGCTTCGTAGATTACCTGAGTAAATCTGGGAGTAATTACCCTATGATCGAGTACTTTCGATCGTAAATGGTTGGAGGAAAGTTACCACCGTGTAGTAGGTGTGGAATGTATAAACCTAGTAAGGAAAAGTCTTAGGTGGCAAACCAGCCTTCAGGAGTGTGCTGACATGGCGTTTTTCGAGGGCAAATTACCTGGACGAGTTGTAGGTTCGTTTTAAAACACCCTTGAGTCCATATATCCATCCGGCGTTGTGGAGCAAAAAGCCAGTTCATGGTCATCCCAGTCGTGACATTTAATGACAAGTTGTAGAGTCTGTGGAAACACCAGTTGGTACTCCAGCCGGCATTCTTGAAAATATAGGCTAGCTTTCAGAGATCCTGATCTTTCCCTGCTGTATAAGGCTTATAACGAGACTGTTGCCACTTTTTGGTTAACCCTGGTCACCAGCGGTAACCTAGGCTGAGACTAAAGTTAAGTAGGCTGGACTGTGCAGCCTCCCTATTTTACTTGCTCGTACATTCATAGCATTCGGTTTCTGAATAGTATAACTCCCCTGACACATGCCATGGGTTCGATTGTCATGTTTTGAACTATCCTTTGGTTCAGAGTCACCATGTATAATGATGGATCTACCTGCATCACTAGTTTGAATTCCCCCCTGTTTTAGAAACTACTCTCTGTTTCGCCAGGCTCTGTCCAGTTTGATTTTGAAATTTGAGAGCTTTTGTCTGGACTCTAATGAGAATGATCATGCCTGTAAACTGGCATGCCCTCATGTACACAATGATACATGAGAATAAAAACTATTTATTTATTTATTTATTTATTTAAATGTTCAAACAGCTTCATGTCATCAGGAGTGACCCATAACGAACTGAGAGATTCTCCGGGGGGAATAAAATGTTATCAGGCACACTTTTCACTACAAGATAGATAGAGTTAACCCTTAAATGTTCACATATTGCCTTTCAGTAAGAGTAGTCATGATTTCCACAGTTGTAGGATAAGGAGGAACCGCTTTTCCTGCTATTAAGCACAATAATAAATTTTCGGTCAGAATCGTCGTTGGCAATAGGGGAATGTATGGCTAAGGATTCATGGAGCTTAACAGAATCTTTCAAGTCTAAACCCATGCCTGCGTACTAAGGAGTTTCCAAGAGGATAGAACTTAAGATGTTTGATGGTCATATAGGGGTAGTATTCGTGGTGCCTAAGACTATTTTATGTGGCACCTTTAAAGAACAGAGGCTGAAAGGCTGTTAGGAAGGCCTGTGGTGGAGGCTTAGAGCTCGTTATTGGTGGTAGTTTAGGATCATAAGGGCAGTAGGTTTATTCGGTACATATACTACACCCCATTATTTGGGTTTTTGTCTACACTTCAAAGACAGATAAAGTGGATATCATCTGCTACAGTCATTAAAAATAGTAATGAAATAAGGCTGGTTCTACACAGTAAGCAAAACACTAATAATGGGATACTAATAGGTAAGTTAAAAATTAGTGATAAAGTATTCGATCCAGGAGTAATTTGGTTGAAAATTTTCCAATTAGAGCAGAATAACAGCTTTGAGGCTAGAACACTTGAGAAAACTATGAATATTTTCCAAGCGGGGAAAAATACCAGTCCTTTTACAATAGTGCGTAGGTTCGTCAGAGGACTTGGAATAGATAGAAGTGTTACATACGCTATTTATCAATGAATATATACATTCTAAAACTGTACAGATGTTTTATCAGCTTGTTTGTTTATTGCCATATTTTGGTGAGTTTCAATCTGCATCATTGTGGTCTTCTGTATAATGGGTATAAGCTATCTCATGACTTAAACATTCCTACATTGTGCTTGTATTCTTATTCTCAAGACCATTGTCCGCCAGTATCCATTTGAGTGTTGTATATGTGATTGCATTGGTGTCTGTCTATTTGTCTATCTATACATTTCACCCATGTTAAACTTCTTGTGCATTTAATACACACATATGATTGGTTCTTCTCTATGTTCACTTCCTATGCTTATCAATGTTTAAGATAATTTAATTCGACCATAAGGAGATATATTCCCGATGTGCCTACTTGTGCTCCCATCGCAAATCGATTATTTTTACAGTGTTATTTCGTACTTGCAATTTAAAATATTAAGTATCAATTAAAAGTATTGTGAAAATATTTTCCAGAAGTCAGGTACAATTTAATTACATCCGACCTTTATCTATCATTTGTGTTGCAAAACATCACAAATCCCCTTAACTCATTCCTCTTTAATCGGTACCGTGGGTGCCTGTGTTTCGTTCATCCCTACTCCCCAATTTGAAGTTAGGAAACTTCTCGGCTTATCAATTTACCAGCCAATGTTACGTTTGCTTGTGCTAGTTCAATTCTGCCAGACGCCACAGCAAATAAGTTCAGATAATCTATTGTGAAAACTCGTATGATGAATGCACTTCATTATCCGACCAACAAGTTTAAGTCCGATTTTCCTCAGACTTTTGGCTGGGTGGCTACACTCCGTTTCACCTCAAGCACCATATAAGTGGCTTCGTGATAGCAAACGTTTTTGTCAGTAATAGTTACGACGTTCACCAGTAAACATATGAGGATGTTAGCTTTCGTTGATGAGAATATAGACCTAAGTTGATTAGCTACTGTAGCTTATTAGATTTATGAACGCATTTGACCGAGATCGGTAGAATAGCTACAACTACCGCAACCACATCAGCCCAATTCATCGTAGCAGTAAATTAATATGTTAACTTAACAGATCAGTACCATAACAGTTCAAGAAAATATCTCCACCAGTATAGAAACAGGTCTTGAGCTAGATTGGGTCGAAATCACCGTATTCCAAACCAAATTACCACTCGTTAGTACTACACGAGGTTTCGTAGCCAGGTGTGTCATTGTGTTTTATTACGTGTCTTCAGTCGGAAATATTGAAGAGGTGATGTGGCTAGAAGTCAGTAACAGCTCATACTTGTGGCCTATGCACTAGCAATGGCTTGTATTACGGTCACAAATACAGGAATGCAGTTCCTAGTTGACACAGGAGTTGAAGTCAGCGCACTCGTATCAACCCAGAAAGATTTAAAAGATCATCACAATCCCCAAACTCTTCAAGCTGCTAATAAATCCTAATTAGCAGCTTACAGCAAATACATATATTACTTACTTACTTACTTTACTTACGCCCATTACCCTTCACAGAGGGACATAAGTCGCTTACCAATATTCTGCATTGAAGTCTGTCCTAAACAACATATATGATGATGTATATATAAATATTAATCTTATTCGTAAAAAGTGTTGAAAAACAACCATAAAAGTAAAATATCGTAACTTTGTAATCGTCTGAAGTGAATTGATGTACACATTATGCTAAGTTACTATGATGAGAACAAACGCGGGAACTAAAACAAAATGAATAATTGTCTATATAATGGTTATGAGAATAAACAGTGTGAGTTCATAAAAAAAACGTAAATAACACGATAATATTCAGTGTAGCGATAATTATGTATTACGAGTGTCGATTTATGGATAAAGTGACGACCACAAGTGCAAAACAAAAAACTAGGAAAGCATAAAGCGATACTGTAGTATAATACGTCCACCTAACAACCCACGGTACTCACGACTACAAAACTGTAGTGTTCTTCTCAGTAATATCTGCTACCCATTACTCAGGTTGTTATGATCTTGTTGTGCTGCTGGATTCGTTACCTTGTTAGCTTCAACAACTATATGCATGTATTGTTGTGGTGGATACTACTTGTACGGTCATCCATAAGTAGTAGGTAGCAGCGCGTCGCGTGAAGTTGGAAAGAATCAGTAAACAGCATATGAGGCTAGTTGCGAGGTGACAAGGAGTAAAGCACGATCACAATACATTGGAGAATCCAAAAATAATCAAAGGAAAGCAAGCCTATAACTAACACTGGTCGCAGAACGCAAAGGTTGTACAAATCGATGGTTAAAAGTAATGTATGTAATATTTTATGAGATTCTTTGATTTCGTGGCCGGTTGGTCTTTTTATACTATCAATAATTACACTTTCGACAATAACAATCACTCATTCACGCGCCACGATCTCAAAGTACACGTATGAAGTCCAGAACGTAGGTACAACAGACATATATCTGAACCCAACATTACAAATCGCTCAATGTACCACAGCTCAATAGTACAGTACGATTTTATATCTAAAGCACAAACCAACAAAGAAATATGCAGTGCAAAAAACTGTTATGCTGTGGGGCAACCAAGGCCTCTACAAACGCTCTGCTATTAGTTTCCAAAGTAACACAGAAAGAACTAGACAGTACTAATAGTAGTATTATATTCATCAGTAATGAAATAATAAGGGAGCCCGGAGATAGTTCTAAGTGAAATAAATGTATTTATTAAACTAAGTGTCCAGAATGAGTTATTTAATGAAATGTAGAGGAGGATAAATTAATATCATATGCCAAATATGAAGGTCACTCATTCAAAGGAATACAGGCAAACACAATGATATGTCGGGAACCTAATGAAGATTGGCTATCTTGGAGAACTGTGCTTTAGAACATTATTTCAATTATTATAACTGTGGACAGTGTTAACATTTCATTTCTATGACTGTTACGTTTCCTTTGCCCGGTTCTCTGGTTTCGTATATTTGCTCTTAGTATATTGTTTATTACTTTGAATTACGTTTACTTAATTGTGTACAAGTTGTCCCGATTCACCGCCACTATTTCTTTTGTTCTGCATCAATGTTAGATTTATGATTGGTTTACTGTGTGGTCTGATTTCATGTATATATAAAGACATGATTAAAATATAAAACGTTCTCGGTTCTCAGTTCTCGCTCTCTCCGTCTTCCTGTTCCTAGTTCTGGTTGTCCTATTGTCGGCCTGGGGGTGAGTGGGCTTAGATCAATCGCACATTCTCAACTAGGCACGCATCTTATTGGTGTTCGCGTCCACCAACCAAATCATCCCCATCCATTCTCTCTTTCATTTCCGCGTCATAACACATACAATAACTTGTTTAAGTGCACATGAGTGATAGCATCATAGTCATACAAATAAATGCATATATGTAACGAAGAAATAAATCGGTCATATAATGGTCACAATATATTGTCGGAATTCACCACAAGATACTGAAGTGCGCCCGGTATATGACCAAGTTACGTTTGCGGTATTACCAGAACAACTTCTAACGACTGAACCCACTCTTACGAATGGGAATAAATCAGAAGTCAGTGAGGGATGTAAGAGAAGTTATATTTGATCGTGAACAGAGCGGCAATAGGATAGCAACGTATAGGCTAGCAAACTAGAGAGAGATGTGTCCCAAGGTGCGGCGTGACGTGATCTGGTGGTGATGCGTGGCTGAGTGCCTTCAACTAGTAGTGTCAGCTAAAACAAACGTGGTCAGCATCAATGTCGAGGACCTATGTAACTATTTATTTCGGGGATTATTTACCGCTACAATACAACCTTAAAAGGTTTTCTTCTAAATTGACGACATGTAGTGATTACAGAGCCTTAATAATTGGAATGTGCTTGATAGGTATTCTATCCCACATATACATGGTTTTACTAATATGCCAACAGCTAAGATTGTTTCTAAAGTGGATTTGGTAAGAGCGCACTGTCATAACCCATAAACGTTTCATGTATATTTACAGACAACACTATCCGTAGACTACCTTTCAGGCGTGCATTGATGACTCATTAGTAGCTAGTGCAACAATAGATGAGCACATATAATATCTTCAACAACTTCTCAGACTAGTAAAAGAATACTGTATTGTTATCAGTCCGATTAAGTGCAAACATGGTATGCAATCGCTTCATTTCTTGGGGTATGTTATAGACTCTCAAGGTATTACATTCCAGCAACAGTAGACTCTATCAAAGACTATCCTATATCTGATTCGTTCAAGGAACTCTATCGGTTCCTAAACATAATAAACGTTTGTAATTATTTTATCCCCATTGTTCACAGATAACACATTCCCAAACGGGTTTTCTTAAAGGACCATCTAGAGCACTTAACATAATTGAATCATCATGTAAACCATTTAAACGGTTGGGCTTTCGACAAGACAACCAGATATTATTAGCTTTAAATACTGACGCATTATACACAACTGTCGGAGACGTACTTCTACAGTCTTCAAGCACTAATAACTTTTTCATTCTTAACGAAAAAAATGATATATTAGTTTAGATATATTATGTTAAGCAGAGAACTTTTGAGAATATATTTTGATATCTAACATTTTCGGCACATGCTTGAAAGAATAACTTTCATTATTCGTAGAAAACATAATTGCTACAAAATACAGCCCACGAGAGATTCGATAATTAAAACATACTTCACAGTTTTCCACGAATATGTCGTGGCAAAGGAAGCACCAGAGACATGGTAGACTCACTATTGAAATCAAGTTTAACTACGCTGAGCAGTATTGGGATTGATTATTCTGAAATGTTTAGATTACATCAAGGCGATTCGGAATCAACTTACATACTTACTTATGCCCGTTACTCCTCGCTGAGGAGCATAGGCCGCTCACCAGTGTTCTCCATTGAACTCTGTCCTGAGCAATCCTTTCCAATTGTTTCCAGTTGCTGTTCATCCTTTTAATGTCTGCTTCCAATTCTCAACACAGCGTGTTCTTTGGCCTTCCTCTTTTCCGTTTCCCAACTGGATTCTATGTTAATGTTTGTCTCGTGATGCAGTCTGATGGTTTGCGTAATGTATGTCCTATCCATTTCCAACGTCATTTCCTAATTTCCTCTTCGGATGGGAGTTGGTTTGTCCTCTCCCATAGTAAGCTGTTGCTGATATTTTCCGGTCAGCGGACATTCATTATCTTGCTTAGACAGTTGTTTATAAATACTTGTATCCGTCTGATGATGTTTGCAGTAATTATCCAAGTTTCAGCTCCATACAGCAGGACTGTCTTCACGTTCGAATTGAAGAGTCTAAATTTGAGGTTAGTTGATATTTGTTTTGAGTTCCAGATGTTTTTGAACTGTGGGAATGCTGCCCTGGCTTTGTCAATGCTTGTCTTTACATCTGTGACGGATCCTTCTTGTTCATCGATGATGCTCCCCAGATATGTGAAAGTATTCACTTCTTCCAGAGTTACTCCATCAAGTTCAATCGGGTTGGTGCTCCATGTGTTGTATTTAAGAATCTTGCTCTTTCCCTTATGTATGTTCAGTCCTACTAATGCTGAGGTTGCTGCTACATTGCTTGTCTTCGCTTGCGTTTGTTGGTGTGTATGTGCTAAGAGAGCTAGATCATCCGCGAAGTCCAAATAATCGAGTTGCATCCTACTTGTCCATTGAATTCCGTGCATTCCCTCAGATGTGGAGGTCTTCGTGATCCAGTCAACCACTAGAAGGGAGAGGAACGGTGAGAGCAGGCAACCTTGTCTGACTCCGGCCCTTACTGGGAATGCATTTGTCAGTTGTCCCCAATGCACAATTTTACACTGTGTTCCGTCGTAAGAGTTCCGGATGATGTTGACGAGTTTCTCTGTTACGCCGTAGTGTCGAAGAAGTTTCCATAGTGTTCTCCTATCTACACTGTCAAACGCCTTCTCATAATCAATGAAGTTGATGTACAGTGGCGAGTTCCACTCAATTGATTGTTCAACGATGATCCGTAGTGTTGCGATTTGGTCTGTGCACGACCGATCCTTACGAAAACCAGCTTGTTGATCTCGAAGTTGAGCCTCCACTGAATCTTTCATTCTGTTCAACAATACTCTGTTACAGACATACCCTGGTATTGACAGTAGCGTGATCCCTCTGTAGTTGTCACATTTGCTAAAATCTCCTTTCTATGGTATCTTGATAAAATGTCCTTCTTTCCAGTCTGCCGGCACTTGTTCTTCCTCCCAGATCTTTTTGAATAAAACGTGGAGTATCCTTGCTGTTAGGTCGATATCTGACTTGAGTGCTTCAGCTGGTGTATTGTCAGGTCCTGTTGCTTTCCCACTTTTGATTTGTCTGATGGCCATCTTGATTTCTTCCATCGTTGGTGAAGTGACATTTATCGGGAGATCTGTAGGTGCTGCTTCGATGTCCAGTGGGTGGGTTCAGTGGAGCTGGCCTATCCAAGAGTTCCTTAAAGCGTTCTACCCACCTATTCTTTTGTTCTTGAATCTCAGTGAGTGTCTTGCCTTGTTTGTTCTTGAGCGGTCGCTCTGGTTTACCATATTTATCTGCCAGTTTCTTCGTTGTGTCGTATAGCTATTTCATATTTCCTTCTCTTGCAGCCTTCTCCGCTGTAGTTGCAAGGCCTTCGATGCATTTCCGTTTGTCGGCACTAATCCTCTTTTTACCTGCTTATTTGCTTCTGTGTATTCAGATTGAGCCTTGATTTTCTGTGCTCTTGTTCGGCTGTTGTTGATTTCTATCTTCTTGTTCCTCCTTTGTTGAATTTTGCCCAATGTCTCAGTGGAGATCCATTCCTTATAATGGTGCTTCTTGCGGCCTGGAACCTCCTGACACGTTGACGTTAGTGCTTCTTTGATTCCTTACCAGTTATCCTCCATAGTGGTTTCTTCTTCTTTCAGCAGATCTTGTAAGGCTTGGAACCTGTTGTTGAGAGATATTTTGAATTCATTGAGTTTGTCAGTGTCTCGGAGAAAGCCTGTATTGAACCGTTGTACTGCTGCTACTCCAGTTGTCCACTGCTTCTTTAGCTTCAGTTTTATTTTAGAAACCACCAGGTGGTGGTCTGAAGCTATGTCAGCTTCTCTCCTGGTTCTTACATCTTCGATTGATCTTCTAAATTTTTTATTGATACATATATGATCGATTTGATTCTCTGTAGTATGATCCGGTGAGATCCATGTAGCCTTGTGTATGCGTTTGTGGGCGAATATTGTACCACCTATAACCAATTTGTTGAAGGCACATAGGTTTGTAAATCTTTCACCATTGTCATTTCTGTCTCCCAGTCCTTGTCGTCCCATGATTTCTTCATATCCAGTGTTGTCCATTCCGACTTTGGCGTTGAGGTTCCCCATCAGGATTGTCAGATCCTTTCCTTGGCACTTTGCTATAATTGATTGCAGTCTATCATAAAACTGATCTTTGTCTTCGTCGTTGCCGTCGTTGGTTGGTGCATAGCGTTGGATAATATTCATTGTAATCCGTTTCTTCATTTGTTTTGAAAGATGCTTTGATGATCCTGGGTCCATGTGGTTCCCATCCCACAAGTGCATTACGAGCTTTTTTGGACAGCATCAGAGCAACTCCTTGGGTGTGGGGAGCATTTTCTTCTTCGTGGCCGGAGTATAGTAGCATCTATCCCGAAGCCAATGTTTTCTGTCCAGCTTGAGTCCAATGGGTTTCGCTGATTCCGAGTATTGTCAAGTTGTATCTCCTCATATCTGCAGCTATTTGATTTGTCTTCCCGCTCTCCCACATTGTTCGAACATTCCATGTACCTATAAAAATATTTGCTCTGGTTGTTAGAAGGTGGGGGGTCATCGGCCTCATGACTTCCGAAGAATTTCGGCTTTCATCATGAGGCGTCATATATCTCTTCACTCCCAGGGCAGAGTTTAAATGGTTTATCTTGTTTAATCTGGTTTGCGTTTTTTTAGCAAGCTTGGGTTTTACGGGATGGGGATGCTAACCCCATGTCCAACCCTCCTCCTTTACCAGGCTTGGGGCCGGCAGTAACCCTAGGAGGGCTACAGGCGGAGTTCGATTCGGAATCAAGCAAGCTACTAAAAACTCAATTATCGCTAACACTACGGAAAATACCCGTAAACTCTAAAGAGATGTTTATATGTGATCTTTCGAAGGGGACAGTGTGAACAGTAGACCCACCACCCATGTGTAATGGAAATTTTCGAAAGGTTTTAAAATCGCACAAATAAAGTTATCTAGGTAACTATATAAGTGGTTGCGGACAAGTTATTTTGGATAAATATCAATGATGATGCACGAAATCCGGCCAAAATATGCACACCTTGTCAAAAGTCGAAAGCATGCCGACATACAGTTTTACCTCCAGGAACGTTCTTATTACCAGGTTTGACTATGTACACGTAAATATGCTTGGACGTATGCCTTTTTCAGTTGAATACAATTATTTGTTAAGGAGCATCGACCGGTTAACACGGTGACCGATAATTATACTACGGAAAGACAGCTGGTTTAAAAAGCTCTAAAGAGCTTGTTAAACGTTGGATATCAGATATCGGAGTACCACCAACTATAACTACTCACAGAGATCCCCAGTTACATGCAACGGTATCGACACTACAACAAGACATTGGTTGATATACTGTGGATTTGTTTTACACAACAGCACGTTTGCCGGGGGATTATTTCTATCAAGCAGGAGTGGTTACATTGGATCTAACCAACTACGCGTAACAACTGAAGAGCCATACAGCTAGATTAAGACCACCTTCCCCTAGAATTCAGAAATCAAGAGCAGTTATTTTCCACGTGAGTCAAAACACTTCACTAGTGTATTCATTTGACATGAGTGTTCATTGAATTCTACAACTTTTGTATGACGGCCCGCCCCGAAATCCTATAAGAGAATAAAATAATCAGCAGTCTCACTGTCCTCCCTTAAATTGTAAGCTTAAAATTATTTCATAGCTTCCTTTCCACACCCCAATTCGTCCTCTCTGGACCACATTCTTATGTTTACTCTTCTTTTCTTTCGTTATTATTATTGTGATTGCAGTAACTTCGAAATCTAGTATAGTGTTAATTTTGTTGTGCTTTTGAGGTGTGACAACCTGGACCGATGCACACATGTGCCAGGTTCTATATTGACCATACATACATAAATCGACAGAGGTAGAAAACACGGCACTGCATGTATCGATCGTCAGTGAACAACCAGCAAAAGTAGTGACACAACACACAATGCACCCACAACCGATCATTCTTTCCTCCTCACACTATAATCGAAGCTACACCCGAGAAAACGACAACAGAAATAAAGACAACAACGAGATCCGAAAAACGTGTACTTTATCCAAGCGATTCTCAGGAACGACTATCCTACTTTCACCACGCTAACCTTTTATTATTATGTATAAGTGCATCTCAGTTTTTTCTTAATACATTGCAAATCACCACGGTTACCAGGATATTTTCTACATTTGTGCAACAAAAACAATACAATTCTGTATTATCTAACCTAGATGCGTTAAACCTTTTATTTTACTCTCTTATCGTAAGACAGTTATTATGATTGTTATATTAATGTTTAGAAAGTAGATTAACGTTTATTTTCTAAAATTAATTTTAATTCGAATGATGTAGATTCTTAAATTTCATATATACATGTGTATACTTATATTAAGCATATTTATGTTATTCTCATTAAGTTATATTCATTTACGTATATTCAATAGAGAAAAAGAAAGATTTTTGTTACCAAACATAAACTTTTATCTTATTTGCTATGTTCTAGGAGGAGGTTGATATAATAGCAACTAATACCCCTGGACATAATAGGGAGCTTCTAATGACTGTACACATATTATTTTACGGTTTGCATGTTAGATCATGATTGAATGCATACTTGAATTATTTAGTACCTGCTAAACTTGATTGGCTTGTCTGGTTGCAATTCTTCGAAATAAGCTAACTCATGTTAACTAATTTTCAAATTCCGCACCACACATGGAACGTAATTCAAGTACTCTAGTGTTTGTCGAAGATGGTATAGAAGTATGCAAGATTTCATCTGGAAGTCAAACTAATACTAGAATAGCATTTACGCGGTTGGCTCATTAAATTGCTACCACTTATATTTTAATATAGTAAACAGAAAGAATTCGAACCCATTGTTATTATTTTATTACAAAATTGACCAAAACGATATTTGTAATAAAATTTCTTACGAAAATTTTATCGTTATTCAATAAAATATTTACAAGACACAAATTAAGACTTCACAATAGACATATAGAAACCATCTTTGATAATGGCAGACAGTACATGGTTTTACTCATTGTAAATACTTATTACTTATACAATCTACATTCACTTTAAACTTATTTTTGTTTGATAAAGTAACTTTATTTAAGATTTATCAAATTTTGCATCATTTACTGATGTCGACACACGGAATAAAGATATGAACTGATAAGCATAACTAACTTATTATTTACGCAGAGATATTAAATAAGATCACTTTATTCGCCATTTTATCAAATAGTTATTATCCACCAAGCTTAATAATTCAGAAATAAGCAGAAATTCGGATAAAAAGTGTGAAGAATATTAACATTTATTAGTTCAGATCATAAACTCAAAAAAAAATCGAAATGTACATGGCATTTTAATGAAGATTGTGGGTTGTCTTAACTAGTCACTGATGTGCAACAGAACACCTAATCCTATCAGAAAGATTCCTATGCTCTGATTCATATACCTTTATCATTCACCGATAGATGGAAGCAGTAAGAATCTTTTTATAAGAAGGCTATTTGACCTAATGACGTTGTTGACTCCCATTGCAAGTCTGTCAATCATAATCTTTAATAGAATGTCAAACTGTACTTTATGCCAAGTGAGATCTCACTTCCACGAAAATCTTGAACATTGGAGCATTTAATATGTATTTAAAATGCAACAAGTCGGCAAAGCTAACTGTTTCGGAATGGAGAAAACTATGTATAATGATATCAGTTGACATTAAAGATAAATCATAAAGTTGTTAAGTGATATCGTGCATGTTCCTCGGTGTAAAATTCCTTAGTTAAACCGACTGAGGGTACGATACATCTGGATTACGTGAGCTGTGACCGGTAAGTGAGATTGCAAACCTGCCATTTTTATGTGACAGATCCATGGAATTTACCGTTTTTGTATGAGACTCCAGTGTAGTTAGCATGTATGTACTTTTGTATGTTCCTTACCGAGTTCTTAATCAACAACAACAACATCGCGTGTCAATATACCTAGTCATATGAATCAACCTACCTCTTTAATATAGACCGTTTACATGTTAGTGAAAACTCAAACATTACGAACCCTAATATAAACTGAAACCAAGCATAGAAAAGTGACTTAGAAGAAATGACCGTTCAGTGATTTCTGGATTCTTGATAGTTAGTGACTTAATGTCGTATTTGGCAACTAACAGATTAATGCACTTTCAGATACATTTTAGCGATGTTAAAAATAGAACGTAAGAACAGAGATAATAGTCTTAGTACAAAAATTAATAATGCGTACTGAAGTAATTGGTAAACAATGTTACATCCGTAAATAACTATTAAAGAATAAAATTTCAGTGAATTCTCTAACTGATCCAGTAAAACTTTTGTCAATTATTGGAACAACTAAACAGTTGAAACGTTTAGTATTGAAAGGATAAACAATATGTCTTCTCATTCTAGAAAGCGTAACAATTAGAAAATGTACTACATGAAGGAAGAAAAATGAATGCACTTAGGAAACTTTGTCGATCTCAGCTCTATCTTATTTAGTCTACGTTACCTACTGATTTCTGTTATCTATGAAATTTCATTATCCGTTATATTAATGACCGATTTCGACTAACTACAAGCAATCTAACAACTTACCGGCTAGAAACTTCTCAAAAGTATAGTAAAGAAAGTGTTATGGGATAGAAAACATGATTATTAGGAAAGTGATACATAAGTTAACTGTCATCTAAGGAATAGATTTAACTATTGTCAGTTATAAACGATTAAATTTTCCACGTGACTGAAATTCAAAATGCAAACGACTGAATACTAAGTGGTCCACAGATTTACTGCTTGCCACAAGGCTCAAAGATTCACGGTTAGATTACTGGAACAATCATAGGGGTGTCTTGAAACAGGTGTCCACTGTTTGATGAATCACAATAGATGTTTAACTACAGTCAGTACATGTGAATATTCAGATTACTCTCCACAATATCAGTAATAACAAAAGGATATCTTATTGTACATTGTTGCGGTGATACAAAAAGTCATTATTCGTTTTGAAAATCATGAAATGCAATAGTGAACATGTATATCGTAGACTCTCTGATTATAGTTCACAACGACATAGACTCAGAGTTACATGTGGACGTATATTATTCCACGACTACAAAAATAAGGTAAATAAATTAGTAACTGTTAACGTAGGCTTTCATACAAATTAAATCCAGAAATACATTACCAAACACGATTTAAGTATCTAGGTAAAATTATCCGAAATTCGTTTCAAGCTTAGAATTTTACTTTTGTGTCTAGTATGTCGAGATGCGCTACCCTTAACATATTCACAACAGACAGTTACCGATAATACTAGCCACCTGAAACCTTTTATAAAAATTAACACAGCTTAAAATTGATTGAGTGCTGAACTTAGCACACTTATTGAATATTAAGGAAATTGCGAAAACTATTTAACAATGATTTTCTTTTTAATATATTACTGGTAACGGTCTAGCAATTCGAATAAACTATACAGTAAGCAAACTTTATGAAAACTTCTTAAAAGCAGTATTTCATAGTAATTGCTTTACGTAACTGTCAGCAATTAAATAAAAAAACTACTTCATTATTCCAGATGAGAAGGCGAAAATTTCATCGAAAATTAATCTGTTTAATTTTCCTCACAATTTTTGTGCCCCAAACTTCTTTATCATTTAAAATAGAAAGAACACGGAACCAAAAAAATAAAAAGGAACGAACAGTAACCACAAATTAGTAAATGAACAAACAAACAAGAACAGAACGGAAAAAAATAAAAGACAAAATGCGCACACAGCAGCTATTGAGATGCAAATGAAGTTACTTTATTTTTATATCTCTAACAAACGAATCTCCCCCTTAGTAACAACAATATTTTATATAAAAATAGGATTGATTGGTACAATCGTCAATAGTAATAACAATATGCGGATTTCCGTGAGTCTACGCACACATACAACACATGTGTGTGTGCTCACCTCCTAATAATAGATATGACACTAATGAAGTAATAATAAAAAATATAAACATAATTTACAGTAAAATTAAACGCGTTAAGAAGTGAAGTGTCGTTAATTCCTTTTTGTCACTATGATTAAGTAATGCATTTTCACCAAACAAATGAATAAATAAATAATACGTGAATTACACTAACTACTAACAACAAATATCATATCATGATGGATTATGTATATTATAAATGAATAAATCCACAAAAGATGAATGCACAGACACATATTTTGCTTTTGTTATTGCTTCATTTTTTTTCCTTAGACAAAACAGATCAATGTGCTTGATCGCTTCCGAAATCTATGTATTTTTTACAGGATGTATACTTAATGACTCATTTGTTGTAACTGAATAATTCTTATGCAGCTCGGTTTACTTAAATCATGGGGAAGAAAAAACATGGCAAGAACATGTTTTATGACGAACAGAGGAGAAAAAAAGGGAAACGAAACAGATGGTAAACAACCAAGAATTATTGAACACATTGAAAAACAATACAAAGTTGTTAAATACAACTGAGAAAACCACTCAATGCTAATTTCATCTAATAGTAGTATATATATATACAACGGGTAATAAACGGAACGAGAAATCTAATGCAATTTCTATTCACAATTCATGAAAACAACACTTGACAATAAGTTCCAAGTCTCTGTTACGGAGGAATAAACGGAAAAGTCAAGAAAGCTCAATTCCTTGTTATCACTATAAAAAAATTATTATATGGTAGAAACGACGCTGTAAATGAATAATTTTGAATATTATAAAAGAAATAAAAATTGATGCATACATACGAAAAGGGTATTGGCTAATACTATATAGGTGCATCGTGAAAAGAAAAAAAACGGAGAGAATTTACACATTGAAAGAAATCAGCGACTACTTGCGTTTGCTTTCTCTTTCTATGTTTGTAGCAGCAACCGTAGTAATCAACCTACATGTCAAGTAATACTTTTCTGGAGTATATTTACTTTCTTGTATATAGCCGTACAGTAGTAGTAGTAGTGGAAGTAATAATAATAATAATAATAATAATAATAATAATAATAATAATAATAATAATAATAATGTGAAGAGTTGCAATTTTAGCATGAATAATTACTATTAGAACAAAATATTAACCAATCAGCTTCAGATAAATAGGATGTGGGTGGAATTAATTATCTGAACAATGATTGGTCAATACGATTCGAATGGTTGAATGAATACAATTAGACAGTGTAAATGGTCAAATAACGATGAATGGAAGTCATTCATTTTACCAATAACAGTAAGTAACGAGTATAATGGAGGAAGCAGCTTCATGATAGTAATCAATAATCTTAGCATAATACTTTGACTTGATGTATTATTAGTAAGGTATCTCTAATCGAAGTAATATATGTAGCAAAGACTATGTATTGCATCAAATCTCTGATTATTGCTAAAATTTAGTTAAGTAAAATAATAAATGCAAAGAGCAAATGGAAATGTAGGGTTCTACAAATAGAAAGAGTTTGTGCATCCCTATGACTAGGAAATACATAGAGGGAAAAATAAACAACATATACTGTGTAGTTCAGTAAATCACTAGAGCTAGCCACTTTGTTGTAGATCACAGGTACAGTGGTTTGAATTAATGAAAGTTTCGCCATTCAATGGATAGGCGGCTAAGACATGATGGATAAATTCGTACTGCTCATTACTTTGAACCATACCGCCACGATCTAATCTCATCCGACTGACTATTTTTAATACATCAACAACACCTTCTTTTTCAAGTTGTTCACAACCTATACACAGTGCAATGAAACAACCAGTTCGTCCAAGACCTGCACTACAATGTACAACAATCGGAGCGTCTTCACTAAATTGATGACTTAGTCCCATTTTTTGTAACGATGGAGTTAGTTTAGGACGGTAGGATGAACCATGAAAATACTGAGGATCAGGTAACGTTTTACGACATGTGAAATTTATATCTTCATTATTTGGACTGACTTGAGATTTATCTGATACCCTCAACTTTGAAGATGAACTAACTTTGCTGCGACAAGCTTCAACTGCTTTTACAAGTTCAACCAAACTGCGTACAGAAGCAGTAGCTTCCGGAGATGAATGATCAGGCCAAGTAACGTACCAGAAGTGAGTCACTTCCCTATCTTCAGAACCACACTGAAAACATAAATGGAAACGATTGGAAAGTAAAATTAATGCTAAAAATAATAAAATAAATTCAGTCGTTAACATGAGGAAAATGTTGAAAAACGAAACCATTTAGTTTTTTTTTATAATGAAGAATAGTTATGGTCTCCTCATGTTAACGTTTTTGATAATGTTGGGATAAGAGGCTTTCGTTGATGCATCATGAACTCTAACTTCAAGAAGTTAGTTTCTAAATAATTCCATAACTATTAAGTCAATCCGTTCTGATGAACTTGGCCCCGAGTGACTGTCATCATGGGTCATATTATCTTCATGTATCGATGACAAAGTTATCATAGCGAACAAACCTAATACATTTGGAACGACCAAAAATACTCACTTCTACTTTATGTAAGAGCTGTTATGTTGTCACTTCAAACTACAATAGGAATCCTTTAAATAAACAATCCAGATCAGAGAAATCCGATATTACCAAAAACATCCACCTAAGCTATAAATATCCCAGTCACTGTTAATCATGTACAATGTGAAGTTTATCATAGGTGCATCTGTCCAAGTTGCAACACCTCAAATAATAAATAAAAATGAGTACTAAATTCGCACTAACATAAGTGGTAATAAACAAGATTAGGCATACAAAATATGATACGAGCAAAAATAATCAATTAACGGAAAGGTCTAAAACTGTTTTATGTTCAGGAGTTAAAGAAATGAAGCAAAACTTCCGTATCATTGCAAAAACAAAGATGAAGTCGTTTTATGTCGTGATTTTTCTTCAATACCATGTAGCTGGTTTAAAATGTTAAATGCATGAACGAACTCAACACAAGATTTTTCCAACATACCCAAAAGATGTTAACATGACATGTTCAGTATTCTAACCCCCCCCTTCCATAATGTAGATTGGGACAACACATGTAAGCGAGTAATATTGTTTTTAAATTAAATCTTCATCAGGCCTTACTCTATTGCATAATTATATTTATATGCAAATATGAAAAATGTTAAGCCAATCAAGGAAATTTATGAGACAATGCTGATAATGAAATAAATAAATTACATGAACTATTATAATCAGTAAGAAATGTGAATTGATATTCTAGAAGACAGGTGTACCAGTAGTGATAAGAACAGTAAGAACAGCTTGAATGCATACTTCAATACAGGAAATGGAGTAGGCTACATAGGGCGTACCACTAGGCAGCTTAACCAACGGCATGAATAAACACCTAACATGGTTTAGAATAGAGTAAACAAAGTATATACTCAGCCCCATCTTAGCTCATTCGACAGACAGCGACGACATAATTGAGAACATTTAAAGTAATATGCTGTATACCACTGCAACATCTTGATGAGGTACGAATACGCTGTAGGGATTCAAACTTACAACCCCATTTTATGAGCTCAAAAGTAATATGTGATACTGCTTGGCCAATTACAGCTGAATAAGTGATTTCATGAATTGCGCATATTTTTTTGTTTTCCCTTACCACCTCCGTCCCTTGCATTTGTTGTCCTCACTACCTATTTTATTAGAACTGTCTATTTACAGATTTCCAATTACCTAGTTACTCTTGACGACTATTGTTTTAACAAGTTTGATTTTCTCAAGTTTTAATCTATTTCCTGTATTGAAGTATACATTCAAGCTGTTCTTACTGTTCTTATCACTACTGGTACACCTGTCTTCTAGAATATCAATTCACATTTCTTACTGATTATAATAGTTCATGTAATTTATTTATTTCATTATCAGCATTGTCTCATAAATTTCCTTGATTGGCTTAACATTTTTCATATTTGCATATAAATATAATTGTGCAATAGAGTAAAGCCTGATGAAGATTTAATTTAAAAACAATATTACTCGCTTACATATGTTGCTCTAATGTTCAATATTACACTACACAGTACTAATAATGAGTATCTAGTTGCTATATTTGAACTTCACGTCATAAATCGATATGGAAGCGTGACTTCTGAACTAATAACATTGATTTAAGAATTTGAAGATTATGAAGGTGTAAAATGTGAAATAGTCAGCATTTAATCTTATCAATATTGGTAATAATTATCACTTGTAATCATTTCAGTAATTAATTATGATTAGAGTTTTTAAAACATAAAATGTTAACAAGAATAGAGCTGATAGAAATTCGACATATTACTTAATAAGTCAGTACGACAGTGTATACAAAGTGCTGATGGTTTTTAACTAGATCAACAATATTTGTAAGTGATAAGTCCTAAAATAGAGTAAGAGATTTAGTAGAAGACTCGAAGGTTACTGATATCTCTACTTGATAACAACATCGAACTAAAAGATTTCCATCTCTCATTCATTTGTAACATTCCAAATATCTATAAACTTTATGTTACATTAAGAGATGCATCATTAATAAGTCAATACTGCCAAAAGTTGGCTCATAATAACGAAAAAGTGAAAATTCGCGCAGAAAATGGTTTTGAAGCAGATCTCAAATATCAATTAATCGTCCCTATCCGACTGACTAAGAAACTGTGGAACTTCATGAAAGAGGTTACAGTAATTACATTCCTTACAATCGAAAATATAATGAAAGAAGGTGAAGGTTAACCTAGGATTGATATTTACAACATCTATCCACTAACTTCTCTTAACTGAAATATAATCTGCAGTAACAACAGAAAGATAGTAGAACATATGACAGACTAATAAGTCTATCAGAAACTATGTTAAGAACTTTTATTGAATTGATGAATTTAAGTTTTCTGACAGTGAGCAACAAACAGCCAACTGGTTCATAAACATCTTCATAATATTAATTTGCTCCTAGCAGTTATTTTTCCGAACTGATGGTTTCTTCTTGTTTTATTACTCAGCGGTAAAGAATAAAACTAAAGTTTTAATCGCGTAAGCTAAGGCCATCATCATCAGCATCAACAACTGGGCTCAAACGCCTATAGGTTAAAGTTGCCATACCACATTAGCACTACGAGATAACAGAGGTAACATAATAACAGAATAGAAAAGAAGAGAGTAAAGTAAAGGTATGCAGAAAATAATAATAGAATTTAAGATCTATATGAAGTTAAAGAGTGATTACACTTGCGCCACTGTGATCGATTCTGAGCCATGTCGCCCAGCATCTCCAGCCATTTATTACGACTATCACACGGACCCCAACCAGGTAATCAACATCTACCAACATGACTTAGACCAACAGTCAAGAACTTCATGGACCTCTAACAGCACTCGAGACCACATCACATTCAATGTATGAAAGTTTGATACGTTACGCTTACTTTTACGAACTGAAGATGTAGTTGCTCATATGATAAAGTACTTCTTTTCGACTAATCACAATTAACTGTTTGACTATTCTATGATATACGAGCGACGTTACGAAGATTTCTATGGTCAAATGCCTGAAGTCGACGCATATCTTGAGTTTTTATGGCCCACGCTTAGCAGCCATGTGTTAAAACGGCGCGGACTGTTGCGCAGTACACCCGGCCTTTCGTTGAGACATGGATATTTCGTCTGCGCCACAAGTGCCGTAAATTGGCAAATGCCAGTCGAGCTTCCTGAATCCGTGCTGAGATTTCGTCAGGCACAGATCCACCAGGAGTGGCGAGACTTCTGAGATAAGTAAAGCGGCCAACACATTCAACTACTTCACTCCCTATAACTAATATAGGTGGAGAAGCAGACCAATTCTGGAGTAACATTCTGCATTTAGAAGGGGAAAAGCGCATCCCGAATATGCTTGTATTGCAACTCAAGGTGTTCAGAAGACTCTGCATATTGTCAGCGTCTTCACCGAATAGGATTATGTCGTCTGCAGATTTTAAGTCGACGAGAGAACCTCCTGTAAGGAGATTAATTCCTGAGGAGTAAAAAGAAGTGGGTGAGATTTCTAAGAGTACATTTGTGATGAAATTAAATAAAAAAGGGGATAAGGGGCAACCCTGACGGACTCCACTTACGGATGAAATTTCTCGTGACAATTCGCCATATGCACTGAATCGACCGGTGGTGGCCGAGTAGAGGGCCTATATAAGGTTTATGTACTTTTGAAGTATGTCTTTTAATGGCAAACATTACCACAAGACTTCACGGTCTACAGAGTTGAAAGCTGCTTTCAAGTCAAGAAATACAACCATAGTCGGACGTTGGTACATATGTTTATGTTCGAGAATCTGGTGAAGGGTAATTGTTTGATCAATGTAACCACGTCCAGGTCTGAAACCAGCCTGGTTTTCTCGAGTCTTCTGTTCTCTAGTGTTGGATAAACGCCGAATGATTATAGAGGATAATATTTTAGGTACTGTATCAGTCAAACTGAATCTTCTGTGGTTATCACAAGAGAATTTCTGTCCCTTTTTGTAAATTGGAACGATCAGTTAACGAGACCAGTAAGATGGGATGATGTTCAGTTCCCGGACGTCCGCTAATATATCAGTCAACCTGCCAGCCAAGACTCAGCCACCATCCTTAAAGATATCGGTAGACAACCTATTGTGTCTTGGTGCTTTCCCTCGCTTCAATTTACTAATAACCTTTTCAACCTCACTGAGAGTTGGGGGACCTGTGTCGGTTTTCCACTCAAGTAGCTTTAGGGATAGTAGGTAATCTAAGAGTAGCTGGAGGTCAGTTGGATTGTCCCTCAAATTGTTCCGCCCATCGCTCTAATCTTCTAGACTGAGAGTGAATCACAGACCCATATTTTTCAGAGATAATTTCACTAACCGCCGATTTCTTAATACCGGTGTCTACTATTGCCTGCCGCCGCCAATGCTTCCATTACTTTTGCTTCGGTTTCCCACCACTGTTCACGATCCTTACACAAACTCCTTGTCAGTCTACGTTTCAACTGCCGTCGCTCTTCACCATCCTCCGAGCCCGCTGGAATGAATTTTTGAGCCTCCATCAGTTTACTAGAAGTTCTAGAGATCCAATGATCTTTCATGACCTTTGGATTGAAGTTAGATGCAGATAAAGTTGCTGCGTTTACACCTCTTTTAAAATCGTTCCAAGTTGCTTCAGGATGAATCTGTTGGTTGTGGGCGACTAAATGCTTAGCCAGACCATTTCTAAATGGAATCTGGGCATTTTCAGTCTCGAATTGAATTCTAAGGGATTTGCCTGATGTGACTTTTCTGCGACCAGCAAAACGCATAAAAATGCGTGATCTCACAAGGGCGTGGCCACAATTTAAACACGTACCCCAGAATGAGCGGTAGTCCTCTATGCAGCTTCTCCAACGATAGGTGATGTCGATGTGGTCAATTTGCATCCATCGGTGTGTAGATGTTAGAAGTCGCCAGGTTAAACAATCTCTCTCTTTATGCTTAAAGTTTGTGCTAGCTAAAAACAGACGGTAGTCTGAACATAATTGCATCAAACGATCTCCGTTGTCTGTTCGCTGGGCTGGGATGCCGAGTGACCCACCTAAGTGCTTTTCAGCCTAATTTAGCCCGCCGACTTGGGCATTAAAATCTCCTGCTATAATTACTATGTCTGAGCGCTTAGCTTTCTGAAGGAGGCTAGAGAACTTCATATAGAACTCGCATTTTACTCCATCTGTGCTGCAGTCAGTGGGGGTATAAGCAGAGACGACAAAAAGGCATCGGCGTGTGTCCCTATCCTTCTGAGTTCGTACTGTATCATTTAGACGGACAGCACATAGACGACTATCTACAGGAATCCACTCGAGTGCATGTTCTGTCCATAAGCTTAATGCTATGCCTACACAAGCAAGGCCACGTGAAATGCTGTAGGGTCTCCAGATAAACGAAGAGTGAATTGTGCTGTTCCGCTGCATTGATTAGGTGAGGTCAAACGGATGACCATGCTGGGGTCCTGTATGCGTGTTTCAGAGACATAGTATGCATCGATTGCAAGAGATTCTGGTGTTTTAGCTAAGGCAGCTTGCTGACCGACTTGAAACAGCGTGCGTACATTAAACGCTCCAGCATGAAGTTTAGAGTGCGGCTTCAGGAGACCTGGTATAGCATTTCGGGAACTCGAGTAACCAGTACAAGTGACATGCATAGAAGATGTAGTAGAAGAAGTGTAAACAGTAGAAACCAAAGAAGAATGTGTTTGATCGTGAACAAAGTGAGCTCGAGTGCTACTAAAGGTATGAGGGAGGTTATCATTTCCCGGTTGCCCACACTGTGGAAGGATTCTTCTTGAGGTACCTGAAAAAGGTGAATTAAGGGAGGTCTTGATGACCCGAGAGTGTGACCGTAGTACCCAGTGGAAAACTGTTTGAGGTCGGCCACCTATATTAAATGTTGCTCCGGTTGTCAGAAGTAGTATCGGCCTAGTGATTTCCGAAGAAGCTTGGCTTTCATCATGAGGCGTCATAACTCTTCGAAGTGAAGACCTTCCAACACCCGGAGCAGAGTTTGAAGGATTCAAATTTTTTCTGATTTGTACTTTTTTAGCAGGGTTGTTGTTTTTACGGGATAGGATTGCTAACCTTATGCCCAACCATCCTACTTTATCCAGGATTGAAACCCGCAGTAACCCCTAGAGGGTTCCAGGTCATCTGCAAACATTTTACTGTTCATTATATGCTGATATGCCGGGAACCTAACGAAGATTGACTATCTTCGAGAACTGTGCTTTAAAACATTATTTCAATTATTATAACTGTGGACAATGTAATCATTTCATTTCTATGACTGTTACGTTCCCCCTTCCCGGTCCTTTC
This sequence comes from Schistosoma mekongi, assembly GCA_034768735.1. Taxonomy (NCBI): domain Eukaryota; kingdom Metazoa; phylum Platyhelminthes; class Trematoda; order Strigeidida; family Schistosomatidae; genus Schistosoma; species Schistosoma mekongi. The sequence continues at coordinate 29,377,708 of CM068308.1, forward strand.
GTTTAGTATATTTACTCTTAGTATATTGTCATTTACCATGAACTACGTTTACTTAATTGTGTACAAGTTGTCCCCATTCACTGCCACTTTTTCCTTTGTTCTGTATCAATGTTAGACTTGTAAATGGTTTACTGTGTGGCCTGACTTTATGTATATATAAAGGCATGATTAAAATACAATACGTTCTCAGTTCTCAGATCTCCGTTTTCCGGTTCCCAATTCCGGTTCTTCTATTGTCGGCCTGGGGGTGAGTGGGCTTAGGTCAGTCGTGCATTATCAACTAGGCACACTCAGTTGGCGTTAGCGTCTACCAACCAAAACCCTCTCTCTCTTCTTGCGTCATGACATATGTGTTGTATCCAGCACTTCTAATCCATTCCCATTCATTTAGTGAGTGAGTTCTGAATACTGGAGTGAGACATTCATTAAGGATTTCGTTGAAAGCACGGAATTTTACCATGTGTATGTTTCCATCAAGCATGTCAAGCTGCACCACACTGAAGTGTTCATAGAAGTCAAATGACAAATGAAATGTACGCTGTAATATACAGCTCTAAATCAACAAATGATTGAACCGAAAGTCCTACATTTGAAACACAATCTTAAAGACATTATGGAATTTCTTTGTTCTAATTAGTCAGCACTTAAGTGGAATAACCTCAATTAGAAACAGCAGCTGTAGTAGCAGTGTAAAAGCAAATTTTACAGAATTAATAAGAAAATTCGTATATTCAGTTAGTTTTCTACCTATTCTTAAAAAAGATAAAACAACGCTATGAAGGTCTCAATTAAATTAATTCACCATAATTATAAAGTGAATGCATGCTATTTATAATGAATTAGAGGTTACGCGTAGATTTGATCACTACGAATGTACAGAGAATAAGGCATAATAATTACTGTAATTCGTAGTAAGCAATCTATTTACCTTATTTATGACATACATTTTAAATTTATTCTTTTACAATCATGTTAGTGATGCTACTTTTACGACCACTGATATTGCTACTACTTCGGATTCAGTCTAAGAAGTCTGAGCGAACCTACAAGTCAATCGGCACAACGCATATTATTACCAGCTAGTGCCCACTCAGAAGACAGTTTTATATGGAGTAAACGAATTGATATGATAGGCACTTAAAGAAAACTGATTATTTAAAACAATTTGTCCCTTTGATAAATTGGGATAATGTAATAAGAAGAGGAATTTTATCAGAGCTATGTGATATATTTGCGCAATACATTTCGGACAATCTGATCACACATACACTTGTTAAGGCATTTATATATGAAAAAATAAAGGTCATTAGACAATTAAGAGTATAAGCTAAGTAAACGAAGATAATAAATATTACAATGTAAGTAACACTCTACCAAGGTAGGTTGAGGGAAAGTACAAATTGTTTTTGAACACACAAGGGGGGTTTGAACTTCAACAAACTTTAGTATACGTCCTAAAGCATTTTTATACAACACCACAAAGGCTGATTTGATATCAACTATGTGGCCTGTCTCAACTAAGTGTTTGGCGATAGACGATGAGGGTTGTTTATCCTGTACTTTTATTTCTCCTTTCGAGTCCATTTGTTTTCGGAGCCATTTAGGTATGTGTTCAGCTACCCTTACATGCAATTCACGATTGCTCCTCCCTATGTATGTGTGTCCACACATACACGTAAATTGATAGATACAGTGGGATGTGATGCATTCGTTTACGTGCTGTTTAGGCTTATTGTGGATCAATCACCTATACTTTTCTACTACAACTACCTCAGCAGCATAAAATGTTCTGTTAACCACTGACTTAAGCCTTTGTTTTAACACAAGGCTATTTGAGTCACCTCTGAAGGGTAATGTGATATAAACTGATTTTTTGGGTGCTAGTAATACAGTAGGTTTCACCATACTGCAACATTTCCATCGATTTATGAACTTCTTTGGATATCCGTTCAGCATTAACGTTTCTGTCAGTAATTTGTCATTTTCTTCAATAGTGTCGTAAGTGCAAATACGATTAGTCCTATTAAATAAAGCTTTTACTAGGTTCTTTTTATACTGCACTGGACAATAACTATGGAAGTTCATATACTGCCCAGTCCATGTAGATTTTCTGTAGACAGAGCGTTTGATTGATCCATCATCCCTCCGATTGATTAATATATCCAGGAAAGGGAGTTGGTTGTTATTCTCCTCTTCACAGGATAAACTAATATGATTTTGTATGGTATTCAGTTCCCTTAGTAACCTATTTGCATCATCGATTTTCGTGCAAATAATTAGGATATCGTCAACGTAACGTTTATAGAGGTACATTTCTCCTATTGAATCGCTGACTAGGTTTTCTACATGTGCCATGCACACATCAGCTAACAATGGTCCTAAAGGGCTACCCATCGCAACTCCATCAATTTGTCTGAAATATTCACCCTCAAATGTGAATTGTACTTTGTCTGTGCATAGTAATAATAAATCTTTAAGAGTTGCTACAGGAATAGGTAGTGAAAAATGACTTGTCAAGATATAATCACATAAAATATCAATAGTCTTTTTTAGAGGGACGTTAGTAAACAGGGAATTTACATCAAAAGAACACATAGTCTTTTCTTTGATATCAATGTCACATAAATAATCTACTAGTTCAAACGAGTCCTTCAAAGAATACTTACATATGCTCCGTCGAATAGGGTTCAATAATTTTGTAAGCCACCTTGCGAGATTATGTGTAGGCGACCGACACATGGATAAAATAGGACGCAGAGGATTATTTGTTTTATGAATTTTTGGTAATCCATATAAACGTGGATATTCACAACCAATAGGTTTTAAGAAATGAAATTCCTCTTTATTAATAATATTCATTTTTAGTAGTTTCACTAAATGTGAATTTACTTTTCCTTCCAATTTATTAATTCCTTCAAATTTAACATCAGCCATGAATTTACTTTCATCACTTAGAATAGTTAACATTTTACTTTTGTAATCACATCTATTCATAACAACTACTCCAGCTCCTTTATCAGGTTTTAATAGAACAATATCAGGATTTGTCCGCAACTCTTTCAGTGCTTTGAAATGAAGAGATGTTAGTGTGCTTTTCTGCTTTGTTCTGGAACTTTTGACTTGATGAGCTATATCCACTAGCTTAGCTTTACACCAACTCTGATTATCTAACGATATGGGAACGAGCGTATTCAGTTGGTCATAAAGGTTCTCAAATCGGGCATTGACTGCTAATTCAGAAATGTGTGTTATAGGTATGGAAAAATTAAATCCAAGGGAGAATGCCTCCTTTTCATGGGCAGATAATACAATCGATGATAAATTAGTCACATATTTATCGGGATTGACTGGAAACAATTCAACGTGGTTTTTGTCACTACAGGATATATCCAGCTTTTTCCGAGTTCTGTCTTTAGTCATCGCGATAACGGTACTAATAATCCTCTGCGTCCTATTTTATCCATGTGTCGGTCGCCTACACATAATCTCGCAAGGTGGCTTACAAAATTATTGAACCCTATTCGACGGAGCATATGTAAGTATTCTTTGAAGGACTCGTTTGAACTAGTAGATTATTTATGTGACATTGATATCAAAGAAAAGACTATGTGTTCTTTTGATGTAAATTCCCTGTTTACTAACGTCCCTCTAAAAAAGACTATTGATATTTTATGTGATTATATCTTGACAAGTCATTTTTCACTACCTATTCCTGTAGCAACTCTTAAAGATTTATTATTACTATGCACAGACAAAGTACAATTCACATTTGAGGGTGAATATTTCAGACAAATTGATGGAGTTGCGATGGGTAGCCCTTTAGGACCATTGTTAGCTGATGTGTGCATGGCACATGTAGAAAACCTAGTCAGCGATTCAATAGGAGAAATGTACCTCTATAAACGTTACGTTGACGATATCCTAATTATTTGCACGAAAATCGATGATGCAAATAGGTTACTAAGGGAACTGAATACCATACAAAATCATATTAGTTTATCCTGTGAAGAGGAGAATAACAACCAACTCCCTTTCCTGGATATATTAATCAATCGGAGGGATGATGGATCAATCAAACGCTCTGTCTACAGAAAATCTACATGGACTGGGCAGTATATGAACTTCCATAGTTATTGTCCAGTGCAGTATAAAAAGAACCTAGTAAAAGCTTTATTTAATAGGACTAATCGTATTTGCACTTACGACACTATTGAAGAAAATGACAAATTACTGACAGAAACGTTAATGCTGAACGGATATCCAAAGAAGTTCATAAATCGATGGAAATGTTGCAGTATGGTGAAACCTACTGTATTACTAGCACCCAAAAAATCAGTTTATATCACATTACCCTTCAGAGGTGACTCAAATAGCCTTGTGTTAAAACAAAGGCTTAAGTCAGTGGTTAACAGAACATTTTATGCTGCTGAGGTAGTTGTAGTAGAAAAGTATAGGTGATTGATCCACAATAAGCCTAAACAGCACGTAAACGAATGCATCACATCCCACTGTATCTATCAATTTACGTGTATGTGTGGACACACATACATAGGGAGGAGCAATCGTGAATTGCATGTAAGGGTAGCTGAACACATACCTAAATGGCTCCGAAAACAAATGGACTCGAAAGGAGAAATAAAAGTACAGGATAAACAACCCTCATCGTCTATCGCCAAACACTTAGTTGAGACAGGCCACATAGTTGATATCAAATCAGCCTTTGTGGTGTTGTATAAAAATGCTTTAGGACGTATACTAAAGTTTGTTGAAGTTCAAACCCCCCTTGTGTGTTCAAAAACAATTTGTACTTTCCCTCAACCTACCTTGGTAGAGTGTTACTTACATTGTAATATTTATTATCTTCGTTTACTTAGCTTATACTCTTAATTGTCTAATGACCTTTATTTTTTCATATATAAATGCCTTAACAAGTGTATGTGTGATCAGATTGTCCGAAATGTATTGCGCAAATATATCACATAGCTCTGATAAAATTCCTCTTCTTATTGCATTATCCAGAACTGATTATCTTCGAGAAGTGTTTTTCAGTAGACTATTTTATTATTTTGAGTTGTGAGCATTTTATTCCTAATATTATTACGTTACTCTTGCTTTATCCTCCCGTTTAACACATTAATTGTCAGTGTACCATTTCTCATTATGAACTACGGTTAATAGATTGTGTGTGCATTGCTCCAGTTCCCATTCCCTAGTACACCTATTTTGTATGAATGTTAGTTTTCCAATTGGTTTATAGTGTGGTCTGGTTTTGTGCATATATAAAGGAATGTGTAAAATATAATATGATTCTGTCAAGCTGTTCCGTCAATCTTGTGCTTTCTTAATTCAGTTTGGGACCGAGTGGACGTAGGACAGATGTGCGGTGATCGACTAGACACCATTGGTGTTTGATATAGCAAATCACAGTTTTTACGCCATAACACGAATATATACAGCATAGAGATTTTAAACAGTCAAAGGATTCACCGAAGTTTTCTAAAAGTTTTACTGTTTAAAAACGAAAAGCGATATATATGCTTCAGTATTCACAAATTACTAGCATCAACACTTTCGAAAATTTCTGTATACGGAAATTGAATTTTAAGCATATTGAATTGTATATAGAGTTTAGTGTAAATAGAGTTTAGTGTTAGGATAAGGGACTAAGGGCTAGTGTTAAGTTTTATAAGAATGTTCATGGTAAAGTCTATGAATATGGCCGAATCGCATGGTGTATACAAATTACTTAGCGATAATTTAACATCTGGTAAGTTTAACACTATAACTTTTTATAGTCAAAAATAGATTTCTCTTCATAAGTTTAATGTTGTGAGTACTATATGAGTGTCTTAGAATAGTTGATTTCCAATTGTCGAGTTTCAGATTTTCTGGCTCAGTAATGATCAGTAATCACATAACTCGCTGTGGATATTTTAGAAATAGCTAAATCTTGTCTCTACATTTTACTTTTATCCTAACTTCTTATTGTACTATCACTGACATAGCTATTACTTTGATTTTCATCTCCGTAATTTCATCTAATTGTGTTAATCTGATATGGTGCGTTAGACCGACGAGTAGAAGTGCAAGGTACTACATTGTTTATGAATGAGTGATTCTCAGAAACAAATTTTAGAGGGGATGTGTTCTTAACCTTTCAAATATAAACAGATGAACAAAATTATACCTGCAGCGGCAAACTCATTAAATCATAGACCAATTATCTCTACATAATAATAAGTAATAATCTTCCATTTACAATCAAATTAGTTTCATATTACCAAACTTTTAAGGCTACCAGAAACAATAATTCTTATGCCATTCTAAATATAAATACTGACCGATAAATAGAAAAATATGAGATTAATTAACTTTATGGAAACCCATAATTACTTACAAGAGAATATTAGGGATTCATATGTAACCATACTATTGTAGAATATACATCAGATTCATGATAACCCAAAAGTATATGAGAATGGTAATTGTTTACCTTGTTATCATAAACTGTAAACGTAAACATTGTTTTCCGATTGCCTGAAAAGCTGTTACAGATCGGCAGTAGGGTTGACTGCTTCCTTACAAAGGTGTATACGGGATAGACATTTCCTTCGGATACAATACATGTTACTACCATTTTATATGCTAGAAGTATGATGGCTTAGCAAACAAAAATATTTGAATTTCCATAACTAGAGATCCAAAAAAGTACTCAAATCTGGATAAGTCGATTGAATAGTTTCATTAAATATTAAACAGAAAAATGGAGTTCAAACTAAGTGCATGGCCATGTATTTCATTAATGATTCACACCAAATAATCAAAGTTTCATTTACTAGATACACTACGACATATATGTCAAAAAACAATGCTTACAGTTAATCGAAGATGGCGTACTAAGTACCCATCATACATTTCTAAAGACAATACACAGACGGTTATATTTCCAAATGTTTTGCTGGTACCGGGCAATGATAAAGATTGGTAAAAATTCAACACTCGGTCATTAGATACTTTTCTACCATTCTGATCATCATTCATGTTGTTGTTATTACCTTTGCTACTGCTATTGTTAGTAAATATAGCATTAATATTACTATTATCTGTTACTGACGATTGATCATCTACACTTGCGATACCACTATCATGTAAACGTTTTGATGAATCTACTCCACTAACAACCACTGAATTAGATGTAGGAAAAGAACTACTGGACAAAGGAGAACTCGTATTCACAGTATCAATATCGGATTGTTCAATTAAATGATCACAGTGACATGATAAAAAACGTGATGATAATCTCTGTGATAATGAATGGCTTGAGAAATTTATCATATGTGTACTATTTGTTGTAACGGTAGTTGTAGAAAACAAAGGACTGTCATTGTTAGTGTTATTATCATCATTATTCGTAGCATTAGTAGTTGTGCATGGACTACTTTTAAAAAAAGGACTATTGGTAAATGATTGGTCTTCCACAAACGATAGTATATCCTCTTCACCCGAAGAATCAGGCAAATAGAGTTCACATTTAACCTAGTTAAAAAAAAAGAAATCATTCTACTCATACTTCATCAGTAACTTGAATTAAAATATAATACGTATTACCAAGGTGCATCGAGAATGTTTTCCAAGGTTTAAAAAAAATTTAACAACCACAACAAACTTCTTACACCAACAATGATCATGCGCTTACTAGTGACTAATTCTGAAGGGCGAATCCCAGAATTTCATTACAAAAAGCAATGGTAGGAGGAGCTGGTTAGTATTGGGGATGTGACAATTATTCGCCAACAGCATTGGATTATGATATTATAGTCGATCAAATTGACTGAAGCTAGAAATTTAAACTAATAGATGCTAACTTAATGGTCTTATATAATCGCTTTTCGCGAGGTCCAAACATTATAAGTTTGGTTACTGATGGAGTTGGAAATGCACACGGCTGACGAGTTCCGTAAAGAGACGGAATAGCTGTCTAGTATTTACTAGTTTCCAGCGAGTGACTGTCTACTGACATTTCAAAATATACATTACAAAATACAACGCAGTGTTCCTTGTTGTTAATGGCTAGTAGTAAGGTTTATTTTAATTTAGTAATATTCCAGACTCAACGGTTAGATGTACACTCGCGCTTAAACAAACAATGTGTATTCTCATCGGAGTTCGAATCTGATAAAAACAATTCTAAGTGTAACGTAGTTACTGATTTAGAACAGCCAACTTAGACCAACGGTAAAACGATTCTTTTATTAAGGCTAATCATTAGCTTGTTCTTAATTGATAGCAGAATTTAATTAGACTGGAATTTAGGCAAACCAACAACTATTGATGGTTGGCCTTCAGCTACTTATAATTTCCAAATAGCCTGAGCAAAAAATCATCATATGTCATTCGACTCTTGCCGCGATCAAAAAAGCCATAGCTAGTCTGAAGCAAGAAAGAGCAACAGAACCGGATGGATTAACACTGGAAGTTTTAAAGGACAGTGATCCAGTTTCACGAAATTAGAAAGCCTTTATAGCTTTCTTTCCACGCACCAATTCTTTCTCCCTGAACCATGTTCTATATGTTCACTCTTATTTGTTTTCGTTATTATTACTGTCATTGGAGTAACTTCTACTTCTACTAATGTGGTGTTAGTCTTGTTGTGCATTTGATGTATGGCAACTTTGACCGATGCACATATGTGCCAGGTTCTACATATATACATACACACACATTAGACTGACTGGTATATTGGTTAAAGTCTGGCAGCTAGACATAATCCCATTTGACTGGTGTTGATTGCTGTTCGTTAGAACATATAACAAAAGACATAAATCACCTTGTGATAACCATGGATCAATTAATTTGACTAATATAGTGTTTAAAATACTAGCTTCAATAATTATCAAACATTTAAAAAGGACTTATGAACTACAAATGAGAAAACTAGGCTGGTTTCAAATCTGATTGTGACTATATCGACTAAATATTCACCATTCGTCAGGTTTTACTGCACGGATGTCCGAACACAGCTTACCTCGACACGCAATCACGATTAGTGTTCGATAAGAATCGACGAAGGCTAAGAGGGTCAAACTAAAACGTAGCATCAACCCATGAAGTGAGTGGCTGCTGGTATGAGCCATGTTGACAGATGTTGACTGTTTGGCTGGGGTAGGTGTAATTGCCCTATTAATGGTCAGAGATTGGGTGATAAGGCTAAGTACAGGTCACAGTGGAGCATGTGCACTCAGTCTTTGTCTTTGGTCAAATTATGAGCCTAAAATTACTTCGTATCTTTCGTTCCATGAATTAATTCTTTCTCCTTGTATAATATTCTATATGTTGACACTTCTCCTACTATCACTAATATAACACCTGGTTAAACTGCTGTACTTTTAATCTTACTGTGCTAATGAAGTGTGGCAACTTGAATTGATGGACAAATATGCAAGATTATAGATGACTGACTAATTATTGTTGAATTATTGCACTAAAACATATCAGGTACGTAGTTTCCATTATTTTGTTATGTTCAGACAAACTAGTTATTCTTTTGATTCTAATGGTCGATATTAAATCTTTCACCTTTTCCAGATATATTTCGATTTAATTTTTGTCAATAAATTATATTTATGAGTAGTTCTCATAGAACAAATAAACATTCGTCTACTTATTAATAACGAAACAAGAGGGACAGGGGTGTTAAAAACTTCTTCTAAATATAGACTATGGTTGTTAGTGTGTAAGAGACGAGATCAAACCCTGTCAGAAAAATTTAGAGGTGTATGATAAACCACTCTGAATGCTATCGTTTTATCTATCACACATGACTATTGTTGAATAAGAGTAATAGAAAGCTTGACCCTTTCCAAACTACGAACTGCTTTGGACGATTTTATGTTTATCAGGTTTGGATACAGATGTCAAGGAACACTAGAATAATATATTACTTATTATAATATATCACGGGTTGAAATAAGCATTTATTTCCTGAATATGACGAATAGATGTGGATGACCACTGGTTAATTTATGACTTATATTTTCGTCTTCGAGTAATCAATTATTTCATACACTTCATTCCATTTATGATCTTGGAAAATATTAGATGATTGAGTTTATCAGAATAATATGAATTCATTTTATTTTGTTTGATACCTATAGTGGCATCCTTGGTTGGAATACAGACAGAAAGCACGTCAGTATGGTGTAGCAGATATCAAATAAAGTTGACAAGACGTTTGACATTAATGGACTGAGTTCGAGTAATATAGTGAACACCAACACCAAAATAAAGGTACATCCAGATAACGAATACCTAACAGGATAAAATGTACGTCCTGAACTCCACTTTCAACCACGACCCAACTTTAATCATGCTTGTGAACTACTGATTCATCGAAGAAATCCTCTAAGGGTCCACATACAGCAACAGGGACTGATCAGTTTCAGTCTATAACAGCATCAACGGGGAGATACAAATACTTTTAAATCAAATAACTGAGATTGATGAGTTAAGAGTAGTCATTCAAAATATTACTGAAACGAGATAGGATGGTGTAAAAATGAATCAAACTTTAGAAATGAAAAAACCGATAAAAATCAAGAATTTCCCAAGAGACGACAGATACCTTGATAAACTTCAAGATAAGTGTTTTTTAATGTTGTGCTGTCACATCCAAGTGTTAATGTAAGATTGTCACGTTTGAAGTAAGGATGAACAAAAAGTAGTTTCCCGCTAATCGTAGTTTCTGTAGACTTCTTGTTTTCACTTGTTGGCATTTCCAAAATTTTTCGGGATATCTGTTGTTCTTTAGGCCATTTTTGATATTTATCGGTTCTTTCACTTCTAAAATTCGATTCATTTTCAACACCATCATATTTCGTTGCAGTCGTATTTAAATAACTGGGCTTAACTAATATATCTTAATTATTGTCACCTTGCGTTTCATTTCTTCACTGCATAATCACTTGATTTCAGCCATACAATTTTCGTCATAACATTAATTGACTTTCTTGAACCCTCCTCGTCGTTCTAAATATCTTTATAACATTCTACTTAACCTTTTCAACTTTATTTGATGTCTATTACATAATGTTCATTCACATTCCATTTAAATTCTAACCAAACACGCCACTGTATGATAAATTACATTTAAATTTCAATCTTGTAATATTTATGGGTTAACTCCGTCTGTAGCTCTCCTAGGGTTACTGCCGGCCCCAAGCCTGGTAAAGGAGGAGGGTTGGACATGGGGTTAGCATCCCCATCCCGTAAAACCCAAGCTTGCTAAAAAAACGCAAACCAGATTAAACAAGATAAACCATTTAAACTCTGCCCTGGGAGTGAAGAGATATATGACGCCTCATGATGAAAGCCGAAATTCTTCGGAAGTCATGAGGCCGATGACCCCCCACCTTCTAACAACCAGAGCAAATATTTTTATAGGTACATGGAATGTTCGAACAATGTGGGAGAGCGGGAAGACAAATCAAATAGCTGCAGATATGAGGAGATACAACTTGACAATACTCGGAATCAGCGAAACCTATTGGACTCAAGCTGGACAGAAAACATTGGCTTCGGGATAGATGCTACTATACTCCGGCCACGAAGAAGAAAATGCTCCCCACACCCAAGGAGTTGCTCTGATGCTGTCCAAAAAAGCTCGTAATGCACTTGTGGGATGGGAACCACATGGACCCAGGATCATCAAAGCATCTTTCAAAACAAATGAAGAAAGGGATTACAATGAATATTATCCAACGCTATGCACCAACCAACGACGGCAACGACGAAGACAAAGATCAGCTTTATGATAGACTGCAATCAATTATAGCAAAGTTCCAAGGAAAGGATCTGACAATCCTGATGGGGGACCTCAACGCCAAAGTCGGAATGGACAACACTGGATATGAAGAAATCATGGGACGACAGAGACTGGGAGACAGAAATGACAATGGTGAAAGATTTACAAACTTATGTGCCTTCAACAAATTGGTTATAGGTGGTACAATATTCGCCCACAAACGCATACACAAGGCTACATGGATCTCACCGGATCATACTACAGAGAATCAAATCGATCATATATGTATCAATAAAAAATTTAGAAGATCAATCGAAGATGTAAGAACCAGGAGAGAAGCTGACATAGCTTCAGACCACCACCTGGTGGTTTCTAAAATAAAACTGAAGCTAAAGAAGCAGTGGACAACTGGAGTAGCAGCAGTACAACGGTTCAATACAGGCTTTCTCCGAGACACTGACAAACTCAATGAATTCAAAATATCTCTCAACAACAGGTTCCAAGCCTTACAAGATCTGCTGAAAGAAGAAGAAACCACTATGGAGGATAACTGGTAAGGAATCAAAGAAGCACTAACGTCAACGTGTCAGGAGGTTCCAGGCCGCAAGAAGCACCATTATAAGGAATGGATCTCCACTGAGACATTGAGCAAAATTCAACAAAGGAGGAACAAGAAGATAGAAATCAACAACAGCCGAACAAGAGCAGAGAAAATAAAGGCACAAGCTGAATACTCAGAAGCAAATAAGCAGGTAAAAAGAGGATTAGTGCCGACAAACGGAAATACGTCGAAGGCCTTGCAATGACAGCGGAAAAAGCTATAAGAGAAGGAAATATGAAATAGCTATACGACACAACGAAGAAACTGGCAGATAAATATGGTAAACCAGAGCGACCGCTCAAGAACAAACAAGGCAAGACACTCACTGAGATTCAAGAACAAAAGAATAGGTGGGTAGAACGCTTTAAGGAACTCTTGGATAGGCCAGCTCCACTGAACCCACCCACTGGACATCGAAGCAGCACCTACAGATCTCCCGATAAATGTCACTTCACCAACGATGGAAGAAATCAAGATGGCCATCAGACAAATCAAAAGTGGGAAAGCAACAGGACCTGACAATACACCAGCTGAAGCACTCAAGTCAGATATCGACCTAACAGCAAGGATACTCCACGTTTTATTCAAAAAGATCTGGGAGGAAGAACAAGTGCCGGCAGACTGGAAAGAAGGACATTTTATCAAGATACCATAGAAAGGAGATTTTAGCAAATGTGACAACTACAGAGGGATCACGCTACTGTCAATACCAGGGTATGTCTGTAACAGAGTATTGTTGAACAGAATGAAAGATTCAGTGGAGGCTCAACTTCGAGATCAACAAGCTGGTTTTCGTAAGGATCGGTCGTGCACAGACCAAATCGCAACACTACGGATCATCGTTGAACAATCAATTGAGTGGAACTCGCCACTGTACATCAACTTCATTGATTATGAGAAGGCGTTTGACAGTGTAGACAGGAGAACACTATGGAAACTTCTTCGACACTACGGCGTAACAGAGAAACTCGTCAACATCATCCGGAACTCTTACGACGGAACACAGTGTAAAATTGTGCATTGGGGACAACTGACAAATGCATTCCCAGTAAGGGCCGGAGTCAGACAAGGTTGCCTGCTCTCACCGTTCCTCTCCCTTCTAGTGGTTGACTGGATCACGAAGACCTCCACATCTGAGGGAATGCACGGAATTCAATGGACAAGTAGGATGCAACTCGATTATTTGGACTTCGCGGATGATCTAGCTCTCTTAGCACATACACACCAACAAACGCAAGCGAAGACAAGCAATGTAGCAGCAACCTCAGCATTAGTAGGACTGAACATACATAAGGGAAAGAGCAAGATTCTTAAATACAACACATGGAGCACCAACCCGATTGAACTTGATGGAGTAACTCTGGAAGAAGTGAATACTTTCACATATCTGGGGAGCATCATCGATGAACAAGAAGGATCCGTCACAGATGTAAAGACAAGCATTGACAAAGCCAGGGCAGCATTCCCACAGTTCAAAAACATCTGGAACTCAAAACAAATATCAACTAACCTCAAATTTAGACTCTTCAATTCGAACGTGAAGACAGTCCTGCTGTATGGAGCTGAAACTTGGATAATTACTGCAAACATCATCAGACGGATACAAGTATTTATAAACAACTGTCTAAGCAAGATAATGAATGTCCGCTGACCGGAAAATATCAGCAACAGCTTACTATGGGAGAGGACAAACCAACTCCCATCCGAAGAGGAAATTAGGAAATGACGTTGGAAATGGATAGGACATACATTACGCAAACCATCAGACTGCATCACGAGACAAACATTAACATAGAATCCAGTTGGGAAACGGAAAAGAGGAAGGCCAAAGAACACGCTGTGTTGAGAATTGGAAGCAGACATTAAAAGGATGAACAGCAACTGGAAACAATTGGAAAGGATTGCTCAGGACAGAGTTCAATGGAGAACACTGGTGAGCGGCCTATGCTCCTCAGCGAGGAGTAACAGGCATAAGTAAGTAAGTAATATTATGGGTTGCTTCTAATTGATGACAACCGAACGAAATAAATCCATCCTATTCTCCTTTGTTTTTTACCTTGAAGGTCAGACGAACTTCATTGGATAGTTTGTATACAGCATGCTACCTGGATGGGGTCATCGCGATTACCGTAACCAGTGGCTAAAAACACTGAGTGACATGGCCCAGAATCGGTCACAATGGCGCAGATGTATTCACTCATTGTCCTCCCTTAAATCATGAGCTTTAAATTATTCCATTACTTTCTTTCAACGCCTCCTGAACCATATTCTATATGTTCACATTCCTTGTTACTATTATTATTTTATTTTATTGAAGTGATTTCTACCAGTGGTGGTGGTGTTAATCTTGCGGTGCCATGGTGGTATGGCAACTTGATGCACACATGTGCCCGGTTCTATGTTGATTGTACATACATACATACACACATACAGCATGCTTTATTAATAGTACTTAATCATTATATCGTCAACAGTTGGGTTTTATGGAATATAGTCAGTAATAACTGTGAGGTCGGTCCAGTTACTAAATTATCAGTTCAATCCTAATACAAAGCGTGTCACTTGGTCATTATCAACGTATAGCAAGGTATAAATGTGTGTTGGCTTAAGTTATCATGCTAAAGTGGCATGATTAGATGAAAAACAAAGAAGTCGAAACAATATGGCAGAAATAATGACTAATTATATAGTTCAGGAAGAAATGAGAAGGTATGCAGAGAGGAAATACTGGAACCCTGGTAAGGAGGGAAACGGTGATCGATTCATAGGCATGTACCACAATATCTCCAACCACTTGATTGTTGTTATCGATAAGAATACAACAAAGTAGTCGTCTACAAATGCTAAATAAATGAACTAACTCTATGTACTCACCATTATAAAATTCATGTAAAACTCAAATGGAAAAATTGAAGTCCCTATTTAACCTTTAAATAAGGCGAAAGGATATATTAGAAATCATGCATCTCGAATTTGATTACCGGGAAATGATAGTTGTGATAGCTCAACTGGTAGAAAACTTCTCTACTGAAGATGAGTGGCAGATACTGACTGTTAACAACTTTCACATAATGGTTTTTATTCGGAATAATTAACGTCTGAATACTGCATGATAAACAAAAGTTTATTGAAACACTAAACAGTCGGTGTTGAAAATCCCTTAGAGTGGCAAAATTCACGATTCTAAATAAAGTAGTAGAACACAAATGAATGTCTTCATAAAAGAAATGATTTATATATATATATATATATATATATATATATATATATATATATATATATATGGAGGGAAGAAACTTACTTCCTTGTTTTCAACCAATTTTGTAATCATAACAATTGCTGGTGCATGAGAACACCATACCATACGCCAAAAATCATTTATAGTATGTGGCATTACACCTTGAGTAGCAATAAATGCATTTGGACGACTTTTATAACCCTGTTCAATTTAATTCGAAAATTCAATTTCAGTATTTCGCATTAAAATAGACAACATTAATGAAAGAATTACTAATAACTTTGATTATCACATAAAGAAGTTAACTTTTAATTGTTAATTACAGATCAATGTATCGAAGCCGGATGAATGAAGCTAATGTGAGAGTTACAAGATTAAAAGCACTTACTTATTAAGTTAAGTTCATAGAGACAGAATACTTAGAATAAGATCATTGTCATATGACTGAAATACTTCTAAAATTAATTATGACTGGCTGCATGGACAAATGTGGAAGAAATAGAATTTAAAAAGGTTATATTTAGAGAAACATTAGTACACACGTATAGTAGAAGTTAGATAAAACATCATAAACTGTGTTAGTAGGTGATGTAACAACCGTTGCAAACTATTTATCCATTTGCATGGGACAGATACTATTTAGATAGTAATCAATTCCAATTATGAGGAAACTACAGTGATCACACAGAAGTACCAATCGCTTCCATAACTCCAGAATTATATGGATTTCTTCTAATCTAAGTAGAATTACAGGTTTTCCTTTCCTTTTTACCCTGTCTAACTGGGCCGCCATATATACTTATTTTAAATAATTGTATTACTGACGAAAACCCTTCAAACAGTGTTTCATGTGTCATAAAACTTTATTTCCAATTACAAAGTTTCAGGAGTGCATACTTGTTGACATTATAAAAGTTATAAATAAGCACAAAAGACGAATTTTAACTGACGGACATTAGTTTGAAACTACCTGAAAGCAAAATGATGAGTTACAGCACATGATGTATACAAAAATTTCACGAAACAAGAACAAGCTCCAAGTATATATAATATGAATAAGTGTGAAGTAACAGGAAAACGAATAGTTACAATGAGCATTAAACCTAAACACAGACGTAAATCTATTTAGAATATCTTCAATATCTTAGTAATCTTAAGCTCACTAAGTTGTTGATACGGTGCAGTACAACATGCGAAACATTCGCAATCCATTGTATTGACCTTGGTGTCATCATAAACATCTAGTCGAGCTAACCTTCACCACGAATCGAAAAAAAATACGTATCACCACTAATGGCACTAAAAGCGGAAATGTGTTCGACTATCAGTCCTCTCGTTTAGCATACGGCTTAAATCAAATAATCTGCCGATTATCTGCACAAAAAGAATTAGATGTTATATATATATATACATATTTATATATATATGCACTTCCAGACTTACCTTAATGTAATTCGCGTTAATATAACTGGAGGTTATATCATTGTTGACCACAGGTAATATAACACGTGTTGCAAAGTCTAGTGAAAAAATACAATAGAGAAATAGGAGCAGCAGCAAAACAAACATTAAAAGGATCGACAATAAAAAGTACGACGAAACTAATAAGACATGAAAAACAATTTATTATACTAGGATAATATCAGATGCAGAAAAGTTACGTTTTATCATATGCATCTTGTATTAAAGTTGATGTCTAAACCATTTTAATCCGCTGTCATTTAAGTATGATCCTAACATCCTATCATTCATAGCCACTAGATTATGGAAAAATCGATAAATTTCATAGAAGTAGTATCAATCGCATATTGTACGGTAACATTTGGAGGTATATTTGCCTCAGAAAAAGTACAAATAGACTTCTACTTGACTCATAACATAAGCTGCGAATCCCCTCTACGTAGGTTATACTCTAAGAATAGATATTAACAAAGAAGGATTAATTGATTTACAAACAGATAACTTGGAAGTAACTCAGGACTACAGAAGTAAATCGAAACGATTTGTAGAATAAAAATAAACTAGATGACAAAAAATAAATGAGCAAACTATTTACTTGCTAATGCACAATAAGTGAATTAGTATTTATATGCTCAGATCATTTGAAACTAATGCAACAATACTTTTATTATTTACCCAAAACATCATGTTACCAAGCACAAGGCGTTTTAAGCAATTATCATTTGAAGTCATTATTCAACATGGAACCGTGCATTCAGCATCGAGCCAAACTAAATGCGAAGAGCTGGTGATACTACCCAGTTATCCTAACCGAAGTAAATAGACAGAAATTCAAACTTACGACTTAGTGGATGCAAATCGAACACCTTAAATGCTGAGCCATCACTTCACAGATGGATGGATAGTATCATAAGTTCAAAAAATGGGGTTTATTAAAAATCCCCTTACAAAAAATCACAAACTGATCATTCAGTTAAGATTATCAACCTATTTCAGTGAGTATATTAGCATACATACATACACATTTATCACCTATGGGATAATCTAGACAAAAACAAAAAGAAAGCTGATAAAATCAAGAAAAAGTGGAAACAACAAGTAGAGAATACGGACGGATGAATGGAATTTGGTCTTGAGTGGGTGTGTGTTGTAATATGGGTAGGAGTAATAATAACAGTGTATGATAGTTTAGGTGAAAAAATAAGCTACGAAAGGTCAGCTTGATCTAGAAACAATACATGTAGACGTATGCACGCTCGCGCAAAACATGAGAATGACACATAAACTAACATTTTTACTACTACAGTACTATTTTTTTTATAACATTCCCTCAAACACTTGTACATAAATAAGCAACAGTAATAGCACGGTTTCATTTGGTCTAAATAGCAAACAACATACAAAGTTGACGACGAAAGATGTAAAATATGCGTGTGTAGGTGGTACATTTTCAGTGGAAATGCGTGGGTGTAAAATATGTGTATGAACTAGAAAATAGCATGAAAAAGAATTATTTTCACTTCTGTCATTCATACCCGCCCACACATACACACAAACACCATAGAAATATCAAAGAAGTACAAATATCAGTACATATACTACTCAATGAAGTGTTAATATGTATGGTACACAGTAATAACGATGATGATTGTTATCGAGATAAAATAAAATGATAGGAGAGGTAATGGAAGAAAACAGAATGACGATGAATCAACAAAATAGAGAGAGATAAAAACTAAACTAAATTTTTCCCTTTTCTAGAAAAATCATCAGATTTTTAGTTTTCTTTACATAGTACGGAAAAACCACAATGTTACCATTAAATTATAAAGTGGGAAATGGGAAAACCTTCAATATAAATGGCAGTTTCCGAGTCAACTACCAAAACACCACGTACACCTTTACTTAAGTAAAAAAATAAAAATATTACACAACATATAGGCATTCCCATTGTTAAGTGAATTCTAAAGGACACAACGTTTAGAGGGCACAATATACAAAATAACTGTTTTATGTATAGCGTTCAAATGGCAGAAACATATACATATAGCTTAGTGTTTCTAAAATTTTTTTAAAATAAAGATTAACGTGGTGTCTGGTGGCTGATACGTAAACACCTAAACCGCTGTTTAATCCGTGAGTAATATAAAAATGGGGAATTAGAAGTACATTTCCTCTGGTCATACTTATTTGGAGTCGGCAATAAGCAAAGTATAGCATGGAGTATATGAGCATCGGTCCAAGTTGCCACACTGCATAACACGATAAGATTACTTCAATAAGAAGGAATGGAAATGTATTTATGAGATAATAGATCCTTAGGTCTATAAGAAGATAAGTGAATGTACAGAGGGTACCTAGTATCTCCAATCACTGATCACGACTATTGCATGAATCCCAACTAGGAAGTTTGTGCTTACAAACGTCACACAGATCAACAGTCAATGACTTCATGTACTGATATCACATCATCTGTTAGCCGCTTATCTTCCAAATTACTTCTATATCACATAAAAGTACGTATCGAGGTGGGTGGTAATTGGACATATATAATGCATATCCCAACCACATCAGTCGACTTTTCATCTTCGACCACTATTGATTGCCTGACCTCGGCATTCCTTACTCGATTATTCCATGAGCAAAAGTGGTAGTTCAAAGATATCTAGAATCAAAAACATACAGAGTACAGATGTCTTCCATCTGCGTAGCCCATATTTCGCGCCCGTGTCAATACGTAGTAGATCGAACTCGTCTTTTGATAGAGGAATAAATATCCCTCCCGGGCCACAAGTGATGTAAGTTAGCCAAAGCCAAGTGAGCTTACTCCTCAAAGCATGCAGTAAAATAATTTACAGCGGTAACTAATGTTATAATTAGGAGTATTGATAAGTCAGTCAGTCAGTTACAATAGAGAACTTGGTACGTGCGTATATCAGTTCAAGTTGCTATGCCCCAATTAGCAGACAGAGATTAAGTTGTCGGACC
Source organism: Schistosoma mekongi (assembly GCA_034768735.1). Lineage (NCBI taxonomy): Eukaryota > Metazoa > Platyhelminthes > Trematoda > Strigeidida > Schistosomatidae > Schistosoma > Schistosoma mekongi. The sequence continues at coordinate 29,397,796 of CM068308.1, forward strand.
GAATCCCAGAGTAGGGTAGGTAGTAGCAGACTTAGTATTAATAAAAAGGAATAGAGATAGGAGATAAGATTTAAGAAAATATGATTCAGTAAAAAGAGAATCATGATAAGTTCATAAACTTAGAATTTGGAGGAAGACTATGAGTGGGTGCACTAGCGCCACTGCGAACGATTTTGAGCCATATCACCTACAGTTTCTAACCATCACCATCACGCGCAACCCAACCAGGCAGCCTGCACCTAATAATATGGCTCAGCCGAATTGTCAATGGCTTCATGGACTGATGCAATGTTTTGGTTTGGCCGCCCCTAGCTTACTTCCAGCCTACTCCTACACCAGATAGCATTGTTCCTCGAGGTAGGCGGTGGTCAGGCAGTATTGATAAAAACAATTCAGCTATTATAGATATAAAGTCAGATTCAATAAATGTAATAATTAAACAATTTGTTTTATATACACAGCAAAAAAATTCTGAAGACACCTTAGGATACTGCACAAAGTGAAGTAAATATGATTCTGAGTTTCCGTTTCATAGATATATACCATGACACAGAAAATCCAACGAATAATAGTCATTCACAGTAATCAACACCATAGAAATGTCTTACCCTCGGAAAATTTCCCTGTTTTTTTATTGCCAGTGATATTTTATTAATAAGATAGTGAATATGGATAATCTGATACTTGAATGTGTACAAAGCATGCCATACAACCGCAGAAGTAATGATGAGGCAATCATGAGACAGAGTAGTTAAGTAGTGATGTTTAAGGATATTTTAAGCCTTTCACTGAAAATTGAACTGTTAGCTGAGTTGCATAAAGCAGAATTATAGGGCAGGTTTCATGTCAACAGAGTTTGCTGTTTGGCCTATTCGATAACCATAACTTAGAGAGATGAAAACACATCGGACAATATAACGCAAACAGATTAGTAAAGCGGAAAAAGAATTTACTTTACCTAAATAGTACACAGTAGATCTAAACAAAAAAATGTCTAGAGAATAGTTCATTTCATTCAAAGTAGGAAAAGAAGTGAGTAGTCTTACGAAGAATATGATCTAGTAAGGATTGCGTGACAAATATGCACCGTGTGCAGTTACCAAGATCGAAGTAGGTAAAGTAGGAAGTAATTTCATTCTTTAAAAGTCGACAAGTAAACCAACTCACATATTCACATGAACCACATAGCTAAAATATCGTGGAACGTCTTCAATGTTCACTACGTTGTACCCAACAGAGATTACTTTTCAAATGATTTAGTGAGTGAATACTGCATACTAGGATGCAATCCTCACTTAAAACTATATTTCAAGCCCTGGCGTTTACAGTCTTTTCGTTTTCTATTCAGTACGATGAGTTGCGCAACAGTGACAAATTCATATCAGACAGTTTCGAATAAGTATAAAACAGAAAATCTTTAATGATTATTAGACTCGAATATGCAGCACTAATCCACTTTATGAACGAAAAAGTTGAAGAGCGTGATAGATTTAACACAATTACTGGACACAAAAAGCATTCCAGATGACCCTAAGCCATCCCCCACCATTTGTCAAGCTTATTCTAGAAATTTAATATTATCCTTTCACCATAGAAACAACTATCACGTACAGGCATCCCACTATGAAAATATTAGTATTCAGTGATGAGTTTGAAGTTCGAGTTGCTACAAACTGGAAATGGGGTTAGCATATTTTAAAAATGTAAGTGGAAAAGTCAAAATCACTTTTCCATCCAGGAAATTCACTGAGATATTACAGGAAAAGAGAATTATGAATTTCATAGGTATAGTTAAGGATATCACTGATGCAGAAATGAAGAATAGATATATACAAATCAACTCCGCGGCAAACTGTCACAAAACAGTAACAAAGAAAGTAAGGTAGTCAAATCTAATTCCACTACAAGTTGTGCAGGACCATTTGCAATCTAGATAGCGCTAGAGAACTGAGAAACAAAATATGTAGGTAGTGAAACTTCGACTCTAAAACAGAATGATATCATATTAAGCCTACATAAACCACTAATTGAACGACAACAGAAACGAAATAAATACCCCCACACTCTAATACTTCAAATAAGTAACTATATTAAGAAGAACATAAGGAGGATAGGTGTAAAATGCAGATTTCGGATTTCAATTTTAGCCAATAATCATAAATGCAATAATAGTGTACATAAAACGTTATAATCGATTTTGCGTCAGTTATTAACTCTTAGTAACCAACAAACAGCCTACGATTTGTTCATATAACAAAACTTAACATTAAATAAAAATTAGTACGACTGATGGTGTTGCATTCTCTGAGCTGATTGGTTCAACAGTGAAGCTATGATTATCTTCGTAGACCATGTCGTTAACGGAAATTTCTGCCAGAAGCTTTACTAAAGCTGAATAGCAGTGGAATCAAAGATGTGTTTCGTCCCACCTAGAACTCGGGAGCTAAATATATATCCATCTAAGTTTATATTCACACTGAGATGTAGGTAAATCCACCTAACAAGTCCCAAGAAAGTAGAAGAGGGGGTTCTTGATTTCGTTGCTAGTCACTACCTAACTTTACTAAAACTTGCAACTAAATGCGCCATTGAGCCAATCTGCTTTAAATGTGCTTATGCAAGTAGAGGCTGATAAGCAAACACTTACATAGCATGTTATTACAATGTAAGAGTGCAAGACAAGGGTAAACACTAATAAACCATAAGAATTTACTCTTTTAACTAAAGTAACTTGATAGATGTTACCATAAAGATTTAATTAAAGCACTACTCATTTAGAAGTAGGATACAAGTCAATCATGAAACTAACATTCAGATTATAAATCAGTAAATCTAATAATTAAACTCAGTAGCCATATATAAATCTATGTATAATAAGAACCATATTTATGTCGTATGTATAACTGATAATATCACAAGATTATCCAAATTATGATTAATAAAGGACAGGATACCAATATGTGACATCTAATAAGTGTATAAAATATTAAACTGTGGCGTGCAATATATTATATACCTGTATTCATTATTTTTTTATGTGACTGTAAATATAACAAGTGTTCATTGAAAATCATCAACCGTCTGATGTGATGCCAGTTTCAGTTGATAATCTACATTGTACTGAATAAAATACTAACGAAAACATAATTTCACAGACGTATTCAACCTAAAAGTGCAACCATCTGAAAAAAAGTCGGCTTATGTATGAGTTTTACATCCATACATATCTGATCGTGTGCATATCTGACCGATGTACACATGTGCCAGGTTCTATGTTGATTGATTGTTGATCGTGTGATCAAGCGCATTCCAATCTCGCTTTCACTTGAAGTAAGCGCTGATGATACTGCTTAGAATTAAGACAAAAGAACATCAGTTACGCCACCAAGGTCAGGGAATCTAAAATTCACCAAAAAGCACACACGTCGTGGTAACCGAAATGCATATGTCTGAGGTAAAAATTATTCAGAATAAGTTATTTTGACTTTTATTGGTTTAGTGATAAAAGCATTGTCTGGGTGACTGTCTTAGTTTAAAAAAAGTAGTATAAATTGGTATTGTTTTGTGGGTGCTATTAAATTCATTCATACGACCAATACCATACAATAAACTTATGAGTTACATAAGTACACATTCTCATAGTAACGCACAGCTATGATACTTTTTTATTCAAGGCACGAATGTGTTAAATTTGTAGTTTATTATTTTAGTCTGTATAAATATAATTGAGTAATCTGTGATAAAGGATGAGTTATGAAAAAATGACTAAAACTTAAAAACTGCTTTTCAGGAGAAAGTTTTGTGTATTTTGACTGAATACGAATTAAACAACTTATTACCATTATCATCATATTTCTCTTGTCTTCATCGCCTCATTACTGTTACTAGGACATTTTCCTCGCGATAAACTCGAACCAATGAATCGTATATCCGTTAGCTTCTTTTCTATCATTAACGTCTTTTGCTGCTATTCTAAGTGGGTTGATGTGTAGTTTGACCCTGTATTTGAGGATTTATACAACTGTATGAAACAGAGAATATTCATCCCTTTCGGACAGGGTGGTAACGTTAAGTTTTTCTTATCCCAGCTTGGGGCTTGGGAGTGTATCACTCGACCGCTTGTTAAGATCGTGAGTCAATGGGTAAGTCGACATTTCAAAATTCCGAAAATATCCCGCTCAAGGATATATCACAATAAACATGATGTATGACGCTTTATTCATTCAAGATAGTTTTTGAAACTGTGTAAAAGGTTTTATTGTAGATTTAATCTCAAGAGCAAATGATGTGCATTAGCGTTAGCTTGTTGGCTGATGAAAGATTATTCATGGGGGGGGGGTAATAAACCTCCGCACACACATCACATTTTAAATATTTTCATCCGATATAAACAAATAAATCTCTTCAATAGTGTGTTGGTATATCTGAGCGTACCTTAGCAATCGGTTATATGTAGAGAAATACGAAAGTTGATATCAACTCTTCATAAAGCATAATCCAATAAAATTAATACAACGATCTAAAGTAGCCTTTATGGAACTCAATCTTAATACACTATTTTAGGCTGGAAAGGTATCGATGAATATCACTTTCACTCTAACAGGAACGTTTGTATTTGTCACTCATATATCACAAAGAAACTTGCAAGACGTTTCGATTGAGTAAGTTTATTAATACAATTTATGTGTAAGATGAACATATTATGCCTACAATGTGTTAATTTACATAATGATCAGTATTTGATGCTTGTCGGTTTGAATTATATTTTAAAAATGCTTAAGTTTCGTTGGCTTCTGGGTTGATATTCAGTATGTGGTGGTATACGGGCACCTTAGATGAAACCATGTTGGAAAATGTAGCGTTTAAAATGCATAGATCATCCTAAGAAAATAATTTGTAAACCGCAAGAGTGTAGTCGAACATATGAAACTTACATGCACAACAGTTAATAAGCAAGGACAAAGATAGAAGTCACTAATAGCATACTTTTAAATAGACATTCCAGGTTGGAACGATATTAAAACTTAGCACTCTTCTGCATTTCTATTTTTGGAAGAAGTGTCAAGAGTTATTCTAGTATATAAACTAAGTCCGCTGAAATATAATGTGCCTTTTTTCAGTCCTTAGTTCGATATGTACTGTTTAACAAAAAGTCATAACAAATGCCAATATTGAGATCGAGATATATCTATCCAACTGTAATATTTTCACCAAAAAATTAAAACCAACACTTAGAAACTGTGCAATGTTCTTTAATACGATTTTCTAAATAATGAAAAATTTTCGAAAAATCTGTTTGTCCAACATGCTCAGTAAAATGTATATTTCATTAGTCACGAGGTCACTAATCGAGGCGAATCGATATTCTGATATACTCAACTATAGATTAGGAGATCTGGTTTCTTGTTTGTAATCACCAACCAACCCTCTCAGATAATTGACGCTCCTTTAGACACTGGAAACGACACAACTCAGTACAGATAAGGACGCTGCTGATGAGATATTCACGATGCAAATACCCAAAACATAATATTTCGTTATGGTAAAACGGTATGAAATATAGTATTTTTACCCCTAGGCTACATTAAGTATGGAAAATATTTAGTAACAAAACACTGTAAATGAATGCAAAATTAGAACACAAAATGAGAAAATAATATTGTCTGGTTCATTAGGTTTCCAACAGGCTGCGATCTAATAAAGAGTAATATATGTGCACACAAATGAAATCAAAGGAGACAGAAAAGGCAGCAATAGGCAATACTAGGCAACTTTTCAGATTAATGAGAGGAACCAGGGTTAAAAAATCAAGATAAAGTAAGACAATCTCCGAAAAAGATGGAACGCTTATCCACTCTCAGTCTAACCGTTTAGAAAGATGGGCTGAACACCTCGAGGAGCAATTTGGTTGGCCTTCAGCTGCTCTAGAACCACCCATTATTTTAAGACAGCCTGAATGGAAAGTCGACTTACATCTCCTGACTCTTGTCGAAGTCAAAAAAGCTTTAGCTAGCCTGAGACGAGATATACCAGAGGTTCCCGATAGGTTAACCCCAGAGGTCTTTAAGGATGGTAACCCCACTTTCACGATTAGCTGACTCATATTTTGGCTAAAGTTTAGGAACTTCACATAATTCCATCTGAATGGTGTCGATAGTTAAATGTCCCAGTATAAAAGAAGGGGTCAAAATCGTCGTGCAATAACCGTAGAGGAACTAGTTTAACGAATATAATGTCTAAAATATTAGCTTCTATAATCATCAGACGTTTAACTACAACTCGTAATCTACAAATACGAGAAAACCAGGCTGGTTTCACAACTCGTCGCGGTTGTATAGACCAGATATTCACCACTCGTCAGGTTTTAGAGCATAGACACATTTTTCGGCGCCGACAATCGTGGTTTTTATCGATTTGAAGGCGGCATTTAACTCTGTAGACCGAGAAGTCCTACTGTAGTGTCTTGCATTGAAAAGCGTACCTCAGAAGTACATCAATCTTCTGAAAGCTCTCTACTCAAACACTATTAGTCGTGTCAGAACTTATGGTGAACTGTCATCTGAACTTGTAACCTCAAGTGGTGTCCGTCAACGATGCCCGAGGTCTCCATTTTTATTTAACTTCATACTGGATTTACTGTTGGAAATTACAATCTCATTGTCTGACTTTTCGAGAACTAATCTCCTACCAGGAGATCTACTTATCGACCTAGAATATGCTGATGACATAGTCTTGTTTGATGAAGATACTGATAAAAATCTTTTGACAGCAATAAGCATCAAAGCAATCATGTTCGGAATGCACGTCAACCACTTCACTTATCTTGGAAGTCTGATTAACATTAATGGGTTGGTCTCTGACGAAATTTCAGTGCGAATTTAGAAAGCTCGTTTGGCTTTTGCCAACTTACGTCACCTATGGCGTAAGCGAGATATTCGTCTCTCAACGAAGGGAAAAATGTACTACGCTACAGTTTTCTCTGTCTTACTGTAAGGATGTGGTACGTGACCATTAAGGGTAGACAGCACTCGAAGGTTATTCGATTTTGAACATCGGTTTCTTCGAAACATCGCTCGCGTTATCTGGGATCATTGAGTAAGTAACAACGAAGTTAGACTGCGGATATTAGGGAAAGGTGGTAAATTAGTCGATGAGCCGGTGAATCTTCATCGACTTAGGTGGTTGGGACATGAGTAACATATGCCTAACCACCATCTACCGCGACCTGCTATGTTGGCTGATATAGGACCAGGATGGATGAGAATTGGGGCGGCCGAACCGAAACATGGCATCAGTTCATCAAGTCACTGACTGTTGTTTTGAGCCATGTCCTTAGATGCAGACTACCAGCTTCGGGCCCTCGCAAATACCGTAACGAGTGGCTGGAAACACTAGGTGACATGGCTCAGAATCAGTCACAGTGGTGCAGATGTATCCATTTATTGTTCTCCCTTAAATCGTGAGCATAAAATTATTTCATAACTTTCCACGCTCCATCTATTTTCTCCCTGAACTACATTCTGTATGTTCACTCTTATTTGTTTCTATTATTATTATTATTGGAGTGACTATATCATAGTTTGATAAATCCAAATTAATTTTGGGTCAAGGGGATTCGGAGAATTCAGTGAACATCTGGAAGCATGATATTCAGGTGAATCTACTATCAACCAATACACAGAAACGAATTCAATGTACTGATCTGCATAACGAAGATAGACCGACCATGTGGCTATAGGTCAAGCAAACACAACAATCAACAGGAATATGAAGATAAAGAGAGTTGACAAAATTACTACAGACTATTTTTCCCAGACAAAACCATTATCCAAACGGGCTGATAAAGTAGATCAAAACAACAAGGTTTCATAAGTAAAACCATCCATCTTAAGGAATATAACACGACCAACCAATGCTTTTGACAATCTAAAATAGCAAGCGAATAGAATTTTAAAAGGATAAACAGTTCAATCTGATATAATTTATACTTACTTGGAAGAATAGATTGGTAACGATTTTTATGACAAATACCAGGGATAGGTAATTCTTTTTTATCGGCATGATTCATAGGAATATCCCAAAACTCTTGAAATAATGCTGCAGAATTATCACGTAGTTTAGTTTTTAACTGTTCATATGTTAATGGTAAGCTAGCATTTATTAACTGTTCTAAATCACGGTTACGTTGACAAGTTAAGTTGCCCAGAGAACATGGAAAACCAGTGTCCACTTTACAATGATGTATAGCAAAATGATGAAAATGATGCCGATGATGATGGTGATGATGGTGGAAACACGTATAATTACATCTATTATTCATGAAATACTGTTCCTTTTTAATTAATCCTAATTGTGTATTGTTAGTCGAATCATTAATAAGTTGAGTATTAGTTCCAGTATTGCAGATACTAGATGAAGTTGTTAATGGTGAGAGCATTGTGACATTCTGTTGTTGCTGATATTTTGTTATTACTGTAGTATGTGAAAAGGAATCTGATGACTGTATATAGTTACACCGGGAGGTCGATTTCTTATAATTGTCATTATTATCACCAATTACAATGTTGGAGTCACTAACATCATTGTTAACATCCGCATTCATACCAGATTCATTTTCTTCTGATAATATTTCAGTTGCACATGGATCTTCATCGAGACTGCCACCAAACACACTAAACTGTGCTGATCCTACAGAACAACTAGGAGTAGGTGAATCAATTGATGGAGATAATGATAATGTAAGCGAGGTACGTGAACCTCTACGGCTGTACGAAACAAAAAAACCACATAGTGAATATATAATGTATTTATTTAAAGTAATGAAACAAAATGTTTGGATATAAATTTACTAATTTGTATATGAACGCCTTTGATTTCACTGTCCAAAATGTGAATGTATGACTTGAAACTTCAAAAGAATATAAAACGACTTGCTCATACTAAAAGTTAAATATAATTTGATGAATTTACGACATACACTACATGATATACACGTCTGAAGTGTTAATCACCATTGCATAATGAACATTTTACAAACTGTATTCCAATAAAGATTGAAGGTTTTATATCAAAGTACAAAAGTTTAATGCAATACAGAAATAAATCCTATATCCTTTGCTTGTTTATTAGTTTGACGATTTCACAAACATCCATTCGTATTTAAGATATATCAGGTGCCTAGAGGATACACTTTTAAGCCCACTTTCAGCAAAATATTTAAAAAAAATTATCCCAGTCTTCACTAAATGCATACATACGTTTCCAGAAGTTAATCTCAATTTGTAAATGTTGGTGCGGTAGGTGATCTTAGCAGAATGTTGTTTTATCTAAGAATAATTTGAGTAGCATTTAGTGATATATACCAATGATCATCTAGCTGGAAAAAAGCTCCTGTTTAGTTAAGTCCTAATTAGCTCGTCACGTTTTTTGGATTACAAGTTTTTATCTTCAATGTTTGTAACAACACTGTCAACTAATTCAAGAGGTAAATATTTTCAATATTAGCAATAAAAACTTTAAAAGACTCAGTTCAAAACTCTGATTACTTTTGAGACGTTTCAAAAGAGACTGCAGTTAGAAACAACCCAGAGTCATATATAATGTCACAGACTGATCAATCTGTGACGAATACAAACAATAAAAGTAACAAGACTTCACAAAACCACCTCAAATCAACAAAATGTATGCCACGAACATTTAGTCTAATCAATAAAGAATTACTTGAAAGCTTAATTCACTGTTAATTTTCAAATTAAGTGAAAAGTGAGATTTAGTATTTTCCATTTACGACTTTAAAAAGCAGGGAAAAGCTGCCCCAATGATGTTTCCTTTGATACCAGACAAAAATTCAGAAATACCAATCACAAGCAATGTACAGCCTGGAAAAATATGCGCTAAACAAAATCACTGTACCGACCCATCGAAACGAGATGAAATTAACAGGATGAACAGTAAAGTAATCGAAATCATGGGGGTACCAATAAAGGTGAAAAAAATCAAATGAGCAATCGGCTTGAAAGTAAGGAATGAATTAAAGCAATAGAAAGTATAAAAAAAACTGAATCTCACGACTTAATGAAAAATGATGAATGAATGCATCTGAGGCAGGGACCGATTTTATGCTGTTACCTAACATCTATAAACAATGATCACATGGATCCCAACAAGGTAGTTCGCACCTACGGACATGACACAAACCAACATTGAATGACATGAAAGACTGATTATGTCTTGGTTTGGCCCCTAGGTAGCTTTCAATTTGCTCATACACAATGAGGTAGGCGGTGGCTGGGCATACACAACATATCTCAGACACTTCAATTGATGAAGACTGACAGGCTTATCCATATACATAGCATTTCATAGAGTGGTTATTATGGTAACTCACTACGATTAAATACATAACTGATTACCTTCCAATTCGATGTAACAAACGATTATTTTGCAATTAATAAAATTATTTTTTAATGATAACTGACTAACTTCTAGGCTTAGAACTGCATTCCTATGTGATGATTAACAGCACCAGTCAACTCCTCAAATAAAAAGGTCAGATATTTTGTCAAAATAGGCAAAATGCTATTTTATACAGTAAAATGATAGTACTGACCATAATAACAGTCATAACATTAACAAGCTTAATAAAAACTATCTACCTTTCTAAGAGACCTTTGGACCTTGCTCGACGACTTGCAGTAAACCCAACACCTGGGAAGGTCTTTGGAACTTGTGTACTATTAGTATAACTAGTAGTGTCAGCACATGGGAGTTGGTTTGATTCCTGAGTAATTGTATCTGAAGTGGAACAAGCAACATGACAATATATAGGATTTAATAAAGGTAACGGTTGTGTTGTGACTAAAGTTTGGCTGCATGGTGCGGATTGTGATTCACATGGTGTACGATGAGAATGTAATGCATCAGCCGAAGTATTCAGTATTAGTGGACTGTGTAAAATTTGTGTTGAAGTAACTGTGAATGTACCCAACCTATCATTTTGTAGCATAAGTGAACTTGGCATTGGTTTACATGTCTGACCGAATACATAATCTTTAGGTTGAATATGATACAAATGAGTTTCAACTGGTGGACTAGTCGCCATGGACGAAGTAAGTAAACGTGGAGGAGGTGTCTGATGTCGACGATTAGCAATCGACGGAGAAAGTAATACGGGTGACTTTTTTATATTAGATCCTAAACTTTCGGGTTCTTGAATCGATTCGATAGTAACACAACCCAATGAATTTGTACCATATTGGTTAGTATTAGGTGAATTTAACCGAACAATGTCATTATGATTTTTGGTATATACATGAAATATCGGGCAACAATCAGTAGAAATGCCACAAAATTTTAAAAGTTCAAACAATGGACGTTTTCTATTTGATAAACTATCTGTATTTTCAGCATCAGATAACGAAGAATAATCTTTTTGTACTGTAGAAAGAGATTTATCTACAGTTGTTGTTTCTTCTATATCAAATGTATTTTTAGATTCCTTTTTTCCAGAAGTATTACGGCACTGCTTTTGATATATACACCAGAATATCTATGCAGAGAACAAACAAATAATGAAAGAAAATTAAGTAGTGATACCACAGATACAAGCATATAACACAAAACAATAATTAAGAAGTCTATCCTATACAATATGAAGAAAATACAACTAAATACAATCTGCTTCTTCGAAAATATCATATTATATCGACCCAATTACACCATGTATATTCAAAGAAAATTAAAGGTAAAGTAGAACAGTGCAACACAGATTTTAATTTCAGCTTATCCACTTGTTTAAACACATCTGTCTACAGACTTAGCTTTTTAATAGGAGACAAATTTTATGAAATATACAGATTAAACAGACATTGATATGCCTTCGAGCAAAAGACGCGAGAAACAAGATTAGGCATTTTTCTTCATAAGTCAGTTACTCATTATTCAGTCTCAAAAAAATTAAGCTTCACGAACTCATGGATTATAAAACATTTATTAAATCGCTGTCAACTTTCATTTAGCTGTAAACGTCTTAATGAACTAGAATTAAAATGTACAATTCAAGAATACACACATGTAATACAGAATAGCAAAAACTAGTGAATTTAAGACGACGTTATAAAACGGAGAGTGGTACTGTAGCACATAACGTAAAATTTAAAAAAATCGACAACAATATGTAAATGACACGATAGGTAAATGGTGTAAAATACATATGAAGTAATAAAGTTCATAGAAGTGGAAATAAACATATTAGTTTGTATACTGAAACTTTAAACGAATACATATTCGATTGAAATGAATAAGGGATGAACAAAAAAGAACGAAAATTTTATTCTTTCCGAAATTTAATCTTCAGTTGCAGACACATTTGTACAGTGAGTTTACATTGAAAAAAAAAACAATTTACATCAATTTCAAGTAAATGAAATTTCAGCTGGTAAAATTTTCCACCGCAACAGGTATTTCATTTCGTTTTAGAAAAAAAAAACATTCATCTGAACATTTGAAACCTAAACGACAGAAGCTCGCTAATATACACAGATGTTGGATAATGATTAAGTGGCTAAAGCACTAATTTCTTAACCAATAAATCAGTGATTCTAACCGTGCTTCACCTAATCAATTTTGAATAAGTGAACCCATATCGAATATGAGAGCATGAACCTGTACTCAGTAAATGAACTACATGTTTTATAATTCTAGAATTAAGGATTATTATTTCCACGGAAGTATGTTATTTGTGCATAACAGAAACCCAAACATTGTTCTCCAACAAGACTAAACAGTGTTACTGAATTCCATCGATTACTAATAAGCGTAATTATAATATAATGCATACTGATATCCTGTAAATACACGTAAGGTTTACTCATGAAACTTCACCTTTAGGAGTCATAACTCCTAAAAATGGCACTGATTTCACTGGATAAATATATAACAACAATTGGATTTTTGTAGAAATTTCGTAAAAAAGTATACATATGAACAACAAAACTAAACTAAGTTTCTGACAATCTATGTGACTTTAGTATATAGTGATCACAATAATGAAATATATAGTGAATACACATCAATGTAATGAAGCCTTAAATACCTAAAACGTCAAGCAACTCCTGAAAACTGGTAGGGACTAGAGAGAGTTGTGTCGTCTTCCATTTACAACTTAAAAGTTCTGGATGTCACTCATCAGCTGTTTGGGTGATACGATCATCATTAATTATTGCCTTGATAATTTTGAAGTTCTAATAAAGGCTTGAAATATTAATTAATCACTATTCGGAATAGAAATCCATCAACGAAATTGGAAGATATAAACAATTCTGTGATAATCGAAAATGATAACCAATGAATTGTGACATAATAACTCAACATGGGATGAACATTCTAACTCTCCAAAAGAATGCCAGTTAAAGGATTTAAACTAAAATAAAATTGTCACAGGTTGTTGGAGTTGCCTGAAATGTTACTAATATTCGCTAAGTCTAATGTACTTATCATTTATGGGCTTTTTGTTAATTCATTGATTGATGTAAATCACAGTGTGATTTTTATTGAATTTCACTCCCAGACCTAACTTAAACTGACTTTTCGCTCTTTATCCTGATTGCGCTGCGGTGGTACGTTCAAAGAAGACACTCGCAGAAAAACTGGAGGCATTTTAAATGAAAATTATGCTCCAAATTGCAGGACTCACTCACTAGATGAATGTGAAAATGTCCGAAAATTATACATTTAACATACTTAATAAAGACTGGAAACGTTGCAGACAACCCTGCCCATAATCTTGAATTCATCAACTGTAATAATCAACGGGAACACTGATGAGAATGTTCAACATATCGAAACAAAATTACACCATAACAAAAAATAGAAAACTAGAGAAAAAAGTAAATCGATCTGGAAAACAAAAAAAATGCCCTTGTATTCATCAATCAACTAATGATTACTAACCCTTTGAAAAATTGACTGATCATCATCATCATCCATTTTGTAGCACACCTTAAATTCAATGACTAATCATCAGAAATGGTTGTAAATAGGAATTGTGAAGCCAACCATATGACGATTGTATCATACGGATGAAAATTTTCGATCACCATTTTATATCGCGATATGCATTTGGAGTAATCGTGCCACGGTGAGAACACAATACGTTTTCTAATGCTTGTTAATGATAATACTATTCCACCAAATCGCATTGTTTTGTAAACTGTAAGTGTATAAATGAAACCATAGAAAATCCAACCAAAATTAGGTCAGGATTCAAATAAATGCACAAACATATATTTATATGATTTATGTACATGTGTATGCATATTTCGCAGATAAGTTGGTAATGAATAACGAAGATGTGACAAATTTACTTCTATAAGGGCAAGCTCAACTAATATGATACCAACCTTTAATTACAATTATTCAATCATATATATATATATATATATATATATATATATATATATATCTTGTATATTTCCCAGTATGAAAAGGTAAATTATCAAAGAACTGACATGGGTCGGTACATATAATATATTAACACAAAAAGAATTTAAATACCAATGAAAAAAAAACAGTGTAATGCGACAATCGATTGGCTATTTAACACCTAAACAGTTTAACTTGATAATAAAGATTAAATTGTTTCATTTTATAACAGCGATTCATAGAAAAATAAAGTGTATTTAAATCATGTATATAAAGCTTTCACAAAATACAGCATAATAAATTCCAAAATAGATGATTAAATATTTGCACAAAACAATTACGATTCATGCGACTTTTTACGAGGCATTTAACATCAAAGAGTGGTGCTAAACTAGTTTTACTAACTCAGGTATTAAGTAAAAATTTCTGTAATCAGCTTTGGGTCATATGGGTGATGATACTATTCGTTGGATCGAACCGATGTACATCGATGTACGAATCTGCAACCTACTAGTTAAAAATTAAGATCCTTGACCAGTAAAGTACAGCTCAAGTATTATACTGCTTAGAACTAATGTTAATGAATTTATAATTCACAAAAGTCGATCTGATAAGTGTTTAATGACTTTACTTGAACTACAGTTAAGATTTTCTGTGGTAATCCCAATAATTAAAGCGAATTACTTATTTTTAGTAAGAAAAAAAGTGTCCTAAACATTTTAGTTAATAGGTCTTAATAATCACCAAAGTTAAACTAATTTTTATAAATAATGCATATCATTAGGTCATCCTAACATATACGACAGATGTATTAAACACATTGACTATTTGTGAAGCTTTAAGAATGCTAAAATTTACGAGGAAACAAAAAATGTTCGTAAACTATAGAATGGTCAGTAACCTCAACGAATTTATTATCAAGCTGTACGTTCGTATACATACTTGTATTAAGTTTCGAAGTTTTGATTTCATGAGGCAGAGTAAGCAGTGAATAACCGCTATAATGTAACAGTAGGGGTAGTGATATGGTAAAAATGATAAAAACAAAGTTTGTATAACATTTACATGGTGTGCGTAATTAGTGTTAACGTGAGAAACCAACGTCTTCCTACAATGTGGAGAAGCTAGAAGATATTTTACCACGGATTTTTTGTTTTACTGAAATAGTACAAAACGTAAAGGGCAATGAAATGAAAGAAGAAAGTTCGACAAAAATAAATTGCATTCTTGAGCATTTAATCGACTCAGGTCGTAAAGGTGACGTAGACTCAGTATTCAGTGATATACCTAATACGATTGAATTTACCCTTTACCTCCCGATAAAGCTTGCTACCAGCAGCAAAGGCCATGGCTACTCCGTCTAAGCAAACCTGATTTCGAGTTCAGAAAACATTTGTACGGACTCTCTTTACCCTGGCCGACAAACATCCACTTAAACCTCAGACCATATTATTTATATTCTTATTTGTACTGTAACTTATTCATTAGGTATTCATCCTCAATAATCAACAGATTTGTTCTAAACTATGTCCCTATGGAATCACATCTAGTAACTAAATTCAGTTCCTCATTTTTCTTGTATTATGGCGCAAGCCTTGAAAAATAAACAGCTGATTCTTAAGACCAAACTTGTTTGTACATTTTAAGCTTCATTATTAACCAACACTTGTATTACGTTTTATTACTATCATGGTAATTTACTGATCATCAATTAGTTCGTATTGATTCTATGCTAAAATATAAAAAATATGTATTAATGTTATGCCATTAGGACTTAATTGACTAAATTCTTGGTTCGATTTGTGCTCCTAGTAACTTAACGTGAATGCTCGCTAAGATGAGAGAATGTTTGTTATCTCACTTGTCCCCTCCCCCAAGATCAGAAATTCAATCATATTCAATAACTAACATTTTGACAAAGAAATTACAACATTTCACCAATATCATTTAACATAATAGGTAACTGTAGCTTTATTTAACTTGTTTCAGTCAGTCATAATCAATGCAGAGTTTATCACGAATATGAATTAGTGTAAATTGCTATGCTATTCCAACTTGACAAGAAATTAACAAGATGATTAACAAAGGGACCGAATTAATAGTAATATCAATGGTGGTGACAAAAGATTTAAACGTTGAGAATATGATTTGGGAAGATGAAATTAGAAAATATTTACTAAACAACGTTGAAACGCAAGAAATGGAGGAAAACAAAGAGTGAATGGAACTAAACAACTGTAATTAACTTGACATACATATATCACTTAATGTCTCAAACAACTGATCGTGAATACTGCATGGACCCAAACCAGGTACTTTGGACCTACAATCACCATTCAGACCAAAAGTCAATGATATCACGGATTACTGTTGTGTAATGGTTTGGTCTCCTCTTTTTGAATCTACTCCTAAACTACTCACCATTGCACATCAAAGTGGGAAGTGGTCGGATATGTGTAATACATATCCCAAGCACCTCAGTCGATTAACATTCACAATCTCATTAATCAATTTGCTGTCTTTCTCAAGAACTCTGTGGTAAACCTCAGTATTGCTTGGATTGTTGTTCCAGGGTATGCAGACTACGCACTTTTCCCATTTTCATAGTCAATTATGTACAGTTATAAGTTATTATATCTAGGAATTGTACTCATTACTTTTTAAGCTTTAAATAACTGAATTCTACGGAAAATTTTAACCTTTACCAATATTTACAGATTAGGGTACCATGAAAAGTGAATTCTAAAACACTATGAACCAAAGTACTGTATCGGACAACAAAAATGACTTACCGAAATTAGTAAAAATAATATAAAGGAAATAATTCCAATACTCAAACACGACGTGGTTGCTATTGACTGATGACTGATTTTTAATATATGTAATCCTTGGGTTTTTGATACTGCACAACAATTGGAAAAATATGTATTAATGTTATGCCATTAGGACTTAATTGACTAAATTCTTGGTTCGATTTGTGCTCCTAGTAACTTAACGTGAATGCTCGCTAAGATGAGAGAATGTTTGTTATCTCACTTGTCCCCTCCCCCAAGATCAGAAATTCAATCATATTCAATAACTAACATTTTGACAAAGAAATTACAACATTTCACCAATATCATTTAACATAATAGGTAACTGTAGCTTTATTTAACTTGTTTCAGTCAGTCATAATCAATGCAGAGTTTATCACGAATATGAATTAGTGTAAATTGCTATGCTATTCCAACTTGACAAGAAATTAACAAGATGATTAACAAAGGGACCGAATTAATAGTAATATCAATGGTGGTGACAAAAGATTTAAACGTTGAGAATATGATTTGGGAAGATGAAATTAGAAAATATTTACTAAACAACGTTGAAACGCAAGAAATGGAGGAAAACAAAGAGTGAATGGAACTAAACAACTGTAATTAACTTGACATACATATATCACTTAATGTCTCAAACAACTGATCGTGAATACTGCATGGACCCAAACCAGGTACTTTGGACCTACAATCACCATTCAGACCAAAAGTCAATGATATCACGGATTACTGTTGTGTAATGGTTTGGTCTCCTCTTTTTGAATCTACTCCTAAACTACTCACCATTGCACATCAAAGTGGGAAGTGGTCGGATATGTGTAATACATATCCCAAGCACCTCAGTCGATTAACATTCACAATCTCATTAATCAATTTGCTGTCTTTCTCAAGAACTCTGTGGTAAACCTCAGTATTGCTTGGATTGTTGTTCCAGGGTATGCAGACTACGCACTTTTCCCATTTTCATAGTCAATTATGTACAGTTATAAGTTATTATATCTAGGAATTGTACTCATTACTTTTTAAGCTTTAAATAACTGAATTCTACGGAAAATTTTAACCTTTACCAATATTTACAGATTAGGGTACCATGAAAAGTGAATTCTAAAACACTATGAACCAAAGTACTGTATCGGACAACAAAAATGACTTACCGAAATTAGTAAAAATAATATAAAGGAAATAATTCCAATACTCAAACACGACGTGGTTGCTATTGACTGATGACTGATTTTTAATATATGTAATCCTTGGGTTTTTGATACTGCACAACAATTGGAAAAATATGTATGTACTGTTATTGGAGAAAGAAACGATGAATTAGATAAGCCAAGAATACAAAGCATGTGAATATCACTTGCGTATTATGATAATGCAATGCATTTCATATCATATACCTTTGTCAGATTGTGTACCATATAATTTGACGGACTGGTACATATTTCGCTTTTCGAAAACATATGTATAATACACAAGATTCTCAGTTGTATAGATTACATCAAGTACATATAAATGTGTACAAAACACGACTGACGTTTAAAGAACTGAAAAAATTCAAAAAGATCAGAACGACATTACATATATATATATATATATATATATATATATATATATATATATATACTACAATAAACAAATGAAGTAACAGTAGCAGTATTTCACTCAAACAATTAGTAGTTTTGCATTCACTAAACAGTTAAGAATAATTTTACTTAATAATTAAGACGCATAATAGTGTTGCGAGTCCGGTTCATGCTCCATAAAAACGGGACAGATGGTGACGATGACGTAAAAGAATATACGTCAGATAGTAAACATAAGATAAGGACTTTTAAGGGTGATAATGAATATAATCTACAATATTTTTTAAGCAAAAATACTGTTTTATAAGATGAAATTTTTCTCTTTATATTCTAATAGGTCTTTTAGCCTATGTAGCCAGACATGAATTCAACAACTGATTTGATAGGTTAAAATGTTTTAGTCAAAGTCAATCAGAGACAAGGTAATAGTAATTTTTTTCATTGACCAATCATAATCGAATGAAATAAAGTTAGTAAAGTATGAACACTGCTGTCACCGCTATTAGCATTAAAGAATATGTCCTCTAGCCATAAATATGAGAAAACATCATAAATGAATGTTGAGAAACTTTAAACTGAAAAAATTGAATGTATTTACTACACAAAATGGACAACAATCAAGTTAGCATAGCCGATAGGATAAAAGTATACTTAAGGTATAAAACGCGATGTAACACTACAGTGTTTATTAAATCGTTTACCAATAAATTAGTGAGTAATGCAAATAGTTTCATGCTGATAACTACCGTAATCATAGAATTAATTCGTAGATGAAAACTACTACCGTTATTACCTAAACTAAGGAACGAAAAATTGAACTCGGATTAGTTACTTTGTTACCAACTACCTTTGGAAGGAAATAGCTGAGGATTATTGGGCGCTTACAGCCTATGTACTTAATATTGACATGAAAAACTATAAGGAAGCTGTCGTTTTAAAATGAAAAGTAACAATTTTGAGAAATGAGAGAAATTACGTTAACGGATAGATCGAAAAACTTACAATGGATACAGTACGAAACATTAACTCTTAGTATTAAACAGTGACACTACTCTAACTCTTTAGATATCATCAAGTAACCCTCACTAACTGATGAATATTAAGTTCACAAAGTGACGAAATTCACTTTCTACATGCAACATATTAAGAAGATAGATTTTTAACAAGTGAGATTTGTGTTTAGTGACAGACTAACCTAAACAAGTCTATTGGTCTTTTTATAGCAAATTGACACTCGTGGATGTTTTACAAGAGGATGTTTTATAACTGACATATGCTATAAGTCATCAATGAATTTCTTATATGAGTCTTTTTCCTTCTGCAAACTTATGGTCCGATAATATATAGTGTCTAAATTTATTTTTATTCTTGATTGTCAAACCGAGTTCAAGATTACAAACTGAGAGGAGGAATATGAAAAACTGCATCAAGACGATCCAGCAAGGCTCTTGTCTTGTTAAGGGTCAAATGAAAAACTGTAGGAAGGAGAATAAATCTTTGTTTCCCATGTTAAAATGAGTATGACTCGCAAATTAAAATTCCAGAATCATCAACGCGGTTGCGTACTGTCTAAGAGATTCGAGGCGTCGTAATTCTGTTGACATCAGATAGCTAACGTGGTGACCTGAGGACGTGAAAGACCTTCAAAGTTAGACCCAATGAGTTCCAAGGCACAGTCATTTTGGGAAGGTTTATATCATTGAAAGGAATAAACGAACTAATCGTATACTTTACACAACCGCATGAAACTATAATTGACTGTTCAACATTTCAAGGTTTGAAAGCTGTCTGAAATCATATTGTTATTATCATGCAGGGGATAATTCTGGAATTTTAACAATCGTAAATATATGACTTTTAACTGAAGCTCATGAAAGCAATCACAGAATGTCAGACAATTTTCAAATTGGACTGTGGGTTGGCTAGATACTGATTGTCCATCATATTTTAAGACAAACACTAAACCTCAGCATTAAGTTTCGGTTTGGTAGAGATATTTATGATAATAATGAAATAAACGAGGAAGATACAGTTCTCTAGTAATTAAGTTTTCTATAATAGTTGTAGTTATTCAAAAATTGGGAGAGGTTTTTTGCATTCCTACTGACCCATCATTCGCTTGTATCGTACCTAATAATTTGCTGCATGAAAACGATATAGGTCAGGTAGCTAGAAACGCCACGAAACTCTACCGATAGAAATGGATGAAACATGTATTCACCATACAACTCCATCCACCGCCTAGCTTGATACGTATTACTAGCTAGTATAGGAGTAAGGCAACGGATAGAGATGATCTCTCATCATGTCGTCCTTTAGTACTTGACTTCCCTTAATACGTATCTTTCCATCCTATCCTCCTACATCATATTCTCAAGGATTAAGTCTTTTGTCGCCACCAATGATACTACTGCTAATTCGACTTCTCTGTTATTCATGTCAATTTTTTCTCATCACGCTGGAAGTGCACAATATTTTGTACTAATTCACATTTGTGCTAGGCTCTACATTATGACGGAATGACGAAGTAATGACGTCAGATCATACTGTTGCCTTTTCACCAGTGCTGAAAACTGAAGATTTGGATGAAGTTCAATGTAACCGTAATATATGGTTCCGACTTGGTATGAAGTAGGCCAATTAGCCACAGTAGTGAGACCAAATGTATCCGTTATCTTTAAGTCTTAAGAATACTATTAGTTTACTACTTTATCTTCCAACCTAATTTCTTTTATATTAATATTTACTCTTCACTTTACAATACTGTCAGTCTTACCACTTTAACGTTTCTGAAATATCCTTAGTTAATTTCCTTGTATTTATATTAATTTTGAAAATGTGAATAAATGCACGTCGTTGGATTTTAAAATATTTATATCTAACTCTATGTGAAATGTAATGGCTGCATTATTCAATCTTTGCCCACCTGGAGCTAAAGATGATGGTTACAATTTTGAAATGTTCACATTTAAACAACCTACTTATTGTTGTATTTGCAGTAAATTAATAATGGGAGCATAAAATTATTTCATAACTTTCCACACTCCATGTATTTTCTCCCTGAACTACATTATGTATGTTCACTCTTATTTGTTTTAGTTATCACTATTATTTGATTAACTTCTACTAATGTGGTGTTAATCTTGCTGTGCTTTTGACGTGTGGCAACTTGGACCGAGGCATACATATGCTGGATTCTATGTTGATCATACACACATATGAAATTTAAAAGAAGACGATTCAGAGGGTTGATTATAGAAATCAAGTCTTACTCCTGCAAAATCTGTTTCTTATTCTGACCGTATCTTTTGACAAGAGGACGTTTGTGTGCACTAATCGAAAAGTCTTGTATGAATGCTTTTAAATGAATTGTTTCAGGAAGAAATAATTAAATTACTTAGTGAGTTTAATCAAACCCAGTTGATTAGACATAAACAACATATAGACTGCTACATGTGCTTTAGTCCAAGCTATCATACCACACTAGTACGACGAAAGTAACTTAATAAGATGAATACACTAATGCAGTTCAGCAACAACGATTGATAAGTGTGTGTAAAAAAGAACATAATATTTGGAAAAAAAGTAGTGAATACACCTGAGTTATCATCCAATATCTACACTGGTCACTAACGTCGCATGAAGCCGAATCAGGTAGCTTGCAACCACAAACACCACTCAGATTAGCAGTCAGTGACTCCATGGACTGATGTCACGTTTGGCAGCATCTTAAACTACTACGTCATCCGTCAATACTTATCAAAGTAGACGATGGTTGAACGTACATAATACATATCCTAACTACCTCAGTCGAAAAACATCCACAACCTTGTCAAATGATTTACTATCATTGTCTAGTACACTGTATTTAACCAGTCAGTTAACAATGTAAGACCTGACAGAGGTGCGTATCGATCTAAGTCATCACTCCACGTATGAACACAGTGAAAGTAGAGCAACAAGATGAAAAAGTGTGAAATGATCAAAATATAGACAGGTGAAATACGTTACCAACTGGAAGGATATTCACTAAACCACTCACTATTAAAACCTAACTTAAGTACTCAACCACGTGTTGTGGGGGCTAGTGATACTATTCGATAGCTTAAACAAAAGAGAACGCCTGTGAGCTGCGAGGCTGAAGTAAAAACCCAGCTTACGATTATATTCAAAACACTTCGCGCTAGTACATAAGTGAAAGAAATTACGCAGAAATAACCATGAATCGAGAAGCCCAGACCAATGATATGAAAGCAACACTAATTCCAGTATACTGATCCTCCCAAGACGTCTATACCTTTATACAACTCAGGACAATAGTCACTTTATAATTACCCACTACATTACTCACTTAAATCCATGGAGACACGTAACCATACCAGTCGACCTAATAGTGATACAATTCAGTAAACAGTTACAAATTTGTGTGCTTGATTTTCATGATGAAAACTTCTGAGAACATATCTTACGTGCTTCTTTGGATCGACGCCTAGACATAAGCCATTAGGTTTCGGAATAACAAGAACATTCATGCAACAATGCCCTATTCATTTTGGCAGTGAGCTTCGAACAGGTAGGTCGTAGGTTAAAACACTGCCCATCTACATTGGTTTGGATTCCAGAGAAGCATTATTAGCTCCCCTCCTCGCACATAATATGGCTCGAAACCAAAAACATATGTGGCTGGCAAAAAACTTGTACAATAACACTCTACGATCACAACCTCATTTACCATGCATTAACCAGGTTACAGCTCCCATCCTTTACAGAACATTTTATAAGGCAGATTTTTAAGTCCATATTTGATTTTGTATTTGACACATTTCAGAAATACTATTTCGAATGTAAGACAAGGCTTTTTATGAAAAGCTTTAAAGTGACAAATATAGGCTATTTTCGTATTAGGGAGAAGTTAAATAAAAGCTCATACCTCTATAGCTGAGTGCTATCGCCAGGAATAGACATCAAGGATATCACAATTGCAGCAATTTAAATAGCAGAATAGACTCTTATAATAACGTCCTATCTATTGGAAACAGATCCTAGAATAATTAATTAGCAGTGATATGATCCAACCAATCCGTAATAGCAAGAGAAGCAAAAGGGAGTAGGCAAGAATTCGAGATGAAATAAATTAATTTTGTGTCGCAACAAGCATTAGCATTATAAACATTAAGCAAAAAATTTTGTTAGTGATAAGGCATAAATCGACGAAAAGACGAAAACGCGTCCTTACCAAGATAACTAAATCACAGGAACTTTGATATTACCGCCTTACATCATGATTCCCAATGTCCAATATCTGTATGACGAGCTATTGTAAACCGACCAGTTTCTTCACGTTCTCATCTTAGTGTCTCAGCGTCACTTCCCGATCGTCTCTGCAAAAAAAGTAGTGAGGTTTAACTGTCCGGTGGCTGTGCCAGTTCTAGATGTTTTTTGTTATTTATTTTATTTTCACTTTTTAAAAATATTATTTAGGCAGTGAAAGTTACTGTAGCTAATGGCAGTTCAATACTAGACAAAAAGTGTACACATATACTTACTAAAGAGAAAAGGTGGTGAAAAGCGAAAGAAAGGTGGTCGTTTAGTACGGTGAGAGTAAGGTGTGAGAGGGTTAATGCTTAGTCTCTCAATTTCATCATGTAAACAGTAGTCCATGCTGTGTAACATTAGCGCCCAGTCTGTGCTTGAAGCTCTTCACTGTTATGGCTGTCGTAATGAAGGCTGGTAAGACACTTCAAATAAGACACATTCATTGTATAAAAATGAGTTCTGTATGAGGTCCCCTTTTGATGAACAGTTTTCAGAGGGTTATCCCGTGGTTTACTATGACCTCTTTGAGAATTGAATTTCTTATTGTAGTGCTGTGAATCCTGGGGCATTTTGTCAGTCCAGACAAAGTTTCTTTTTACTTTTCTATAACTCAGAGGACTAGCTTTCGAAAACGATTTCCGAATGTCGTTTGTCTCTGGCCCACTGCTTACCTGGTTACTTGGCATTAAAATTATTCTGTGAAGTGTCAATCATTCTTTCTAATTGGCGGGGTCACGGTAGTGTTATTTTATGGACTAGGCCGCACGTAGGTTTCGTAGCAGCAAATAACCCCCTAAATAAATAGTTGTATAGGCTCTCGTCATTAATGCTGACCATGTTTATTTTAACGGACGCAACTATTTGAAGGTGCTTGGTCAAGCATCGTCACTATATCACGACACGACGTGGGAAGCAACTATCTTTCCAGTCAGCCATCCTAGACGTTGATGTCTAATTGACATTCTACTTCTGATCAAATATAAATTTCACTCCATCCCTCACTGCATTCTGATTCATTCTTATTCGTACGTGTGGGTTTAATCGTTAGAAGTTGCTCTGGTAATACGACAAACGTAACTTGGTCATGTGCCTGGTGCACTTCATTGGTTAGCAGGATGTGATTTAGACACGATCATAATTGTGAGTTCGTTCCTGTTTATAGTTTTTAACAGCGTATTTTCGCTGTAATAATTTTTTGGTCAATTTTTCACTGTACTTTTGTATTTGCATATAATGGTACTTTACTGATCACTGATCAAATTCCTTAGCTTATTAGGAGTAGAACCCCAACGCCTCCAAACTTTCAGCTCATCTCCTTATGGATTGAAAACATAGAAGCTTGGTGCTGCTACGCAGAAGCCGAGTTTCGAGACCACGGCGTAACAGACTCACGCGTTCAATTCTTTGCCGTCGTAAGGTCACTTCCACTTGAATTGAACAGGTACATCAACCCCTTTATTTTTCAGCTCCAAACGCCTAGAACCTTTTGACCAGCTCAAAAGATCAATTCCTAAACGCAGGGACTTGTCCAGCAAACAACGTCTTGATGAGTTGCTTCACACAATTGAGCTCGGTAGTGGGTCAGCGACAGTAATGTTGTCGCACATAAATGAAGTGACCGGTCTGCGCACTTTCGACGAAGGTCTCTTCCGTCAACTCTTACTACCAAAACTACCACGACAGGTGCAAGCAGTCCTGGTAAAATATTACAGCAACCCAGTAGATTGACTAGCTTCATCTTCTGATCGATTTCTCGTGATCACTGGGACTCGCCACAACGAGGTTTATTCCGTTACAGAAAAACCTCATGTTAGCGAAAACGAAGTGATAAAATTGTGCAATATTCTGTCTCGTTTCCTCGAACTACAAAAACGACACCGACCAAGCGATTCTCGACAATGAGGTTCTTCACGGAGATCCTCATCTCGACTTCACTGGGCGGGAAACTCTCCATAACACCTATGGCAAAGCCTCGAAGGTGTGTAGAGATCCAGGTTGTGACAACCGTAAGCTGCCTGTTGTTCATCACTGATGTGATAAATAAGGTTCGCTGCCTCGTTGATACTGGCGCAGAAGTCGGCGTCCTTCCTGCAAATTTATCTGATTGCCAACATGGAGCTGCTTTCGATCTACGCTCAGCCGATGGATAGGAAATAGTCACGTATGGCAAAAGTTATGTCTACTTGCATGTGGGTTTACGGAAACCCATACACTGGATTCGCAGCATAGCTGGTGTGAAAATACCTATCTTGGGCACAGATTTACCGAGCCACCACAACTTGCTTGTAGACTCTAGTATAAAGAAGCTAGTGGATAGCAACACGAAGCTATACGTTCGTTGAATCACCGCTCCAGGTGGCAGCTTATATCCTCTTCGTTTCAAACATCTAATTAACTTTTATGTTAACCAATACAAGTATCCAGACCTGAATAAAGCACTGTTATACAGAACATCGCAGCTACAGGTTAACGTGTATTCTCAAAAGCACACCAACTAGCATCAGAAAGTTTGAGAATTATGAAAGATGAATTCGATCATATGATGGACCTGGGAATAATCAGTCCATCCATTAGCCCATGGTCACCTTCGTTATATATTGGCCAAAAAAGACAGTAATAATTGGCTTCCCACCGGTGATTACCGACGTCTCAACATGCAAACTACGCCTGATCGTAAACCGTTACCTCACATCCATGATTTTACTGCCACCTTGAAGGGAATGATAATATCTTCGAAAATCGACTTGGTAAAGACATACAATTAAATATCGACATCCAGAAATGACACCCAAAAACCGCTGTCGTAACCCTTATCTGGACTTTACAAATTCCTCCAAATGGATTTCGGTTTAAGGTATTCGGCATAGACATTTCAGCGTTTCGTCTACGACGTGTTCCGTGGGTGGCTGTTCTGTGGTATCTGAAACCAACTACCATTAAGCGTCTGGAAGCTCTCAATGGATTTGTAGGCTTTTACTGGATATTGATGTCCAACTGTGCGTCTATCATGAAACCACTAAAGGATCAGCCTTGTGGAAATAAAAAGATGGTCACAATGAATGCAGAGTCAAAGAAAGCCTTTACTGCAACAAAAGAAGCAATAGCCAATACGACTATGCTGGTACATTACAATACTAAGGCTCTCGTCAGCACTGCTGTTAACGTATCTGACTTAGCCATTCACGCAGTTCTGCAACAATGGATTGGCCAAGCTTGGCAACCTTTAGCATTCTTCTCAAGACGACTAAACGATAGCGAATCGAGATGCAGCACTTTTGGACGTGAACTGTTATCGTGTACCGTGCTGCACGACATTTTCAGCACTCCATCGAAAGCCAATAATTCACTTCATTCATCAATCATAAACTGCTGATGTTTTCTATGAAGTCATCTAAGGATAAGTACTCTCCATGAGAGTCTCGTCATTTAGACCACATTTTCCAGTTCTCTACTGATATACGACATATATCTGGAGTTAACAATGAAGCTGTCGACGCCTTATTATGAATGCGTTCCTTGAGTCGTATCCAAGGAGTCGGCCTTATTGAACTAGGCCGACTACAAAATGAAGACAATGGTCTCCATCACGAGTTATCCACAACAATGCTGAAGCTCAAAACGAAGACGATTAGCAAAGGTAAGCACACTTTAATTTGTGATTCTTCTACAGGCACAGCCCGTCTAATCGTCCCCAAGATTTATCAACGCATCATCTTCGACATATTGCACAACCTCTGTCATCCCGGGGTTCGTGCTACGACTAAGCTAATCGCCCTAAGATTCTGCTGGCGGAACACTAACAGGGATTTCAAGGAATGGGCACGCACTTGTGTGGCCTGCCAAAAGAACACTGTAATTTAGCATAATAAATGCCCTCTTGGCACTCTCTCAATTGCCAACCCTTGATTAGACCACGTCCACCTCTATGTGGTAGGACCTTTAGCAGAAGCAAACGGATTATCTTATCTTCTGACTTACGTGGACCGGTTCACGCGCTGGCCAGAAGCAGTCCTACTAAAAGACAGCCAGCGGACATCATTTTGAATCTGGGTTGTTCCACTTTCTTATTAAACTTTTCGGAACTGCGCGCTTCAGAACAAGCGCCTACTACCCACAATCCAATGGCTTGCAGTAAAGATTTCATCGACAGCTGAAAGCATCACTTTTAACTACGAACATCCCGTAGTGGGTTGACACTTCCCCACTAGTTCTGGGAATTCGTAGCACTGTAAAAGGAGACATTCGGTGGATTGTTGCCGAATTAGTCTATGGAATCACACTTCGACTCCCAAGTGAGTTTGTGGAAACCGCTGTCACCTCAAGAAGCCTGGATCTCAACTCCAACGTGAACCGGCTTACAAATGCTGTGAGCTCAGTTAAGCCAATTCAAACCCGACAGCAATCAGTAGACGCTTTTATCCAACTCGCCTTAAAATATAGTACACACGATTTTGCGCGTAGCGATACTATGCGCCGACCTCTCGACGGAACTTACGAAAGGCCATACATGGTCTTGAAGCAAGAATCAGAGTACTATACTATCGACAAAAATTGCCACGAAGATGATATCAACTCTGAATTCCTGAAAGCAGCTTTCTAGAAGGTAAACCTAGTGTTATATGGCATGTTTGCCTCCTGACATTTTGTGATCGTTGTTAGCTTAGCGGCCAACTATCGTACTTGAAAGTCAGAGCTGCAAGTAATGTTGATGGCTATTTTAAAACACTTTGTTGCAACATCGAGAAATCATTCAGGTTTGATACGTTCCCTTAAAACTTGTAAGGTAATTTGTCCTCTATACTTAATATTATTTCGATATCACTGGAGCCAAGATAGAATCGTATTAAGTTGGTTCTATATTACCATTTTTTGCAATATTACCATCGGTTAGTAGAATAACCCGTGAATCACAGGTTTTAGTAAGCCATTTTGCATACTGTGGATGTTCAACATTCCGCATGGATCCTTGACGCAACCCTGGCTATTTCGAGGACAAAAAAGACACCCTTGCCATATGACTGCTGGAAATATATCTTATGAATCAACTACTTACCAGGTTACCACTGGCTCATCTATACGTTACACGAAAAATCATATGCAAACAATACCGACCCATCTTTCCGTGTTACCATAAGTGTTATAATTTCACAAACAAAAAGTGCATCCATGTATAATGATAATATACAGTTTGTTACAGCCACATTGTGTTATAAGGAAGGTAGGAAGATAGCAACGAAATAGCCTACAATTATTTCTTTACGACTGCGCATAAGTGAGTCAGAATTTTTACCTTGTTACTCAGAATGATCCATAATAGTTGTCGTAGTAAATTTATCCAATAAGCAAATCAATACTGAGCCAGGTTAGCTGGTTGTTTGACATGCCTATATAAAATATTATATGACGAGTAAAACTAAGTGTTTTCATCTATCGTCCAAAATGTCTAAGTATGATATCTTCTAGTAAGTTAAAATGGTGGTTGAAATTCATCTGCAACGCGTACCCGTGAAAGTTTGTAGCTTCCTGTGATCCTTCAAGATGTGTCTGCAAGGGTAACGATGTCGTGTATATTCCGCGATCGCGCTGACAGATGCACAAACTCAATATATACTGGTGCACGCCGTCAGCATACTCTATATAAACATGTCTCACTTTTAGCATATCCATTAAGACTGGTTTTAAAACATATATTCAGCTGGTACATCATAACTGTGGCATCTGCTAACAATAACTGTATCTATAGTACGTTGCCGATGCCTTAGCATTCCATTTGGACATGAAGAGAACTGGGTGTATGACCAAGTAATGTTTGTCGTATAACTAGAGAAACTTTGAGTTATCTATTTTAACTCATCTCATTATGCTCGTCGAGCATTTCCTTTACATCTTGTTGCTCACGCTGCCACTCTAAGTGAGCTACCTCAAGTCAAATCTTTACGTAATTGTATAAACGGTAATTACATCGCTTTACATACTTTTCCCTTTTTCAATAGACAAAGCTGTTAATTTTAACTTCAGTAGCAGTAGCTGCCAAAATATTAATAACAGTATATATATAATTTGGTAACAATTAAAAGGAGTGTAAGAGTAGAAGATTAGTTTCTTCTAGTATCTAACGAATTTGCTGATTAATACTAATAATACAATTTGATAACAGTGAGAACGAATTTGTCACTAGGGCATAACATGATAGTAGTGTCTAAACTAAGAATACCGTGGCCTACTAGTTATATGACAGCTATCTACGTAGAATGATATCAAGCTTTTACCTTGTTTGTTTTGGTAAGTAGCTGTGTAGGTCCACCATTTCAAGCTTAACCAGTTGCCCTAATCAGCATGGAGATTTCAATTTCGGCGTCGAGGAATATTTTGGTGTTACTTATTCCTGTTAAGGGAGATTAGATGCCGATTACTGAGGGTATCCGTGCTTGCTTGTCTTCTGGTGTTAGCAGTTCCGAAATGGATCTGGTGATTTCCTGTTTTTTGTTGACAGGATAGTAGTAGCTCGTCACTGTTCAAGCAGCAGGCGCAAGTATTAAGAGAAATTCGCAACAACTAGAGTAATACTTGAGAAAGATAAGCACAATCTGATAACTGTATCTGAGGGTTAGTATGACAAATATAGAGTCTGTTGCAATTACTAGCATCGAATTGGTTGTATTTAGACCGCACAAATGGATCCGTATGGAATAGAGAAAGCTTTCTCATGACAAGTTTCTTTGACTCACCGATATCTCCAGACAGGGATATATAGGTTAATATATGTATAAGTATATGAAACAGGTAGATCATAAATGTTCTGAGGGCGGTGGCGTTTACCAGTTCACTACATGATGCATTTAATTATCTTGATTGGTCTCTGGATTTCTGGATTTGGCGTTCACATGATCATTTCCAGGGTTAATTATCATATTTCTAATAATGCACACGTCAATGCATGGAAGGTCGTCAGGGTTCAGGATTAACGGTGATTTGTAGGATTTAATAAGGGATTACCAAGAATTACATATGAAACAATATCTACTCTACTATTATTGCTGCTTATGTGATCTCAGGTCTGGAAGCAAAACTCCTCGTAACTGCGTGTTCATTACACGTGGGAATAAATCATTTTAAACTTCACATACAATACTGTAGCACCTGAGAAGACGATTGAATAAAATAAGCCCTCAGTTGGAGCCAAACACAGTACGACTTATTCAGCCAGAAGCAGATATTTGCATAACTGTATGAGACTAATTGGAGGGACTGATATGGCACCATTACATGCACTACGTTGAGATGCAAAGCTGTGATAAATGGTCACTAGGGAACAAACATGTCCAAAATCTTTAAAAATTTAAGCAAAGCACCTAGGATGATTCACGAACAACGAAAGGATATGATATCGAAGACCCCTTCTTTAAAGTAACCGACGGCGAAGTTAGTGATGTTAGAGACGATAAATTTTGTTATGACCCAATAACTTAATCAAGACCCCACACAATTGTCACATGGCCCTTCTTCAACAAATGATACATTTACAGAACCAATTTACTTCGCATTAGGGATGGTTCAAAATGCAGATGTAGTTGCTCTTCAAACAATTGTAGGTTGTCGGCTTATAATAGCCTAAATACATCTGGACATCTATCATATGATACTTATCAAAATTCCTTTTCAACATATATCTTAGGGGTGATCCTCGAAAGACTTAAGATGCGAGATAGTGGGTTGAGGTGCAGGTTTAACGCTATCCAATGATACCGTAATCCGACAGATTCTAAGCTTGGCGACCTAGTTTTCATGTTGCTCCAGTATGTGTCTTATAGAAGTCTTAACAGGCAAGATTATCTCTAGGATAGTAAGGCAGGTACATTGTTAGATTGAGATAACTTTTATGGCACGTATCAAGTCCACTCTGTATACTTAATTTTGTAAGTGGGAGATTTATGGTTCTGACAAATGTGAACCACTCACTAAATATTCAGTGATCAACATCCACAGCGTAACTTATTTTTGTTCTAATCTTATACAGCCCTTGTAGTTGCACCCCAAAAAAGTTTTGTCTTTTAAAGTGACTTTTTTTCTGGATTATGATTTGAATTTAAGTCCTTTGCTTCTTACAGAAAAAGAATGTGAAAGCGGCATTTCTTTTAGTTTGAGGTCAGCCTAGGCTCAGATTTTGCTTAGATAAATCGAATTTTATCTCAGGCCACTTCCATTCAGCTTAGTATCTCAAGATATAATGGGAAGTTAATGCCATTTTATTTAACTTGAAATCAAACCCTTTTTATTTTCCAGTTGCACATTGAGCAATGAGCGCGGTCTAATCGGATTGCTTGTCACGTCCCACATGTCGATTACTTCGCGTCATACTTGTCGGCTGATAGTGAATTATCATCCTTGGCCAGTTGTCTACTCATGTTCGGTCAGCAAATTTTTTTTTAATGAATGATATTCTGTAGATACGATGTCGGTGTTACTCTAAAGGTTTCATACAGAGTCTAATTGAGAAAGTCAAAGAAGAATCAAGCAAAGACACTGAGTTAAAAGTAATAATAATATCTTTAGCTTAGCTTTGATCGAGGAAAATATAAAAAGGTTCCGAGAAGAGACAGCGAAACTAGAACAAACGAAAGAACTACGCTCCGTCCGGGAATTTTACGTCGGTTTTTGTAATTTCTCAATATGCTTGTTTTAGAAAAAGATAGAGAAAGAAATGCCAGCCGATACAGTTGAAAAGGTGCGAGGCACTTTTCAGTCAGTTAAAAGCAAAATTCGTAATGATGCCCAACATTTGGCTCAAAATGAGACACTAAGGAAAAGTGTGGAAAGTTTATCAAAAGCTGGTGAGCATGTTAGAGATGCTACTAAATCACTTGGCGAAACTAATTTTGTCAAGGCTGCCATAAAAGTAACGCATGTTTTTCAGAACTATATTTACAGAGTGTCGAAGTGTTGGGAAAAGAGTTAGAATCGGATAGGTCTAAAATGTATCAAGCTCCAAGTTCGTTAAATTCCTGAATACTCGTTTATGAAACACTAGGTATTTTAAAAACAAGGAGCGAAGTTTCCGGCAAAAGTGAAGACAAAATAATGCAGCCGGACAGGTAAGCCCTGTTGCAAAACCCAATTTAAATTTCAAATGACACTATCATGTAGATGCTGAAATGCAGTTCTAGTTTTATCTACACTAGGGCATAAATTCTCATCGTCCTAGGTGTATGATCACATTTACTCACTATAGCTAACAATCTGGTTAGTCTTTAATGGCGTCTATATGCTTAGTGCGTCTCAGGCCACAGTTGCATACGTTATACCATAAGTAAGCACAATGTGTGGGGATTTAGTTAATGATGTTTATCCCAAGTGTTACTGGCAGAACTTTATAACTAGCGATACATAAATGCAAAACTTTGGGCATCGTCCTCATGAAAATTATCATCTTGCAGATTGCACTGTCATTACGTCTATCGCTTGACCCCCTCTTTTCATTTATGTCTGCTTTTCTTTATCTGTCTCAAGCTTCATCTAAACAACCCAACTTGATGGTTTGAGATTTGTTGACATTTTTA
Source organism: Schistosoma mekongi (assembly GCA_034768735.1). Taxonomy (NCBI): domain Eukaryota; kingdom Metazoa; phylum Platyhelminthes; class Trematoda; order Strigeidida; family Schistosomatidae; genus Schistosoma; species Schistosoma mekongi. The sequence goes on from CM068308.1 coordinate 29,431,486, forward strand.
AAAAAACGTTAACCTATTGTTCATTGTAATAAAAAAACTCGCTCATTTGATATAAACTGTTCCTAACTTTTAATAGTTTCAGTTCTTTAGACTGACCCTCCATAGGCATACTTATCAATGTCCGACAATGGTACCTTTCTTTGCCTTATAAGTAGCATTTAACTCAGACGGAGAGGTTCTATGATACTTATTGAGAAGCATACCTCAGAAGTACATAAACTTCGTTTGTAAGTTCTGCTCAAATACTTAGTCATATCAGAGCTTATGGCGAATTGTCATAGAAACTTGGAACCTTGTGGACTGTCCGTCAAGAGTGTCCACTTTCTCAATTTTCGTTTGACTTAATAACTGCCAGAGATAGCGTTTTCAGGAATTTGTCACCTACTAGGAGATATCTGCTTATCGACTTAAAATAAGCAGTCATTTAATAGAAGTATGTTCAGGATTCACTTATCATTTCTATGTATGTACAACAACCTGGCACATGTACATCGGTCCAAGTTTTCGCAACAACATGAACGCTAAATCAATTAAAAAGTAGTTCAATGACAATAATAGAAACAAGTGGACATATAGAATATAGTCCAAGGTGAGCGTTAGTTTATAAAATAGTATGAAATTGTTTTAAGCTTACAATTTAGTACATCATCTGTAGCATACCCAAGGTGTCTATGTCTGCCAATCAACGAACAAGTACATTGTGTAGCAGTCTGATATGTTTGACTACATGAATGTGAAACATGGTCATTCGAAGTCGATAACGTTCGCAGGTTGTTGGTATTTGATCATTGATATCCTAAAAACACCGCCTATATTTTTGGGGACCACTGGGTACGAAATGATTAGATTAGATAAAGTATTTGAGAGAGATGGTAAACTGCGGGATGTGGTTTGAGTGTTCAGCTGGTGTGGTTAAACCACGCATTGCATATCGCGAACCACCGCTTGCCTCGATGCGCGATGCTGACTGGTATTGGGTAAGATCGTATAATGATAGGGGTGACCAAACTAAACATAGTATCAGTCACTGACTTGGTTTGAGCCTTGCTTTTAGATGCAGACTACTTGGTTAGAATCTGCTTGACTGTCATAACCAATGGTTGGGGACTGAATGACATTCCTAGAATCGGTTAGTCTCGTAGATCCATTTGCTCTTTGTCTCTTTATTTCCTGAGCTTGGGGTTATTGTATTCCCTTTCGTAGTAAAGAAGCTGCTGCGATAACATCTTCAAAACATGACCAAACAAAACTGGGGCCGATGTTTCACGATGGTGACATCTATAGATTTATCATCACTACACCTGAACACATTCGGAACCTCATAATTGCCAATATAATGTTACCACTAAAAGTCACCAGTCCAAGCCTGATGATGATTGAGCATATGGAGACGGTGAACGCCGTCAACTTGGGTTTTGTAAGCATAAGGCAGAACTACTCTCATCGACACGTAAACCCGATATTTTACGGTTATATATGCCAAGACGGCGTTACAGATTGGCGTAAGTCGTCATACTTCTCATTTTGCATAAAAGTCATCCTTGGTCACAATCCAGGCTGCAACCTATCGGTGCGTGGGCGTAGATTACGAAGAGTTATTATTTTCCATGCCAGTTTCACATTTTAATTAAACAACGGTTGATGAGCACCTAGCCAATTGGCTCTACCTGTGCTGTGGCTCTTAGTGCCACACCAACTCCAGTGAGACCGGTCGCAGATGCTGTAAGGTCCTTCAGGTAAGCCTAACTGAGGCACCCCTCTGATCAGCGAATAGGGGATGAGTTGCAGTACATTATTAGAGTTCTGAATATGATTTTTCGAGATACAGCAAATATCTATGTTATGGCTTTCTAAAGGCACAGCCAAACCTAGCTGTTGTCGGATCTTCCTCAGTTTGCGAACGTTAAAGTAAAGCAGTTTAGATGGCATACGTGACTCTAAAATAATTATTAGGTTGCTACGTTAGTGACAGGATTCAGAAAGTTGACCATTCAGCGACCTGTGCCTAAATATACAAGGCCTAACTTTCAACATAGATCAGCTACTGTGTTAGTTGCTTAAGAAGTTAATGTACAAAGAAGGAGCCAAACGGAGTGGATAGGAGAGTGAATGTTGAATAAACCTGCAGTGCGACAGCGAATGTCGTTTAGTTTTGTGTGGGCAATGTATAGAGTACGTCATTTTTTCATAATTATCAATCATCTTAATTGTGTGTCGGGATACTCCCCGAACACTCAAACCGAAGCAGGTGCTTCCATTGGGGCTACTCCTTGACCGCTTGAATGAAAAGTCTAGTTCACAAAGCAGTACAACATCTTCAGGTGATGAAGTCCCATGGTAGGAGTTCGTCAAAGTAGGTTTATACACTATTCATTGCCTCAAGGCCAATGATCCTATGCACACCGACCGTAGCTGCTACCTTGACATGATGGTTGGGGTTGCTAATAGTGATGACCCAACAGAGCTACATTGGCTGCAACGTATGTCCCTCTAGGTCCTACCATTCCAAGCAGGTCTGTTGGAGAGCGATAAGACTAAAGGCAGCAACCTAAGATGTGAGCGCGAATTCGTACTGCTGACTGCAGTTGGGTATGTCAGCAGTAAGGTGTTTCCCTCGGATAAGCAGTATCTGCAGTGATGCTGCCTTCTTAACGAAAGGAAGGGGTTAGAAAAGGTCAACCCTAAAAATGTCACACCTCACCTTACTTCACGGATTTCCGTCTTCAGCAGTAATTCCTAAGAAATAGGGCTAACACTTCGAAAACTTCCCATAACAAGGTCGTGTGTGATTGGCCTCAAGCAGTTGCCTCTTGGGCTCTGCGATTGCGCTCCCAGGTCACTATGACCAATACCAACCCAGTCTCCTTTTCCGGTTGCTTAAGAAGTAATATCGTTTAATGGAGTGGGCAGCCAGAAAGTGACAACCGTCCCCATACATCTAACGGCACACGAGATCATCTTGTTCGAGATCAAGTCCCGCCATCAACTCCTAATAAATCTTACCCCTACGACCAGCTCTTCTTGCATAACTCTATCACCTCATGCCTCTAGTGGTGATAATTCGAGTTCACGAGCTATTATTCCTGGTCTCCTGAAACCTCGCACCAAACTGTATGTCGGAGCTTTTAATTTTCGGACCTTATGTCAAATAGAACAATAAGCTTCCTTAGCTATGTCTTTAGAATCCCGCTTCATCGATGTATGCTGCGTCTCTGAAACGCGTATACAGGATCCAAGTACAATCATTCACTTGACCTCACCTTGTCAAAATAAAGTGACCCGGTTTACTCCGTGTTTCCGGAGACCCCACCACAACCACTCAAGGACTTGCTGGTGTAGGTATAGCTTAAAGTTCAAAAGCTGAACAAGCCTTGATTAGATTCCAATAGATAGTCACTTATTCGCCGTCCCTCTAAACGGGACGTTAAGAACTCGGAAAGTTAGGGACACATGCTGTTGCCTCTTTGTTGTCTCTACGCTCCCACTGGTTACGGCTTAGATGAAGTAAAAGATGAATTCTACAGAAAGCTTTCCACCCTCCCTCGAAAAGCTAAGCACACTGATGTAGTGATAGTGGCTGGTGATTTTAATGCCCAAGTAGGTAGATTAAGCGAAACCGAAAGGCACCTTTGTGGACCGTTTGGTGTCGAGGCTCAGCGAACAGATAATGGCGACCGTCTGCTACAACTATGTTTAGATAACCATCTATTTACCACAAGCATCAACTTTAAACATGGGGAAAGACATCAGTTGACATGGCGACCTCCACAATCAACTCAAAGCTGGACTCAAATAGACCACATTGCCATCAGCCATCGTTGGAGAGGTTCAATGGAAGACCGTCACTCATTCTGGAATGCATGTCCAGACTCAGATCATGCTTTAGTACGAGCACGTGTTAGTCTGTGTCTCACTGGACTTAAAAGATCCACGTCACTTAAACTGAGTCATAATTATAGGTGCAGATTACGTGGTTGTGCTCCACGTAATGTTCGTAACAAATGGTTAGAGACTTTGGGTGGCATGGCTGAAAATCGTTCGCTGTGGTGCAGGTGTATCCATTCCTTATCTTCCTTTAAATTCTAAGCTTATGGATTCATTATTATTTTGTTTCGATCTCCAATCCTTTCCATCACGAATAATACTATTACTACCTCCACTACTCTGGGATTTGTTCCCACAATTTCATCTCTATCTGCTAATTGAGGCATGGCACCTTGAACTAATATACTCACGTACCAAGTTCTACATTGTGACTGACTGGCTGACTCCTTTAGTTTGGAATCGGCGTCTTCCATCTCCCTGTTTGAATTTCATCTTGTTGTGACAGTGGAGCATGACAACGTGGATTGTTGCATGTATGTCCCAAGTTCTACATTGTACATTATTAACTGACTGACTGAGGATTGCAAAATATTGAGAAACAAATGTTTTGATTGTAACAGTTTAATTAATGCTCAAATTAGTACTGTTAAAAAACCTGTTCTTGATAGATTAAACCGTTTTCACTGACGACATGACTCAGAATCGGTCACGGTGGCGCAAGTGTATTCACTCTTTAACTTAATATAGATCTTGAATTCTGTTATTATTTTCTGCACACCTTTACTCTTCCTTCTTGTATTCCGTTATTTTGTTACCTCTGTTATCTCGTAGTGCTAATGTGGTATGGCGATTCGAACCTACGGGCGTAAGTGCCGGATTTTACGTTGTTGTTGTTGCTGATGATGAAACAGTTTTAATTTTCAGAGTATAGTTTTTTTTATTGAGGATGTATCATATATTAGAATTCCAGTTTATTCACTTGTTTCGTTCTTACTTATTCATTCTTAGTGAAAGTTCTGGCGTTGTTGTACATAAAGATTCAAAATGGTTTACCGCATGGCAAGATTTCAAGGAAAATAATCCGTACGTTCAAAGTGAGTGTTATGCTTCTCGTATTTATGTTGTTTTTTCTGAGTTATTTATTCTCAGAACAAATATATTACTTTTAAAAGAAATATATTGTGAAGGACTTTGCAAAAATGTTGTAAAACTTACGCCCGTTACCCCTCACAGAGGAGCATAGGCCGCTCCCCTGTATTCTCCATTGAACTCTGTTCTGAGTAATCCTTCCCAGCTCTTTCCAGTTGCTGTTCATCCTTTTAATTTCTGCTTCCAATTCTCGACCCAGTGTGTTCTTTGGCCTTCCTATTTTCCATTTCCCAACAGGATTCCGTGTTAATGCTTGTCTCGTGATGCAGTCTGGTGATTTCCGCAATGTATATCGTATCCATTTCCAGCGTCCTTTCCTAATTTCCTCTTCGGCTGGAAGTTCGTTTTTTCTGTCCCACAATAAGTTGTTGCTGATGGTTTCCGGTCAGCAGACATTCATTATCTTGCTTAGACAGTTGTTTATAAATACTTGTACCCTTCTGAGGATGTTTATAGTAGTTCTCCACGTTTCAGCTCCATACAGCAGAACTGTCTTTACGTTCGAATTGAAGAGTCTGACTTTGAGGTTAGTTGCCAGTTGTTTTGAGTTCCAGATGTTATTCAACTGTAGGAATGCTGCCCTGGCTTTGCCAATCCTTGCCTTTACATCTGCATCAGATTCTCCTTAATCATCGATGATGCTCCCCAGTCATGTGATAGTATCCACTTCTTCCAGAGTTACTCCATCAAGTTCAATAGGGTTAGTGCTCCATGTATTATATTTAAGGATATTGCTCTTTCGCTTATGTATGTTCAAGCCTACTGATGCTGAGGTTGCTGCTGCGTTGTTTATCTTCACTTGCATTTGTTGGTGTGTATGGGCTGGAAGAGCCAGATCATCCGTGAAGTCCAAATAATCGAGTTGCATCCTTCTTGCCCATTGAATTTCGTGCATCCCCTCAGATGTTGAGGTCTTCATGATCCAGTCAACCACTGGGAGGAAGAGGGAAGACGAGAGTAGACAGCCTTGTCTGACTCCTGTCCTCTCTGGGAACGCATCTGTCAGCTGTCGTCCATACACAATTTTGCACTGTATTCCGTCGTAAGAATTCTGGATGATGTTGATGAGTTTCTCTGGTACACCGCAGTGTCGGAGAAGTTTCCATGGTGTTCTGTCTGTCTACACTGTCAAACGCCTTCTCATAGTCAATGAAGTTGATGTACAGAGGCTAGTCCCATTCAATTGATTGTTTAACGATGATCCGTAGTGTTGCGATTTGGTCTGTACACGATTGATCCTTACGGAAAACCGCCTGTTGATCTCGAAGTTGAGCATCCACTGTATCTTTCATTATGTTCAACAACACTGTTTAAAAACTTTCTCTGTTACTGACAGTGGTGTGATCCCTCTGTAGTTCCCACCTTTGCTCAAATCTCCTATCTTTGGTATCTTGATAAGGTGTCATTCTTTCCAGTCTTCCAGCACTTGTTCTTCCTCCCAGATCCTCCTGAACTAAACGTGTGTTAATGTAAAGAATGCTTCAACTCTAGATTGGCTTTCTTCTCAAAATTACCAGTACGTGGTTGCAACGATCTGTCACTTTTAAGACCAGTTGTCATTTACATAAGTTTGTACAGCCTGTGTCTACAGTTTTAGTTATTCAAACCACTGATTATTTATGCGTTTGCAAAACATCACTCTAAGGTGTTTAATGCGCTATTAGTGTACCTCCTATCATACTTAATGTACTTGCCTTTATATTTAATACTTTTCTGTTATTTTTTCTAAATCATTGCCGGGTGCATACTCGTGTACTCGTCTTTGAAACACGCTAAGTTCGTAATGTGTCCTTGCGTTGGACAGATTCTGATTACTGAATGTCAGCTAGCCACTATACACAAGACATTTGCAGGTGGCTGAGTAGTACATGAAACCTTTAACAATGACTGGGTATTCTTAGCGACTTGTTAGTCTACCTCGATACTTCTAAACCCAAGCTCGTAAAAGAAGAGCAACCAATCAGTCCAGCGATCTTTTTTTTTCATATGGTCGTATATATATATATATATATATATATATATATATATATATATATATATACGTCCAGACTACTAAACAGCCCAGCTAGGAGAATAACACTAATGCAAAGCAAAAGATTGTTGATAGAAATTAGGGGTGACACGTACATACTTAACTATCAAAAGTTTATGGGCAGAAAATAATATAGTAACGATTAGTAAGTCTTATAAGAGGTTAAGACGTAGGGGGGAATTTGAAGTCATTAAAAGCAAAATGTTTAGCAGATATGCTGTCAAAATATATTAAATAATCTTTCGGAAAATAGTTCTCAAAGTTTAACCATTCTCAATAACTCATCCTTTTTAATAATATGGGGTTTAGTGATATCACTTGCTAATCCAAGTCAAATTAGGTGGATTTAAAGCTCTAACGTAGCTTTTGGAAGTTGAACAGCTCGGCCACTGAGTCACTGTCTGTCCGTTTATCCAAATGTATCACATAAAGCGAAATTTTTTCTATAATTCTTTTGTGGCAACTTAAACTAATTAGTATCCTGCAGATCTTATTGTATAGAATATCTGAAGCAAAGTAGCATAATTGAATAAAAAAATATTCTAATCTGATATTTTACAAGAAATATGTAAATGTTTTACATTTCAGGGTTTTTTGACCTGAAAGCTAATTATGAAGAAAGCGATCACCTGTTCATTCGGTCGTTACGATTCGTAACTGATAAAGTATCAAACCTATTCGGTAAGTTACCAATAGCATATTTGCATAGTTCTGTACATTCGTTGTATGCAATGAGCACAATGCTTAGTACGCTACACTTTTAACAGTATTGACCATTGTATGGCTTTTTGGTTAGTATGTCTCTTAAATATTTTGACGCATCTACATAAATTGATAGTATAAAACAGTTATTATCGGAAATATATATTGTGGTCTGGGATTTTCACATTTAAAGGAAACATCTTGTTTCAACTAACAAGGCGACAGTTATAAACTTCATTATTCACACAGGTTTATATATTTTCGTGGGTTTTTTCGGGGCGTGATGTGATTTATCTGTGCTGAATCTTGTCCGTAGGCTATAAAAATTATTGTTGTTTTCACTTTGCTGGACATTATCATTCATAGCATTCATAGTCGCCATAATCAGACACGCAGCTTAGGAGAACTGATTTTCGTGTAACTTTTTTCAAACGACATCCTTAATATGCACTCCTTCAACCGCTTTAAACTTTGTACGTGATCTTAAACTGATGTATCTCCGTCTATCTCGTTTTCTGAGCAATTACATCCATGCATAACTCTAACTTTTCACAAATTTAAGTTGTCAACTAAGACTTTAAAACTGTTTTACTTCTAGGTGGCTTGAAATCAACAAATGAACTACAGGAAGTACTTGATGAAGTCATAAAAATGGACCCTTCTTTTAATTTGGAGTCATTTGTACGTTACTGCCGATTTGTTGTAATCCCGAATGTACTCGAAGTATGTACAGTATATCTGAAATAAGTTATGTATAAGATCTTTTAATGTTTCCGTGTGACTGTTATTTGAATTACTATTAGTAGCAATTTGTCTGTATGTTAATTACAAATCTTTTGGTGTGCATATGATTTAAACAAACTATTGAGTATATCCTAGTTTCCAAATTTTCTTAAGTTTAATTTGATTATTACCTAGTGTTACTATTCCAAAACACTTGGCACATCATTCAGTAGTAATAATTATAAAAATCAAGTTAACAGTTACGTGGGGAAATAAAAAGAATAAACGTTTATCAGTAGTAAGGATTAGAACTGTCGAGAACAAAAAATAAAAAACAAATAATTGGTTTCACTTTACTTATCTAAAACACGGAACTCGACTATTTTATCGAATATTCCATTTCTAATATCACCATGAACTAACAAATGCTTACTTGAACCATCGTTCTTCATTTCCGGCTTCATGGTTTAAATTGATGTCCTCCCTGTTTAGTATACTAGGTTCTAGCAACAAATAACAATGATACTTTAACGTTATATGAAAAACATGTTCAAGCCACTGATCTTGTCGTTATTCACATGGTGTCCCCATCAAATGTGAATATTTTTTTCTGACTGATTATAGAAAGTAGCCATTGGGGGATTCTCAGCTTCGAAGAGCCTCGTTTATCATCCGCGGAGCGATATTGCTTGCGAATGGTGTCATTTTAGTCTTTTTCACCTAGACGGTTTGGGAAATGGTGCAAGTGGACACAAACAAAACCAAACGATGAAAGTTACTTTCGATTCGTTAGGCAAAATTGTTCTCTAGAATTGTTTATAAAAGATTGGTGTGTGAAAAGCTTATTACTATCCAAAAGACTATTTAGACTGATACTAACAGAGTGTAATCATTTAATCATTCTACTCCATTTTCCCATTCCAATAGTGAGGTTGGATATTCAATGTGTCATTGAATTCAACAATTACGAAATATTAAAATCGCGGCTGGTCGGTAAACTAAATAGCTCAGTGCACTGTTTATTCATTTAATACAATCCATTAAATATGTACCTGCATACCAAAACCACATAAAATTGTTTGTGGGTAGTCGAATGGTTTGTGTATCTAAATGGTTTTGTCAGCCATAAACACCGTATAGCTTTGCATACATGTACGTTACCCCAAGTTTCCATACCACTTTGGCACAATGAGATGAAACTGACAAGATTAATACTATAACATACTTCAACAAGGTAGAGTGAAAAGATATGTGTTATGGAATATTGGAACTCAAGAACTAGATTAAGGTAAAGAGTGAATGTACATGGATCACTTTGATATATACGTAGTCATCTCATCTGATACCTCCAACTGCTGGTCTAGATTACCATGCGGACTTCAACCAAATAGTCTGCATCTGCAAACATTACTCATACTAACAGTTAGCGACTTCATAGACTGATGTCACACCAGAAATGATGTAAGTTGGTAAAGCCGAATTCGCTTTCCGATTTCGTGCCGAAATTTTATCATTTATAAACTCATCAGGGTCGACGAAACTTCTAGGATAAGTGAAATGGCATTCAGCTACTTCACTGTGTATGATTAATCTAGGTGGTAGTGTAGACTAGTTTTGAGGTAACATTTTGAGGGTGAAAAACTCATTCCAAATATGTTTGCATTGTCACTTGAGACGTGTTGTAGTTGTAATATGACAGACATGATCACACTCTGCATTACGAAAGCAGTTTGGCTCTTCATCTTTGACATCATGGTGTTGTCCCAACTTTGAAGGATCAAGTTTACGACTAGTCAGTGAGAGTAGTTCTGCCTTATGCTTGCAAATCCTGACTTCTCCAAGTTAAGTGTGTTCAGCGTCTCTCTGTATTCGATCATCACCGTGTCCGAGGGATTGGTGGCTTCCAGTGGTGACATCAAATTGGCAATTATTAGGATCCCAGTGTATGTTCGGGTGCAGTGATGATAAATCTGTGGGTGTCACCATCCTGAGACGTCGACTGGCTTTTTGGTCATGTGTTAAGGATGTCATCGCAGCTGCTTATATATCGTCCATCATTTGTATACACTAAGATTAGTTGGAAAATTAAAGGTTTCAGACTTAAGGTGTGTCACCTTGATGTAGAAATAATTGTATTTCGCTGGTATATCAGACCATAACGACTGCCAAATGATTACTAGTGATCCATCGCATATTTGTCATTATATTCTGACCTATTAGTCAAACAGTATGTACACTGCGGCTTTAGTTTTTTCCATTTTTCTACCGTGATGCTACTACCATCGTCATGTATTCTGTTCGTTCTTAAAGTAGACTTTGTAGACATTCGTATTGCACTCATTAAAACAAATCTTAACCATATCCTACTAGTGTTAATACAATATCCCACTGGTTTTTTTCAGGCATACTTGTAGACTCACTGTTTTGTTACTCCTCGATCAGGTAGAAAGTTTTCTAAGTTTCTGATGTTATTGTATTCTCAATAAATATCGCCCTTTTCTAATTTCAGTTTTTTTATTTTTAGGCCATAGTCAGAGTGGACTTGCCTATTCTTCAGGACTGGTGTCACGAAGCGGTATGTTCTCTGTTGCTTTTAAGTTTATTATTTAAATAGCCTTTCAACGTGCTGGCCACACCTTTAAGGCAGATTAAGGAGCTTGGATATGTTTCTGAATCTCGCATACTGGATATACATAATGTTGAGGTGGGTTAACTTTTGTATTTTCTGTTCTAGTTGTTTTGTTATTTGTTGCATAGGATAATCTGGATTGTTTGTTTGATAAAGGCGGTATGTGAACTTCCCAACTATGCTTAAAATAAAAGACTACATAATGCTTACATAATCTCAAATTTTTAATAGTATGTTTATGTAAAATAGTTGTTTTTCTTCATTTCCACATTTTTTTTATCCAGGTATATAGGCTTTTTTTCATTTTAAGTGGAGTAATTGTTGTAGTTCTTGATATCAAATTCATCTTACCTATTTTCCAAACCATGTTACTATTATTGTTGTCATACTGAGATATGTCTCGTTGTATTTGTTGTTCAAGAGAATCTTCTCTTTGATGGTGTCCATTAACTATTAAAGCATCTCTTCAAAATAGTGTCTCTGCTGTTTGGATCTATCCAGTTTGTCCTCAAACAAATCGCACAGTGGATCTCATAATTAGAGGTTAAGTTCAAAATCCCCGACAGTTTTAAATTCCTTTCGTCTGTATAATTTAACGAGAGGCGTTTAGAAGAATGTCTGGTGAATGTGATTACAATGGAGAGTTCTTTTAAAACAGGTTGGCTATTCACCTCTCTGTGCAGTTTTTAAGAAAAGGTATTTCCTCTATTAGCTGTCGCAAGCCTCACAGAATATCCCGTGAACCCATTTAATTCCTCCACTGCCAAATAATCCTTGCAAATTTTAAAACAATAAAATTAACTTTATGTATCACTAATTAAAATAAAGATGGTTCAGCCAGAAAAATTCACTGAACTTTCTGTAAATAATTAGCAATACTTTGGAATGTATCTGTGTTATCGTAACAATTCTGTCAATCACTTGTGTTTGTATCCAAACCAAAACCATTTGAACTATAACATGGGAAGTATATCAGCCAATTAGCATAATTACGTATGACGAAAATAATTTTCTTGTGTTTCAAAACATCCCAATTTTTGTTTCACATTATTCAAGGTTCAAATGGGTAAAATGATGGAGCAAGGACCAGTATTAATCATTACATTTCAAGCGCAACAGATAAATTGTATTCGTGATAAGAATGGAACTGTACGCGAGGGTGATCCAAATAAAGTATTGCGTGTGACACATGTTTGGGCTTTGTGTCGTGATCAAAGTGAAATGCACCCATTAGCAGCATGGCGTTTGTTAGACATTGCCATGATGCCCTCCGAACAGTGGTTGTAATATTTATTTCATATTGTTACTCTAAAGATTGTATGTTTCAAAAATAATTATTAAGTATCTTGTTGTTAATTTTTAAACACTAATAATGTATGTACAGCTCTATTTATTCAACATTTTACATAGCTTAGTGCTTTGCTTTTTGACTTTTTTCGACTGATTAGTACACGCACAACTATCAAGGTTTTGTGCATAATTTCCTAATTCAGGTGACATTTCTTCTACGTAAAGCATTTATATTTAACTATTGAACTAGATTTTAGTTTGTATGATGAACATAATAACAATATATTCTGTCTTTTTTATTAGACAGTTTAAAATCACTTCCTATCTTCTTTTTCTTTCTTTTAAGCAGTCAAAGTACTTGAATGTCTACTTATTCTAAGTTATTTTATGTACATATTTAAATATCTGTTCTCATCAACAAAAATCTAGGAAAAACTAACAGCAACGAAATAATCACGTATTAGAGATACATGTAGTATTTAAAGCATGCAGATAGGATGTGATTATAAATGCATTCGTATTAATCTTTCTAAGTAGCATTACTGTAAGTGGCTTGTTTCGATATGATATACACATGTTTTGAAATAGTCAAAACTTTAGTTAGGTACATTTATATATGACTTCGTGTCTAGAATAACGTATTTGGTTTTATTGAAGTAAATCTCAGAAATTCATCTCTTTATGGACAAATCAACATAGCAACCAATTCAAATCGTCATCAACATATTTTCTTCCTGCAGACATATTCAATTAATCTATCGAATAGTTGGTCTAAAAGGCCACTAAGTGGTCTTGATAAAAGAACTGGTATTTCATAACCCACGCTAAGTTTATCCAGAAATGTACTGAGCTCAACTAAAATGGGATGAATACACGATATGATTTTATAAAGTTGTATGGTAGGAAATACAGCTGGTCAAAACAGGTTCTTAAAAGTATAAATCTCAAAGCGTAGGGTGTATTGCTATATTCGGAATCTAGTATAGTTGATTGTTACGTGGATTTGATACATACTTCAGGTTCGTTATCACTTTGACATGAATAATATGCCACCCTTAGCATATTACATACTGTCCACTTTATATCACGGTCTACTTACCTATCTATCAAATCCAAATAGTATCTCTATAGCCTCTAGTATTTAGACGTAATTTGTTATGTGGCTAATAACATATTTTAATTTTTTGACCGTAGCTATTTCCTAGTGCCTTCCACATTCAGAATATACTAATTTATTACTTGGTAATATTTGTAATTCGCGCCTTAAATACTCCGGTTATCATTTAGACTTTCAGTTCAAAGCAATTAATGTTATATATACAATATTATTTTCACACTCCCTGAAATTCAGTATACCACGGCAAAACTAAACATATCTATCTGATGTTTAAATGACTTAGATTGTCCACTGCATTCGATGTCTCAACACTCGACATTTACTTGAAATTCAGTATGATTTTTATAAATAACGTCTTTTGAGGAGTATAGAGCTTAACAGAAGTGTATATCTGTCTAAGCTGCTCAGTGCAAATCAGAATCAAGGTAAAATAACAAGACGGTTTTAATAGCACCGGTATCAGTGAAAAGCTAATCGTATTTATGATTCCAAGAGACTTACATAGATGGTAAACACTCCATAAAATAAGATTTTCCTCTTCGAAGGTAGGAAAAATAAGTACTTGTGGTCTCATTTTAGTTTCGCTATCTCTGGAGCGTTTGCACATCGATGTATGTTGAACCCCGCACTTAGGATTCTAGCGACATACTACTAGTACGTCCTCTATCTGTCGATTCGAAATATTTCGTGTGTACTTTTCGAAGGGTCATGTAAAACTGGTGTATGATGTCGCTCTCTCACTAATCCTCAGATGACGTGGCACTAGTTAATTAGACAGTTGCAGGTTGATATTACTTACAGTCGGTTGCAGTGGTGTAGATACTCTCATTCTGTCCATTTAGTCTCTGAAATACTCAACTTCCTCCCCACAAGTCAATTCTTTTATCTCGAATCATATTCACTTAGTCTAATCCCGTTTTTAACTGTCGCTGATGTTTTTCTGCTACCTTGTTAATTATCTTCCTGTGTGGCAACTTGGGCCGGTGCATACATGTAACAGATTCTACGTCCCATGCAACCATCTCCAACATTCCAAATTACCTTCAAGTAGCCGTGCAGATTATCTAAATTGACAGGTTTCGCAAAAGCGATTATTTGCTGTATAGTCTCAGTAGCCACATATATTTCTAAACTTCCACTTAGTTTGTATGAACCTACTAGCTGGCGCATATACCTCACTGATTATGATAGCCTTCTACTACCCAAGTCACAAATGGTCAGTAGTTATTGTGATTTTTTTCGTATGATGATGTTCACTGTATTACAGGAGCTTTTAATTTGTAAGGTTTTTATTCTGATTTGATCGGTAAAGTCACCTGCGTCCACTATAATATCGGTTGTTAGTGCTTCAAATATATAAACATACTAGGTGTCTTTTATTCTCATACATGTTGCTTGAAATAAACTATACAGTTTATGAAGACGTGGGGATTATGAGGACCACACACAAGTAGTCGAAGGGAGCGTTTATTTTTATTAGTAAAGCTTTTGTAGATAGAGGGATTTAAGAGGCAAACCAATTGTCACAGCGATAATATATGCAGTAAAGTAACGTATCTGTGATGGTGTTTAGTAATTTAAATTAGGATAAAGTGATAACAATGAACACTGTTAATAGAGGCTAGCCAAAATTGTTGTGGACTAAACAGAATTCACACAGAATGGTAATGATGAAGCTTGTAATCTAAGAACAAATACGTCCAGAAGTAATACCGGAGGTAAGAGGAAGGTGCGTGTAAAGTTGATACAAGCAACTCGCGATTATTATAAATACTAGTAACAAACCTAGTGTCCAGATGTAGACATCGATTTAGTACGCTGGAAGTAAACATTAATTTCAAATAAGAACTAGAGGTTATGAGCGATATTCGATGTATAACATTTATTAGTACTAGTTAAAACTTTTACAATCAATACTAATAGGCATAAAAATTGAATGGGATCCAATATATACATAAATCTCGACAAAGATTTGCGCACCAACTCCAACTTTGCCGTCTCTATAAATCACACAACCATATATATATTCACAAAATCACATTCCCCTTAATTGACCTGGCTTTGTTTTTTTTTTTTTATAGAGAAGTGGATGTTAACAATTAATTCTTTTCAATTTACGTATCGACGATATGGCGCCTTCCTTTTCTGTTTTTTCTAAAATATTTCATATCGCGGCTCCCAACTGTACAGAAACTTTCGAATAAGTATTATATTTTAAAATAACCTAGTTTTCCAAAAAATAAGAGAGTATACAAAGTAAACATCCGAGCACCATACTCCTAAATATCACTTTGTAGTGTTTTCAATAGTTTCTCACGTTTTATGGCTATTTCTGTTAGTAAGAATATCCTGACGCTATGATCTTCAATTTGATTAATTTCTTCTCGGAGTTTGTTTACGATTTCAGCTAAAACTTCTTCTTTACCTTTACCGATAATGTTATTATTTGACTCCATGTCGATTTTCTTTATATGGTACTGAAATAGGTTTTCTGCATATTCTATCCATACACAGTTGGCGCATCCAGATTCACAACAGTAAGGACGTTGTGGCAGTTCTGGTTCCGAGTCAGTATTTGAAGAATAAGTCCGCTGCCATTCCCTTCCTAACCATTTCGATATACTGAATATTGTAGGCTGATTCAAATTCAGTTTACGTAAGAAGCCCATAGACATCCACTCCGTTGTAGGTATATAAAACAAAACAGGAAATAAGTAAGTATTTAGCAAAGACTAATACTTATAAGTGAACGAACAATTACTAGTAGAAACCATGTGTACTCATTTGCTGGATAATATACTACTTATACAATAGTAATTGTCGTTAGAGGTGATTGGAGAAATCTGTACAATTACATCAGTGAATGTATTGAAAGACTTGTTATACAGCTTTAAGGAGGGACTGCATTGGATTTCACAGTCCTACAGTATTTAAAACACGCAGAACTTTCTAACTTTACAATGATGTGAAATATGCGCGATTATTCGAAGATCACTTTTGTAAGTGATATATAGGAAATCTAAGAGACTCATATTGGAATAATCGACGAAAATATTTATGCATGCATCTAAATAAGCTAAGGTTATTTTTATGGATTATCTTCTTATGGTTAAGGGGTGCAGCTAATGAAAGACTAACTGAAGGTAAAACTATCTTGATTAAACTTTCAGATTGCATATAGGCATCACGCTAGTTGTTGGATGTCATAACATTTTACGAAATTTCAAAATATGTAACTGCATTTGGTTTTAATTCGACAAATTAAGTTCATATATAAATTTGTCAAAAATCCGATTCAGCAAATAGTAGTTAAAAGTGTTACACATCCCATCATCTAAAACTTCGTTGGAGTTATATCAAGTTAATATGTATGACAGCTACTTCATTTCGACATATTACCTAAACAGACAGACACAGACAGTTGCAACGTAGAACTTGGTACATGCGTACGTCAGTTCAAGTTGCCATGCCTCAATTAGCAGATAAAGATTAAATTGTCGAATCAAATCCCAGAGTGGGGAAGATAGTAACAGAGTTAGTATTCATGGAAGGGAATAGAGACCGAGAAGATTTAAGAAAATATGATCCAGTAAAGAGAAAATTATGATAAGTTCACAAACTTAGGATTTGGAGGAAGACAAGGAATGGATGCACCTGCGCCATTGCCAACGATTTTGAGCCATATCACCCAAAGTCTCTAACCATTTATTACGAGCGTCACGCGGACCCCAAACAGGTAGTCTGCACCTATTAACATGGCTCAGCCCAATTGTCAATGACTTCATGGACTGGTGCCATGTTTTGGTTTGGCCGCCCCTAGCTTTCTTCCAGCCTACTGCTACACCAGACAGCATTGCTCGTCGAGGTAGGCGGTGGTCAGGCATACGTAACACACGTCCTAACCACCTTAGCTGATGAAGATTTACTACTTCATCAATAGACTTACCGTATCTACCTAGTACTCTATTCCTAACCCACGTATTGCTTACTCGGTGGTCCCAGAAAACACGAGCAATGCTTCGAAGACACCTATGATCGAATACCAGGAGCCTACGGATATCCTCTATCCTTAATGGCCATGTTTCGCATCCATAAAGTAAGACGGATCGAACTACTGCGCAGTAAACGCGTCCTTTGGTCAGTAGTCGGATGTCTTGCCTATGCCACAGATGACGCAAATTCCAAAAAGCTAGTCGGGCCTTATGTATACACACAGAGACTTCAGCAGACACCAGACCGTCAGGGCTGATGAGGCTGCCAAGATAAGTGAAGCGGTCAACACATTCAACTGCCTCACTCCCTATCACTAACTTCGGTGTCGAATCAAGCCAATCCTGAAGTAACATTTTGCATTTGGGTGGAGAGAATCGCATCCCAAACATCCTTACATTATTGATTAAGGTAGTCAAAAGATTCTGCATTTTATCAGCATCTTCGCCTAAGAGAACTATATCATCTGCATATTCTAAGTCAGCTAGTTTATCTCCTGGAAGGAGGTCAACCCCGCCGAAGTCAGACGATGAAAATGTCAACTCTAAAAGTATATCAATGATAAAATTAAATAAAAATGGGAAAAGCGGACAACCTTGACGAACACCACTGGAGGTAATCAGTTCTGATGACAATCTGCCATAAGCTCTCACTCGACATGTGGTGTTCGAGTAGAGAGCTTGTATAAGGTTAATGTACTTCTCTGGTACGCCTTTCATTGACAGACATTGCCACATAACCTTACGATCGATAGAGTCAAATGCCGCCTTAAGGTCAAGGAATACAACTATTGTTGGGCGTCTAAAAGTGTGTCTATGTTCAAGAACCCGCCGAAGTGTGAATAGGTGGTCTATGCAGCCGCGTCCAGGTCTGAAACCACCTTGGTTCTCTCTAGTCTGCTCTTCACGAGCTTTAGTTAGGCGTCGAAGTATGATTGAAGCTAATATTTTGGACACTATATTGGTTAAGCTGATTCCTCGGTAATTGTCACAGGAGGACTTCTGTCCTTTCTTATAGATTGGAACGATTAGTGTTTGAAACCAGTCAGATGGGATTACGCCCAATTCCCAGATTCTAGCCAGGATCCCGGTTAATCTCGCTGCTAAAACTGGACCACCATCCCTAAATATCTCAGGGGTCAACTCATCGGGTCCTGCTGCTCTACCTCGCTTTAGGTTCCCTATAGCCTTCTCAACCTCACTAAGACTTGGGGGACCAGTATTAACTTGCCATTCAGATTGCTTGGGAATGGTGGGCAACTGGGATGACGCCGAGGGCCAATTGAACTGTTCCCTAAAGTGTTCTGCCCATCGGTCCAACCTTCTGGATTGACAGTGAATAGTGCCCCCATCTTTTTCTGCGATAGTCTCACTTACAGTTGGATTTTTGATGCCCGTTTCCTTGATAAGTCTGAACAGTTGCCTACTGTTACCTATTGCCGCTGCATTTTCCATCTCTTTACCTTTCGCCACCCATCACTGCTCACGATCATTCCGTAAGCTTTTAACCAGTTTGTGTTTAAGTTGCCTTCGCTCCTCATCGTATTCAGAACTAGACGGGATGTGTTGCCGAGCATCTATCAGTTCAGTAGATGCAGCTGAAATCCACTGAGTTTTCCTAACTTTTTGGTTTAGTTTACTAGTAGATATCACTGCTGTTTCGACAGCTTTTTGGATATCATTCCAAGCTGACTCGGGGTGGGTATCGTTTATGCAGTTGACTAATTGGTTTTTAAGTTGTTCCTGAAATATATTCTTGACTTTTTCATCATTAAGTTGGACTCTTATGGGGATCTTTGCCGTAGGTCTTTTACATCCAGTGAGACGCAGACTAATACGCGCTCGTATTAAAGCGTGGTCTGAGTCTAAACATGTGCTCCAAAATGAGCGGCAGTCTTCTATCGAGCCTCTCCAACGGTGGCTGATAGCAATGTGGTCTATTTGAGACCAACGTTGAGTTGATTGTGGAGGCCGCCATGTCAACTTATGTCTTTCTTTATGTTTAAAGTTAGTGCTTGCGAGAAATAGACGATTATCTGAGCACAGTTGTAATAAACGGTCGCCATTACCTGTTCGTTGGGCCTCGACACAATTCGATTCATCTAGGTGCCTTTCGGTTTCGTCTAATCTACCTACTTGGGCATTAAAGTCACCAGCTATAATCACTACATCAGTACGCTTAGCTTTACGAAGGAGGTCTGAAAGCTTTCTGTAAAATTCATCTTTTACTTCATCTGAGCTGCAATCAGTGGGAACGTAGGCAGAGACAACAAAGAGGCAACGGCGTGTGTCCCTATCTTTCCGAGTTCTTACCGTCCCGTTTAGACGGACAGCGCATAACCGACTGTCTATGGGAATCCAGTCAAGGAGAGCCTGTTCAGCTGTTGAACTTAGTGCTATACCTAGACCAGCAAGGCCTCGAGTGGTAGCGGTGGGGTCTCCGGAAACACGAAGGGTGAACCGGACCGGTTCCTTGTTTTCACAAGGTGAGGTCAGGTGAATGACTGTACTTGGATCCTGTATACGCGTTTCAGAGAGACAGCAGACATCGATGGAACGAGAATCTAGGGTCATGGCTAGGGAGGCCTGTTGTCCTATTTGGCCTAAGGTTCGAACGTTAAAAGCTCCGATATGTAGTTTAGTGCGAGGTTTCAGGAGACCAGGAATAACGTTTTGTGAACTCAAACCATTAGCATTAGAGGCGTCAGGTGATAAGGTTAGGCTCGTCGGGTTAATCGTGGGAATAAGGGAGTTATTGAGAGTTGAGGGTGGGATTTGACCTCGAGCAAAATGATCTCTTGTGCTGTTAGAGGTATGAGGGCGGTTATCACTTCCCGGTTGCCCACACCGTGGAAGGGTCATTCTTGAGGAACCTGAAAGAGAAAGAGGATTAGAGGAGGTCGTGATGACCTGAGAGTGTGACCGCAGTGTCCAGGGGACAGCTGTCTGAGGTCGGTCGAGTACATTAATTGTTGCTCCGGTTGTCAGAAGGGGGGGGCATCGGCCTCATGGCTTCCGAGGGAACTCGGCTTTCACCATGAAGCGTCATACCTAAACAATTATGCAACCAGTCGT
Organism: Schistosoma mekongi; assembly: GCA_034768735.1. Taxonomy (NCBI): domain Eukaryota; kingdom Metazoa; phylum Platyhelminthes; class Trematoda; order Strigeidida; family Schistosomatidae; genus Schistosoma; species Schistosoma mekongi. The sequence continues at coordinate 29,452,017 of CM068308.1, forward strand.
ATGCAAAAATATTACGAATTATTGTTGTGACAATGACTAACAGATTATAGCTTAGTACACAAAATGTAAGTGCAAACATAACGCGCATGCAAAATCAACATTTTGTACGACTTGAAATAACTTTTATTAAGAAAAGAATATACAGTAAAAATAATTTGACTGTTTAACGGTTTAGTCTTAATAAAACGCTTGTTCCACCGGAGGTTCAAACGGTAGCAATCGTTAACTCATTTCTTAATCCACTGGAGGTGAATCTGCTTGAGACGCTGATGACTCCTCTCAGGAATATTTAACTCTGGATGGACACTAAGGAGAGAGCTGGAATTTAATAACTCTTGCAAGTTACGATGAGTGTATGATTCGTGATCCATTAATTCGACACTTTCAGTTAAGCTATCACTTGAACATAGACATGATAAGCCAGAAATGGAAAGATATGTATGGAGAGGATCTAAAATGAACAAACATATTACTAGACAGTATCCCGTAAATTATTAAAAATCTAATTTTCGAAACGTTAAGTACGTCATCTTTGTGGGAGAATATAGTTTATAAGAACAGGAGATACTTTCTAATCTTTTAGACAAAATATAAAAAGCAAGAGTAAAATGAATCATCTCATACTACCATTTATTAGAAAGTAAAAATAACAAGCATTTCACAATCTGATGCACAAAAAGCCAACATGAATTAAGGCTAATTTAATTAATGTAATGATATATTCGCTGATGTATGTTAAGTGTCATCGAAAAGGCTACTATACAAGGATATATTTACAGATTTGGATTACTATATATGCCACAAGTGAGTAAAGTAGGTATTTATCAATATCAGGACTGATAATATCTATCTCCTAAAAAAAAACGAAAATTTACAACCCTTCTAACGACTGATTGATCGGAAATATCTTATAATTTGCGTGGCAAGCTAATTATAATGTCAAAATATTGTTTTATTTGCACTCAGAATGTCGAATCTCTAATCAGCAACAACTAGTAATTTGCATCGTAGTAACGAGTATCTTTTATTTGATAGATTACATAGTGGGTAGAAAATGTGCCCATACAGACAAATAACAATTTATCAAAATTTTCCATTGTTAGAAACACACGAGGAAACAACGACTGTTAAATATAGAGATGTAATTATTCATGTGGACCTTTGGTATGAATGAACTCTGCAAATTGTTCTATGTACTGTAACTAAGAAAATCAACTGGATAAGCCAAAAATAAACAAATATGAAGGTAACCATAAAGGTAAAGTAAGCAGAGCATCACGATAATTATGTTTTTACCTGGTGTACACAACTGATCGGGAGTTTTTGTAAATGCACCAATAACATCATTCCAACATCTTGTTATAAAGCGAACAGTTGCATCCTTATTGACGAGGTGGTGACAATTTAGTATCTGTTAAGGAAATGATCTGAGATATGAAAGTTAACGAATCAACCAACTTCTATTCACGATAATTTATTGGTTAAAATGTTTATTTTTAGTTAGCATGCGTTTACAATTTGTGTCGAAATGTGATATCATATTTTTGAATTCATTTGTCAATGACACCATTGAATACATTGTACAAAGAATTCACTCGAATTCGTTGAAAATACTAAGTATTCCAGCCACATACAACAGGATTTTGAGTTAACTGATAATACAGTATTTTAACAAGTAGTAAGCTCACGTACTGTAATCAAATAATTGCAGGTAAAGTGCTAAATAACCCTCATTTTCAGATATACTTTAATACTACACTCTGAAAGAAAAAAATCCTATTGGTTAAGTCCTCGCTGAATATTTATTAATATGTAGGACACAAAAATATTCACGAACTGCTTTGTTTTCATCTGTTGATTTTCGAAAGTTTTCTTTTGACTTGTGTTCTTTCCTTTTGCAAATAACTCTCGACTGTTTTCCATACTTTTAAAAGTGATGGGTACTTCATTCCATACATGCTTTAAGTAACATATTAATAAATAGTTTATCACACTAATGTTTACGTTTCACGTTACACGCCTAAGTTTCGATAACCTAAAAGACAAATGCATAAACAAATATATCAAGCGTTATCCTTATTGAATTGTGAAGTATGATCTAAACGCTGTGAAGAAATTTGTCGTCAAATATGTATAAAAGTGACAAAATGCAGAGGCAATATTATTTTTTATTACTACTAAATCCAAATATGACAGGATAGATACTTAAGAGAAATTTCAACGAAACGCTCATACTATAACTATTGGTGCATGAAGTGAAAAGTAGTTGGTAGAATACCACGGGATTACAACCTAAGGTCTACATAAAAATAAACATTGCAAGATTGACTCACTTTGAGACTAGCACAGACCCAAAATGTGTAGCATGTGTCGTCTGGTTTACCAATACGTCCATGAAATCCTTCTTTTTGTAAATTCAATAACCACTTGATTAACAAATTTCTGGACTTTGACCCAACAGGAATAACTGATTCCAATTTATTGATAAGCGATAAACTAGCTACGGCACAATAGGTAGCTCCAGCGTGGGCCTCTAAATCCGGGAGATTAGCGAATCCACCTTGGTAAGTCTGTTACATAAACGGATGAAAATATGAAAATTATTCATGTATATATATAAGCAAAACCGGGGACATTTAGAAGTACATTTACTGACAGAATAAATGTTATAACTTATTATTGAGCTGAGCGTTCTTTCAAATAATGAAATCCTATGTATAAGACAAGGTGGATTTGTTTTAACCATCAGGCACCATCAAATCTATCCTATAAATACTCATTTAATTTGTTCTTTGACAGAAAACACTGAAATTTTACTTACCAGGCATTTCGCGATGAAATCAGCAACATTTTCACAATTGATGTATTCTAGTCCATTCAATATATAACAACTGGCAACTGCAGAAAATACAAAACGCATGTCACGTTCTGCGCATATATCTCCAGCTTTGAACAAACCAGGTTCGTCTGAACATTGCATAGCCGATAATCCAACCAAAGTGCCCTGTCTATCTACACGAGACAAGTCATCGCCAAGTAATAGTAACGAAGCAAGAGCCGAATATACCATAGTTACGTGGCTTCCATCGTACTTTGAACGGTTCAACTTAGCCTAGAATCGGAGAAAACCTTGGGTGAAACTGAACAAAGTATACTCTAAAAGCAATGTGAGGGAACATAAGTGAAAGTGACAAAAAATTTAATGTAGCACAAATATTTGGGGAAAAGCCTAGTCACGTAATCTGTAAGACAATACTACCGAATACGTCTATGCAATCTTATGTGACTAAAAACCAGTTGTAAAACCAATAGGAAGACAATAGACTAAAATGATTAAAATGATTGTTTCAAAAATTGAAAGGATTAAAAATATTAACTGAAAATCGGAGAGTTATAAATAGATATAACAGTAATTTAAGTGAAAGTTATGAACAGTTACTGAAATAAAATGAAGAAAAAAAAGGCCAAGGCCGAGTCAGTCAGTCATTAACAACGTAGATTCTGGCAATATATGCTCATACATGTATGCATGTATGTATGTATATTCAACATAGAGCCACATTAGTACGATGAGATCAGATTTACAAGAGTAACACGACAGTGTAAAACAATAGAAAAGGATAAAGTAGAGGTGAGGCGAAACAAAAAGGTAAGGCATACCTAGTTTGCACACGTTAATGATAATCAAGGAAGGAGCACTAATTTTGTGATAAAGCTAAAACAATATGCGCCTCTAGTAAATATTTTAGTATTGATGGCATTCAGATGCTGGTATGCAGGAGCTAAAGTACATGAATGAGAAAATTAAGTAACTAACTTCACTGTCACTAGGATCCTTAACACAACACAATTTAAACTGATTCAATGAATATTAAAAACCACCATGTCCCGAATCACATTGCCTAAGCGAAATTTAAACAACTTTCCTTTTAACTCAAGAACTTTCGTAAATTTACGTTTCATGTAACCATACAATCTTTGTTAATATGCACTGCCTCAAATACTAATTATTCAGCCACTTGAAAATTCTGACTAGGGAAAATATTATAGGACTGTGCGGTAATATAACAAATATAGCACGTGAATTTTTAGTAAGGGCCAAAAAAATCCACGTGCTTGGGCTAAAGAGGTGGCTAAAATTTGGAGTTGATTTTGAGGGATTAAATGTACCACCCAGTGAGAAAAACGTATTCCAGATTGTGAAAACGGTTAGCAACCAAGTTAAAGTGAATTTGGTGCTAGTGTAGACACTCATGCATATATGAGCATCAAACGTTACTTAACAACGATCGATCAACATATCAAAGTAGTCTACAGATTAAGCATATAAGAAACTTGAAAAGTAGAAATAACAAGCTGTCTTATCCTTGAAATCTAAGTAGAAATTCGGTGTTAGAAAGACAATGCACATTAGAATGAAGTCTCCAAAGAGTACTACGCAATTAAATACTTTAGTCCACGACAGAATTCAGGCTTGGTAGATAACCTAACTCACATTCACTAACATATATCATGTTAATCCTAATTGTCTTATTTAAAATTCGCCATATATATTTTTAGTGAGACAAGACCTTACCTTTTCAGGATCTGATGGGCAACCAATGAGACTTGAGCCTCTGAAGCCACCACCATTATTTTGCGAGTCTGAAAATTAAGAATGTTAGCACTAGGTCAAACCATTAGACAGTATTTGGTGAGAATATATAAATTCTATAAGTTCGTCTTTATCCAGCTTGTCTAATGCGTCCAGGAGAGCTAGACCACCAGTTGCAAAAAATAAGACGACAATCCTTTAAAGAATTCGTGCCAAATTATAGCAATCAAACCTAGATGAATCGAGAGAGACCATGGAGTTTGGAAGCACTCCAAGGCATCTTTTAAAGTAAATTTGCAGTTTCTTCTGAATCCTATTGTCGCAATTGTGTACCATTAAGTCACACTAAAATAATGCACATATCCCAGATGTCCTTGGGAGACGAAATATTTCGAATTTCACGGCAACACTAATCCAGTTTCTAATATCTTTTGGTGAGCTAGTATAAACCAGTTGATTTCTTTGAGCTCGCGGCTTGATGATAAAGTTGTTGAGTAGCTTGAACACCATGTGGCTGAAACAGTAATAGTGACTGTTTCAGCGTAACTTGGCCATATACTAAGTACACTTCAGTTTCAAACTTTGCTGTACAAAATTGGCCAACCGTTTTTCTTCTACATATGAGTAGTGGTTAGCAATTTTTTAATTAAATAGTTGTATAGGCTCTAGCCGTTGACGCTGACTATATTTGCTTTGGTGGATACAACTAGCTGAATGAATTTGGTTAAGCCTCACCACCAGATCATGACACGGCTCACCGTGGAAAGTAACTCCCTATCTAGTCAGCCGGTATAGACGTGACCCCGTTAACTATGTACTTACAATCAAATATATCTCCCTCACCACTTATCGCTTCCTTCTGTGACTATTACAGTGGTTATACCTCTAATGTAAACTGATCATATACAAAGTGCGTTTCATTTGTCACGTGGTCCGGGAGTGTTTTGTTACGGAATGTACGATACTCACCGTTTTCCCTACAAAACTTAGACGAAAAAATAATTCAAGCGCTAAGAAGAGGAGTTATGTATAAATTTCTCACACGGAATTTTTCCTCAGTGCCTTCAGAGACTAAGTGCACATCGAGCCATCCCCTTAACTATTTAGTAGAAGGTGCCAACATTATCTTTTTAAGTAAAGTTTTCAAGTTGCCTTATTTTGACCTTAAGAAACTTATTGAGATCTTTAATTTTTTTCTCGTAAGAGTGTCTTCTAAGGAGTAATCTAGGACTGAATCTTACTAATGAAGTAGTCCGAAGAAGTGGCTTTGTCGTGCTTCTCTAGTCATTGCAATCAATTTAGACAAAACAGGTGTGACTCTTGGAGATCATACACTTACGCAGTCACTTGATCAGTCCATTAGATTCACTAAATCCAAATAGTTTAAATTTCTTGTCAAATAATTCAACGATCTACTTTGTCGAGTTCTTAGGAGAAATTTAAAAGAGCAGTGTTGATGAGAGAGTCATGCTCAATTAATTGAGCCTAATTGTTCCATGCTGTCAGGGAGTTAGTTCTGTAGAACCTACCCGGCAGAATACTGTGCCGAGATTAAAATACCAGGAAATTATTAATAACACGGTTACGAGGAGGGCGAAAATTATGGACAGCCAGTCCATTACATGGCTTCTGTCAATAAAGTTGCGATTGTTTATCTGAAACATGTTGGCAGATGTAGAACATCTGGTTCTTTCTCCAGCAGTTATAGCAATCGCAGGCCTGAGATCCTTGATATTGCGGCCTTAATTCAATCCAAACAGAATAATGATACTCATTCTACCTAACCCCAAATCTAGGGTGCATGATTATCTTACATTTTTACCAGTTAAACTTTTCTTCTCGGTTCTTCTGCCGTCGAAACCTTTGTAGCCAGTGATATTGCTACAACTTTCATTAGTTGGTCACTCATTGAACTCTGCTAATACGGTATAACAACTTCAGCCGGTGAAAAAATGTATTACGTTATAAGATGTACATGCCAGGAAGACTGATTCACCATAATTGCATCACTTCTTATTTTCCGTTATGTCATCACTTTAAAGTCCGGCTACCTAACCGTTCACTGATCTGTCAGCCAAATATTTCTTGGAGTCAGTGGTCCTCCATACTCTTTCCAGGATAGTCCTTTAGTCACGTGCTGGCGAGTTGTACACAGTTTATCATATTAAATCTCACCGCAGCAATTCAAACTATACTATTCTGTCTGTAGGCTCTGTGGAATACGCAACCCTGCGTTCCCTCGTATTCCATTTTGACTTGTCGTAAAACACCACGTTGTCCGGAAATGATGAAAAAAGGAGATGTCATTTACGGGGCAATAACTAATCTGACTTGGGGCTCACCTCAACGAAGCGTGTATTATTGTCTTCGTCGCTCTGTATATTACCATTACCTTAAGTGCAACTTGGTGACTAATGAGCCTTATAGTGTTTGTTAAGCCTGGCTGAAGTGGTTAATGTGGACCAGACTAAGGAAGCCTTAGGATGGTGCAACACGCATCGAACATTACATAAGTCAAATGGCTGCAACACCCCACTATTCATGCAATAGGAAACAGGCTGAACAGACGATCAAGACACGTAGGCTAGTTACGTCATCGGAATGAACCGTCACGACTATATCTATAACCTCCTTGGCTATAAATGGACTATAGTGAGCTGTTTACTTAAAGTTTGTAGTTCCTGCTATTCATAGATCAATACACTCCTCAACAAAAGTAAAGTATCCACAGTACGGAAGGTGGAACTTTGGCCCCTAGGTACATCCCGATCTAGTGACACAATAAACCAGATTATTTTGGGAATAGGTCTTTATTCAGTAGCGTGGACAGGAGACAGTGGAGCGCGGTTCTAGTTATTCGAACACACAAATGCTTCTCAGCGTTCAATATAAGCTAATAGGAAATATAGTCCCTATGCAGAATAAGGAAGCAAATAAATACTGGAGCATAATTGTTTTGTCGTATGCTTAAGGTTTGAAGTGATTTTTTAATTAGTCAAGCTAAGTTGCTACAGCACCTTATCATCCCGTTTATAAGACTATGAGTATGAGCTACAACTGGAGTAGACTCACTAGAGCGTCGAAGGCAGCCAGGAGTTCCCACATACAATCCTATTTTGTTGTTTTCCTAGCAGTGCCCAGACACTGTGTAAATCTGATCATACTTGTGGACTGGTATGCTCTCGTGTACACTGTGCTACTTAAGAATAAAGCTATTATTATCAGTAAATTTAAAGTGGAGATTTTATTATCTGCAGAAGCTAAATGTTATAAATGGGAAACAAAATCGGGCCCTAAATTACCCTACTCATCACTATTTTTCAAGTTGCAGTTTTCGAATCGATCCTTATCGTCTGTCTCTCTCTGAGAATAAAGTATTCTTTGAGATTAATGTTTCCATAAATTCCATATTTTTCAAGCTTTTTCAGTGGTTTATTAATGAGACTTGATAAAATGCTTCCGAATGTCTACGCAAATCACATCTACTAGTTTTTTCATTTGCTGACTTATACCGTTCAGACTCCCCAAGTCATTAAAATAACTTTGGTGCATGCAAGACTACTCTTGAACCGCATACTGCCTTCTGTTGCACAGCATCCGTAGAGGCCACAACAGTCTGTTTTATTAATCTTGTTCATTGGGTTTATAAGGATATAACTTTACGACAATAATAGTAATAATGTGTCACCGTAAACAGACGAACGAGCTAGTCTTATAAGCATGATCAGTTTGGTGTGACTTGCATAATGCAATGATATATATGAAAGTCAATCGCATAAAATATCAATCAGTGGAATAAACACCTGTTGGAGCGGGTGCGAAATGAAGGTGGAAGTTCGTGGTGACTGATGTGGGATGTACACAGATTGCACGACTATCTACCATTCTGTCATTTTCACGAAATAAAATAAAATATATGCATTACCTTGGTTTCCAGCTTTTATTTAAATCATAATTCGTTGCAATATTATTTTTTCTGCATTAACTAGAAGTAGTTATCTGGGGACCATTTACTCCGTTTTCCTGCTATAAACGTCATCGTATTGTAGTGAGGTTGTTTTGATCGATCCGCTATGTTGTCTGCTTATGCATACATATATATTTGAAAATATACTGAAAATGTCTTTGGGCTGGTGAACCAGAGTCCTGGCTTCTTACTTTGTTCTTTCTGATTATCTGGTACCGGCCCGACTGCTCAACATTGGATTGGGGGCCTCGCTGAGGTGTTTTTATATACACTTATCTTGGCAAAGTTATTACACTTCCCTCCGAACATAGAAACTGGTCAAGCGTTAGGACGTAACAGTGACCACAGAGTTATACTTGACGGGATGAAAAAACCCAGAGCCAAATGGAAAAAGTTAAATTAGACAAAGGCAATAACATTAGGAGTGATAGTAATAATAAGATAAGTAGATTGTCAGTTCAAAAATCACAGTGCGTACATGAATAATGGTGATAACAATATATTCCCGAAAATACTAGTAATAATAATAATAATAATTTATTTATAGTAAGCGCCAGTCCTGTAAGTACTATTAGTGTGGCACTGATATACCGCCATCTCCCCAAGCTTACGGGCTGCTCTCGTGAGGAGTCGGTCTCCTTAAGGCCAGACCATAGCTGCTACCTTGACATGATGGTTGGGGTTGCTAATAGTGATGACCCAACAAAGCTACATTGGCTGCAACGTATGTCCCTCTAGGTCCTACCATTCCAAGCAGGTCTGTTGGAGAGCGATAAGACTAAAGGCAGCAACCTAAGATGTGAGCGCGAATTCGTACTGCTGACTGCAGTTGGGTATGTCAGCAGTAAGGTGTTTCCCTCGGATAAGCAGTATCTGCAGTGATGCTGCCTTCTTAACGAAAGGAAGGGGTTAGAAAAGGTCAACCCTAAAAATGTCACACCTCACCTTACTTCACGGATTTCCGTCTTCAGCAGTAATTCCTAAGAAATAGGGCTAACACTTCGAAAACTTCCCATAACAAGGTCGTGTGTGATTGGCCTCAAGCAGTTGCCTCTTGGGCTCTGCGATTGCGCTCCCAGGTCACTATGACCAATACCAACCCAGTCTCCTTTTCCGGTTGCTTAAGAAGTAATATCGTTTAATGGAGTGGGCAGCCAGAAAGTGACAACCGTCCCCATACATCTAACGGCACACGAGATCATCTTGTTCGAGATCAAGTCCCGCCATCAACTCCTAATAAATCTTACCCCTACGACCAGCTCTTCTTGCATAACTCTATCACCTCATGCCTCTAGTGGTGATAATTCGAGTTCACGAGCTATTATTCCTGGTCTCCTGAAACCTCGCACCAAACTGTATGTCGGAGCTTTTAATTTTCGGACCTTATGTCAAATAGAACAATAAGCTTCCTTAGCTATGTCTTTAGAATCCCGCTTCATCGATGTATGCTGCGTCTCTGAAACGCGTATACAGGATCCAAGTACAATCATTCACTTGACCTCACCTTGTCAAAATATATATATAGCCTTATTCACCCTCCGTGTCACCGGAGAGCTCACTGTAGAATCCAAAATGAGGCAATTTGTATTGAAGAATAATTGATGAGGCTGGTTTAGATACTCATACTCTTCCCCAGTCGAAATTCAAAACAAAAGGTTGGGTGAAGGACGGTTCTATGTAAAATTATTTATACGAACGTACATTATCACCGAAACAAATGTCACCAGCAGTTATTCGACGGAAATTGAAATAATCATTACAGCTTTCAGAGCTAAACGGGAACTTTATACTATCTTTTAGGTGGAGACCAAGTATTGCCTGTCCAGAAGGTAAGGTCTAAATCTGAAGAAATACCAATAACAAAGTATCAAAGGTTACTTGTTACAACACAGTACTTCAAGTTCTGGAAGTGTGCGTCAACCCACAATCAGAAAATATACTAATCCAGCCAAGTTAAACAATACAATCAAAAAGAGGAACAGATTAATATAGCAGTCGCCAAAGCCAAAATGTCTAGTGAAACAAAATACATGAAGTCCATGAGAATAATAGAAATCCAGTATAAACACGAGGGAAGAACAAATGTTACAATTGTAATAAATAGCAACTAATTCATTTGGAGTCAAAAAGTCATTAGTGTATTGCCAAGCGGATAAGGAGGGATAAATGTACTTTTAAACTCAAAACAACGAATTACAATGGAAAAATGTTACTTGAAGGGGTCTTCACACAGAACTTTCAAAAAAGATCTTACATTCACCGCCTCCACTCGACGACTTGCCGGTGTAGGTATAGCACAGGCTCTCCTTGACTGGATTACAGTAGATAGTCAGTTATGCGCCGTCCCTCTAAACCGGACGGTAAGAACTCAGAAAGTTAGGGACACGCTGTTGCCTCTTTGTTGTCTTTGCCTACGCCTCCACTAGTTACGGCTTATATGAAGTAGAAGATGAATTTTACAGAAAGCTTTCCACCCTCCCTCGAAAAGCTAAGCACACTGGCGTAGTGATAGTGGCTGGTGATTTTAATGCCCAAGTAGGTAGATTAAGTGAAACCAAAAGGCACCTAGGTGGATCCAATGGTGTCGAGGCTCAACGAACAGATAATAGCAACCGTCTGCTACAACTATGTTCAGATAGCCATCTATTTTTCGCGAACACCAACTTTAAACATGGGGAAAGACATCAGTTGACATGGCGACCTCCACAATCAACTCAAAGCTGGACTCAGGAATAACTAGAAAACCAATTAGTCAACTATGTAAGCTATTCCCATCCCGAGTCAGCTTGCAATGATATTCAAAAAGCTGTTGAACCATCAGCAATATTTACTAGTAAATTAATCCAAAAAGTTGAGAAAACTCAGTGGTTTTCAGCTGCATCTACTGAACTAATAGATGCTCAGCAACACATCCCATCTCATTCCAAATACGATGAGGAGTGAAGGCAATTTAAACACAAGCTGGTTTAAAGCATACGCTATGATCATGAGCAGTGGTGGGTAGCGAGAGACTCTGAAATGGAAAAGGCAGCGACAGTAGGTAACAGTAGACAACTGACCAGACTTATCAAGGAAACTAATATCAGGAATCCGACTGTTGGTGAAACTATCTCGAAAGAAGATAATAATAATAGTTTATTCTCAAGTAGCATTTTGTACATGAGAGCATACCAGTTTACAGGCATGATCAGAATGATATGGCATAATTGTAACAGAGTTTTAGTAGAATTACCGTTATGAAATTGACGATATACGAAGATACTAATTAATTAGGAAGCCAACGGTAGCTAGCTTCACAGTTTACAGTACTGCAGTACTAGAGGTATATTTTGTCTTACAGAACACTTCCAGTAAACAACCGCGCGCTCTTTGTCCCTGGTGCTGTAATCTCAGGGAATAGCTGCGAGAGAGCAGGACGAACCATGGAGACTATCCAGAGACAGGATAAGGCTGGTATTTTCAGATTTGGTTAAGGCAACCAATTTGTGTGGGCTGGTACTAGGCGGTAAGTTGTTGGTGCATTGATTGCGTTTCAAGCCAGCGTTTGGAGTAAGTTGCTTAAAGGGGATAAATTCCTTGTAAGTCCAGACCATAAACTCAAGGAGACGGTAACATAGATTATAAGATTGGAAGAAATAAAAATGTAATTAATTAGTGGTATCGAAATAAACAGTTCGAAACTAGAATCTTCTTTTTCGTTTTTATTTAACTTGTAGCGATAAATAATCCCCAAAATAAATAGCTACATAGGTTTCGACATTGATGCTGACCATGTTTGTTTTAGCGGACACTACTAAGTTGAAGGCACTCAGTCACGCATCACCACCAGATCACGACACGTCGTACCGTAACAAGCAACCATCTCTCTAGTTTGCCAGCCTAGACGTTGCTATCCCATTGCCGCTCCATTCACGATCAAATATAACTTTATTTATTTATTTATTTATTACGGAAATCACGCCAGTTTACAGGCATGGTCATTATGATACAAAAAGTTTAACTCTTTTACAATGGAACACAAAGTTTTTGCGAAATGAATGCTTGACTAATAATACCATTTACAAGACAAGCTGGAAGATACATTTCATTCTTGAGTTTTCAGGAATGTATTAGTAGAGAACACTTATTAATATATGTAATCAATTCAAAAAAGGAGTGTCAAAGACGCGACACAAAGAAGATTTAGATACCACACAGTTGTTTGAAATAGTCTATTGTGGCGTCAAGTACGAACATGTCCTTGTGTGGGACGGCACCTTGTAGGTGGACGATGGAGATTGGAGGTAACACATTAAAGCATCATGAGTAGATCACAAAGATGCAATTTCCTCTCCAGCGTGGACTTTGGGTTATATTTTCAGCGTGCCACGATAGTTGGGAACTGAAAAGATAAAGAAAAGGAACAAGCGAAAACGCGAGAGGGCACAGAATCAGTTAAGTACATCTGATTATAGTGAGACCTAAAGTGTACATATTGGATTAACTAAATCTCATTTGTTACTCGACTTTTTTATTCTGGGAAACGTCAACTGATACTAGAGATAACTATGGTAAATTTCAGATCTACTTTATCCTATAAGATAAAGTATGGGGGAATAAAGACATACTACATCACCTCTAAGAAGTGCATAGACATTACGAGTTTCCTAAGCACTCTCTTCTAGGTAGAAAAACGTTCTATTGCCTGTAGGTGAATAATTAAAAAGTTTTTAAAGACTACAAGTGCTTTTTATTGTTTAGTCGAGTTATAAGTAGAATTAAATGCCAGGAGGTCCATTGATAAATGAACCATAGTCTATATAAGTTGTGTTAAGTAAGTTACAGATGCTGGCATTGTCCAAGTGTAGGTTTATTGCCAATCTAAACTGTGACAATGAGTTAGATTGTCGTATGGTTTCTGGTAACCGGTTCCAAAGGTTAGCATAACGTGCAACAAAGAAGGAGGATTTTAGCTTACTAGTGGCTCTCTGCACTGTTACCAGAGAGTTTTGGTTCCGCAAGTCATACTTATGTTTTCCAGCAAATGTCAAGGCAGTACAATCTGTTATAATATCTTTATGAAGAATTTTATAGAGTATAGTAAGATTAAGTTTAATCCTTCTGACCCATAAAGGATCTAACTTCCAAGCACAGCATCTAGCATCATAGGGTCGGCCAGGGGTTAATAGTCTAGTAAGATGCCGTTGAACTTTCTCTATTTTTTGCCGATCTAGTGAACGCATGCAACTATATATAATTGGGCAGTACTCAAGTAGAGGTCTAACACAAGTTTTATAAAGAATAACTTTAGATTCGCTAAGACGATAGTTACGATGAATAAAACCAATAAGTCTACGAGCTTTAGAGACCTGTGATGAAGCATGCTCGGTAAAGGATAGACTTGTTGAATACCTTACTCCTAAATCACAGACGCCATTTAGATGACGAAATTCATGTTCGTTAAGGTGTAGGTTAATCTCGGGGTTAGATTCTCCGAAACAAGGTACCCTGACTTTTGTGTGTTAAGGGGAAGAAACCATTTATCACACCATTTTCTTAGTTTATTGAGATCTCTCTGTATTATGTCGTTAATATTTCGACCTTCATCTGGGTTGAATGTATAGACAACTTTGAGGTCGTCCGCAAACATAAAGGTCTTACCCTCTTGAAAACAGTGGCATATGTCATTAACATACATAATAAATAACAATGGTCCAATGACTGAACCCTGGAAGACACCACTGGTGATATTTTGAGGACGTGAGAGATATCGTCCTAGTTTCACTAATTGAATGCGATCTTTCAAAAACGAAGCTAACCAATCATGCAATTTGCCCGTTATCCCGAAATCTTGTAATTTATATAAGAGAGATGAGTGATGTACTTTGTCAAACGCTTTAGTGAAGTCAAAGTATAGGGTAACAATTAATTTTCCATCATCTCTATTGTTTATTATATAGTCGAAGTATTCTAGATGGCAAGTTATGCAGGATTTCTTAGACACGAAGCCGTGCTGGGAAGATTTAATTAGCTTGTGCTTAACTATGTGAGTGTAAATCTCCTCTTTTATAACTTTCTCCATGACTCTAGATAAAACGGAAGAGTGATTAATTGGACGGTAATTTTCAATGCTAAGTCTGGTGCCTTTTTTGAAGTGAGGGATTATATACGTGGTTTTCCAGGAACTAGGAAAAATTCCATCTTCCAAGGAGAGATTAAATATTTTTGTGAGCAGTATTGGGAAGGCTGAGCTACCATATTTAATCAAATTAACCGGTATTCCATCCTCCCCGTTATTAAATGAAGGTTTTAGTGATCTTATAGCATTTCTAACATTAGTAACTGTAAACTTTATGCCAGTTAATTTATGCTGGTTAAGGTTGCAGATCATCCCTATAAGTGGACTGTTTTTAGTAAAAGAGTGTGCAAATGATTCACTAAACGCTTCGCAGATCTCCATAGGGTTACTAGTTATTTTATTTTTGATTTTGAGAGTAGTAGGAAGACTGGACTGGGCATAAAGTTTCTTTCTGAGGGTGGCTGCTTAATAGGCTATTTTGTCAGGTAATTTCAGAAGCATTTTTTCGGCTCCTAGTTCTCTCGTTTTTCTGTAGTTTGCTATATTTGTGAATACTGAATGGATAGTGGAAATTACGGAAAAGTCATGCTGAACGAATAATCTCTTTCGTAACTTCCTTAGTTTGTTTTTAAATTTAACAGGGATGTATTCACTATTTGGGATATGTGGTTTAATCACTTTAAAAGGTGCAACACTGTCAAGACATAAATTTATATTATGGTAAAAAGCATCTAGTGAGTTATTAACTTCGTAAGAGGAGAAAAATATATCCCAATTAAGATCATGTAGTAATTTCTCGGTATTAGACCAGTTAATTTGAGCATAGTTTCTACGAGAATCAAGAGGATCGTTTGTTTTACTCTTAGTACATGAACATTCATTGACAATTAACTGGCAAATGACAACTTTGTGGTCGCTGCCAGGAAATTCAAGACTAGTACTGACTGAGTAGTTTGGGGCATTTCGTAAGAAGATTAAGTCTAATAAGTTGGACTTTCGTGTAGCTTTACGTACTACTTGAGTCCATGCATTACTTTCAAGTATTCCAAAGAATTTATCAAGGTGTGGAGGTCCATGCAAGGGGTTCCAAGTAACAGAAGGCATATTGAAATCTCCTCCTATCAACTTGGTCATCCCATCCTTTATTGCCTTCTGATTTATTCTCATTCGTAAGAGCGGGCTCAAACGTTAGAAGTTGCCTTGGTAATACCTCAAACGTAACTTGGTCATATATCGAGTGCACTTCGTTGGTGAGCACGGCGTGTTCTGGGCACGTTCATAACTGTGAGTTCGTTCCTGTTTATAGTTTTTAGCAGTATTTTTGGTGTGATTATCATTTTTTGCACATTTTGATTGAATTTATTTTGGTATTTTCATATATTGCATATGTATGATGACTGATCAGACTCCGAAGTTTGTTAAGATTAAATCACCCATACTCCCGAACTTTCAGCTCATCCCTTTCTGGACAGAAAACATGGAAGCTCGGTTCTGCTACGCAGAAGCCGAGTTTCGAGACCACGCTGTGACAGATCCACGTGTTCAATTCCTTGCCGTCGTAAGGTCACTTCCGCGTGAATTGAACAGGTACGTCACCCCTTTCTTTTTCAGCCCTGACTGCCTAGAACACTATGACCAGCTCAAAAGATCAATTCTCAGACGCGGAGACTTATCCGACAGACATCGTCTTGATGAGTTATTTCACACCATCGAGCTAGGTAGCGGTTTAGCGACGGAAATGTTGTGGCGCATGCGAGAGGTAATTGGTCAACGCACTTTCGACGAAGGTCTTTTCCGCCAACTCTTCTTATCAAAATTGCCACAACAAGTGCAAGCAGTTCTGGTAACGTTTAATAACAACCCAGTAGATGAACTAGCTTCATCTGCCGATTGAATTCTGGAGATCACCAGAACTCGCGATAATCAGGTTTATTCCATTACTGAAAAACCTCATGCCACCGAAGACGACGTGACAAAATTGTGTAATACTCTTTCTCGTGTTCTGGACCTGAAAGAAAGACACCGACCGAACGATTCTCGTCGACGAAGTACATCACGGAGAAGGTCATCGTCTCGACCTCGACGAAACGAAAATTCACATTGGTGTTGGTACCACAACACCTATGGAAAAAATTCCAAGAAGTGTAGAGACCCCTGTTGTTCCCCTAGATATAAACCCATTGTCGACGCATCGGGAAAGTATTCCGCCGGCCCGCGTTAGCGGCAACCGTAGCCGGTGGAAGCAACCGCCCGTTATTTGTCACTGACGTGATAACGAAGGTTTTCTACCTTGTCGA
Organism: Schistosoma mekongi; assembly: GCA_034768735.1. Classification (NCBI taxonomy): domain Eukaryota; kingdom Metazoa; phylum Platyhelminthes; class Trematoda; order Strigeidida; family Schistosomatidae; genus Schistosoma; species Schistosoma mekongi. The sequence goes on from CM068308.1 coordinate 29,468,933, forward strand.
TACTGGTGCAGAAGTTAGCGTTCTTCCTGCAGCTCCATCTGATCGCCATCATGAAGCTACTTTCGATTTACAGGCAGCCGATGGAAAACACATAGCTACGCTTGGTAAACGATACGTCTACTTAAACGTGGGTTTACGAAAGCCCAAACACTGGATTTTTACTATCGCCGATGTGAAAATACATATCATAGGCATGTATTTACCTAGCCACCACAACTTGCTTATGGACCCTAGTAAAAAGAGACTAGTGGATAGTAACACAAATCTCTACATTCGTGGAACCGCTGCAACAGGTTGTAGCTTATGTACTCTTCGTTTTAAACATTTAATTAACCCTTATTTTCAGCCGATACTCGACAAGTATCCAGATCTGAATAAGGCGTCATCGAAGTTATCATGTGTAACTAGCAACGTTGCACATCACATCACAACTACAGGTCAACCTGTATTCTCCAAAGCACGTTGACTCGCGCCTGAAAAACTAAGGATTGCGAGAAACGAATTCGATCATATGATTGGCTTGGGAATAATTCGACCTTCCAGTAGTCCACGGTCATCTCCATTACATATGGTCCCGAAGAAAGATAGCAATGACTGGAGTCCCACCGGTGATTACTGACGTCTTAACGCCCAAACTACGCCTGATCGTTACCCTTTACCACACATCCACGATTTAACGGCCACCCTGAAGGGAATGACAATATTTTCAAAACTCGACTTGGTAAAGGCGTACAACCAAATACCGATGTCTGAAAATGATATCCCGAAAACCGCTATCGTAACTCCATTTGGCCTTTACGAATTCCTCCGAATGCCTTTTGGGTTGAGGAACGCAGCACAAACATTCCAACGTTTCATTGATGACGTGTTCCGCGGGCTTGACTATGTCCATGCATACGTCGACGACTGCCTGATAGCAAGCCCAGACGAGGTAACACATATGAAACATTTGGACACAGTCTTTAGAAGAATGCAACAATATGGAGTTACAATAAATATACAGAAATGCCAAATTTAAACAACCTCATTGGACTTCCTGGGACATACTATTGACGCTAATGGCATACGACCTCAAAAACACAAGGTGGCGGTTATTCTGGAATACCCTAAACCAACCACCATCAAGCAGTTGCGAGCTTTCAACTGGTTGGTAAGTCTCTACAGACGGTTTATACCGAACTGTGCATCTATCATGAAACCACTAACGGATCAGCTTCGTGGAAATAAAAAAGTGGTCACAATGGATGCAGACTCAAAGAAAGCCTTTACTGCGACTAAAGAAGCAATAGCCAATGTGACTATGCTGGCACATCACAATACCGAGGCTCCTGTCAGCATCGCGGTTGACGCATCTGACTCAGCGATTGGCGCAGTTCTGCAACAATGGACTGACCAAACTTGGCAACCCTTAGCATTCTTCTCAAGACGACTAAACGATACCGAATCGTGATACAGCATTCTTCGGACGTGAACTGTTAGCCATGTACTGTGCTGTACGACATTTTCAACATTCCATAGAAGGCCGGGAATTTACAATATTCACCGACCATAAGCCACTGACGTTTTCTATGAAGTCATCTTCAGATAAGTACTCTCCGCGAGAGTCGCGTCATCTAGACTACATTTCCCAGTTCTCTACTGATATACGACATATATCTGGAGCTAACAATGTAGTTGCCGACGCCTTATCACGAATACACGCCTTGAATCGTATCCAAGGCATCGACCTTGTTGAACTAGCTCGACTTTAAAATGAAGACAATGATCCTCATCACGAGTTATCTACAACAACTCTTAAACTCCAAACAAAGACGATTGGAAAAGGTAAGAACACTTTAATTTGTGATTATTCTACAGGTAGAGCCCGTCCAATCGTTCCCAAGAGTTATCGACGAATCATCTTCGACACATTGCACAACCTCTCTCATCCTGAAGTCCGTGCTACGTCTAAACTGATTGCTCAGAGATTCTGCTGGCCAAGCATGAATAAAGACATCAAAGAATGGGCAGGCTCCTGTGTGGCCTGCCAAAAGAGCAAAGTAATTCAGCACAAAAAAATGCCCTCTTGGCACTTTCCCAACTCCCGATGCTAGATTCGACCATGTCCACCTTGATTTGGTAGGACCCTTACCAGAATCAAATGGATTTTCTTAGCTTTTGACATGCGTGGACCGTTTTACACTCTGGCCAGAAGCGATTCCCTTAATAGACATCACTACTGAAACGATTGCTTGCGCTTTCGTCGATCGATGGATAGCGAATTTTGGCTGTCCATCTACAATAACGACAGACCGTGGACGTCAGTTTGAATCTGGATTGTTCCACTCTCTGACTAAACTGCTTGGAGCAACGCGCTTCCGAACAACTGCCTACCACCCACAATTTAACGGGTTGGTAGAAAGATTTCATCGACAGCTAAAAGCATCACTTTCAGCTACAAACATCCCACAGTGGACAGAGGCTTTGCCACTAGTCTTACTCGGTATCCGAAGCATGGTAAAAGAAGATGTCGGGTGCAGCGTGTCTGAACTAGTTTGCGGAACGACTCTTCGATTACCAGGTGAGTTTGTGGAAACCGCTTCCACCCCAACAAACCTGGATATCAATTCTTACGTGAACCGGCTTACAAATGCTATGCGTTCAGTTAAGCCAGTTCAAACTCGACGACAATCGACAGACACTTTCATCCAACCCGCTTCAAAATATAGTACACACGTTTTTGTACGTCGTGACGCTCTACGCCGACCTCTTGATGTGACTTACGAAGGACCATACAAGGTTTTGAAACGTGAAATAAAGTACTATACGATCGATAAGAACGGACACGAAGAGAACGTCAGCATTGACCGCCTCAAGGCAGCTTACCTAGAAGGTAAACCCTTCGGTGTCCAACTCGCCACAACACCGCCGAAACTCGACATGAGCAAAGTCGCCATGCCTCAAGCAACAACCAACGAGCAAGTGGAAATTCAGAAGAGCTCCATAACGCCGAGAGCTACACGTTCTGGTAGGAATGTACGATTTCCAGAACACTTAAATGAACATTACGTCTATTAATTTTTTTTCCTAATTTTCCACTGTGTATTGTGAGGTTAATATATACAAAATAAAAAAATTGAGTAAAAATACTTTTTTTTTAAACTTTACGATATGCATCTTACACATTTTCGTATGTTTAAAAAAGAAAATTATCAAAAAACCTTTTTTTATTCATGTTAGCGTTGTCAACAATTTGTGCGTTTTTGTAGCTGTATTTAGTCGCCAAATTGTTTTTAAATATGTATATATCAATCAATCAAATCAATGCCTGTTACTCCAAGTGGAGCATAGACCGCCCACCAGCATTCTCCAGCCAACTCTGTCCTGGGCTTTCCGTTCTAGCTCTTCCCAAGTGCTGTTCATTCTCTTCATGTCTGTTTCCAATTCCCGACGCAATGTGTTCTTGGGTCTTCCTCTGTTTCTGTGGCCTTTAGGATTCCAAGTCAGTGCTTGTCTTGTGACACAGTTTGATGATTTCCTCAGTGTGTGTCCAATCCATCTCCAGCGTCTTTTCCTAATTTCTTCCTCAACTGGAAGTTGATTAGTTCTCTGCCACAACAGGTTGTTGTTGATGGTATCTGGCCAACAGATCCGAAGAATCCTACGCAGACAGTTGTTTATAAATACTTGTATCTTCTGTAGGATACTTTTCGTAGTTCTCCAAGTTTCAGCTCCATACAACAGGACTGTCTTCACATTTGTGTTGAAAATTTTGACTTTTATATTGACTGACAGTTGGTTTGCGTTCCAGATGTTTTTCAGTTGTAGAAATGCTGCCCTTGCCTTACCAATCCGCGCCTTCACATCCGAATCAGACCCTCCTCGTTTGTCGATGATGCTGCCCAAATATGTAAAGGTTTCAACGTCTTCCAGAATTTCTCCGTCAAGTGTAATTGGGTTAGTGTTTCCTGTTTTGTATCGGAGGATCTTGCTTTTCCCTTTGTGTATGTTGAGGCCTACTGCTGCTGAAGCTGCTGCTATATTGTTGGTCTTCTTCTGCATTTGATGATGTGTGTGAGAAAGAAGAGCTAGGTCATCTGCAAAGTCCAAGTCATCTAGTTTCGTCGATGTTGTCCATTGTATTCCGAGAGTGTCTTCAGATGTTGCAGTCTTCATGATCCAGTCGATGACCAGTAGGAAGAGGAAGGGCGAGAGTAAGCAGCCTTGTCTAACACCGGTCTTCACTTCGAATGAATCTGTGAGCTGACCTCCATGCACGATTTTACAATGTAGTCCGTCGTAAGAATTCCGTATGATGTTGCATATCTTCTCGGGTACGCCGTAATGCCGTAGAAGGCTCCATAATATTCTCCTATCCACGCTGTCGAATGCCTTTTCATAGTCGATGAAGTTGATGTAAAGTGGTGAATTCCATTCAATTGATTGTTCAACAATGAACCGTAGAGTAGCGATTTGATCGGTACATGATCGATCTTTACGGAATCCGGCCTGTTGATCTCGGAGTTGGCTGTCGACTGGCTCCTTTAATCTGTTCAATAACACTCTGTTGAAGACCTTTCCTGGTACTGAAAGTAGAGTAATGCCTCTGTAGTTCTCACAATTGCTGAGATCGCCTTTCTTTGGTATCTTGATGAGGTACCCTTCTTTCCAGTCTGCTGGAACTTGTTCTTCCTCCCAAATCTTCCTGAAGAGAGTGTGGAGTATCTTTGAAGTTGCTTCTATATGAGTCTTCAGTGCCTCCGCTGGTATGTTGTCTGGTCCTGCTGACTTACCGCTCTTGAGCTGTCTGATGGCCATTTTGATTTCTTCGACTGTTGGTGGGTCTGTGCTTATAGGGAGATCCGTGGCTGCTGCTTCGATGACTGGTGGGTTCAGTGGGGCTGGTCTATTCAAGAGTTCTTGGAAGTGTTCTACCCACCTGTTCCGTTGTTCATGCACTTCAGTGATTGGTTTGCCAGCCTTGTTCTTAATTGGCCGTTCTGGCTTGTTGAATTTCCCAGCTAACTTCTTCGTTGTATCGTATAAGAGCCTCATATTTCCTTCTCTTGCAGCTTTTTCCGCTGTCATTGCTAGGTCCTCAACAAATTTTCGTTTATCCAACCTGATGCTCCTCTTCACTTGCTTGTTGACTTCGGTGTATTCGGCCTGTGCCTTGGCTTTCTCTGCTCTTGTCCGACTGTTATTGATCGCTGTCTTTCTGTTCCTCCTTTCTTGGACCTTGTCCAGAGTACTAACAGAAATCAACTCTTTTTGGTGTTGTTTCTTGAGACCCAAAACCTCCTGAAATGTTGAGGTTATTGTTCCCTTAATCTCTTTCCAGTTGTCTTCCATATTAGTTCCACCTTCTTCTAGTAGATCATGAAATGCTTGGAACGTGTTGCTGAGAATTAATTTGAATTCGTTGCGTTTGTTAGTATCTCGGAGAAGGGCTGTATTAAACTTGTGTAATACTGCTGCTCCAGTTGTCCCGTGCTTCCTCAGCTTCAGTTTCGTTTTAGTTACCACCAAATGGTGATCTGAAGCTATGTCGGCTCCTCTTCTTGCTCTTACGTCTTCCATGGTCCTTCTAAACTTCTTACTGATGCAGATGTGGTCGATTTGGTTCTCCGTAATGTGGTCCGGTGAAACGCATGTAGTTTTGTGTATACGTTTGTGGGAGAATATGGTGCCACCTATAATCATTTTGTTGAAGGCACATAAGTTCACAAACCTCTCACCGTTATCATTCCTTTCTCCCAGTCCATGTTGTCCCATGATGTCTTCATACCCGGTGTTATCCACTCCGACCTTGGCGTTGAAGTCGCCCATCAGAATGTTCAGGTCCTTGGCTGAACATTTCTCGATGATTGCTGCAGCCTCGCATAGAACTGGTCTTTGTCGTCTTCGTGGCTGTCATTGGTGGTTGCGTAGCACTGGATGACACTCATTGCAATCCCTTCCTTCTTCGTCTTGAAAGATTCTGTGATGATCCTAGGTCCATGAGGTTCCCATCTTATAAGAGACTTCCATGCATCTTGAGATAGCACCAATGCTACTCCTTGTGTGTGGGGGGCGTTTTCTTCTTCGTGGCCGGAGTATAAAAACACATTTCCTGAGGATAACCGTTACTGTCCAGCTTGCACCCAATGCGTTTCGCTTATTCCAAGTATCTTCAGGTTATATCTTTTCATTTCTTCAGCTATTTGCATGGTCCTCCCTGTTTCCCACAGCGTGCGGACATTCCACGTACCTATATTAATTGTTGCTCTGGTTGTCAGAAGAGACATCGGCCTCGTGGCTTCCGAAGAAACTCGGCTTTCACCATGAGGCGTCATAACATACCTTCCAACTCCCAGGGCAGAGTAAAAATGGTTATAAAGGTTTTTACTGGTTAGCGTTTTTTTGGCACGTTTGTTGTTTTACGGGATGGGGTTGCTAGCCCCATGCCCAACCCTCCTCCTTTATCCGGGCTTGGGACCGGCAGCAACCCTAGGGGCTACAGGCGGAGTTAAATATGTATATATATATATATAAATGAAAGGCACATATTTAAAAATTTTCTTTTTTTATGGATTTTCAGGACGTTTGGAAACGACCAGAAGAAAACGGAAGAGAACGATTACACTTTGTACAGTTTTTTTATTATTTTTATATGTAACGACACTTTAGCATAGGCGCTGACGGCCAGAAGCTACACAACATCCAAGCTATCAAAGGAACGTTTACCAATGTTTAACGCATTGGGTTTTATCCTTTGGCTGGTACGTCATAGGGTCCTCACGAACCCATTGGGGGGGGGGAGTGAGCTGTAGCGGTAAATAATCCCCAAAATAAATAGCTACATAGGTTTCGACATTGATGCTGACCATGTTTGTTTTAGCGGACACTACTAAGTTGAAGGCGCTCGGTCACGCATCACCACCAGATCACGACACGTCGTACCGTAACAAGCAACCATCTCTCTAGTTTGCCAGCCTAGACGTTGCTATCCCATTGCAGCTCCATTCACGATCAAATATAACTCCTCTTCCATCCTTCATTGCCTTCTGATTTATTCTCATTCATAAGAGTGGGTTCAATCGTTAGAAGTTGCTCTGGTAATAATCCAAACGTAACTTGGTCATATACCAGGTGCACCTTCAAACTACAACGTGCATGATTATAGTGTTTGCAGTCTTAGTACCTTAATAAGCCATTGCTCATTGATTCTAGGTTTAGTGGTAAGTCGTCGAAGGTTTATTACAAGTCTTTCGATTCTAGATATGGGGAGATCAGTCGTTATCTAGTCTGCATTCTCGTGTCACACATTCAGCGGACCGAGTACTTCGCACGTTATACTAGAATTTGGACAAATCGGTAGTTTATTCAGTGCCTTATAGTCACTAAATAGTTGGTTTATCGCTCGTATAAAGTGATCTATGCTATCTAGCGTACGGATTTCTGCCGGTAAACTATTCCAAATGGTAGTGAATTTATGCACGAAAAAATTTGATCGTATTATAGTCTTACAGTGTCCCACCCACACTTTACCTGTATGATTTCTAAGGCTATAATTAGGTACATCGATGAACTTTAATATAGGGTCGGGGGAGTATGCTAGACGGTGTAAAAATTTGAGATAGAATGTCAAATTGAGCTTAGCTCGTCTTTTCCAAAGTGGTTCTAAGCCCAATGTCTCGCACTGCGTAGTATAATTTGGTCCATAATCCATCCCTAGTATATTTTTTGTGAAGTATCTCTGTATCCTTTCTATCTTTAGCTTATCCCTTATTCGGAGGCTGCTGAGTATGAGTGGGCAGTATTCAAGTAGAGGACGTACACAGACCTTATATAATATCAATCTAGACAGACAGACAGATAGTTACAACGCAGAACTTGGTACATGCGTACGTCAGTTCAAGTTGCCGTGCCTCAATTAGCAGATAGAGACTAAATTGTTGAATCAAATCCCAGAGTAGGGGAGGTAGTAACAGAGTTAGTATTAATGGAAGGGAATAAAGATTGGAGATAAGACTTAAAAAAATATGATTGGATAAAGCGAAAATTATGATAAGTTCAGAGGCTTAGAATTTGGAGGAAGACAAGGAGTGGATGCATCTGCGCCATTGCCAACGATTTTGAGCCATATCACCCAAAGTCTCTAACCGTTTATTACGAGCGTCACGCGGACCCCAAACAGGTAGTCTGCACCTATTAACATGGCCCAGCCCAATTGTCAATGACTTCATGGACTGGTGCCATGTTTTGGTTTGGCCGCCCCTAGCTTTCTTCTAGCCTACTCCTACACCGGACAGCATTGCTCGTCGAGGTAGGCAGTGGTCAGGCATTCGTAACACATGTCCTAACCACCTTAGCTGATGAAGATTTACTACTTTATCAGTAGACATACCGTATTTACCTAGCACTCTGTTCCTAACCCACGTACTGCTTACTCGTTGGTCCCAGAAAACACAAGCAATGCTTCGAAGACATCTGTGATCGAATACTAATAATAATAATAATAGTTTATTCTCAAGTAGCATTTTGTACATGAGAGCATACCAGTTTACAGGCATGATCAGGATGATATGGCATAATTGTAACAGAGTTTTAGTAGAATTACCGTTATTAAATTGACGATATACGAAGATACTAATTAATTAGGAAGCCAACGGTAGCTAGCTTCACAGTTTACAGTACTGCAGTACTAGAGGTATATTTTGTCTTACAGAACACTTCCAGTAAACAACCGCGCGCTCTTTGTCCCTGGTGCTGTAATCTCAGGGAATAGCTGCGAGAGAGCAGGACGAACCATGGAGACTATCCAGAGACAATTTGACCTTTTAATTATGTTGGGTTCATTAGTTACCTAATAATCCTATTCACATTGAATCCATACTGTAATTATCCATTGATTTTCAACACCATATACTCATTCATGTACACACACACACAAGCACACTTCTTTATTCAGAAATTTCACCCCTTTAATATCACTTGAGTGAAAATTCACAATTTCATCACACTCTTAATTGCACTGTATGACCTCTCCATTAATATAACTCTCTATGTATTTTATATGGTAAACAGTGTATATTTCCATTCTGTTCCAATTCAATTTATTATGATTATAAGTATTATTATTATTGCTATAAGTGTTACTACTATTAGTATCTGTCATCACTTATAAACTATTTCACTATTTCGTTTACAATTTGACCTTTTAATTATGTTGGGTTCATTAGTTGTCTAATAATCCTATATACATTGATTTTTTATACTGTAATTATCCATTGATTTTCAACACCATATACTCATTCATGTACACACACACACAAGCACACTTCTTTATTCAGAAATTTCACCCCTTTAATATCACTTGAGTGAAAATTCACAATTTCATCACACTCTTAATTGCACTGTATGATCTCTCCATTAATATAACTCTCTATGTATTTTATATGGTTAATAGTGCATATTTTCGCTCTGTTCCAATGTACTTTATTATTATTACTATTATCTGACTTCTGTCATCACATAGAAACCGATTCTAAATATTGATTACAACTTGACCTTTTAATTATATTGGGTTTATTAGTTGGCTAACAAACCTATTTATGCAAAGTCCAAGCTACGACTACGCATTGAACTCTTTAGAATTATTCTTTATTTTTTTCTTTTTCTTCTTTTTTCATTTTCGTTTTTTTTCTTTTTTTTTATTTACACGTCCTACATTACATTAGCGTTTATATTCTTAATACTATTTCGCTAATTTGATTTATTGAATTATTATACTCAACTGATGAAGCCCAAAATGGTTTCTTCACAACGCTTATTGTAAATGAGTAGTATGTGATTAAAATAAATAAATAAAGGATAAGGCTGGTATTTTGAAATTTGGTTAGTGCAGCTAATTTGTGTGGGCTGGTCTTGAGAGGTGGGTTATCTGTTCATTGATTACGTTTCAAGCCAGCGTTTGGAGTAAGTTGCATAAACGAGATCAATTCCTTGTAAGTCCAGACTATAAACTCGGGAAGACGGTGATATAGACTATGCGACAGAAAGAAAAAAATGAATTTAATTAGTGGTATCAAAATAATCAACTCCGCCTGTAGCCCCCACAGGGTTGCTGCCGGTCCCAAGCCCGGATAAAGGGGGAGGGTTCGGCATGGGGTTAGCAACCCCATCCCGCAAAACAACTATCATGCTAAAAAAACAGTTCACCAGTAAAAACCTATATAACCATTCTTACTCTGCCCTGGGAATTGGAAGGACTAATATGACGCTTCATGGTGAAAGCCGAGTGTACTTCGGAAGCCAAGAGGTTGATGCCCCTCTTCCCACGATTAACCAGACGAGCCTACCCTTATCACCTCACGCCTCTAATGCTAGTGGTTTGAGTTCACGAAACGTTATTCCTGGTCTCCTGAAACCTCGCACTAAACTACATATCGGAGCCTTTAACGTTCGAACATTAGGCCAAATAGGACAACAGGCCTCCCTAGCCATGACCCTAGATTCTCGTTCCATCGATGTCTCCTGCATCTCCGAAACGCGTATACAGGATCCAAGTACAATCATTCGCCTGACCCCACCTTGTGAAAATAAAGAACCGGTCCGGTTCACCCTTCGTGTATCCGGAGTCCCTACTGCTACCACTCGAGGCCTTGCTGGTGTAGGTATAACACTAAGTTTAATAGCTGAACAGGCTCTCCTTGACTGGATTCCCATAGATAGTCGCTTATGCGCTGTCCGTCTAAACGGGACGGTAAGAACTCGGAAAGATAGGGACACACGACGTTGCCTCTTTGTTGTCACTGCTAACGCTCCCACTGATTGCAGATCTGATGAGAAGTATAATAATAATAATAATAATAATAATAATAATAATTTATTCTCAAGTATCAATTTGTACATGAGAGCATACCAGTTTACAGGCATGATCAGAATGATATTGTATAATCGTAACAGAGTTTTAGTAGAGTTATTGTTATGGAGTTGATGATATACAAAGGTATTAATTAATTAGGAAGCCAACGGTAGCTAGCTTCACAGTTTATAATGCTGCAGTATCAGAGGTATATTTCGTATTACAGAACACTTCCAGTAAACAACCGCGCGCTTTTTGTCCCTGGTGCTGTAATCTCAGGGAATAGCTGCGAGAGAGCAGGACGAACCATGGAGACTATCCAGAGACAGGATAAGGCTGGTATTTTGAAATTTGGTTAGTGCAGCTAATTTGTGTGGGCTGGTCTTGAGAGGTGGGTTATCTGTTCATTGATTACGTTTCAAGCCAGCGTTTGGAGTAAGTTGCATAAACGAGATCAATTCCTTGTAAGTCCAGACTATAAACTCGGGAAGACGGTGATATAGACTATGCGACAGAAAGAAAAAAATGAATTTAATTAGTGGTATCAAAATAATCAACTCCGCCTGTAGCCCCCACAGGGTTGCTGCCGGTCCCAAGCCCGGATAAAGGGGGAGGGTTCGGCATGGGGTTAGCAACCCCATCCCGCAAAACAACTATCATGCTAAAAAAACAGTTCACCAGTAAAAACCTATATAACCATTCTTACTCTGCCCTGGGAATTGGAAGGACTAATATGACGCTTCATGGTGAAAGCCGAGTGTACTTCGGAAGCCAAGAGGTTGATGCCCCTCTTCCCACGATTAACCAGACGAGCCTACCCTTATCACCTCACGCCTCTAATGCTAGTGGTTTGAGTTCACGAAACGTTATTCCTGGTCTCCTGAAACCTCGCACTAAACTACATATCGGAGCCTTTAACGTTCGAACATTAGGCCAAATAGGACAACAGGCCTCCCTAGCCATGACCCTAGATTCTCGTTCCATCGATGTCTCCTGCATCTCCGAAACGCGTATACAGGATCCAAGTACAATCATTCGCCTGACCCCACCTTGTGAAAATAAAGAACCGGTCCGGTTCACCCTTCGTGTATCCGGAGTCCCTACTGCTACCACTCGAGGCCTTGCTGGTGTAGGTATAACACTAAGTTTAATAGCTGAACAGGCTCTCCTTGACTGGATTCCCATAGATAGTCGCTTATGCGCTGTCCGTCTAAACGGGACGGTAAGAACTCGGAAAGATAGGGACACACGACGTTGCCTCTTTGTTGTCACTGCTAACGCTCCCACTGATTGCAGATCTGATGAAGTAATAATAATAATAATAATAATTTATTCTCAAGTATCAATTTGTACATGAGAGCATACCAGTTTACAGGCATGATCAGAATGATATTGTATAATCGTAACAGAGTTTTAGTAGAGTTATTGTTATGGAGTTGATGATATACAAAGGTATTAATTAATTAGGAAGCCAACGGTAGCTAGCTTCACAGTTTATAATGCTGCAGTATCAGAGGTATATTTCGTATTACAGAACACTTCCAGTAAACAACCGCGCGCTTTTTGTCCCTGGTGCTGTAATCTCAGGGAATAGCTGCGAGAGAGCAGGACGAACCATGGAGACTATCCAGAGACAGGATAAGGCTGGTATTTTAAAGTTTGGATAAGGCAGACAGTTTGTGTGGACTAGTCTTGAGCGGTGAGTTGTTGGTGCATTGATTGCGTTCCAGGCCAGCGTTTGGAGTAAGGTGCTTAAAGGAGATCAGTTCTTTGCCAGTTCAGACCATAGACTCGGGAAGACGGAGACATAGATTTTGCGATAGAAAGAAATAAATAAATTTGATTAGTGGTATCAAAATAATCAGTTTCAAACTAGAGTCTTCTTCCGTTTTCATGTTTTTTTTTTTATTTACTACAACGTACACGATTTTAGTGTTAGCAGTTTTAGTACCCTAATGAGCCATTGTTTATTGATTCGAGGTTTAGTGGTAAGTCGTCGAAGATTTGATACAAGTCTTTTGATTTTAGATATTGGGAGATCAGGCGTTTGAATATTAGGATAGATTTGGTAGTGCGGATATTTTGTGGTAGCAAGTTCCAGAGTTTGCTGTAGAAGACGATAAAAAACTTACCGCGGTGTTGTGTTTGGTATTTGTTGATAAGTAATGTTGCTTCGTAGTTCCGAAGTTCGTATCTAGGCATTTGGTTCCACATGGGAGAGAAACCCGAGAATGATATTTCGTTGATTACTTTATAGAAGAATATTAAGTTGTGTCGTAGTCGGCGACGACACAGGGGTTCTAAAGAGAGTGTTTCACATCTAGTCGTGTAGTCCATGTTTCCGTTAGTTGCCAGAATTCGACGTGTGAAACATCTTTGTACACTTTCGACGCGTTTTCTATCTATGCTATTCATACTCGAAAAGATAAATGAGTAGTACTCGAGTATAGGTCTTACATATATCTTAAACAGAGTAAGTTTAGCCTCCGTTGTATGGAAGTTTTGAAGAAGGAAGCCTGTTAATCTTCTAGTTTTAGAGATAATAGAGGAGGCATGTTCCGTGAACTTTAAGTTGCCGGAATATTTAATACCTAAGTCGCTTGTTGATTGGAGTATTTGGATCTTTGACCCATTTAGATAAAACGTGGACTGTGGGCTATAGTTGCCTATGTGCATGATTCCACATTTACTGTAGTTAAGTGGTAGTTGCCATTTTTGGCTCCAGGGAGTTAGGTTATCGAGGTCCTTTTGAATTAGAGTCATGCCTTCTTCTAAAGAGTCCGGTTTAAAGCTATAAACAATCTTGAGATCGTCCGCATATAAATACGGTCGACCATGTTTTATAACGTTATTTATGTCATTTATGTAAATAACGAACAATAAGGGACCCAGTACACTTCCCTGTATAACCCCGCTGGTAATTGGTTTAGGCGATGATAGACTATTGTTGAACTTTACTGTTTGCTTTCTCCCTTTCAGGAAAGACGCAAACCATGAATGAAGTGGGTCTTTGACCCCATATGACTTAAGTTTAATGAGCAGTCGTTTATGAGGGACTTTGTCAAAAGCTTTACTGAAGTCGAGAAATAAACTGGACACTAGAAGCCCTTTGTCCCGTTGTGTAGTTATGTCATTTAGGTAGTCTAACAAGCATGTGTCACACGACCTATTCTTTAAGAATCCATGTTGGGAAGGGAAGAGTAGTTCGTTTTTAAGTAAATATTGGAGTAATTCCTCCTTGATTATCTTTTCCATTACTCTTGATGAAACAGAGGTTAGATTAATAGGACGGTAGTTCTCTATATTTCCTACAGGTCCGGATTTAAACTTAGGAATGACGTGTGTAATTTTCCAAAGGGTAGGGTAGCATGCAGTGGAGAGTGACATTGCAAATAGTTTGAGAAGTGCCAGATGGAAGTCCGTGCCACCATTTTTAAGTACAGTGGCTGGTATACCATCAGGGCCCAAAGTGTATGAGTGTCTTAGCGTAGTGATGGCCTTGGTAATATTTTCTATAGTGAATGCTATATCACTGATTTCGCATGATAGTGGCGGAGTGGGCTCGATCCCATCTGTGTGGTTTTCAATAGTAAGTGAAGTGGCAAAGTGCTCACTGAATACATCAGCTATGCGTCAGGGGTCATCATATACTTCATTGCCACAGATAAAGAGGTTTCCACCCTTTATCTTAGAGCTACTGATTTTGTTCCGGAAGGTCTTGAGAAGTCCCATGGAGTTATTCTGTGCAGTAGCCTGTTTTTCTAGTGCAACTTCCATCTGAATACGCTCTGCCCTGGCCTTAATGCATATTTCCTTCATAGTTATGAGGGAGGAAAAATCTTTAAGTTTATAAAATTTATTTGCATGCTTACGTAGGCTTCTTCTTGTAGTAGTGGCGATAAGCATACACTTCGGAATTCTAGGTTTAGTATATCCTAGAGGTGCTACTACATCTAGTACATTATAAGTGTTGGAGTAGAGTATACAAGTCAGCTTATCAGCATCGTCTTCCGTGAAGTAGTTGTTCCAGTCAAGATAATTGAAGTAAGTCTTAAAGCTTTTCCAGTCTATCTTGTGGAAGGATCTGCTAGGTATTGTACTCGGGCATTTATACAGTGTAGTCTGTAAGTCAAAGCTGCACATAACAACGTTGTGGTCACTACCTGGGAATTGTTTGCCTGTACATACGGTGCATGGGG
The DNA here is from genome assembly GCA_034768735.1 of Schistosoma mekongi. Lineage (NCBI taxonomy): Eukaryota > Metazoa > Platyhelminthes > Trematoda > Strigeidida > Schistosomatidae > Schistosoma > Schistosoma mekongi. Next base: position 29,483,960 of record CM068308.1, read on the forward strand.
AGAGTTCATTTGTAAAAACTAAATCCAAAATATTTTTATATCTGGTAGGGCTACGGACATACTGTGACCAGCCACCAAGCTCTAAGCTTTCCATAAGCAAGTCATAGCGTTTCGGCGTTTTGGTGGGAAACCATGAAATTTCAGGCATGTTAAAGTAAAAGATGAATTTTACAGAAAGCTTTCCAACCTCCTTCGAATAGCTAAGCGTACTGATGTAGTGATTATAGCTGGTGACTTTAATGCCCAAGTAGGTAGATTAGACGAAACCGAAAGGCACCTAGGTGGATCCAATTGTGTCGAGGCTCAATGAACAGATAATGGCGACTGTTTATTACAACTGCGCTCAGATAATCGTCTATTTCTCGCAAGCACTAACTTTAGACATAAGGAAAGACATAAGTTGACATGGCGGCCTCCACAGTCAACTCAACGTTGGACTCAAATAGACGACACTGCTATCAGCCACCGTTGGAGCACATGTTTAGACTCAGACCACGCTTTAATACGAGCGCGTATTAGTCTGCGTCTCACTGGATGTAAAAGACCCACGGCAAAGATCCCCATAAGAGTCCAACTTAATGATGAAAAAGTCAAGAATATATTTCAGGAACAACTTAAAAACCAATTAGTCAACTGTATAAACGATACCCACTCCGAGTCAGCTTGGAATTATATCCAAAAAGCTGTTGAAACAGCAGTAATATCTACTAGCAAACTAAACCAAAAGTTAGGAAAACTCAGTGGATTTCAGCTGCGTCCTCTGAACTGATAGATGCTCGGCAACACATCCCGTCTAGTTCTAAATACGATGAGGAGCGAAGGGAACTTAAACACAAACTGGTTAAAAGCTTACGAAATGATCGTGAGCAGTGATGGGTAGCGAAAGCTAGAATCTAGGAATCAGCCGTAATCCCATCTGACTGGTCTCAAACACTAATCGTCGCAATCTATGAGAAAGGACAGAAGTCCTCTTGTGACAATCACCGAGGAATCAGCTTAATGAATATAGTGTCCAAAATATTGGCTTCAATCATACTTCGACGTCTAACTAAAGCTCATGAAGAGCAAACCCGAGAAAACCAAGGTGGTTTCAGACCTGGACGTGGCTGTATAGACCACCTATTCACACTTCGGCAGATTCTGTAACACAGACACACTTTTAGACGCCCAACAATAGTTGTTTTCCCTTAGTACTTGAACACCACATGTCGAGTCAGAGTTTATGGAGGATTGTCGTCAGAACTGATTACCTCAAGTGGTGTTCGTTAAGGTTGTCCGCTTTCCCCATTTTTATTTGATTTTATCATTGACACACTTTTAGACGCCCAACAATAGTTGTTTTCCTTGACCTTAGGGCGGCATTTGACTCCATCGATAGTAAGGTTGTGGCAATGCCTGTCATTGAAAGGCGTACCAGAGAAGTACATTAACCTTATACAAGCTCTCTACTTGAACACCACATGTCGAGTCAGAGTTTATGGAGGATTGTCGTCAGAACTGATTACCTCAAGTGGTGTTCGTTAAGGTTGTCCGCTTTCCCCATTTTTATTTGATTTTATCATTGACACACTTTTAGACGCCCAACAATAGTTGTTTTCCTTGACCTTAGGGCGGCATTTGACTCCATCGATAGTAAGGTTGTGGCAATGCCTGTCATTGAAAGGCGTACCAGAGAAGTACATTAACCTTATACCCAAATGTCGAGTCAGAGTTTATGGAGGATTGTCGTCAGAACTGATTACCTCAAGTGGTGTTCGTTAAGGTTGTCCGCTTTCCCCATTTTTATTTGATTTTATCATTGACACACTTTTAGAGTTGACATTTTCATCGTCTGACTTCTCCGGGGTTGACCTCCTTCCAGGTGATAAACTAGCTGACTTAGAATATGCAGATGATATAGTCCTTTTAGGCGAAGATGCTGATAAAATGCAGAATCTTTTGACTACCTTAAACATGAACGTAAAGATGTTTGGGATGCGATTCTCTCCACCCAAATGCAAAATGTCACTTCAGGATTGGCTTGATTCGACACCGAAATTAGTGATAGGGGGTGAGGCAGTTGAATGTGCTGACTGCTTCACTTATCTTGGCAGCCTCATCAGTCCTGACGGTCTGGTGTCTGCTGAAGTCTCTGCGCGTATACATAAAGCCCAATTAGCTTTTGGGAATTTGCGTCACCTGTGGCGTAGGCGAAACATCCGATTACTGACCAAAGGACGAGTTTACTGCGCCGTAGTTCGATCCGTCTTACTTTATGGATGTGAAACATGGCCATTAAGGATGGAGGGTATTCGTAGGCTCCTAGTATATACATATATTGCAGCGCACTGTTCGAAGGTTGTTACTTTTTTACACGTGGTTTATATATTTTGATCTTTGTGACAAAATTAGCCAACCGCCTTATCCATAGTACTATAAAACATTATATCGCATTAAATATATACTATATATCACGTCATTTGAGCCAACACATTTTCATACAAATAGCTGTAATCTTAACTACAAACTTGCCACTACCTAATAAAAGTATACTTCATACTGAAATCTCACCCTCCTATTTATAAATGGATCGAAATAAGGCTGAAAGGTCCAAGCTGAATAGCGGTTCTCCCAAAAACCCTGAATCTTCCTCTAATGACCTATTTGCCACTGAACCGCTGATAATAGGCAATCGCACACCACTTGTCAAGACTATCAACCTGACTGATCTAAATAGTGACGTTGCTGACTATAAAGTTGAAGAAGTACAATTAGCATTTACCAAAATGCAATCTATCCTAAGTGAACTAACCCCGCTAACCTACTTGCTTGGAAAGCATGAAGACATAGAAATAAATATGGCAAAGCAAGCTGAAACGTTCCTAGATCTTATTGCGGCAGAATTTGTAAAGCGACTCACTTCGCTTCACAAAGCCATCGTCTACAATGTTCCAGGGAATTTTCCACTTAAAGAGGTTAGAGCGACCCTACTAAAGGCTAGTGGCATGTCTCATATTCCATGCGAATGTAACAGACTGCGTAAAAAAGACTGACAGTCTAGCTGCTCAATTCTATTTCACTTTGCATCCATCATAGATTGCAAGCGTTTTATAAAATCAGTAAACTGTATTAGATCCGACAGTGACTTCAAAAATATACTAACAGTTGCTGATAAAACGCCTCTACAACGTAAATCCCTCAACCGTTAGGGTGCTGTTGTTTCAGACATAAAAGATTTCAAGTCACAATTAACCACTCCAAATAAATTTTCCAAAACAAAGTCTACGACGAACTCCAGTGGTGATACACCACCACCTAGACTTTGCACTCCACCCAGCCCAACCATACCCACAACTCTACCTAGTATAGACACTCATACCCCAAGACCTCTCACAACCAACGAAAATGGCAGCGATCTAGTAGACTTAGACATCACTCCCAAGGGGAGTACAGTTATCTCACATAATAAAGAGGTGAACAGGATCAAGCCATACAACTTAATCCACCACCCTACCGTTAAAACAGAAACAGAATTCATACCTTATCCTTACAACAGGTCTAATGCTCTCCTTATCAATAAGGCTCAGCATAACCCCATCCCTAACAATCAGAGTAATAAAATAAGTAACAAACGCCAAACCGCTATGCACAATATCTCTGAATCACTAGGTTTGAAGGCCAGTGTTAAGAACAGCAACATGCGGTTCCTCTCCTATCACCCTATATCTGTTCCGTCGCAAAAATACTTTAAAAGCAATAGAATGACGCATGCAACTGCGTCAGAGTACCATGTGCGAATGACCCCGAAGGCCGATTCCAGGAAGAAAAGCCTTCTTCCTCTACCCATACAGTTTCTGTCCCAAACAGATACTGGGAATAATTTTAACTTGGGATGTCACTCCTTCTATCAACACAAGAACCCCCCTAGACTTGGAAAATTACGACCTACATACTTTCCTACAGTAAACAGTCGTAACTACAACTACTTGACTGCATCCCAAAACTCATTACCTAACTACTATGATCCATATGTCACGTACGCACACTCGAACCATTTTTTAGAGTATCCTCGTACGACAACTCACAACCATTCTTACCCTTACTCATTGCCCCCGCAGCCATTACTAAGTCAGCTGATGACGAGCCCGAACACCACCAACTTCCAGCTCTGCCATTAGTAAGTAACCAACCTCACAGCACCATATCTCCACTAATCACAAACACTTTGGGCGTAAAAAACGACCATAGCAGTGACAACCTAAACACTGAGACTGCAGAGCAATCACCCATTATCTACTCACTAGTATCTGAACAATGCAAAACTCAGCTATCCCCAAGTCAAAGTCTCATCCAGAATTCTAAACCTGACGCCTTCATCCATGACGCTTTAAATTATTCCAACCTCATTGGCTACTCGCTTAGTCTATGCCTACCTAACGCATGATCAATATGCAACAAAATGATCGACTTAGCTCTGTTTGCATCAATCTGCCAACCATCGATTATCATGGTAACTGAGGCATGGACCTCCCCTAACGTCTGTGATCTAAGTATATCCCTTGATAATTATAATCTGTATCGTAGTGACAGGCTACATGGATGTGGAGGGGGTTGTTTAATATATGTTAACACAAAGTTAAACTCACTTCTGTTTGATACAACAGACTTAAATAAATTACAAGACTCAGTGTGGATTGTTATGAGACCTACTGTATCACAGTCTTACCTATTCGGTTGCGTATACCAACAGCCTAGCCCATCAATAGAGAATATAAACTTACTGTCAGACATTTTTACACTGGCCTCCTCCCTACCCTTTACAGGTAAGGTTATTTGTGGAGACTTTAACATGCCTGAAATCTCATGGTTCCCCACCAAAGCGCCAAAACGCTGTGACTTGCTTATGGAAAGTTTAAAGCTTGGTGGCTGGTTACAGTATGTCCGTAGCCCTACCAGATATAAAAGTATTTTGGATTTAGTTTTTACAAATGAACTCTCCCCATGCACCGTATGTACAGGCAAACAATTCCCAGGTAGTGACCACAACGTTGTTATGTGTAGCTTTGACTTACAGACTACACTGTATAAATGTCCGATTAAAATACCTAGCAGATCCTTCCACAAGATAGACTGGAAAAGCTTTAAGACTTACTTCAATTATCTTGACTGGAACAACTACTTCACGGAAGACGATGCTGATAAGTTGACTGGTATACTCTACTCCAACACTTATAATGTACTAGATATAGTTGCACCTTTAGGATATACCAAACCTAGAATTCCGAAGTGTATGCTTATCGCCACTACTGCAAGAAGAAGTCTACGTAAACATGCAAATAAATTTTATAAACTTAAAGATTTTTCCTCCCTCATAACTATGAAAGAAACATGCATTAAGGCCAGGGCAGAGCGTATTCAGATGGAAGTTGCACTAGAAAAACAGGCTACTGCACAGAATAACTCTATGGGACTTCTGAAGACCTTCCGGAACAAAATCAGTAGCTCTAAGATAAAGGGTGGAAACCTCTTTATCTGTAGCAATGAAGTATATGATGGCTCCTGACGCATAGCTGATGTATTCAGTGAGCACATTGCCACCTCACTTACTATTGAAGATCATATAGATGGGATCGAACCCACTACGCCACTATCATGCGAAATCAGGGATATAACATCCACTATAGAAAATATTACCAAGGCCATCACTACGCTAAGACACTCATACACTTTGGGCCCTGATGGTATACCAGCCACTGTACTTAAAAATGGTGGCACGGACTTCCAACTGGCATTTCTCAAACTATTTGCAATGTCTCTCTCTACTGCATGCTACCCTACCCTTTGGAAAATTACACACGTCATTCCTAAGTTTAAATCCGGACCTGTAGGAAGTATAGAGAACTACTGCCCTATTAATCTAACCTCTGTTGCATCAAGAGTTATGGAAAAGATAATCAAGGAGGAATTACTCCAATATTTACTTAAAAACGAACTACTCTTCCCTTCCCAACATGGATTCTTAAAGAATAGGTCGTGTGACACATGCTTGTTAGACTACCTAAATGACATAACTACACAACGGGACAAAGGGCTTCTAGTGTCCAGTTTATTTCTCGACTTCAGTAAAGCTTTTGACAAAGTCCCTCATAAACGACTGCTCATTAAACTTAAGTCATATGGGGTCAAAGACCCACTTCATTCATGGTTTGCGTCTTTCCTGAAAGGGAGAAAGCAAACAGTAAAGTTCAACAATAGTCTATCATCGCCTAAACCAATTACCAGCGGGGTTATACAGGGAAGTGTACTGGGTCCCTTATTGTTCGTTATTTACATAAATGACATAAATAACGTTATAAAACATGGTCGACCGTATTTATATGCGGACGATCTCAAGATTGTTTATAGCTTTAAACCGGACTCTTTAGAAGAAGGCATGACTCTAATTCAAAAGGACCTCGATAACCTAACTCCCTGGAGCCAAAAATGGCAACTACCACTTAACTACAGTAAATGTGGAATCATGCACATAGGCAACTATAGCCCACAGTCCACGTTTTATCTAAATGGGTCAAAGATCCAAATACTCCAATCAACAAGCGACTTAGGTATTAAATATTCCGGCAACTTAAAGTTCACGGAACATGCCTCCTCTATTATCTCTAAAACTAGAAGATTAACAGGCTTCCTTCTTCAAAACTTCCATACAACGGAGGCTAAACTTACTCTGTTTAAGATATATGTAAGACCTATACTCGAGTACTACTCATTTATCTTTTCGAGTATGAATAGCATAGATAGAAAACGCGTCGACAGTGTACAAAGAAGTTTCACACGTCGAATTCTGGAAACTAACGGAAAAATGGGCTACACGACTAGATGTGAAACACTCTCTTTAGAACCCCTGTGTCGTCGCCGACTACAACGCAACTTAATATTCTTCTATAAAATAATCAACGGAATATCATTCTCGGCTTTCTCTCCCATGTGGAACCAAACGCCTAGATACAATCTTCGGAACTAAGAAGCAACATTACTTATCGACAAATACCAAACACAACATCGCGGTAAGTTCTTTATCATATTCTACAGCAAACTCTGGAATAAACTACCACAAAATATCCGCACTACTAAATCTATCCTAATGTTCAAACGCCTGATCTCCCCATATCTAGAATCAAAAGACTTGTACCAAATCTTCGACGACTTACTTTTAAACCCCGAATCAATAAACAATGGCTTATTAGGGTACTAAAACGGTAAACATTAAAATCATGTAAGTTGTGGTAAAAAAGACATAAAAACGGAAGAAGATTCTAGTTTGAAACTGATTATTTTGATAGACAGACAGTTACAACGCAGAACTTGGTACATGCGTACGTCAGTTCAAGTTGCCGTGCCTCAATTAGCAGATAGAGACTAAATTGTTGAATCAAATCCCAGAGTAGGGGAGGTAGTAACAGAGTTAGTATTAATGGAAGGGAATAGAGATTGGAGATAAGACTTAAAAAAATATGATTGGATAAAGCGAAAATTATGATAAGTTCAGAGGCTTAGAATTTGGAGGAAGACAAGGAGTGGATGCATCTGCGCCATTGCCAACGATTTTGAGCCATATCACCCAAAGTCTCTAACCATTTATTACGAGCGTCACGCGGACCCCAAACAGGTAGTCTGCACTTATTAACATGGCCCAGCCCAATTGTCAATGACTTCATGGACTGGTGCCATGTTTTAGTTTGGCCGCCCCTAGCTTTCTTCTAGCCTACTCCTACACCGGACAGCATTGCTCGTCGAGGTAGGCAGTGGTCAGGCATTCGTAACACATGTCCTAACCACCTTAGCTGATGAAGATTTACTACTTCATCAATAGACTCACCGTATCTACCTAGTGCTCTGTTCCTAACCCATGTATTGTTACTCGTTGGTCCCAGCAATCTATGATGGATGCAAAGTGAAATAGAATTGAGCAGCTAGACTGTCAGTCTTTTTTACGCAGTCTGTTACATTCGCATGGAATATGAGACATGCCACTAGCCTTTAGTAGGGTCGCTCTAACCTCTTTAAGTGGAAAATTCCCTGGAACATTGTAGACGATGGCTTTGTGAAGCGAAGTGAGTCGCTTTACAAATTCTGCCGCAATAAGATCTAGGAACGTTTCAGCTTGCTTTGCCATATTTATTTCTATGTCTTCATGCTTTCCAAGCAAGTAGGTTAGCGGGGTTAGTTCACTTAGGATAGATTGCATTTTGGTAAATGCTAATTGTACTTCTTCAACTTTATAGTCAGCAACGTCACTATTTAGATCAGTCAGGTTGATAGTCTTGACAAGTGGTGTGCGATTGCCTATTATCAGCGGTTCAGTGGCAAATAGGTCATTAGAGGAAGATTCAGGGTTTTTGGGAGAACCGCTATTCAGCTTGGACCTTTCAGCCTTATTTCGATCCATTTATAAATAGGAGGGTGAGATTTCAGTATGAAGTATACTTTTATTAGGTAGTGGCAAGTTTGTAGTTAAGATTACAGCTATTTGTATGAAAATGTGTTGGCTCAAATGACGTGATATATAGTATATATTTAATGCGATATAATGTTTTATAGTACTATGGATAAGGCGGTTGGCTAATTTTGTCACAAAGATCAAAATATATAAACCACGTGTAAAAAAGTAACAACCTTCGAACAGTGCGCTGCAATATATGTATATACTAGGAGCCTACGAATACCCTCCATCCTTAATGGCCATGTTTCACATCCATAAAGTAAGACGGATCGAACTACGGCGCAGTAAACTCGTCCTTTGGTCAGTAATCGGATGTTTCGCCTACGCCACAGGTGACGCAAATTCCCAAAAGCTAATTGGGCTTTATGTATACGCGCAGAGACTTCAGCAGACACCAGACCGTCAGGACTGATGAGGCTGCCAAGATAAGTGAAGCAGTCAGCACATTCAACTGCCTCACCCCCTATCACTAATTTCGGTGTCGAATCAAGCCAATCCTGAAGTGACATTTTGCATTTGGGTGGAGAGAATCGCATCCCAAACATCTTTACGTTCATGTTTAAGGTAGTCAAAAGATTCTGCATTTTATCAGCATCTTCGCCTAAAAGGACTATATCATCTGCATATTCTAAGTCAGCTAGTTTATCACCTGGAAGGAGGTCAACCCCGGAGAAGTCAGACGATGAAAATGTCAACTCTAAAAGTGTGTCAATGATAAAATCAAATAAAAATGGGGAAAGCGGACAACCTTAACGAACACCACTGGAGGTAATCAGTTCTGACGACAATCCTCCATAAACTCTGACTCGACATGTGGTGTTCAAGTAGAGAGCTTGTATAAGGTTAATGTACTTCTCTGGTACGCCTTTCAATGACAGGCATTGCCACAACCTTACTATCGATGGAGTCAAATGCCGCCCTAAGGTCAAGGAAAACAACTATTGTTGGGCGTCTAAAAGTGTGTCTGTGTTACAGAATCTGCCGAAGTGTGAATAGGTGGTCTATACAGCCACGTCCAGGTCTGAAACCACCTTGGTTTTCTCGGGTTTGCTCTTCATGAGCTTTAGTTAGACGTCGAAGTATGATTGAAGCCAATATTTTGGACACTATATTCATTAAGCTGATTCCTCGGTGATTGTCACAAGAGGACTTCTGTCCTTTCTCATAGATTGCGACGATTAGTGTTTGAGACCAGTCAGATGGGATTACGGCTGATTCCTAGATTCTAGCTTTCGCTACCCATCACTGCTCACGATCATTTCGTAAGCTTTTAACCAGTTTGTGTTTAAGTTCCCTTCGCTCCTCATCGTATTTAGAACTAGACGGGATGTGTTGCCGAGCATCTATCAGTTCAGAGGACGCAGCTGAAATCCACTGAGTTTTCCTAACTTTTGGTTTAGTTTGCTAGTAGATATTACTGCTGTTTCAACAGCTTTTTGGATATAATTCCAAGCTGACTCGGAGTGGGTATCGTTTATACAGTTGACTAATTGGTTTTTAAGTTGTTCCTGAAATATATTCTTGACTTTTTCATCATTAAGTTGGACTCTTATGGGGATCTTTGCCGTGGGTCTTTTACATCCAGTGAGACGCAGACTAATACGCGCTCGTATTAAAGCGTGGTCTGAGTCTAAACATGTGCTCCAACGGTGGCTGATAGCAGTGTCGTCTATTTGAGTCCAACGTTGAGTTGACTGTGGAGGCCGCCATGTCAACTTATGTCTTTCCTTATGTCTAAAGTTAGTGCTTGCGAGAAATAGACGATTATCTGAGCGCAGTTGTAATAAACAGTCGCCATTATCTGTTCATTGAGCCTCGACACAATTGGATCCACCTAGGTGCCTTTCGGTTTCGTCTAATCTACCTACTTGGGCATTAAAGTCACCAGCTATAATCACTACATCAGTACGCTTAGCTATTCGAAGGAGGTTGGAAAGCTTTCTGTAAAATTCATCTTTTACTTCATCTGAGCTTTAATGAAGCATCATGACATAACTGCATCATTTAATATATTCAAAATAGTCGAAAATCTCGACAGTGCCTAGCACAAATGCTTACTTAATATGGAAACCGTAGCGTTGATTAGTATCAACCCAATTTCCTCAATGATCAAGCTATTCAAATTTTGCCTTGGTTCGAAATCTAATAAACCTCCCACACTATTCATTACAAAGGACGGTATTGAAGACCACCCAGCTTCTGTTAGCGAACAATTTAGTAACTACTTCTCCGCATGCTGTTTCACAGAACCTGGAGCCACTACGAACCCCATATCCATGATGACATCTAAGCGTCTCTCTACGGTTGAATTTACCAGCACAAATATAAAGTGAGCCATACCCACGCTAAAAAAATCTAGTGATAATGGGCCTGATGGCATTCCAGCTTCCCTCTTGAAATATGGTGGAAGAGATTTACCACTTCTCTGCCTGAAACTTTCTACTCTACCTATGGACAAGGGGCATTATCCAGCCATATGGAAAACAGCGTTCATAACTCCGCGATTCAAAAGTGGATCAAGCAACGTTATAGAAAACTACAGGCCAATTAATACGATATCGGTGCTGTCCAGAATCATGGAGAAAGTCATTCATAAACAATTGTCATCATTGTTACTTTCAGAAAACCTGATCAATCCATCTCAACATGGGTTCATGGAAAGACGCTCTTGTGCTACATCCCACTTGGAATTTTTTGATTATATAACACTTGGAAGAGACAAAGGTTTCTCAATTATTGCACTTTATTTTTACTTCAGTAAAGCATCTGATTGTGTCCCCCCACAATTTTCTCCTCTCAAAACTACACTGCTATAGCATACGAAGCCCACTACTAAGATGGTTTAAATCATTCCTCACAGGGCGCCGCCAAATTGTAAGGATCGGTTCTAGCTACTCAAAGCCAGTAAATGTATCCAGTGGAGTTGTACACGGAAGCGTAATTGGACCATTACTCTTTCTTTTCTTCATCAGCGATGTGTGCCAGCAATTTGTGAATGGTAAAATCTTCCTCCCTGCAGATGACTTAAAGGTTGCCTATCTATTCCCACCCACTACGAATAAAAACACTATTACTGAAATAATACAAAAAGAAATTTATAATTTATCAGAATGGACCAAAATATGGCATCTCCCCCTAAACGTGTACAAAAGTGGATACATTTACACTGGTCGCAGATGGAACCTCAGTCTCCACCTATGCAAAACGCAAATAAAGCCTCTAAGCGCCGCTCAAGATTTGGGGCCCAGATATACTGATAGCATTAACTTCTCGGAGCATGTTGCATTTCAAGCTTCCAAAGCGAGGAAGCTAACTGGATTTATAAGAAAACGTTTTTTCAATTTACACTCAAAAATATTACTATACACAAAGTGTGTTCGTCCAATATTAGAATACAGTTGTCTACTCTACAGCAACTGTAGACGCATAGATTTTATAAAAATCGAAAGAATTCAAAGAGCATTTACTAAGAGCTTATTAGGTGACTACAGTACACAAACTTATCAACAACGACGCGATAAACTAAAGCTAGAACCTCTTTGGTTCCGACGCTTGAAACCAAACCTTACCCTCATATACCGCCTTATTAGTGGCGCAACTTACGCGTCGACATCACAGCCCATCCTCTACGCCTCCACACATAACCTACGTAATAAGGAAAACACTATTACTATTCAGCGATGTCGCACACAGCTACACCAGAGCTTTATCACAGTGAGATATGCGACTCTATGAAATAAACTTCCCAAGCACATTCGCTGCAGCAAGTCGTTAGCCACGTTCAAAACACTACTTCAAGAATACCTCTCAGGCGAAGGTCTACGTAACCTCCTCAACTACCCTGAAATAACTGATTATACATATAAACAAGGTCCCAGCTCCGTATAAACAGATTTAAAATATATCATATGCATTCATAATACACCATATGCCTAAGGACTCATAGTTAATAATGCATATTTTCATACTGTTCCAACCCACACGCACACACCTTAATTCACTTATGCGAAAACTCATAATTTGATTACACTGATAACTTATCCATCTTCTATCATCAATTATACACCAATTCACTACTTCGATGACAGTTTGACCTTTTAATTATGTTGGGTTCTTTAGTTATCTAATAATCCTATTCACACTGAATCCATACTGTAATTATCCATTGATTTTCAACACCATATACTTATTCATGTACAAGTACACTTTATTCAGAAATTTTACCTCTCTAATATCACTTGGGTGAAAATTTACAATTTCATCACACTGTTAATTGCACTGTTTGATCTCTTCATTACTGTATTTCTCTATGTATTTTACATGGTTATTAGCGCATATTTTTACTCTGTTTCAATCTACTTTATTATTATTATGTCTTCTGTCACCTCTTATAAACCAATTCAAAATTTTGATTACAACTTGACCTTTTAACTATATTGGGTTTATTAGTTGGCTAACAAACCTATTTATGCAAAGTCTAGTCTACGACTACGCATTGAACTCTTTAGAATTTCACTTATAATCTTTTTCAATACTCACATACATATTTTTTTATATTTACACGTCCAACATTACATTAGCGTCTATACTCCTAATACTACTTCGCTAATTTGATTTATTGAAATATTATACTCAACTGGTGAGGCCCAAAATGGTTTCTTCACAACGCTTGTTGTAAATGAGTAGTATGTGATTAAAATAAACAAATAAATAAATTAGGAGCGTAGGCAGAGACAACATAGTGGCAACGGCATGTGTCCCTATCTTTCCGAGTTCTTACTGTCCCGTTTAGACGGACAGCGCATAAGCGACTATCTATGGGAATCCAGTCAAGGAGAGCCTGTTCAGCTATTAAACTTAGTGTTATACCTACACCAGCAAGGCCTCGAGTGGTAGCAGTAGGGACTCCGGATACACGAAGGGTGAACCGGACCGGTTCTTTATTTTCACAAGATGAGGTCAGGTGAATGATTGTACTTGGATCCTGTATACGCGTTTCGGAGATGTAGGAGACATCGATGAAACGAGAATCTAGGGTCATAGCTAGGGAGGCTTGTTGTCCTATTTGGCCTAATGTTCGAACGTTAAAGGCTCCGATATGTAGTTTAGTGCGAGGTTTCAGGAGACCAGGAATAACGTTTTGTGAACTCAAACCATTAGCATTAGAGGCGTGAGGTGATAAAGTTAGGCTAGATGGGTTGATCGTGGAAATAAGGGAGTTATTGAGGGTTGAGGGTGGGATTTGACCTCGAGCAAAATGAGCTCTTTGCTATTAGAGGCATGTGGGCAGGTTTCACTTCCTGGCTGCCCACACCATGGAAGGATATTACTACTTGAGGTACCTGGAAAGGAAACTGGATTAGTATCGGTCATAGTGACCTAGAAGCGCGATCTCAGAGCCCAAGGGGAAAATGCTTGAGGCCGATCACGCACGACCTTTATACAGGATGTTTTTGAAGCGTTATCTCCGTTCTTTAGGAGGCCTTACTGCTAAAGACGGAAATCCGTGAAGTAAGGTGAGGTGTGACATTTTTATGGTCGACCTTATCTAACACCATCCAGACGTTTAGAAGGCAGCATCGCTACAGATGCTGATTATCCAAAGGAAGCACCTTATTGCGGTCACATCCCGATGCAGCCAGCAGTACAAATTCGCGCTCAGAACTTAGGTTTGCTGCCTTTAGTCTTATCGCTCTCCAACAGACCTGTTTGGCATGGTAGGACCTAGAATGACATACGTTCCAGCCAATATAGATCGATTTGGTCGTCACGATAGGCAAGCTTGACCACCACGTCAAGGTAGCAGCTACGGTCGGACCATAAGTCTGCGTGCCTTTGAGGTGGTAAATATTGTTTATTCCTTGAATGTAAGATCCGTAGTGTATCTTAAGCCTAGGTCCAGAATCGTCTTACATTCGGAGATTTGTTCCCCATTTACTACAAAGTCTAGGTTGAGGTTACGACACCCAATGCTGATCCAGCCACATTTCTTAGTGTTAAAGTGAAGTTGGTGTTCTTTACTACAGGCAGTGACTTCGTCTAACTCTCGCTGTACGATCTTAACAGTGTTCAGTAGCTCATTTATGTCGCATGAGTAGACAACTTTCAAGTCATCTGCGTATAAGGTTTTCCCAGTGTTAAAACAGCTACTGATACTGTTGATATATATTGTAAACAAGAGAGGCCCTAGTACGCCTCCCTGTATAACCCCACTGGTTACTTTCTTAGGAGATGATTGTGCTGAGTTTACTTTTGTTATCTGAAACCGGCTAGTTAAGAATGATCTAAGCCAGCTCAGCAAAAGGTTTCGAATCCCTATGGAGTATAATTTCTCATAGAATATGCTGTGTGATACTTTGTCAAAAGCCTTAGATATGTCGAAGTATAGGACTAAAACTATTTTGCGTAGGTCGCAGCAAGATGTAATGTGATTAAAGAAGTCAAAGTGACAGGTTAACCACGATTGACTCCTTATAAAACCATGTTGCGATTCAGATATTTGGCTTTGTGCTAGTAAGTATTTTGAAATGCCATTTTTTATTATCCTCTCCATTATTCGTGAAAGAACAGGTGTAATATTTACAGGCCTATAATTACTTGCACAAGCTCTATCACCGGCCTTATGTATGGGGATAATGTAGCTAGTTTTCCAAATGTTTGGGTATTCACCTGTGTCTAGCGACAAGGTAAACAATTTAAGGAGTAGAAGTGGCATATCCTCGCCATATCCATTGAGGAAGACTGATAGGAGGCCACCGATTCCTGAACCTTTTGTAGACCTAAGGTTTCCGATAGCTTCAGCTATGCATTTAGCGCTGAAAGGTATTTTGGACAAAGTACTGTCTACAAGTTCCATGCGCATGTAATCTGTAGGTAGTTTGGCCTCAAAGTTGCTAAACAAGTTGTTAAAAATTTCTCATATTGCTCTCTGGTTGTTGTATACCTTGCTGTCTTGGATCAAAAATGGGATGTCTGTTAGGGTGCGTGTACGTTTATTAAGGAGTGCTGTCAGATTATTCATTTTGGAACCGCTTTTAAGCTCAATAAGCCCCTCATTCCTTTTACTTCGTTCAAGTGACATCCTAACAGATCCTAGGGTTTCCCATATTGAGCATAGACATGAAAAATTATAAGAGAAATAACAATTTGAAAGCTTTTTGAATTTTGCTCAGTGTTTACGTGGGAGAAATGATTTATTCCTAGAGAGCGTGCATGTTGTTTTGGGGGCTATGGTATCTAAGCATGATAGAACTATCGTGAAAAATATTGTTAAAGAGTCTTGAAGTGAGTCAGTAGTGAAGAAGCTGTTCCAGTCAAGGTATTTTACGAGTCTCTCCAAAAGCTCCCAGTCTGTATTCCTACAGCACCGGGTGTCTGTGTCACATCGGTACTGTTTGTGTGCTGATTTCAGTGAGAGAATAGGCAAAGAACAAAAACCATTCTGTGGTCGCTAGTAGACCATTCTTCACCGACTTGCGTCGTGATGGGTATGATGCTGTGGCAAAATATCAGATCTAGGATGTTGTTACTGCGTGTAGGTTGTGTGACATGTTGCTCTCATCCATACAAATCTATAGCGGTAATTATGTCATCGTGTCGTTGTGGGCCACTGCTTCTCTTCCAGTTGATTGTGGCAGATTAAAATCCCCCGCAATCACTTTATAATCAGCATCTAAGGTTGAGGCCCGTGCAAATAGGCTGCACAGTGCTGCGTCTGTTTCTGGTCGTGAGCTGGTCGCTCTGTACACAGCCTACAAGCATCTTATAATTAGTGCCACATACCATGAGGCAAAGTGAGTCAGGGATTGTACTTAGTGTTAGTTCTTCTACTTCTGTCACAAGGGCGTGACTATGAATGTATATTATACATCCTCCTCCCCCATTTGATTATCTCAGCTAGTGCGATGCAAGGAATATCCATCTATGTTTATATCAGCTTCCAGTACTGAAGACGAACACCATGTTTCTGTTACAAATGTGGCTGATGGCCTAGTGATAAGAACTATTGTTCTAAGGTCTGACATTTTGTTAAGTACCGAACGGGCATTGATGAGCACAATCGTTGAAAGGTCTGTGTTCATGTGAGTTAAGGTGTCATTGTTAAAGCGGTTGAAATTATAATTATGGATATTTAGCGCCTAGGTATATCCCGATCTAGTGACACAAGAATCCAGAGTATTATGGGAATAGGTCTTTATTCAATAGCGTGGGCAGGAGACAGTGGAGCGAGGTTCTAGTTATTCAAACACACAAATAATTCTCAACGTTCAATATAAGCTAATAGGAAATATAATCCCTATGCAGAATAAGGAAGTAAATGAATACTGGAGCATAATTGTAGCAACTTAACTTGACTAGTTAAAAGTTCACTTCAAAACTCAAGCATACGCCAATACAATTATGCTCCAGTATTCATTTACTTCCTTATTCTGCATAGGGATTATATTTCCTATTAGCTTATATTGAACGTTGAGAATTATTTGTGTGTTTGAATAACTAGAACCGCGCTCCACTGTCTCCTGCCCACGCTATTGAATAAAGACCTATTCCCATAATACTCTGGATTCTTGTGTCACTAGATCGAGATATACTTAGTCGCTAAACTGGTGAGCCCGACGTGATTATTTTAATTTTTTAGGCCGAAACTAAAACTGTGGACTTCCCTTCCTGAATAATCGGTTTTGCCCAACTAACGTTTTTAGCTACCTTTGTAGCCTTTATGTTCTTATTTGCTGATTCCGTGTTTATTTGATTAGATAAACGATCTAATAACACGAATGGTGGTTCATTATCTAGGTAGGCCAGTTTTAACTTATCAATACTTACTGAGTCGATATTTCCTTGTTTTTGTATTACGAAATACTTAGGTTTTCTTGAAATAACTTTAAATGGACCTTCTAAAGGAGGGCTAAGGGGTGCTTTTACTTTGTTACACCTTATCCAGATGTGCGAGCAACTGCTTAGATCCTTAGGTAAAAATGTCGCTCGTGATTGTTCACGAGTATTAATCGGTTTAAGTTTAGACATTTGGTCCCTCAGTTGATCTGCGTAAGTTCCTGAGTCGAGCGTTTTACTGTCAATGTGAGGGCTAATAAACTCACCTGGGATTCTCAGAGTGGTCCCGAAAACTAGTTCTGCCGCTGAACATTGTGAGTCAGTTTTGACAGCTGTTCGTATTCCCAACATAACTAATGGTAGGAATTCTGTCCACTGGCTGGGTTTTGAATGAGATATATAAGAGCGGCCTTTAGTTGACGATGGAACCGTTCTACCATCTCGTTTGCTTGAGGATGATATGCCGTGCAGCGGATTCTGTTTGAGCCTAGGAGTTTAGCCAAGTTATTGAATAGTTCAGATTCGAATTGAGCCCCTCTGTCTGTTGTTATTGTAACAGGTGTACCAAAAATGGTCACTCGGTTTTGTATGATGACTTTGGCTATTGTTTCGGCTGTGATGTCCGCGATCGGTACGGCTATAGGGAAACTCGTAAACTTATCTATACATGCAAACAGGTACGTAAAGCCATTTGAACGCGGTAAAGGGCCCACTAAGTCGATATGTGCGTGTGCGAAACGCGCATCCGGTTGGGGAAAAACTCCGATGGGTGAATTTGTGTGTGGGCTAACTTTTGATTGTTGACACGCCGAACATTCTCTGACCCATTTATGTACATCTTTCTAAAGATTTGGCCATATGTATCTGGCGTTGATTAGTTTAGTCGAAGATTTCACGCCAGGGTGAGACAATGAATGAAAGTTATTAAATATTAACCGCCGCATATTTTTGGGAACGAAAGGTCGAGGGACCGCTTTCGTCGTGTCACAGTAAATCAGGACATCTTCCTTAGGTGATGGCAGCTGTTTTAGTTTCAGGCTAGAGCATTTAGTTGACAGTAAGTTTTGTAATTCTTGATCAGTTTCTTGACTGTCTCTTAAAATCTCGAAGTCTACTGTAGACTGTTGTATTATATTCATTTCTAATCGAGATAATGCGTCTGCCGCCTGATTGTCTTCACCTTTTACGTGCTGGATATCACTAGTGAACTGTGATATGTAGTCAAGGTGTCGGACTTCTCGAGGCGAGTATTTATCAGTTTTCGCTCTTAATGCGTTTGTTAGCGGTTTATGATCAGTATAAACTGTGAATTCTCTGCCTTCTAGCATGTGCCGGAAGTGCTTGATGGTTAGGTAGATTGCGAGGAGTTCTCTACCAAAGGTAGAATATCTCGCCTCTGCTGGAGCGAGTTTTTTTGAGATGAATGCGATTGGTTTCCAGGTGTTTTTAACTAGTTGATTAAGAGTACCGCCTACGGCTTTGTCTGAAGCATCTACCATTATGGCAAGTGGGTAGTGAGAATTCGGATACGTTAATGTAGATGCTTGAGCAAGTTTATGCTTTAATTGGTTTATAGCATCGACGGCCTCAGAGGTCAACTTGAACTCTTTCGGTTTTCCTTTAAGCGCATCCGTTAATGGTTGCATTAGTTGTGCACAACCGGGTATAAATCTGCGATAAAAGTTTATTAAACCGAGAAAACTTCTAAGTTGTGTTATGGAGCTTGGGATGGGATATTGTTTAATGGTATCCACCTCTTGTTTAATTGGTGTAATTCCATCAGGGCTTATGGTATGTCCGATGAATTCCAACGTTTCCACACCAAAAACGCAGTTACTTTGGTGTATGTTCATGCCATTTTCGTTTAGTCGTCCAAGTACTGCTCTCACATGTTGTTCATGTGATTCTAAGTTCGGGCTGGCAATTAATAGGTCGTCGATATACCCTTGAGCAAATGGCATATCTCGAAGTAAATTATCCATAAACCTTTTGAATGTTTGTGCCGCATTCCGTAGGCCGACTGGCATGCGTACAAACTCGAATAATCCAAAAGGTGTTGTGATAGCTGTTTTCGGAACATCTTCCTCAGCTATTGGGACATTGTAGTATGCCCTGACTAGGTCGATTTTAGTAAAAATCTTCATACCCTGTAAGCCATTTGTGAAATCTTAGATATGTGGTATCGGGTACCTGTCTGGTACCGTTTGACGGTTGAGGGCTCTGTAATCCCGGCACGGTCTCCAATCGCCTTTATTTTTCTTTGGGACTATATGCAGAGGAGATGCCCATTGACTATCAGATGGACGTATTATGCCCAGCTGTAGCATGTAATCGAATTCGGCTCTAGCTATTTTAACTTTATCGGGTGCTAGTCTCCTGGGTTTAGCGAAAGCAGGTGCCCCTTCCGTTTTGATTGTATGACATACTTTTAACTTATTTTTGGAAGGTTGAGGGTTCGGTTTGGTTAACTCTGGAAATTCCGCGAGTATATCCTGGAACTCTGCCGTTGTTACTGGCGGAGTTTGGATTAAATTTAGAGAAGTGATACGACTTTCTGTACCTTTTGTATATTCTGAAGTTTCTTTTAATGTCAAACGTCGTTTATTAGTGTCAACTAGAAATTCATATCTCTCTAAGAAATCCATTCCTAGTATTGCCAGATCTAAATCGGCTACAGTGAAAATCCAGGGGAATTGTCTTCTAAACCCCTAATCGAGTGTCATTGTTTTCTGCCCAAACGTCGCGATTTTAGTTTTATTAGCAGCTTGAAGTGTGACTGAGGAAGTTTCTCGACCCAGCTCGGTTTTGTTCTTAGGAATGATACTAAGTGCAACACCAGTATCCACCAAAAAGTTCAAGCCTGAATTATTATCTCTAACGTAAAATAAGCGACTGTTTAGGCACCCCGTGTCAGTCGTTGCGACCTGGGGGGGGTTATTTGTCTCCCCATATTCTTCAGGGTCTATTTGGGCCACGCGCATGGTTGACTGCATTTGGTTGATTGAACACCAAATTTCCAGTGATACCAACAAAATTGTCCAGACTGTTTGGACCCTTGTAACCTGTTCCGTGACACGAATCTCGGTCGTTGTGATGACCTGCTCCTGTCTTTATGACCCATCTGCAATTTGCTGACAGCCTCTGTGAGACTTTTAACACTATCAGTGAGTTGTGCTATGACTGGGTCATTTGCCGATTCTTCTTTTTTAGTATAATGGATCATGCTTGATGCAGTTGGGGGACCCCTTTCCATTATTCTATCTGTAATACGTGCTAAGTGAGATAAAGAGGTGTCGGGATCTTGTGCATCCAAACAGTGTTGGACGTAGCATGGGAGAGCTTGTATCCATCCTTGTTTGAGGACTGCTTCGCCCACTGTGTTGTCGCCTACTAAGGCTTGGAGATGACGCAAAAATTGTGACGGTGACCTATCACCTAAGGTTCCCCCTTGGAAGAGTCTATGGATTCTTTGCCCATCTGATAATGATAGACGATTCATTATTTCTCGTCTTAGGATGGTGTAGGGTTGTGGTGTCGGCGGACTTAAAATCAAGTCGCGAACCTCTTTGGCTACTGAAGAGGGTAGGACTGAACATAAGTCTTGATAGCGAACTCCTTCAGATTTAATATTGTGTCTCGAGAAATAGTGCTCTAGTTGAGCAAACCACAACTCGGTGTCACTAAGATCGAATTCTGGGATTAGGATATTCGTAGTCATAACGGTGTCTATGTCTGGCGATGACTTATCCTACAGGATTTTCGTTTGGACTAAGTCTGCCATGTTATATGAACAATATGATAACGTAATGAGGACGGAAAAATAATGAGTGATAAAAATAAAATACTATGTATATAAAATATATATATACTTAATCTTAATTATTGCAAATCAGAAGGCTTATTTTTATGACTGAATATATAAAGAAAAAGTGATATGAACAACAGAAATGAAATATTTTATTCGATAGAGGACTCACCAGTTTAGCGCCTAGGTATATTTTGATCTAGTGACACAAGAATCCAGAGTATTATGGGAATAGGTCTTTATTCAATAGCGTGGGCAGGAGACAGTGGAGCGCGGTTCTAGTTATTCAAACACACAAATAATTCTCAACGTTCAATATAAGCTAATAGGAAATATAATCCCTATGCAGAATAAGGAAGTAAATGACATTTTTAACGAGATTTCGGAAGAGGTGAAATTACTAACATGTCGTACAAATTAAGGAAGTGAGTCTGTTTCCCTTTTTTAAAAGGGAGGACCGTGAGGCCTCCCCACTGACAGAAACTGCACACCCGAATAGGGTTCCTCGTGAGTTTCAACCCACCGAGGTGCAATGGTGAGCCTCTACCCGGGGTCAGAGCATTCCTGATCACCCTGAACCCGGCGCCAGGTAAGTTCTACCAGCTACATGTTATCTGTAATGTAGGAGTAAGATAGCCAGGAAGCATATCCTTCACCGATTATGCTTCACCACAAGTTTGTAAAGCTTGCAGACTTATTTGTTTTATTCATCGCAACCATAAACTTCATGAATCTAAAGTTTTTCATTATAATACCTGTGTTATAACCTTGCCATATTATATATAGTTGCATTTGTCCACTAGGCCGACAGAAAGTAGAGAAGGTGGAACAGAGTTTCGCTACACTACTAACTCCTAATCAACTCTATAATTGCAGATAGCACGCTGGGAAATTAGACCCTTAGTGGGTCAAAATGATTTAACTTGACCCCACTATACTCTATAGAATTCTTCATTAAGAAACCATAATAGATTGTAGTACTTTGACATATGCTCGAGAAAGGAAGTATGGCTTACGAAACTAATACTCCCTTGTATAAGTGCCAAAAGCCTGAAGTGAGTCAAAGTCCATATACTTTGTTGTACTCTTTGCTAAACTCTAAAATTGGTTACCAGAAGATGTACAAATACGTAGCATCCTATTGCAGTTTAAATTTATCATATATCCTAACTTCAACCATGTCAGCATCTGTAAGCTATTATAGCTTATACAGACTAGGGCGTGCTTATTAATAACCTTTCGATCTGGAGCTAGAAATGATAACTGCTATTTAACCACAGCCTGAGATTATGCGATTCGGGAAATATGATGCTTAACGAGATCTCTATTTGGACGAATATTAAATCCAAACATTGAGCTCCACAAATGACTTGAGTATATGCTACAGCAAGAGTCTTAACTTTACTGAGCATGTGTCGTCAAACATATCCAAGTCAAGACGACGAATAGGCTATATTTTTCAAAATTCTTACACCACAGAAGCTAAGCTTGCAAGTTGTGTACGCCTTATCTTAGAATACTGCTCGCTTGTCTTCTCTGATATGAATCACACAGATACCGTAGTGATTAAATAGTTTAAGAGAACGTTTGCTCGACGATTACTGGAGTATGTTTGTAATGTAAATTACACAAAATTATATGCATAGCTTTCTCTAAAACCCCAATGGAGACGCCGCCTAAAAACCAACCTTAAGATTTTCCATAAAATAATCCACGGTTTCACTTTTCCAACATCTCTCCTCTGGAAGAGCACACCCCAATATGACTTCAGGAACTTGGCTAAGACATTGTGTACCGAAAAATGGAAGCAGCAATCGCGAATTAACTTCTTTATAGCACTCCAATCTACTATGGAACATGTTACCAGTTTCTATTGGCTTCTATGATAATTTACTAAAATTTAAACTGTTGAAAAACTTATTCTTTAATACCAATGGGATCTAGCAAAGTTGTCCTAAGCTGTTTAGAAATTCAGACATGATAAATCACGGACGTTTGGCAATTAGCATACGGACTAACAGCTGGCGTCACACGCTTGTATGTTCCTGACAACTTACTTTGCTTCCTTTTCTCACTTTTCCAACCAACCCAAAAATTATCCTATCCATATTTTGACACCCTAGCTTATCGGCCTTCATTTTATCAAAATATCATTTTCTTCCAGTTGCCATATATCTTTTGCCTTTCATATAGACAGGTTCTCTATTATCTCTACCTTTAACAGGGACAATACATCACCTTATGATCCAGATGAATTTATAACATAAGATGCAATTTCAGGACAGTATGAACACCCACCACTGGATGCTACACTTTGTTGTTTGTTCAATGGTCTCGAGTAATGTAATAGCTCCTAGTAAAAATTTGGCTGCTTGGTTATTTGATTATTTAGTATGCTGTGATGACACCACCCTAATTCTTATCTAGTACCGTATCCAACCTGTTTGGTCTGTTGCGCAGTTTTTTTCCACTGTTTTTAAGTATTTCAAAGTATGTAACTGGCAAATGAACCAACTACAAACCTACAACTTCACAAGGAGCCAGACATAAAACCCATCTCACTCTCCCAGACCTCTGGACAAGGTCGATTTCGTAAACTCCACGTCCGCTAACCACTGTTCACTCGCTTTTAAGCAATTTAGCTCGATCAATTGTTATATCCCTTTTCAAAAGTGCTGTGCTCCATGTGTGAAGTTTTATTGCCGTTAGATTTCAAAATTCCAAATTCTAAAACGTTCAATTTCTGTACTCAAATGTGCATAAACTTTTTCATTTCTGGTCATCATCCACACACTTAAATGTCTCACTACGTCACTATACACTTTAACGCCGGTTGTTTAATAACAATAGTTTGTTTCCTGATATCAGCAGCAAGCCATTTTTCCCGTCAAGATCAACAAAAAACATACGAAATCAAAGCGGGGCTAAGTGGTTACACAAACGAATTAGACTATGACAAGTGAATATCCGATATTAAGGTGTATAGTTAGGTGATGAGATATCCAATTGTGTGGTTAGTGACCAAGAATTGAAAGGCTTATATACATTTGAGTACGGTTATTAGACGTTTTAGAATTTGAGATTTTAAACTGCAAGGAGCGACAAAATCATACACACAGATTACAGTATTTCTGAAAAAGGATATAATAGTTGATAAAGTTAGATCGTTCAAAAGCAAGTGAGCACTGGTTAACGGACGCGGACACACAAATAACTGTATTAAACAACTTTCCATCATGTGGTTTTCCTAGCTTCACGCCTATATTACTCTTTGCTTTGATCGATCGTTATCGTCGACAAATATTCCCTGCTCACGTATCCCCGAATGCCAGATTACGAGTACCTTCCGGCTTCTGGTGAACCGTTACATGTTCCTATGAAACTTCTATACATCTACACTGTGCATATTGTGAATGTTTTTGCTATTTATGCACTTGTTTCTGTTAGACGTCTTCATTTGTGTAATAGTTAACAGTTTTGTATCATTATGACCATACCTATCAATTGGCGTGAATCTCTTACTAAATTCCAGAATATAATAATAATAATAATAATAATAAAGGGATAACTGTAGAATCTTATTCGCTTGTACGAAAATCGCCCCCATGTTATTTTTTGTATTGTGCAATTCCTTCGCTTGTATTTTATCATTTTGTTGTGCTCTGACTCTGTAACAGATTTTGTTTCTTTCTGCCTGACCCTTTTTTCATTATAACAGTATTAGATTTGCTCACAATCAGTTACTTACATATCCTTTTTTGTTAGCATATGCTACATGCTATTGGTATTGTGTTGCTGAATTTCAAGGTCTTGTTGTAAGCAATATTGGTTTGACATCTTACTTGTCTATGTCTGAGTAACTTAACTCAGTTGGTTGACTTCTTTATTTGTTAGGACAAGTAACTATTTTGATGTTTATTTACTACGTATTTGTTGTGTTATAGATTAATTGTACAATCTGCTTGAATCTCTTTGGCTGTACAGTGAAGAAAAACTGTTGAGGTTTGTGTACTAAATTTGTGTTTATTTTTAAACATAGTACCGCGTTTTGCACCAGTTAATTGTGTCTTTGGATAGTCTGTTGCGTGACACAAGTACCAGCTGGCTCGATACAGAAACGACGTTAACTTTCAAATGTTATCAGTAGTTTTGGTCATTACAATAACAACATGCTAAAACTGATTTGGTCAGTATGAATGTAGGACGCTCTGGAAGCAGTTTATTTTGGGAATTATTACGTGCTACGGTGCCCCACGCCAGTATTTGGAGTAGTATTGTCCAGGGAAGATAAGAGATGGGAAATGAGTGGTAGCATACACATGCATCCACCTTAGACATAAGCATCCACCAACGCTACTACGTCAGTAGAAGCAGCATCGCGACTGCTAATGATCACTGTCATGGAAAAAAGAGCACCAACAATTCAAAACATAAGTTGCATGAAATGGATCAGGTCGTAAAACAATTAAGACGTTACTTTCTAAATGTGAATAAACTAACCTCAGTATGGTGTAAATATTATAACAAGTGAGCATTAAGTAGGCATTCGAAGCAATAAAGCGACTAAAGTAGCTAAGAAAACATCAAAATAAGCTGATCAGATGATTGAATGAAGAGTGCAGCCACTGTGGCTCATAAAAATTGAAGAACTGAAATACAACCTCCCCAGAGGCATATTAAATAAATAGCTTTCATTTCCAATCATCATTTTGTACATAAGAGCATGCCAGTTTACAGGCATGATCAGAACGACATGGGTTTACATGCATACAAGGATTTCAATAAAGTATTACTGTTTGGACATAATAATATATGTGCAGATGCGGGATAGGACCAATAGTACTTGGAACTTGCTCGTAGAAGAGTGGATAGTATTGTGCCTGTAGGCTCCGTACTTGTCTTACACATTATGATCTACAATTACAAAGAAAACGAAAGCAGAGCGAGCACATAAATACAGCACTGGTATCTTGAAACGAATGGGTAAAATTATTGTTTATGCAAGCATTGAAAGGCACGACACACCACTTACGTTGGTAAATGGGTTAACAGAGAGAAACACTGGCACATGACTAATACAGGTGAATGGCGTTCACATGTTCGGAGTCTCTTTTATTTTGCTAGTGGAGCAAGAAACAGTAGTTAGTGTGAACATTTTTAATGAGATATTAGAATTGATAAAATCGCTAACATGTACAAATAAAGTGAATCAGTTTCCCGAGTGGCTTGAAGCAAACTGTTCCAGATTCTGGAAAAGTTATCTGTAAAATATTTCAAATAGAGAGTAAATTTGGAATATGATATTTTTATTTTTGAAGCTGAATTGAGTAGTTTATAGAAAGAAGGATTCTCGAGCTGAATTGTACTGGGCGGTAAAACGCTAAGTTGTTCAGTATCTTGTAAGCGATGTGGGACGGCTCCCTTAAAGAAGCTTTCAAAACCTTTAGAAGAGCCAGAGACATTCCATCTAATCACTGATTGACGTAACCTTCCAGGATCTCGACGTGGCACTTTCTGATTGGGTAATAGTAGAAAATTCCTACTTTTGATCGAATGAATTATAATACTGATCTTGTTGTTTCACAAAACTACGAATATACGATTATTTTGAACAGAACTTACTGTCTATCTTACTGGAATAAAGTTACTGTTTAACCGTCTTCTGTCGTCTGAGTCTGCAACTAGGAGGGTCCAAGGCGTTAAACTGCTAAAGTTGTTTGGATATAGCAAGAAGATTTGGCTTGACTTGGGTAGACGCCTCCATGACGTATCTAGTCCTAACTTAGTGCATCTAGTTTTACAGTCCAGAGTACGATCAGCCTCAAGAATACAAAAAGCAAAACAACGACGGATAGACTCCATTCTGAGTTTATCATTAATGGAGACACTACTGAGAATTTTGCTCCTGTTGGTTGCTACGCCTGATGGCGGGAACCCATGACATATTTTCAGCCGATTCGGCTGACGCTGTTTCCAATCTTGGATGCTGAATGCTGGACCCAAGGAATGTATCATAATATCGTAAGCGATCAAAACACAAAAAGAAAATAACAAAACCATTTTGGCGGTACTGGCCATTAAAACTAACAAAATATTAGTCGAAGGATATTTTAACACCCGTCTCCAAGGTTTATAAACAAAGAGATCCCGCCGAGCGCATAACCTATCATGCAGTCCATGACTTTCATTAAAAAGTGAAGGTCAGTGAGTACATGGAAGGAGATGCGTGAGAGAAAGTAAATAGGATATCTTCAATTCTGAAACCTCTTTTCTCCAGAGACCAACCTCCACTGAAAGATTTCCAAATTTACATATCCTTAGACAGCAGTAAACATGCATCACTAACTCATAGGGTTTATAATTGTTATTATATATTATTATTCCAGGTAAGATGTATTTTTTTGCCAGCCCAAGAAGTGTAGTGGCCGACCGGTCACGAATCTTCTAACAATGTTCTTTGTTTAATGCTCTATTCCATATACCAAAAAGATATAAATATTAGAAAAAGTCGACACTTACCCAGTCTTCTCTAATCTCGCGTCTCCTATTATACTTTCGTTTACGAATCAATGTTTCGTCGATTTCCACTATTTTTCCTCGTTCTCCATACTGGACGTGTAAGAGAACTAATTTGCCGGAACCGGTTACAAGTGGTGTCATACAAGGAAGTGTCTTAGGCCCATTGCTCTTTATAGTTTACATAAATGATATATGCAAATGCTTTAGCATGGGTAGACCCTTTTTATACGCAGATGATCTAAAAATAGTGTACTCATTCCCCCCTCAAGAATTTGCACACACATTCAGTGGAGTCACTACCGAGCTTAACAAGGTCGCAGTATGGTGCTCAAAATGGAAGTTGGATCTTAATGCTTCTAAGTGTGGTTGGATATGTTTTGGGGATAAGCGCCTCAATTTTGATCTCTCCATAAACGGCAGTAAGTTATCTAGGCTTCAGTCAGTAGTTGACTTAGGACTAAGGTACTCTCATAACCTGTCTTTTACAGAACAGGTCAATATGCAGACATCTAAGTCACATCGACTACTAGGTTGTATACTACGTAACTTTTATAGCAACGATTCTCGTATTCTGCTATATAAGGTTTGTGTCAGACCTTTGCTAGAATACTGCACCTTTATTCTCAGTAATGTTTCCATTAGGGATAAACTCAGACTGGAGTCTGTGCAACGTCGCTTTACTCTTCGTATTCTTGAGGCTGATCGTACTCTAGACTATAAAACTAGATGCACTAAGTTACGACTAGATACCTTATGGAGGCGACGGCTAAAATTAAACCTAATCTTCTTTTATAAAATATTAAACAAATTAGCGTTTTCATCGCCTAATACAATCCAGCTCGAGGAACCCTCTTGCTATAACTTACGCAATTCAGCCTCGAAAATAAAAATATCGCAATCTAAATCTGCTCTTTATATGAATTATTTTACAAATAAATTCTCGAGAATCTGGAACCATTTGCCTCAAGCCATTCGGGAAACAGATTCACTTCCTTTATTTGTACGGCATGTTAGTAACTTCATCTCTTCTGAAATCTCGTTAAAAATGTTCACACCAACTATTGTTTCTTACTCCACTAGCGAAATAATAGGGACTCTGAACGTGTGAGCACCACTCACCTGTCTTGGTCATATGATAGTATTCTTCCATTTTAATCAGCCTATAAGCATAAGTGGCATGTTGGAAGTATAATTACTAATCCTGCCCATTAGTTTTGTTAACCCCGGAATACCAGTGCTGTTGTTTTGTGTTCTTCCTTCTTTTGTCTTTCCTCTAGTTGCAGAAAATTATGTGCAAGATAAATATGGAACTTACTGGCACAAAACTATTGCCTTCTCCTCAACACCCAAGTTTCAAGTACCCTTGCTCCTATCTCTCGTCTGAACATGCACAGTGATCCAATCTGCTAACCCTTAGCCGTTTTTTGGAACTGTAACGCATGGGTCAAGGAGCGCGCGGGACTTTTTCATATATGCACCATGCTACAACACATATAAATGGTGTCCTAATACTGTGAAATTTGTTGCAATTGGTTTGTTTCTCAATGCATATCTTTATACCTAGAAAATTCCTGACACTAAAACTTCGTCGAAATACTTGTATGTATGTAAACTTATATCATTCAGATCATGCCTGTAAACTGGCATGCTCTCATGTACAAATTGTTACTTGAGAATAAATTATTATTATTATATTTCACGGCAATATTCATTCCACTGAATTGCTGCCTTTTCAGAAATATCCGCGGGTGAAGCGGCCGTTATTACTTCAATTTTAATCGCCAATTCAATAATTAAAACAAAGACGTTTTAATTCTAACCTGGAATGAGGAAAAGAGAAGCCGGTTGGATGAAATTTTACACCAGCACTCAGTACAGCGAAAGCAATAGCCATCTCGTGTTCCTTCGGTTTCGAAAACTGTCATTTCCTTTATCTGGACACACACAAGTCAATGTGCCTATATCTCGGAGAATCTAACCCCGATTTCAACCTAAACCTCAGCGAACACGTATTTCGTCAACTTAGTAGTATCTATGATTTACGAGTAAGGTATTCAAAATGTTTATCCTTTACCGAACATGTTTTATCTCAAGTCTTTAAAGCTCACAGACTTACTGGTTTTATTCGCCGAGACTATCATCTTGACGAATCTTAAGTTATTCCTTATAAAACCTGTGTTAGACCTCTGCTTCAGTACTGTCCATTGATATATAGTTGCATGCGTTCACTAGATCGACAGAAAATAGAGAAGGTTCAACGGCATCTTACTAGGCTACTAACCCCCGGCCAACTGTGTCATGCTAGACGCTGTGCTTGAAAATTAGACCCATTGTGGGTCAGAAAAATTAAACTTAATCTTACGATACTCTGTAAAATTCTTCATTAAGAAATTATAACAGATTATACTGCTTTAACATATACTCGAAAACGTAAGTATGACTTGCGGAACCGAAATTCTTAGGTAAGGGTGCAGAAAGCCACTATTAAGTTAAAATCCTCCTTCTTTGTTACACGTTATGCCAACCTCTGAAACTGGCTATCAGAAAGCATACGACAATGCAGCTCCCTGTCACAGTTTAGACTCGCAATGAACCTCTACTTAGACTTTGCTGGCATCTGTAACTTACTTAATGTAACATATATGGAATGGGGTACATTTATCAATGAACCTTTTGGCATTTAGTCTTTTTAATAACACTTCTAAAAAAATTACCCGCAGGTCTAAAGAGCTTTTTGACTATCCACCTACAGGCAATAAAACGTTTTTCTTCCTAGCAGTTAGTGCTCTGGAACGTCGTGATGCCCATATATTTCTTAGAGGTGATGCAGTATACCTTTTATTTCCCTATACCATACTTCCTTGAGCTTTTTATCCTAGAGTGGATCTAAAATCTATCATAGTTATCTCTAGTATTGGTCGACGTTTTTCAGAATATAAAAAAGCGAAATAACAAATATGCTTCATTTAATGCGATAGATACACCATGGGTTCCACTGCAAATAGCTGCACTTTAGTTGATCATTTGTGTCTTTCTTCATATTTTCAATTCCCAACTACCATACCATTATGAAATTGCCACCTAGAATCTACAGTGAAAGAGGACGTGCGGCTCTGTGGTCCATTCATGATACCTTAATGTAATACTTCCGATCTCCGTCGTTCACATAAGGTCATGTTCGTACTTGACGCTACAATTGACTATTTCGGACAACTATCTAGTATCTTAATCTTCATAGTGTCACGTTTATGACACCCTTTTACTTGAACTGATGACATATATATATAGGTGTTCTCTACTAATCTATCCCTGAATACCGAGGATTACAAAGTACCTTCCAGCTGATGGTTGACGGTTTTCCCGTTTACACTTAATCACCCTGCACATAAATCTGGTGTCTTGTAAATGTTATTGTTATTCGAGCACATATTTCTTCAGAACTTTGTGCTCTATTGTGTAAGAGATAACCCCCTGTATCATAATGACCATGCCTGTGGTCTAGTGTGAATACTGCACCACATTTCTGAATAATAATTATCTAATCTAATGTTTACTCGGAGATACTACTAGAAAAACTTATGCCTTGGGACGGTGCCAGCAAAATTATTGAGATTAAAGAAGTGGTTCTCAGAAAGCGCAAGTATAATCGAGGACAAAGCATTCATACAGTATGTATAGGTAGTTTTGACGTTAAAACCTGCAGTAGATATTTAGTATTTAGAATCGATATCTAGGAAAAGGACAAATTAAAAGAATTCCTGGATGGTTTTGACTAAATAACTATCCTCACAAATATAAACGAACTAGTGAAAAAGTGCTTTGTGGCCACATTTATGAGTATTTAAACAGAAAGTACTATGATTTTAAATGTTTTAACCCTTAGATAATTTTGAAAAAATCATTAATCATAAAAAATTATTGTATACTTTTGAATAACACTTCATTTTGGAAATTTTCTCTAATAGTAATGTTATTCCTTTTTTCAACCGCTTCCTTATTGGTCACTTTTTGCTTAGCTAAGGTCAGGGTCAAGCTAGAAGTCGCTTAGGTTCGTCTTCAACGTTTGGTCGTGCCATACAATATGAACCTAGATGACACATTATATAAATTTCAAGATAAATCAATCTTGCAACAGTCTCAAAATGTGGTTTTTGTGAAAAAACTTGCTGACTTTGTGTTTGTTATTAATTCTTAGTAGCATTTCTGTTTAAAATTTTGTTGTCAATATTTGTTTTAACGCATCAGTAGTAGCAATAACTTAAGCATATGTCATTACGTTGGTCGTTTGGATGGTTATTAGCTTCTCCGTTGTTATTCCTGTGAATTTCGCATTTTATGCTCAACGGAGTCGTCGCATATTGTATTTACTTTTAACACCGACCTGCCCTTTTACGTCTTAAGAGCACTGCTTTGGCAGTGTTATTCCTCCAATGTGTAAATAACCTTCCCAATCTGTGGTTGTCATCAGTTTTGTTATGTTCTGATGATATTAAGATGTAGAGAGCCATTCACAATGAATGGTACTGTTCAGAACTCCAAGAAAATCTGTAGTCGTTAGAAAAATGGTCTAGTGTTTGCATGCTAGGCCAATTAGCAGCTCCGTGTGAGTACCTCTATGTGCATTATGATGCGTAATTGACACCAAAATGCAAATATGCACACGTTGAGTAGCGCTGTGCTTCCTGTCGTCCAGATATTGCAGAAGTCTCCATCGGCGATTTAGAAGCCACTGCGGCGACATGTCGCTGCTAATAACTTTCTAACCCAGACTAGTATGTAGTGCGCCCGGCCATCCTTATGCTAAGACACCTATGACTTCTTACACTGTATTTATAAAGCCAGAACTAGGATACTGTATGTAAGTGGTTAACCTCTGTCAGAAAAAGCTACTGGGAAATGTTCAGACAACTACAGCTAAGTTCTTGAAATCTCGAGTCTATCCTATGACGACAGACTGGCTAAACTAAACAAAATGACAAGAAGCGATTTAATAGTAGCCTTCAAATTGCGTAGTCATAAACCTAGTTTTAGTATGCTTTTTTATTACGTTTTAGGACAGAATTCAAGAAAGGCACTGCAAATAAATCCGTAAGCCTAGAACTAATTGTTTACCAGCTGATTGCCAACTCCCTCACGAAATAGTCGACGAGTGACCTCTTCCTCAGCACGTAGTTTTGGCTCCATCTGTCAACACATTCAAAAGGAAATTGGATTACCTAAAAGACTCCCGTCGCCATATCTGACACAGGCAATACATCTTTCTGTTCTAATTAAACTGCAACATTATTCTAGGTACCATTTGATTTATGTATTGGGAATTTTGAGACGATCCGAACACACCAACGTCGCTGCACTCAAGGTAAGCTGATTTACAGACCTTCAGTATGTTTCGCATTATTACCATAATTATATTATGCTTTCCAATTGGTAAACTTTTAGTTTATTATAGGTAACTAACATTAAACTGACTTCTTCTGGCCACAACAAGCCTCATAAAGTGTTACGACGTAGGTGTTCACTCTTTCGCATTCCCTGAATCATGAGCTTAAAATTATATGCCTTTCTACAAATTAATTTTTTCTTCTGCCATCATATCCTGTTTGCTCACTTTTTTGTCCTTGTTAAGCTTGCTGTACTACTGCAGTGTGGCAACTCAAACTGATGCACAAATGTTGCAGGTTCTATGTTTTCCGTACACAAACACCGGAAAATCAAATACAGTCAGCAAACGTTGGAATTTCACTTATATTCACATCAAATTTGCCAATACAGATTTGTCTTTATTTACGCTTTCCAGGTTGTTTCCTTTTCCAGGTTTTCATTCAGCTCTGTACATTCGCTTCAGCAACCATACCTTCAGGCTAGACGCTATTTATGAGAGATTAGACGTCACACTTATTAGTTGTGTCCAAATGATTTGGATTTAACCGATTTATGATTGTTACGTTCGACTTAGCATCTAATTACGTGTTTAGTATGCTTCTGATTTACGTACTCATAATCTTTTTTGACTTTGGGTTTACTATGTCACTATTGCTAAAATGTATGTATACATTTTGTTTACGCGTTTCGAAACATTTCTTCAGCCTCATACATAATTGAGATAATACGTTTTTCAAGTGATTCAAAATATTCCGAAATTAGAACTTCATACGTTTTCTGATTGCTACATCGAAGTGATCTGCTGTTATCCCAACCTAATAGTTCGTCATATCTACTGCTAGTAGGCGGAAAAAGTTAACCACTAGAATCATCTAACTTGATAATCATAAAAGTTTAAGCGTGTTCATTATAAACCCATGAGACCGTCACGCAATGTTTGAGGTTTGATGGGCTTATTCAATTTAATTTAGGCTTGAAGTGGGCATAACTTTAATATAGTTGTAGTGATATTTTTTTACCATAAAATACTTTTGTATAAAAGGTTTGTTGGTGGAATGAATAGTTTTTGGCAACAAAACCTTCGTGCTCTACATACCGATTAGCAATAAATTAGTAATTATCTGCCGTTGCACTCCAAACGTATACTTTTTGATTAACCTTACATTCAGTTTCGTTATTTCATTCAATCCTTGTATACGAAATTTTTTTTAGCTATAATTTATTTCCTTAAATGAATCCCGCAGAGCTTGAATTTCTTTCTGAAGAGGAGGAATTGACTATAGTACCAAAGTTCAAACTGGAGGCAATTAAGCTTCTCAGTACTACTGTAAGTTCTACAGCTTATACAGAACTTCAGCTATTAGATTGAGAAATCTTTTTCGGTCTGTTATGATGCCATTTTTATAGCTGTGTATTGTAAAACGTGACTGCCAACTTCATTAGTTTTCCTTTCTCGTTTTACTTAAGATCTCTAGTTACTAACGGAAAGCTCATCCATTCCTGTTTCATTTTCATGTTTTATTTTTAGTTTCTTATCTCCCACTAAATATTAGGTTCTAATATTACTTCAGACTTTTTCTTCTTCTAACATTTCTGAAGTATGCATTTATATTGTTTAGCTCCCCGCTGCCACTGATATTATTTTGAATCATCTTCATTTTGTTAGTTACCTGTCATTGTGCTGATATGCAGGCCAAAATCCTGGGTTGTTGCACATTTGTTTTAGATTCTACGTTATGATTGGCTTATTATTACTACTACTGTTTATTTTCCTATCCACTAAAGTTGGTTCCTTAAACATATCTATGTATAACTTAGCAGGTTATGTTAACTCATGCAATTCGTCAGATATAATAATATCAAGATTTCCATATTATTTAATAATCACATGTGTTCCTCGTGACTATAACTTGATGGTCATATTTTGGGGTTTCAATGATTTTATACAATTTGTTGCCTTGATGGATTTTTGCAAAGAGAAAACAATAAACATTGTGGAATAAAGCAAACTCATTCCTTTTAGCGTGCTCTAATTCTTCCACATTAGCCCAACTGATAAAGGATTATCTAGAACATGGAAAAGATTTACAAAGTGGACAACTACCAATTTCCTGAAATTATGCTTCACTGCTGCATCTTTTCGTGCTCTGGATGGTCTTCAGTTTGGCGTATGCGAGAAGATTAGAGCACGCGAAATATGGTGAATTCACTTTATCTCATAATGTTTACTGTTCTCACTTAGCACAAAAGTTTCAGTAACTACTTTTAGCCCTAAGTTTTATGCTTGCTGTTAACAAATTTATCAAATGGACCTGAAAACCATTCATATATG
This sequence comes from Schistosoma mekongi, assembly GCA_034768735.1. Classification (NCBI taxonomy): domain Eukaryota; kingdom Metazoa; phylum Platyhelminthes; class Trematoda; order Strigeidida; family Schistosomatidae; genus Schistosoma; species Schistosoma mekongi. The sequence continues at coordinate 29,519,312 of CM068308.1, forward strand.
TAATTTGAGTCACTTTTTGTCCAAGTATGTTTCTGAGTATTCTTAAAATTGTTTACATAATAGTGAATTTTACGTGTTATGAATTTATTTACTGTTTGTTCTAACTGGGTTAAATAGTGGGATTCACGTAAAGATCCATATCTTGCACACTACCAACCGGATGTTTAAAAATGCTGAACTTCATTTAAAATTCTGTGATGTGATACAAATTCATCCAAAAAGTATAGTTCCAATTTCTAACCGTTTCTTTACGTACTTTTGATAGTTTGCTAAATTAGTCATCATACCTAAAATCTGGACGTGATTAGAAAACTTATCCGTTTTCATTACGTTACATGTAGTAGTGTGTGGTACATGCATTTGTAGTGCCCACTTTTATTAGTTTTGTCATTAAATGAATAAATAACACGTACTATTGACTCATTATCCCCAACCTTTATTAAGTGCTTATTAGTATACCATAATCCTTATTTCAGTCTAAAATAAATGATATAGTTGTTATATAGTCATTCAGATTTACAATTATTATACTAAATAACATTTATTTGTCATAACAAAGTAATTTACTTTTCAAACTAACAGATTGGGCCTTTCTCCCCAAATGTGCCAATTACCGTCCCCCTTTGGGCAGCTCTTTTCTTAAGAGGGCAGCAAAAATGCCGTATTATGCCACCACCGTGGTTAACGTTGGAGAAATTGAATGAGTGTAAGGAAGCTGAAGATAACGATTCTGGTTGCACCCTTCCTCCACATTCTCAATACATTGAAATCAGTACACTTCTTCTTCAACATGCACCTGAGGATATACCGAAGTTAGTGATATTGGTTTTGCATTTCGGATTTTTAAATGTATACGCAAACCTAAAAAACATCAACTAGGTAAAAATAAAAGCACAAAATTGCTTATAATGAGTATTTAAAAATAAGGCAAAGAGAAATTAACGGTACACCTCAATGTTGATTTGAAATCGCATTGCTCAAAATTTACAGCTGTTAATTTCAGGCTATCATAGCCCAACAAGTTAGCAATTAAACAGACATATGAAACATCGATAAATGTTCATGCAATTATTGTTGGCGCGATATAGTTCTGATTATAGCATTCTAAAACGCCTGCAAAGTTGTTCAATGATTGGTCCATTTTCAAACAACTAGCTCCAATAAACAATCGGGGCAATAGGACATTCTTATGTGAATTTTCTATAAGCTAGTGTATTTATTTGCTTGGCACTTGGCTATTCCTATTTTGAATAATATTTTGCTACTCGCTCGAGTCTTGTTCTGAATTGGGACCAAGTCGCTGAAGCTGTGTAGTAGAATCCTAGACAGGGACTAAACGCAGTAGTACAGCTTAAACAGAAATGACTTCGCAACAGTTATTTAGTTTTTTGCTTACTTATAACTCTGTCTTATATGCGAGTTTCCTGTTCTAATATCCCCCTCTGTGTTAACTAGTGAAGTTTGTAACTATTGGCTATTTCGGAGTACTTAGTTCTTATTCATATAGTAGTTTATTTTTTACGAGGTTAACGTTATTATTTTCACTTTATTGGTTTCCGTAACTACTATGCATTAAATACAACTTTGTTAAACTTATTGGGGGTATTTAGTCCCCTGATTTATTTGGCCAGATATATAATCTCCATAAAGGATTTTAACAGTAATATAAGGGCAGTTATGCAATTAACCCTTTATACTTAACAATTTTTGAAGATTGATCATTAAAAAATCGCGTCCACTGTCCCTAATGTTTTGACTTAGATAACAGTTGAGATAATTACAATTTTTGGAAGTCATTGCATACTATAAAATAACAAATCTCTTTTTTAGGATTGGCATTTATAGAAGGGAGACATACAAGTTGTTTTCCATGGTTCATCATATAAAAGTTAGTTGTGGGATGCGTAATACGTCTCCATCAATAATGTGTTGTAATGTACTCGCATTTCTATTTTAAGATCAGTGTGGGATTCAAGAATTACTACACCAGAAAGTAACAATAGTCGACTTTTCTCAAGGTAGCTCTTATCTCATCTTGTGTTCCTGGATATGCTGTCTAATTTCCCAAACACACTTTGTAATTGTTTTTTAGCCCCGAAAGTATACGCAACATTATTCGTGATGTGTGGGATATTCGTGTGGGGAAATTGTTGTCATCTGTTAATGGCTTTCTTTCTAGTGGATCCTCAACAGCGCGAGTTAGTCAGTTGACTAATATGGAATTAGCTACTTTACATAACCTTTTGACTAATTCAATGGATCAGTTGTCTTTATTACGACAAGCTACTTCACAAGCTGTAGAATTTGGTGGTGGTGGAGTTAGTCGTACATCATTTTTAAACCCGTCATCTGTTGGAAACTAAGATGATTTAAAGTTATACACTTTGTGCACATATTTATCGAAATACAATTACATATAGAAATATTTCAGTGTCTTGACCGTGACAAGTTTATTTTCGAAAAATGATCTATTATTGCTATTTTTCTGTGACCACATGTAAAGTCTCCCAATGTAAAATAGTCAATTTTGTATTAAATAGGAATTTTCGCGAAAAACGTCACATTATAAAAACTCAATTCTTTTCTCTCACTGCGCATTGACCAGTAGATCATAATAAAATAGTACTCTATTTGCTTATTAGTGTCAATAAAACTATTCAAGTGGCGTTGTGTCGTTATCAGTTCGACCGATGTGATACTTCACGGTATCGTATAGTTTGCATTATGTAATTAACAATAGATATTGACTACTAGTTGTTCCGCTTACTTTGTTTTCTTAGGTTTTCTTAGAAAAATTATTGATATTTTCTCTTAACATCCATGTTTCAAAATCGATATCAAGGTACTCATGTGTTTAAACATATTAAATTTAAGTTTTGCCGAATTCCTCTCGTTTGATAGACATCTAGGAACTGATGTTTTCATAAGCATTATAAATATAAGTGATATATTGGATAGAGTACAGAATATGAACGAGCTAACTCAGTACATAACTGGCCGCTCCAAATTTCCCAATTAGACAATAAAAGACTGGCTATCAGCGTCAAGGTTGCTACAAATTCGAACTATAAACGTATATTACTTTAGGGTAGGGAGTGGGTTTTAGTACAAAAATTAGCTCCGACCCCATGAGCCGAAAGGTTGGTGCCAAATCATATATTGGGGGAAAACAATATGTATAACACTGGGTAATGTGTGTAAAAAATTCACGGCTTAATAACACCTTACTCAGTTTTTTTTGTGTTTAGATACATTAGCCAGCGTTACCCTACGTTTTGACCAGTCTTACATCACTGCTGAATTTAAGTTCGGGAATACGATTGGCACTTAAAGCTAAAGATAGCATTTATCGCGTTAATTAATATTAACAATAGGATTTATAAATTCTAATCAAGACAAGGATCCAATGCTAATTTTAATCTTCGCGACAAGTGCTGTTTTTAATCTTAAGTGCTTATCGTGTTCCTGAACTTAAGTTCAGCAGCACTGTAAGACTGGGCACAATGTAAAGTAATTTCGGAGTATATTGGGTTATTAATTTTTTGTAAGGTTAGAATTTAAAATTATGGTTATAACCCTTTGGATATAGAATATAGTATTTATGATTGGTTGTAGTGCTACTTGGTAATGGATTTTCCATCGTTAATGAAATAAGGCTCACTGCATCATACTTTCCCCACAGAAACCTACAGTAAAAGAAGGTTTGTGATGAGAGCCATATATATATGGTTCGTAGTTGGAACCACTATAGTGTACATCCATCAGTAAATAGATATTTACAACTGTGGAGGGGGCGGGGTTCGTGGAGATAGTTAACTGTCCAGAAATGGACAAATAAATATTAACCTTTTGGTAAGGATTTTCGTAATAAAGGCATATTGTAATTAGTCCTCATTTAAAATTCTTCGAAAAATAACCTGATAGTTTCTTAGTTACATAATGATAAATTTCTTTGTCGTCTTTTTTGGCTTAACAGCGGCATCACCTCTAGAAAACTATCATGTATGTACCATGTAGCATATCTTTACCCACTGTAGTATAACTGCTTTTTTCAGATAAGCTATCCAGTCATAAATACGGCTTTTTCATTTGTTTAAAGTGGTTGTTGAGTCGGAATGGTGACTGGCTTATTCTTAAACTGAGTGCCGGTATTACTAGTGCTGCGCTTGCTCCTGTTAGCTGGTATTTTCAGCTAAATAGAACAAGTTCTTAAAAAGACATCCGTTAATTCTCGTACTTCTACGAAAATGAGAGAGTATTTGATAAACAGATGAGAGTCCTAGTTAACGAAACGAATAAAATGGCAATCGGCAGATAAATGTAATTGTTCTAGGTGGTCGGCTGTTGGTTATTAGGCATCGGATTATTGACTGTAACCCACTGTATAAGCTGATATGAAAGTCAAGATCACTAACTAGAAGAATAGGCTTACAATTTAATAACACGCTTTTATACACATTGCTAACACAGAAATCAACATGATTATATACCGTAAGTGATTGGAGAAAATCCATTTTTTGGTCACCCGTATACTAGGGATTGTATTTGCTCATTATGTCAACTTCATGAATAATGTATGTATAGTATCTATAATCATGTAGTGCAGTGATTTATATACTATTCCCAGTAACCTTTTCACTGATTGAGTTTTTATTATCAACGTCATCGTTCATGCAACATATATGATTTCGTTTAATATATCAATTTGTTGATGGTTACCTGACTGTAACGTCAACCATACTTTATACTCTCAGTTCAGATTATTATTTTTTTTTCGTCCCTATGATCTTCATGTTGGTGATTTCATCTTGTGTGATCATGTGAAGTCTTTGTAATTTGTAAAGTAAATTGAATTACTCCAATTTTTAAGCAATATTAGGTATCTTTTAGTAATGCGACGGCCGTCCTTCAACAATGCACTGCTGCTCCCGACCGTAGCTGCTACCTTGACGTGGTGGTCGGTCTTGCCTATTGTGATGACCCAACCGAGCTGTATTGGCTGGAACGCTTGTTCCTCTAGGTCCTACCATGCCAAGCAGGTCTGTTGGTGAGCGATAAGACTAAAGGCAGCAACCTAAGATCTGAGGGCGAAGTCGTACTGCTGGCTGCAGTTGGGTATGATAGCAGTAAGGTTTCTCCTTCGGATAACCAGCATCTGCAGCGATGCTGCCTTCTCACAAAGGAAGGAAGGGGTTAGATAAGGTCGACCCTAAAAATGTCACACCTCACCTTACTCCACGGATTTCGGTCTCCGGCAGTAAGGTCTTCTAAAGAATGGGGCTAACACTTCGAAAACATCTCGTACCAAGGTCGTGCGTGATCGGCCTCAAGCAGTTGCCCCTTGGGCTATGCGAGTACGCTTCCAGGTCATTATGACCAATACTAATCCACTTTCCTTTTCAGGTACCTCAAGAAGTAATACTCTTCCATGGTATGGGCAGCCAGGAAGTGGGAACCGCCCTCACACCTTTAACAGCAATCCACTGCTGATTTAGGTACCAAGATGTGGATTGTTGTCTGAGTTGTTACTCTTCAGAGCAGACGAAGTATATTGGCCGAATGCACACACCCATCAAATATCACAAAAGCCACTAGACACCAGATTTAAATCATTTGTCGGTAAGGATACATATGTCCTGTAACAGGGGTACGGTGACTTGAATTAGTGCGTATTTGTGGTGTGCTTCACGTTGCCTGTGATCTGCTTTTAACATAAAGCGAAGTTAACAATCTGCCTTCATCTAGCCAGACTCTCAGACATTGCAATTAATGCAGGAAATTCTAACATTTCAGTCAGTAGGCTAGAACAAGATGGAAAACGTAAGTGAATTTTTGTGGTATCCCTACCCAGTGTCAAACAACGGAGATCCTCTCCAAGTATGTTCAGCTTGCCGTTTATTCTTAATAAGCAAGCAAGTATGCAGAAAGGTATTGTCCAACTTGGCTATCCCTGACATCAATACAACGACTAGTACGTCGTTTCGGCATCAGTTGTCGTCCGAGACACCCCGTAGATAGCTGCCGCTTATTTTGGGGCACATGTCTGAACCAGCCTTCGGTGATAACATCCATTTTACTGGACGCACAGAGGTTAAAACAAGAACCCCTAGAATATCAACTCGAAACAGAAGCAAATATTGCATTTACGGAAGTGCCTAGTAGATCACGTTCGACAGGTTCATTTCGAAGAAATTTGGAATAACTTCTAATTAACGATATTTACATTCAACCCAAATCAAATTGCTAGGAAGGACCAGTAGATTTTGTAAACCACTGTAATTTCGGAAACTTATTCCGGCAAACTCAGGGGATGATGACTGACAATTCAAACGTAAACTAGTAACATGCCTACGCGACAATGGCGGATAGTGGTGAAGAACAATAGCAATAACGATGAAAGCGGCTGAAACAATAAGTAATGCTAAACAGCTGTTCGACCAATCCAGAGAACCAGTACTAGAATCGGTCATGGTGGCGCCAGCGTGTCCATCCCGTATCCACTTATGAGCCTTTGGTCTCATTATTTCGCACACACATTCGCGTTCTCTTATTGTTGCATTTTATCGTCGTGCTATTGTGAATTTGATGTCGTCGTGCTTATGCAGCATGGCAACTTGGACATATGCTCACGTGTCTCGGGCTATGCGTTATCCATGAATAACTGATATTAGTGTATGCCAAACCCTGGAATATTTCCAATTTAATAAAATTGAGGTGTAAGCAGTGTCGGGAACTTATAACTTGGTAACCAGATAAATATGTGTCATAGGTGAATACCGTGGTTGCCATTGACACATCTAGGTCAGTCAATATACTGTGGACTCCTACAAGTTCAGTACCAAGGGGACCCTTTGAGATGTATTTGTAGGTATCACTACTAAGATTAAACTTGATTACTTAAAATAAATCGACCATCGGGTAGATATTTTATTGAATTAAGTAATGTATTTGTAATACTGCATTTAATTAGAATTTCTGGAGCTTCAGGACTTAGTGTAAGCCAGTTCTCCAGTGTATAAGTAACCGAATCATCTTAGCCATATCATTTGTGCTCAAGGTGAATTCGAAAAAACGTGTTTTCTACCTGCGAGTGTGAAAAATGATGAAGACTAACCAGTGGAGAAGGCATCCCAGTCAACACAACCTAGTCTGTAAGAACTGTTTAATAGATAAATGAATGAGATGTTCTTTTTTATTTTAATCGGACGACTATACAGCATGCTGGTCGGCCTTCAGAAGGCGTAAACTTCTGTGTTGTCATAAAATTCTTCGCGATCTTTCTGTCGTATGACCATAGGACAGAACAGTGGTTCATTTCATTAGATTTGCTACCAGTCGATAATAGGTTTTGAACATTTTAAATAACATTTGTGGAGAAATAACTAAACTCTAAAATGCCAATTACAGTCTTGTAGTCCTGTTATTTATCTCTTGACGTAATAAGTTTTGCAGGTCTCTCGAAAAGATTTAGAGCTAGAAAGATTTTAGCACTGAATGGGAATCAGCATGTCGATTACGGACCTATAAGTTCACCATATACTGTTTGAGTTGTAACATTATGTATATATATATATTTGGCGCTAACTTTACATTCATTTCGGAAAACCAAACTCAATCATAAACCAAATATTATAAGTTTAAAGACAGTGGAAACTGTTGTAAACGTGGTTCTCTCAGTTAAAATCACTGCAGTAAACTTGAATGGAGTCCTCGAATTATTTTATCATGCAGTGCTCCAGTTGCCTACAGTTGTATGGATTGCTCTTCTAGACAGTAGTTCATGCAGTTGTAGGTTTGTCAGTGAGGGCATACATTATTATATCCTGTTGAAGACAATTTTTCATTATGTAGGAAGATTGTTTGATTACGTCTCTATGAAGCAGATCTGTTGTTAACTCAGCTTTCATGGATTATCATTACCAGCAAGCACAAACCAGTATACATTGCTTCGAGCAAAACGTCTGCACTATTCCTCTTTGAGTTGGATGTTCTATATTAACATCCATAGAGGTATGGAGAGCCCACATGATGTAAACGAACTTCTGAAAGATATCATCCGGGAGTTCAGTAAATAATTCGGTTGTGGTTTTGTGTATGAGGAGGCCATTTAAGCTTCTGGAGTTTAAAGCAATGTCAGACGTGATACAGTTGCGAAGAAATTGTTGGGCACAATGGATCGGCTGATTGTGGTAAATTTTTCTCCTCTCGAGTACGATATTTCCTAACTGACTTTGAATGATGCAGTTTCAGAAGCAGAACGTGAGCGCCCCACTGTCATCCAACAATTTCTTTTAAATGCCTGTCTGCAGAGTTGGTCAAGGATTTCCTACTACCTTATGTGTATTAAGTTTACTTCGGTATGTCGAATTTTGGATGGGGACACTAATAGGAAGAGTTCGCCATGTAGAATCTGTGTCTGTTAGCGACAGTTTGCTGATGCGTGGAGGATAAAGAACGATGTTCAGACCCTGTGTTTCTTTCTAGATACAATATGGTCAACGGCTACTAACCCCCTATCCTTTGGAAGGATTATGTTCATCACTGTACTGAGATTTCCTTCATATTTTATGCTTGTCGAGTTAACTAAGGTAATTTGTTGTAACGAAAGCGATAATACCCTTTTGAGTAATATGTAAGCCCTGTTCTAGTCAGAGTGAAATCCTTAAACCTCAGTTTACCGCAACTATGTAGAGAACCATGCCCAGTAAGAACGACACACTTTATGAAAAGTTAGTACAAATGACCAGAATAGGCAGATTAATATATTATCCAAAACCTTCAAACTTGTGAATTCACTAGTAAACATGAGTTAAGATTCATCGGCACTGAAGACTGACACTTCTTTGCATAGTGGTGATAGGCTGTTGGTACTAGAAAATATTTTTAATGATCAACAACCCAGAGATACACTAGCAGGTTTGGATTATTGACATTTTAGACATTCTAAATGACGAAAGGAGAAGGTGACAGTCCTAGGTCATCAATAAAAATTATACTGTACTGTGTTATGTGTCCCGAAATTGAGACGCTGTATACAGTGGTCGAAACAAACACAAATCATCCGTTGTAGTGTTCTGTTTCCACAATACAAATAAGTGCAAATTAGTACCTTACGCGTTTCACACTTTTATTGGAGTTGCCCACTTTATGAAACTACAAGTAGAGGGATTCGCTACCGGTGAAAAAATTTCATCACCAACAAGATATCTCAGTTACGTTAATAAAATGATAATAGTACTTACACACTGTATCATACTCATGAATAATTCACACTCCCACATATAACTACCCTACTAATTAGTTCTATGCGCGAGCTATGCCAAGAAGCTTTAATTGATGTGACCTGGACCCACCCCCTTCCGAGTGCCCGGAAGTCGACGTAAAATAGTCCGGTGCTGAAACGAAAGGAATGCCGATCCCCAATGTTTGAAGCCCCTGCCAAAAATGCCTTATATAAACATATGTTTTGTTGTTTGTAATAATGAATATATTCTTCTATCCGGTCTGCTTCGTGCTTCTTCCTACAAGTGTGTTCATGGCATAACTGTTGTGTTGCTGAATATCTATGGTTCTGTACGTACACCTGGATATTGGACAAGCTACACCTTAAACAGCGCGTCTTTTCCTTCCAGTTTTTACGCTCATCAGTGGATATCATTGTTGGTAGCTAGTGTGATTAAGTGTTGCCTGTGTTCATGTTGTGTATCATCGTAAATCATTATTACGCGAAATTGCGTCTCTCTAAACATCCCATATGTCGTTTTCTACGATTGGTTTTTGTAATTATTTACGTATGTCACGTTAAGAAACACGGTTAACTCCACTAAGTTAGTAACTAGTGTGAAGTAAATACGATAACCACTGATAGACAATAAGTAAAATCCGTCTGTCACTGATAAGAATTAATGTTGATGGAAAAAATGTCGACTTTAAGGTAAATATCGCTTAAGAGTGTCAATTCCTTATTAGCCGCTGATACTAACGTTAGCTTCCTCCTTTTTAGTAAGATTAGGATATTGATGTAGTCTTGTAACAATAAACTTTTACCCAGTACTGTATAGAAAGGTTTGGGGATCAAGTCGTTATATATCATATCGCTCACAACTGTTTTTACCCTAACACTACTTTTAAAATTTAACACCAAAGTAAATCTTTAGGGGACACTTAATTATGATGGAACGGAAAAAGCTGATATAAAAATTGGTGACATTTTGTGGCAGGGATTTGTAAGCTGTTAATCTCATTAACCGAGGGGAGGGGGTCAGTGATTGTGCATTTAGCTAAATATTCCAAAAGAATAGTCGATGCCTAGTTAACCTCTATGAGTATTGAGGGGCTGTGTCCTTTTATCCAAATTCAATTTGTAGAAAATAAGCGTGATACCCATTCGTAAAAAGAAACGTTCTTCTGTCTCTTAAACTTAGATCTAAAGCAATAAAACCGCTCTACTTCCGATTAACATGGATTGGAGAAAGTAGAGCGCCTGAAACTTTAATATTGTATGTTTTGAATGACTTATCATGTGTTTCAAGTATCCATTTAGTGGTTCACTAGTAAATGTGGATAGAAGTGAAACCAATCTACTCCTAATTAAATAAACACTGCACCACCTTATGAAGGAATCTATTAGATGCGAGCTATGTTGCGGCATGAACGCTTTTCAATGACGTGTTCCAAGATCTGCTCTATAGGAGCGACTAAGTTCGCTTTCTCATTTTTCATTCAGTCTTAAACATGCGATTCTGGAGTCCATTTGCCTGCTTTAATTTGTTTTCGTTTGTTTTAGTTTCCTTGTTTGTTTAAGCCTTCTAGCTATCATTTCCAGTCTTTTCAATTTTTTGCCAATAATCTTTGTCAATAATCTTACACGTATAAAGCGTAGTAGCGGTACGCACCGCGACCTTGGTCCTAAGTAATTCGTTTATGCATCCCGATTAGAGTTACTCTAGGGCGACTTTAAATATCCTAACCATTTCGTATTATTTCTGGATAAAGTCTGCCTCCATAATTATTCGATCCACATGTGTGCATGGTTTTCAATTTACGCTGCTGCTGGGTCTTTTAAATCCAGATGAATTTTCTGACACTGGACATCATCTAACCTTGATATTTCGTAAGCAAAAATAAACTAACTTTTCTGCTAGTTGGTTAATTTTGTAAATTTGCATTGATAAGATAATACAAATGTCCTTTTTAACCATCAGGTATTGGTACCATTCATATGGCTCGGAACCTGCAAGGTCTTTTACGCCTTGCCATCGAACATTCTGAAAATACCCCTACAGAGCCCATAGATCAAAAGGTAGTGATAATTTTGGATATTAACCTTCAAATTAGGATGCTGAATGGTTAAGGGAGGCATTAAGTGCATCAACTGTCAACTTAAGTAAGCAGCTAACCGATGATGTCCAAATCTTATCATCACATTTATCATCCACGGAACCTGACTTAGATGAAATGAAAGATATTATCGAAGATTTATTAACACTTACTGAAGACCTAGATTTATCAAACGATTTCCTAGGAGTTGGTCAGGATGTACTACTGAAACTATTATTTTGTGGACCACCTTCATTGAAAGCAGATGCTTTGCGGCTACTTGGAAACATTACTCAAAATAATCCTAAAGCTCAGAGTTTGTACACTGATAATGGTGTTTTGGCGCGATTAATTGTGCTATTCGAGGAAGAAACAAATGTGGAATTTCTGAGATATTTGTTATCAGCCATATCATGTGGGTGCTTTTATCTTACCACTTTACACATATTTTTACGTGTATTGTTCTCGAATTTATCACCTGCACTTCTAAGTGAATTTTTCTAATTATTTCCGGGCAACAAAACGTGGAGTTGATAAAAAAAAAACAGCTATTTACCCTTAACATGAAATCCTCAAGTAGTTTTCTTATCAATCCAATTCCATTATGCAAGTTGTCCACTTGTCCAATCCCAGTGCTGAATTGGCGGATTTTCAAAGCAAACTTGACAAGACCCCGAGACAATAATAAGCTGGGAGTGCATATGGAAGCAGAAGGTTAAAACTCGCAACATTAATTAAACCGACCAACTCCCTAGTTAATCACTACATCTTACAGCAGTGATATCACATCAACACTTACTACCGTCATCTAGACCTTAAGTTTCAGTATTCGCTGATGTGCACCTTCTTTCCAAATCACATTTTCAGTCTAGTCTTCCTCAATGTTATTGATGCTACCATCAGTTCGAGCACTTTGCTATTAATCGTGCCAATTGCACCAGGTTGTGTTGATGTATACCAACTTGGACAGATGTACGTATGTGCTAAGTCCAGCGTTGTCCATGACTAGCTGACTTTGTAATCCCTTAATTTAATTTTCTCGTATTTGTGTATTGTGAAATGATACACGTTCTGCGTTTATGCCTGGCTGTATGAGATATTTTTTGCTATATTCCTGTAAGGTTGCTTAGTGTTTTGGCTAGAATAACTAATGCATCCATTAACACCACAGCCAAATGTTTGTTTTATGCACTTTTTCATAACCACTTGTTTACATCTCCGTTCAACAACCAGCCACCTATAATCAGAACCACATTTTAAAATACTTAATGCCACTTTGAAAACCAATTCGTGGCTCGGAAGTCTACCTTGTAATCATTTATTCGTGTTTTGCACCAGCAATACACTTGATATTAACGACAGAACTAAAGCCATGGTCTCCATAAAGATATCAGTAAGTATTATTAAGGTGTAACGAGTTAAAGTTGCATAACTTGCTATTGTCACTGGACATTTTCCTCCCTTGATGCTAAAATATTCCGACCTCTTGTGCTGTTAGATGTATGAGAGCGGCTTCCACTTCCTGACTGCCCACACTACGAAAGGATATTACTTATTGAGGCAACTGAAAAGTCGTTTTAATGTTGGCCCTAGTGACCTTAGAGTGTGATCGCAAAACCCAAGGGGCAACTGCATGAGGCCGGTCACACGACCCTGTTATGTTTTCGAAGCGTTATCTCCGAAAATCCATGGGGTAAGGTTGGGTGGTATTGTTATGGTCAGTCTTTTCTAACCCCTTTCTTCCGATGAGGTAGCATCATTGCAAATACTGGTTATCCGAAGAAAACATCCTACTGCCGTGAAACCCCACTGCAGTCAGCAGTACGACTTCACCTTCAGACCTTGGGTTGCTGTCTCTAGTCTTATCGCTCTTCAACTTCAACAGACCTACTTAATATGGCAGAACCTAGAAGAACACGGGTCCCAACCAATATAGCTCGGTTGGGTCATCACGATAGGCAAGCTCGACTACCACGTCACGGTAACAGCTGCGATCTAGATTAGAGTATTTAACATAAGATTGCCCTGAACTAGGCTCAAAATACCCTCTGACTAATATTGTGCTGAGCAGTAAATTCAATAAAGTCTGTTACAACTAACTACTCTTGTTGGAAAATTATTGTGACCCTGTCCGTATAATATGTTATCTTTTCTAGGATTAAAATCAAGAAATATCTCGATGGTTTTTAGAATAATCATTCGTTGGGACAATTGGATAAAAATACATAGTTTAATGTAGCGCATGCCTTGTGGTTGTTTGTGTTATACTTTGTTCATAGATGTTCATATTCTATTGCTTACAGGTATTACACAAAGTTATATGCCAGGAATCAGTGTATTCATGGAATCAAAAGGTGTTAACCTTGTTCTGGATGCACTTATCAGGGAAGTGAAAAAGGATAAGTCAGATAAAGTACTTCGTTTGGTTTCCAAAGGTGCATTCCTAGTTTTCTGTGTTATGCAGGAGCTTGCTTCTAAAAGTTTGCGTGAGTACTGTTTTTTTTTCTTATATTGACTCAACAAATATCGCTGCTATTGCGAAAGAGGGAATGGTTATGCTGTATATAAAATATAAGGTTTGCTAGCAGATGAGTTCCTTAGAATATCATAATTCCAGTTTCATACCTGCAGATCTAAATTACAAAATAATAAAGTGCAATCACATAAGGGCCAGTAGCTATAAGAAGTTCGTATGGAGCCCACTTATTAGTTTTCCAACTTTCCTAAGTCAATTTTCTGTATCTACCAACCCGGTTTTAATCCTCGACGTCTTTCGATGTAACTTAAGTAATATTTTTAAACGTTAACAAATAATCCTTCTCTTTGTTACTTCTGAAGTAGTCAGGACATTGAATTCAGCGACATTGTGCGACCCCATCCGTCGAGAATAACCAGCCTATTGACAACTAATTACGGCTTTCTTGATAGTCAATCATAATAAACGTAGGAACTAATAGGCACTCCCCCCCACCGTTACATTTAAGTAGTGTCCCGCACTTTTCGACTACTCTTAAAATCGTTTATTTTTCGGCAGAACTAAATTATAGTGCTGCTTTGAGTGACCTAGACCTGTCATATTTCCGACAGCATCTGATTTCAATCACCTAAAGCCTGAAGAATCAAGATATTGTCCAATGAAGTGTTGCCTTATTATCAAGGTGCGGTATAAACAAAAATTGGGAAGTATATTCCATAGCATCATGACAATTATTTCAACTGTGCATCGCGGCCGTGGAAATTCGGGGGTGGGAATCTGATTAGCCTAGCACTATAGTTTAGTCCTACTCATTTTTCTCGTGTTGTACTCCTCAAGAAATGTGCTTATTTATTATTCCAGCATCTGAGTCATCATATGTTGCCCACAGATTGGTACACCTTTTATGTCTCCTGGACAATCCACAGGAGCATCTACTAGCTACTTTAACGCTACTCCTCTGTCCAGAACATAGCAATTCAAATTGTATTCCAAATGCCCAGTCCGAGCAGTACAAATCATTTTCTAACTGGCTGCAGCGACATTCTGACGAACTTTGCAAAGTAAATGATCCTGTTGATGAAGAATGTCGCGAATACATAAGTAATTTACTGAAGGTCTTGTCTTCCGAATAATTTGTTATTTCTTGTCAATATAATTTTTCCGAGATCATAAACTTACTTTTTGTGTAGATTAATCCTTACAGTCATATCGGCAATTCAATCAGCTCTACGGTTTTTGTAACCGAGGTGTTAACGTAGATACGCAATCCGACTAGCCTAGATACAACACATCCCTTCATATATTTGTGAAGTCCCGAAAACTGGTAGGCTCAAAATGAAAATGCAGCACAACGAAAAACTTCTGGTGGCATCAGTATTCGGGTCATTTTAGTGTCTACAGCCTTAGTATCCATGGTGGTGGATTGTATTAGTCAGTGGCTTGTTTTAAAGTCATCGTCTTTTCTGATTCTTAAACGTGACGTTGAGAACCACTGTTTGAAGACGTAAGCACTTACCAGACAACCAACAGCTGCATCAACAGTTATTGGTATGTTTTCTGAATGAAGTGCGTTGCGATTATCTGGACCGGTACTTCATAAAGGACACGAATGTCTAAGTGTACACACCAATGATGAACTTGGAACTACCAAGGTGAAAATAAATCGAGCTCGTTTAATGTATGCAACCAAAAATAGATCACCGTACCATGCACTTCAAGATTAATGTCCATAAGCATGTCGTCCGATATCCTACAATGATATCGACCGTCTTAAAACTCATTGTTCTTAGTATTTGAGTAGTATATTTGTTAAACTCGTATCTCTGAAAGTTCTATAATCTCCGATGCTTAGGATCCGCATCCATCAAAGACAGTTGACATTAGTAGTAAGCAGGGGCATATCATATGTACATGGTGGGCAGCTAAACACGAAGGAATTTCGCAACGAGATCTCAATAAACAGTGATTTTTAGGACTAAAAGCCATGCAGCAAGACATTAGTTTCACTGAGATTGTAAATGATGTGCGATGATACTAGCGGTTTATAGATTTCTGAAACCCCCAGTAGCCTCAAGTATGCAAACTAGTTACGAATATGCTCTATATGAGAACTTAGTATTTTCTGACAATAGAGATCCACAGATTAAACTGCATATACATATCGAGAGTAAGGGCGCTGCACACTCTTCACCTGCTATCGAAGGCCTCCATCTACACACCACTAGCTGTCAATTTTGATTTAATGTACGCTTCGTCTGAGATATCGACGAACCTATGCGACTTCTTGTCTGGTGTGAACAAGGTTTAGTTTAAAAGCATTTATATGCAGTTAAGGGTAATTTTTCCCACAACGCTCATTACTGATGGAAGCAAAGATCATTGGTTGGATCTCAGCATAATACAAATAATAAAAGGAAGGTGATTTGCATCATTGAGATTTACATAAGTGTATTTATTCCTTACATGTAATGAGCGCATTTCGAGATTATTTGCATCCCGCTACTGTTGGAGTCACTGCAGGCTGTACCTTCTTGTTCCCACGTTTATTGTGCTTCTTAGCAAACCTCATATTCCTAAGGAACTTGGGATCGACCTAAACAACTGATATGTTAAAGCAGGAAACTTACGCCTTTAAGTGACGGATATCGCTGCTTCTTCGGTCTAATAATTCCGTTGCGGTGTTGCTTTTTATCTGATTAAACAGATGAGGAGTTAATGACCAAACATTACTTTGATTATGACTTGTATGGTTCTTGCTCTTCGCCATGTCACGCCCTTGGATATTAACCTCGCGCTGTAGTGGCACAGACTATCATGAATGTCCAATATTTTTGATCAGCTCGAATATATTGAATGACTTAGTATCTATCTCTTGATACTTTTAGTAGTTCTATACTTGTTGGTTATTTCTAGCAAAATTGAATTGATCCTTAACTTTCATTCTTCTCATTACCTTAGTTTTGTTTTATGTTCAATATAATTCACTTTGCATTTCTAGCTATATGGTCACATTCAAAAAGTCAGTGGTCGTTATATCACTAGATAATAAGTAGGTTGGTCATGTTGTATAATGCCAGCAAAAATTATTAAAAGGTTCAAATCTACAAAGTAGCGTGAATCTATCAAATAATTGGGATAAAACATATGATCCACAATGAATACAAATGGGCAACAAGGTACTACCATATAACCTTGAGAAACTCTTCTTATACTTAATTCGTATTTTCCTTGCGCGACACCAAACATTCAATTAAGTGGATGGTAGCCCTGATATTTTGAGTAGATGTCTTGATGTGTAATAGCCGTTCATAACACTGGGTGCAATATTTTGCATATTGTACATTTGCCTGTGGTATGTATGCCCGAATTATGATTGAACAAAAACATAAAAGTAGATAACTTTTGGTGGCTTGCTTGGGTGGATTTCAGGGAGAATGGAATACCAGTTAATCTGATTAAATACGGTTGCTCAGTCTTCCCAATACTGCTTACTTACCACCCTTTAAAAGATGAAACTTTCCCTAGATCGTGGAAAATCACATATATAATTCCTCAGTTTAAGAAGAACTCTAAGCCTAATGTTGTAAACTACCGTCTGATTAATCCCACCTCTGTATTATCTAGAGCCATGAAGAAAGTTATAAAACAGAAGATCTACACTCACCTAGCTTGGAATAAACTAATAATACCTTCGGCGCACAGCTTTATGTCTAAAAATTATTGCATAACTTGCCACTAGAATACTTTGACTATATAGTAAATAATGAAGATTAAGGAAAACCAACTGCTACCTTAAACTTAGACTTCGCCAAGGCGCTTGATAAAATACAACAGGCCGTGTCTCATCTATATATACTTTTCTTATGAGATTTTATTTATTACTGAACTGTTTTTTTTCTCATTTAAACCTCTCATTTAAATTAACTGCTAGTTTTCTATTAATATCGCTAACCCCCCGCCACCACTATCCTTCTACTAGTTTAATGGACACTTGCTTACGGTCACCACTCAATATAACTAAAAACTTGGCTTGTATATGGCGCGAAACCAAGTTTTTAAAGCTACCTACGGTAGTGGTAAATAATCTCCAAAATGAATAGTTTCATAGGCTCTCGATATTGATGCTGACCATGATTATTTTAAGGGACACCACTAGTTGAGGGCGCTTGGTCACACATCACCACCAGATCGCAACACGGCACGGCATGGGTAAAAACTCGTTCTCTAGTTAGCCAGCCTAGACGTTATCACAGTAGCACTCCTACAGTGATAATTTCCTGATATCAGGAGCAAGCCAAGTTTACTCGAACATGGGTTCACGAAATCCCATACACTGGATTCCCACAATTGCTGATGTGAAAATACCTATCATAGGCATAGATTTACTGAGCCACCACAGTTTGCTTGTTGATTCCAGTAAAATGAGGCTAGTGGATAGTGACATAAAGCTACACGTTCGTGGAACCACTACTCCAGGTTAAAGCTTATGTCCTCTTCGTTTTAGACATTTAATTAACCCTTATTTTGGGATATGATTGACGTCCCACAGGTGATTACTGACGACTCATAGTTCAAAGTACGCCTGATCGTTACCCAATACCACATATCTACGATTCAACGGCCACATTGTAGAAAATGATAGTATTTTCGAAAGTCAACTTGGTAAAGACACATAACGAATATCGACGTCCAAAAATTACATACCTAAAACCGCTATCGTAACCTCGTCTGACCTTTACGAATTCCTCCGAATGCCTTTCAGTATAAGAAATGCAGCACAAACATTTCAGCGTTTCATCGATGACGTGTTCCGTGGGCTTCACGATGTCTATGCATAAGTCGACGACTGCATGACAGCAAGCCCAGATGAGGAAACACATATGAAACATCTGGACATAGCTTTCGGAAGACTGCAACAATATAAAGTTACCATAAACATGTAAAAATGTCAAATTGGAACAAGCTCTTTGGATTTTCTGGGGCATACTATTAATGCTAATGGTATACGACCTCAAAAACACAAGGTGGCAGCTTTTCTGTGGTATCTGAAACCAACTACCATTAAGCGGCTGGAAGCTCTCAATGGATTGGTAAGCTTTTACTGGATATTGATGTCCAACTGTGCGTCTATCATGAAACCACTAAAGGATCAGCTTTGTGGAAGTAAAAAGATGGTCACAATGAATGCAGAGTCAAAGAAAGCCTTCACTGAAACATAAGAAGCAATAGCCAGAGCGTGAATCGGTCCACGTAATTCAGAAGATAAGATAATCCGTTTGATTCTGGTAAAGGTTCTACCACACCAAGGTGGAAGTGGTCGAATCGAGCGTCTGCGATTGAGAAAGTGCCAAGAGGGCATTTACTATGCTGAATTACTCTGTTCTTTTGGCAGGCTACACAGATGCGCGCCTATTCTTTGATATACCTGTTAGTCATCGGCAAGCAGAATCTCAGGGTAATTAGCTTTGTCGTAGCACGAACTCCAGGATGACTGGGGTTGTGCAATATGTCAAAGATGATGTGTCGATAAATCTTGGGGACGATTAGACGGGCTGTGCCTGTAGAAGAATCACAAATTAAAGTGTTCTCACCTTTATCAATTGTCTTCGTTTGGAGCTAGAGTGTTGTTGTAGATAACTCGTAGTGGAAATCGTTGTTTTCATTTTGAAGCCAACTTTGTTCAACAAGATCAGTTCTCTGGATGCGATTCATGGAATGTATCCGAGACGAGGCGTTAGCAACTACATTGCTAACTCCGGATATGTGTCGTATATCAGTAGAGAACTGGGAAATGTGGTCTAATGACGAGACTCTCGTGGAGAGTACTTATCTGTAGATGACTTCATGTAAAACATCAGCAGTTTATGATTGATGAATGAAGTGAATTATTGGCTTTCGATGGAGTGCTGAAAATGTCGTACAACACATTACACGGCTAACAGTTCACGTCCAAAAGTGCTGCATCTCGATTCGGTATCGTTTGATCGTCCTGAGGAAGAAGCCAAAGGTTGTCAAGCCTGGCCAGTCCATTGTTGCAGAACTGCACCAATGGCTGAGTCAGATACGTCAATTTTGACGTGAGCTTCAGTATTGTGATGTACCGGCATAGTCTAGGCTATTGCTTCTTTAGTTGCAGTGAAGGCTTTCTTTGGCTCTGCATTCATTGTGACCACCTTTTTATTTCCACGAGGCTGATCCTTTAGTGGTTTCATGATAGACGCACAGTTGGGTGGTGTCTTAGTAAACCTATGCGCATGATAGGTATTTTCACACCAGCAATGGTGGGAATCCAGTGTATGGGTCTTTGTGAACCCATGTTCAAGTAAACATGTCTTCTTCCATGAGTTACTATTTATTTCCAATCGGCCGCTTGTAGCTCCGACACAGCTCCATGTTGGAGATCGCATGAGGTTGACGCAGGACGCTGACTTCTGCGCCAGTAGCGACAAGGTAGGAAACCTTCGTTTTCATATCAGTGATGAATAACGGGCGGCTATTTCTACCGGCTACGGTTGCTGCCAACGCTTGTCGGCGGATTTGTGGCGAGGGGAGCAACAGGAGGTCTCTACACTCCTTCGGGACTTTGCTATATGTGTTGCGGTGCCAACAACAATGTGAGATTTCAGTCCATTAAAGTTGAGGTGAGGATCTTCTACGTGAAGAACTTCGTCGTCAAGAGTCGCTTGGTCGGCGTCGTACCTGTAGTTCGAAAAAACGAGACAGAGTATTGCACAATTTTGTCACTTCGTTCTCGTTAACATGAGGTTTTTCTGTAACGGTATATACCTCATTGTGGTGAGTTCCAGTGATTTTGAGAATTTGATTAGCAGGTGAAGCTAGTTCATCTACTGGGTTGTTGTGAAATGTTACCAGGACTGCCTGCACCTGTTTTAATAGTTTTGATAGTGAGAGTTGACGGAAAAGACCTTCGTCGTAAGTGCTTAGACCAGTCACTTCATTCATGTGTGGCAATATTTCTGTCGCTGACCCACTACCGATCTCGATGGTGTAAAACAATTCGTCAAGACGTCTGCTGGACAAGTCTCCACGTTTGAGAATTGATCTTTTGAGCTGGTCATAAGGTTTCACGCAGTTAGGGCTGAAAAATAAAGGGGTTGACGTACCTGTTCAATTCACATGGAAGTGACCTAAAGACGGCAAGGAATCGAACGTGTGGATCTGTCAAGGGGTGGTTTTGAAACTCGGAGTCTGCGTAGCAGGACCAAGCTTATATTTTTTCAGCCCATAAGGGTATGAGCTGGAAGTTTGAAGGAGTGGCGGGGGGGAAGGAGGTTCTTATCCGAATAAGCTAGGGAATTTGATCAGTGATCAGTAAAGTGCCATTATATTCAAATTCAAAAGTACGGTGAAGAATGTGCGAAAAGGTTATTGCAGCAAAAACACGCTGTTAAAAACTATAAACAGGAAGGAATTCACAATTATGATCATGTCCAAGTCACGTCATGCTCACCAATGAAGTGCACCAGGCATATGGCCAAGTTACGTTTGTCGCATAACCAGGGCAAATTCTAACCATTAAACCCACACACACGAATAAGAATAGGTCAGAAGGCAGTGAAGTATAGAGGAGAAGTCATATTTGATCGAAAGTACAGGGGCGCTACTGTGGTAACGTCTAGGCTGGCTAACTAAAGAGCGAGTTGTTACCCACACAGTGCTGCGTCGTAGTCTGGTGGTGATGTGACCGATAGCATTCAACTAGTGGTGTCCGTTAAAACAAACATGGTCAGAATCGAGAGCTTATGAAACTCTCTATTTCGGGGATTATTTACCTCTACAGACACAGAATCAATCGAAAACCTACTTTACAAAGAAGGAGATGATATTCAAGCCGACCATGCTGACACTTCACAGTCCTACAACACCCATCATCGTCAATGACTCGCGATTGCTGCGATCTTCTACGGTGGATAGACGTGACTTGGAACCTCCTGTCACTCTTCTCGAGACGATTTTAAAATGTTTAATTGAGATTTAGCACTTTTGGAACTGTTATCCACTCTCTCTGGTGAACTATATTTCTAACATTTTATTAAAGACCACTCATATTTTCTAAAAACTCGTCTTCAGAATAGTATTTACCAGAGAAATCTTACTATTTAGATTACATTTTCCAATTTGCCATGAATATGCGACATGTATCTGAAGCAAACAATGTAATTACACATACCTCACTCAGTATACATTCTCTATATGGTATCCATGACATCGGCCTTGCTGACGTGGTTCGATTCCAGAGGAAAACTAACGATCTTTATCGCCTAGCATTAATAACAACCTTCAAACTATAAACAAAAATGATTAGACCAGATAGGAATGTCATACTCTGTAATGGTTTCACAGGTGCACCCCGTTTATTCGTACCCAAGAACTGTTAATCTATCATTTTCAACACATAGCACAACCCACCTTACCATGGCGTTTATTCTATCATTAAGCTGATTAATCAGGGACGCTACAATCTCGGGATGAAGAAAGACATCTTAGAATTGACGCCCTCTTGTACGGCCTGCAAAATATGAAGTTAAACAGCCACAACAAACGCTTCGTTGGATATTTTTCAGTTTTGGGCTGTGGTTTGACTGTGTTCACCTTGATCTAGTGGGACCTTTACCAGAATCAAACGGACTCTCTTATTACCTGGCATTGTGAACAGACTCATATGCTGGTCAGAAACAGTACCTATCAAAGGTATCACACCTGATACTGCTAATGCAGAAAAATTTAAATCCTCCTCCCAGTTCGGTAAACCAGAATCTCATCACTTACGTGAACCGGTTTCCGAACTCTATCTCATTCAGCAGATATTTTCATCCAACCTGGGTTGACGTACACTACGCACATTTCGTACGTTGTGTTTCTCTACACCGACCTCTCTAGGCGGCTCACAAAGTATTGTGCACGGTTTTGAAGTTCTGATCACAGTACTACAAATTCCATAAGAGCCAGAAAAAACACATTGGTCTTGATCTCTTCTAAGCAACTAATCAAAAAGTCTACTCAGACTTTGAATTTTTGTTACACTTCCATGAGTTAGATTTGAGGAAGCCCCTACAACAGAATCAGCAACTAGCGAGTACGTAGAAAACCTTGAAAACCACTAGCAACTTGAAAGCTACTCGTCCTGGTAGAACTGTGCTATTCCCAGAACATCTAAATAAGCGTTACACTTAAACTATTTTTGCCCCTATTACCATTTTTAAAGTGTCGTAAGTTTTTTCAGTGGTGTTTTAGAAATGCAAGTAAAAATCGTCTTGACCATATAATGCGTAGCTAATAAACTTTCGTATACGAAGAAATAAGTTCTATCTTTCTGTGTAATATTGACTTCTCTTGTACCTTATGATAGCCCAGCTGTGCTTGTTAATTTATTAGCTTTGACAAACCCATACTAGCAATATCCTGTTGTCCAGGCCGTCTGAAAGTGAAAGGAAGAAGGAGAAAGAAAACGAATATACTTTGTACAGTTACACATGCACCACCACAGAGCGAGTACAGAAGTTCCGATGTTGTGCAACTTCTAAAGGTGTCAAAGGAATGTTTATCGATGCCCAAAGCGTAGGGTTGTATCCCTTGGTTGGCACGTCTTAGGGTCTTCACAAACCCATTAGGGGCAAGATTGGCTGATTACCAAATCACGGCACAACGCCCTGTGGGGAGTACCTCTTCGAATAGACAGCCGACACAGATATTGAAATCCCGTTTTTCCCTACTTACGCATTACCGTTTTCTGATTACTGCCTTATTATCGCGTGCTGGTTGGTCAGGATGTAGTCCGTTTGACGTCTAGGTGATGCGAACCTTAAAACCGACCAATAGAAGTACGATGAGAAAGTACACAAATATTAGGTAGCATAATAAAGCTGCGAAATTGGGTTACAGACCAAATAATTTCTTATTAATTTCACTGAAATGAAAGTATCAGCCTGTTATTATGTTAGCTGAAATGATTCATCTGCATAACTTACATTGCATGAGCTGTGATTGTACAGTCTAGTGATCTTCTGGCCGGTTTTACTTGAACCTGGTACCCAATCTCTCCCCCCCCTCCCACATTCATTTATTATTAGATAAACAAAGTCATTACTAGTAGAGCTATGGTTAAATGAAAACAGGGCGAAGGAGCAACACAAGCAGGAGACTATCAGAAGAGTGGTGACGAACAAATCAGCGTCCAGTCACTGCTATTTAGAATACAGTGGACGTCTATTATAACAAATTACTTGGCTTATATTTTGGGGTTATTTCGCTGGCTCCGCATAGTTTACCGGATAGGAATATAGATAGGCATAGGGAGGAATACCAAACTGGTTAAAAGGGTAAAAGACGAGGCGTCTCATTTAAATAGTCGACCGTTAAGATGTTTAGGACACCGGGTTGCATGCCTAAAGCAAATCGCTTCATTAAAACTAATGAGGTCAGTATCAAATAATAACAAATTTTACTTCAGGAGCCATTCACGGCTACAGTTGACTCTTTTCTAGAGTCCTGAAAAAGCGAGTCGGAATCTCGAACTCAGCGGACTCTATTGTTAGTCCTTCTTTAGATGGCAAATTTTATTTAATTCTGTGCTGTTGTTCGTTTTCGCACCATGTCCAGTTAATTAATTGAATATTTAAGATTTTCTATTTTCATTCTCCCATTCTTTGCAGTTTCGATAACAGAAGTAATGTATGCGTAAGAGTCTAGATAAATTTTGAAATGCGCAACGTTGAGCTTCGTGACACATGAATTACCCTTTATCCTACATCAGTCGCAAGTAAACAACACATACATTAAGTAAAAACGTACATAACAACAACTAAAGCATTCGATTTACACTATGTGAAGAAATAGTGGCATCAAAAAACATTAACAAACAAAGGAAGTTACGATAATATATGGTACTATATGTGTCGTGAAAACATCTTATTTGGGACGAATGGGGCTGTTTTTCCCTGAATATTAGAAACTGTTTTATCTTTGCCATGACTAGCTCTTATCACACGCGGTATCAAATATTTTACTGTGTTGTCTCTGTCTGATGCCAAGAAAAGCGTGTCTGATGAATGGCTTCATATAAACAATGTTTTTATTCAGACGAGGATCAATGTCAATGGCGTTACCTATGCTTGCATTTTAGAGCCTTGTAAATTCCTTCGTACGCCAACTCATCAACTACTTCATTGTCTGGTGTCTGTCGAATAATCGTTTTAGAACCGTTCATAATCTACATGTTCAGTGAAAATGTAAAGTAATCAAGGACCGAATTACTAGGGATATATATAGATATATATACATGCATATATTAAGTTGCTATACACGCGTAAAAAGCTAACAATTGGGGAACAAAATATCGTCTACGGAGTCTTATAGAAGAGTATAGATCGTTATTGCTTGTTCCTACTTTCGTTTCTAACTTCGTTCCGCAATTATATAGTTTCAAACTGTCTACAAACCACCATATCATACACATTCACGATTCATAAGACGAGCGTGTAGCGGTTAATAATCCCCTAAATAAATAGTTCTATGGGTTCTCAACATTGATGCTGACCATGTTTGTGTAAGCAAACACAACTAATTTGAATGCGCTTAGTCACGCATCAACACCAGATCACGACGCGGCGCACCACGGGAAGCATCTCTCTCTATATTTGTTAGCCTAGACGTTGCCACCCCATAGACACTCTATTTACGATCAAATATGACTCCTCTTCCATTCATCACTGCCTTCTAATTTATTCTCACTCGTAAGAGTGAGTTTAATCGTTAAAAGTTGCTCTGGTAATACGACAAACATAACTTGGTCATATACCGGATACACTTCAAGTGTATAAATTAAAAGTCAGTAACAATGAATACAGGAGAATTATATTTGGAATGAACGTAAGTCCGATAAGCACTAAGTTAAAACAAGAGGTAAGGCAAGTTGTATCAGTTTGTGTTTAATCGCGCTATAACATCCAAATCGTAAAATAATAGATGTACAACTAATAAAACACGTTAGGACGTTCGAGGGCGGGGAGCAGTAGTGACTATTACAGTTTGTAGAGTACTAAATTCACATGTGTCACCTTACCAACAATACTGATAAAAAAATCGATAGCATGATGTATGTCTCCGATGTAACGTATAAGCTACGATAACCACGAAATCGTGAGCCCGTTACATTGAGTTCGACCTTAATACTGAGTTACCTATAGTTGATGGCCGAGCGCCGATCATCTATACCACGTATAGAGTTCAAATCCATTTAAAACCTCCAATGTTAAACATATGATTAGTTTCGCCTTTCCTTGTTATTACTGTTCACATCATTAAAAATATAAAATTACATATCTAGCATTTTCAATCACATGTAATAACTTTGTTATTCTTTGGGTCGGTTCTAAGCACTTATGTAATGATTGCCAGTGACATCTGTAAACAGTAGAGAGTCTGCATGATTATTCTGCGCCACTGTTAACGTAAAGCCAAACCTTCATTATTTTTCTAATGTTATCCAGTACGTGACCACAACTGTAGCCGACTATTGACGGACTAATGATTTTTTTGAAGTTGACAGTTAGGTATCGTATTAGCCACAGGCATTTTTAAAACTGTGAGAAGCCTTTCCATAAGTGTCGTAGAACCGATATCGTTACTAATAATATGATTTCATATAGAAGTCAGTCTAAGTCTAAATCCTATTAGCTCAACGGGATCAGCACGAGAATACATACGTCAAGTAATCTATTCGGATAGGCTTGATTGGTCGCAATTGCAAGTCTTCAGAATACTAGTCACTCTTATCCCAGAAGCCAAATCAACAGTAACAGCACTTGTGATTGTAATCGTATCCAACCGACCAGAATACCTGATAAAACAGCATTTACAACAGCAGCACAAGTTCCCTGGCCTTGATAAGGCATAAACGAGTCTGAAACAATAAGTTAAAA
This sequence comes from Schistosoma mekongi, assembly GCA_034768735.1. Lineage (NCBI taxonomy): Eukaryota > Metazoa > Platyhelminthes > Trematoda > Strigeidida > Schistosomatidae > Schistosoma > Schistosoma mekongi. The sequence goes on from CM068308.1 coordinate 29,546,048, forward strand.
CACAATATTCTGTACTTCTGGGCGTATATTGGATACCACTTTGTTCCACTAGAGTCACGACCAATTCCATGCGGCAATTAAGAAGGTCTAATAACGGACGACAATTCGAACAAACAATGTTCAATAATGCCAATGTGCTAGCTCCCTTGACAGCAAATATTAGTAAAACACGTGTTTAAGGTAAAGGAGATCAAATAAGCCTGAGTAAAAATAGGAAAATAATCGTTTCAACAACTGTGCATGTTTAAGAGAAATGTACAAGGTCAAGTCACGCCTTACAGTAATTTGTTTCAAACTGTACTTACGAAATATTACTAAGTTTCCAGCTTTTAATCTGATGGTGTCCCGTAATGACATGGTACTGTGAAGTTTGGTGATTTCATCTTATTAGTGGCGTACTGCTATGCATACCTAGTGATCAAGACAACGACTGCCTTCATCAGAAGGATAGATCAGTTTGAACTTTCGCATTTAGTCACACATGTGTATATCCTACTGTGCCTCAGATTGACTATGCAAAGAGACATAAATGTTAGGAAAGGAACTAAAAGAATCTAGAACAAACTAAGTTTATCGATAAGGTTACATATATAAACAAACAGTATATGTATGTTTTAACAATCAACCTAAATACATTAAATGGGTTACAAGATTTTACACATAGTTTACCTGGGATAGCTGCAAGTCGTGTATCCTAAAATACCCCTTGGTGCCAACAGATTAAGAAAATGTATGAAGGCTGACCAAAATGGTGTACCAGCTATCCAAATAGCGAGTTAACTTACTCTGTGAATATCAATCGAAGAATTCTGCTTACGGCAATTATTGTTTTTATTTTCATAATTTGTTAATTCGGTCGATTAAACTCATCAGAGACTAATGTTGGTAGGATACCATTCAGCTCTGGACACCTGTTTCATCACACATCAACCTATGATGAATCCAGTCAACCACATCAGAAGACGATTTCACTAAGGTCATGTAAACTGTATTACATAAGTAAACTATGAAATTTCACAGAGACTCTATTACTAAGTAACTAATTAATCCCATCTAATAGATGTTAAGGTTGGTATTATTGACGTACATCCATCTACTCAGCAACAACTTCATTCAAGGCTTTTCTGATATAAAGTTGTAAGCAGCTGAAGAACATTCATTAAATTGATTACTTCATGTTATTTTACTATGATTTTCAATTTTATTTTATCAGCTGAATAAATATTATTACGCCCTACCATATATTAAAAATGACTAAAATGTTAATGTCAATCATCATATAACAATTCATTGTCCGGGTAGTATGAGTGTAGACACCTTACTTACTTACTTACTGCCCGTTACTCCTCGCTGAGGAGCATAGGCCGCTCACCAGTGTTCTCCATTTAACTCTGTCCTGAGCAATCCTTTCCAGTTGTTTCCAGTTGCTGCTCATCCTTTTAATGTCTGCTTCCAATTCTCGACGCAGCGTGTTCTTTGGCCTTCCTCTTTTCCGTTTCCCAGCAGGATTCCATGTCAATGCTTGTCTTGTGATGCAGTCTGATGGTATGCGTAGTGTATGTCCTATCCATTTCCACCGTCTTTTCCTAATTTCCTCTTCGGCTGGAAGTTGGTTTGTCCTCTCCCATAGTAAGTTGTTGCTGATGGTTTCCGGCCAACGGACATTCAGTATCTTGCGTAGGCAGTTGTTTATAAATACTTGTATCCGTCTGACGATGTTTGCAGTAATTCTCCAGGTTTCAGCTCCATACAGCAGGACTGTCTTCACGTTCGAATTGAAGAGTCTGACTTTGAGGTTAGTTGATATTTGTTTTGAGTTCCAGATGTTTTTCAGCTGTAGGAATGCTGCCCTTGCCTTGCCAACCCTTGTCTTTACATCTGCATCAGACCCTCCTTGTTCATCGATGATGCTCCCCAGATATGTGAAGGTATCCACCTCTTCCAGAGTTTCGCCATCAAGTTGAATTGGGTTGGTGCTCCCTGTGTTGTATTTGAGAATCTTGCTCTTACCCTTATGTATGTTCAACCCTACTGCTGCTGAAGTTGTTGCTACACTGATTGTCTTCGCTTGCATTTGTTGGTGTGTATGTGCTAAAAGAGCTAGATCATCTGCGAAGTCCAAATCATCGAGTTGCATTCTACTTGTCCATTGAATCCCGTGCATTTCCTCAGATGTGGAGGTCTTCATCATCCAGTCGACCACTAGGAGGAAGAGAAAAGGTGACAGCAAGCAACCTTGTCTGACTCCGGTCCTCACTGAAAATGCAGTTGTCAGTTGTCCTCCATGCACAATTTTGCACTGTGTTCCGTCGTAAGAGTTCCGGATGATGTTGACGAGTTTCTCTGGTACACCGTAGTGTCGAAGAAGTTTCCATAGTGTTCTCCTATCTACACTATCAAACGCCTTCTCATAATCAATGAAGTTGATGTACAGGGGCGAGTTCCATTCAATTGATTGTTCAACGATGATCCGTAGTGTTGCGATTTGGTCCGTGCACGACCGATTCTTCCGAAAACCAGCTTGTTGATCTCGAAGTTGAGTCTCCACTGAATCTTTCATTCTGTTCAACAATACTCTGTTAAAGATTTTCCCTGGTATCGACAGTAGCGTTATCCCTCTGTAGTTGTCACATTTTCTCAAATCTCCTTTCTTTGGTATCTTGACAAGATAACCTTCTTTCCAGTCTGCCGGCACTTGTTCTTCTTCCCAGATCTTTTTGAATAAAACGTGGAATATCTTTGCTGTTAGGTTGATATCTGACTTGAGTGCTTCAGCTGGTATATTATCAGGTCCTGCTGCTTTCCCACTTTTGAATTGCCTGATGGCCATCTTGATTTCTTCCATCGTTGGTGGAGTGACATCTATCGGGAGATCTGTAGGTGCTGCTTCAATGTCCGGTGGGTTCGGTGGAGCTGGCCTATTTAGAAGTTCCTCAAAGTGTTCTACCCACCTATTATTTTGTTCTTCAATCTCAGTGAGTGTCTTGCCTTCTTTGTTCTTGACCGGTCGCTCTGGTTTACCATGTTTATCTGCCAGTTTCTTCGTTGTGTCGTATAGCTGTTTCATATTTCCTTCTCTTGCAGCCTTCTCCGCTGTCGTTGCAAGGCTTTCGATGTATTTCCGTTTGTCAGCTCTAATGCTCTTCTTTACTTCTGAGTATTCAGCTTGAGCCTTGATTTTTTCTGCTCTTGTTCGGCTGTTGTTGATTTCTATCTTCTTGTTCCTCCTTTGTTGAATTTTGCTCAATGTCTCAGTGGAGATCCATTCCTTATAATGGTGCTTCTTGCGGCCTAGAACCTCCTGACACGTTGACGTTAGTGCTTCTTTGATTTCTTTCCAGTTGTCCTCCATAGTGGTTTCTTCTTTCGGCAGATCTTGTAAGGCTTGGAACCTGTTGTTGAGAGATATTTTGAATTCATTGAGTTTGTCAGTGTCTCGGAGAAAGCCTGTATTGAACCGTTGTACTGCTGCAACTCCAGTTGTCCACTGCTTCTTTAGCTTCAGTTTTATTTTAGAAACCACCAAGTGGTGGTCTGAAGCTATGTCAGCTCCTCTCCTGGTTCTTACATCTTCGATTGATCTTCTAAATTTTTTATTGATACATATATGATCGATTTGATTCTCTGTAGTATGATCCGGTGAGACTCATGTAGCCTTGTGTATGCGTTTGTGGGCGAATATTGTACCACCTATAACCAATTTGTTGAAGGCACATAGGTTTGCAAGTCTTTCACCATTGTCGTTTCTGTCTCCCAGTCCTTGTCGTCCCATGATTTCTTCATATCCAGTGTTGTCCATTCCGACTTTGGCGTTGAGGTCTCCCATCAGTATTGTCAGATCCTTTCCTCGACACTTTGCTATAATTGATTGCAGTCTATCGTAAAACTGATCTTTGTCTTCGTCGTTGCCGTCGTTGGTTGGTGCATAGCATTGGATAATATTCATTGTAATCCCTTTCTTCATTGTTTTGAAAGATGCTTTGATGATCCTGGGTCCATGTGGTTCTCATCCAACAAGTGCATTACGTTCATTTTTGGACCGCATCAGAGCAACTCCTTGAGTGTGGGGAGCATTTTCCTCTTCGTGGCCGGAGTATAGTTGCGTCTCTCCCGTAGCCAATGTTTTCTGTCCAGCTTGAGTCCAATGGGTTTCGCTGATTCCGAGTATTGTCAAGTTGTATCTCTTCATTTCTGCAGCTATTTGATTTGTCTTCCCGCTCTCCCACATTGTTCGAACATTCCATGTACCTATAAAAATATTTGCTCTGGTTGTTAGAAGGTGGGGGGTCATCGGCCTCATGACTTCCGAAGAATTTCGGCTTTCATCATGAGGCGTCATATATCCTTCCACTCCCAGGGCAGAGTTTAAATGGTTTAAATGGTTTATCTTGTTTAATCTGGTTTGCGTTTTTTTAGCAAGTTTGGGTTTTTACGGGATGGGGGTGCTAGCCCCATGCCCAACCCTCCTCCTTTACCCGGGCTTGGGACCGGCAGTAACCCTAGGAGGGCTACAGGCGGAGTTGTGTAGACACCTAGTGACCTTAAATCTCTCTACTCGATCCAGTGTTAGTTCGTTATTACCTACTACCGAGCATTCTCAATTAGAACAGAAACATCTATCCAATTATTTTCCTATCGATTTTGTTCAAAATTTCCGCACAGACTAAATTTAGTGTTTATCCCACGTGTAGAAACTGAACTGATATCAACTAATAGCTCAACTCTACTTGATTCGATTGGAATGATGTAGTTGTCTAACTTAAGTGAACTTTGACTAACGACGCACCATCAAATGACTCCGTAGCTTGGCCCACCTCAATCGTGATGTCAAGATTTCCTTTTCTCCCAGTGCTTCCTTTATAAGAACCATCTTTTGAGGGAGAGTATATTTATGGAATTGTAGAAGGAAATTGCATTGAGTTGGCTATGGTCACTCGGCACCAAATGCCGCGTCCACTTCGAATGTTAATTGTCTAGGTCAATGATATTGGCCTTGCAAAGTTGTAATATTTCATTCAACATCCAGTGATCACTACTTACAGTGTAACTTCATCAGGGTTTAGTGTACTCACATCAACTCTATACACACCTAATTTTGGTTTATTTTCATCTGATAGTTATAATATCGTATATAGTGAAATGGCTAATTTTCGAAAATAAATTCTAAATTAATGTAATTATGCCGAAAAGATTAAAAGCAACTCAACCCGAAGTTTCACATTTTATAATTATTTAAGTTAGGCAACTACTAAAATCAAAAACCAGTGGAAAGTTTATCATCTTATTCCTGAACTCTTTAAAAATCAGTATACACGACCAAGTCAAAGATAGAACCTAGAATCTCTAGGCCTGACAAAAACGGCTTAACTTTTAGACTGTTGAGTTGGCATTCAACAGTCTACATTCCTTACTGTAGGCAATTCGTGATATACTGCGTAACCTTATCCAGTACCATTGACAGATAAGTATTCAACACTCGACAACAGAATGGTATTAATCACATCTTCTCATTAAAATTATAGAATCCTCTCTTCCAACCAGTCACTTAATACCACTATGATGACTGTTATTATTCAATATTGTGCTGATACTAAATAATAACAATACAATTAGTTTTAATTGTGTATAAAACGTCTTCTTTTACAGTCAATTAAACAAAGTCTTATTACTTTGTCATAATCGTTTCTATTCATAATTAACTGGTGTATTTCTTTAAGCAGCTAGTTTATTGTTGTTTTTTCTATGCATCTAAACTTATTTTACTTCATAATCGATATGAATGGAAATAGTATTTTTGTCTACCTCTTCTTGTTTCTGACAAATCTACCCGCTCTCTATTTTATCACTTCGTTTTGAATTTATTACAAAAGATAACTTTTAATCGTAGGATAATTGATAATTTGTTATCGTTGTTTTGTTTTGATATTTCAATTTAATTTTACTATTTATTAATTTGTTTTGTTGTATTTTCTCTTATGAATAATGAATTGATGTGGGCTAGTGGATAGATATCTTGTAGATAGAATACTTTTTTATGACAAATCAAAATTGCCTCCTTTTTTTCTTCTTTAATTATAGTCTTCATTTTGAGTGTATTTCTTCTTTCCCTTGATGTAGAAAACAAGAAGCGATTTTCTTTTTTTTAATTGTTGGAAATCATATCGTTATCAATTTAATTATAACTATGAACTAATAATTACATAATGACTTTATTGATCAGTTACTTTTCAATATATTCAGTAAACTGATACAAATTAAGGGAATATTGTAATTATTATCACTTTTAGGTAATTTTGTTGATATTGTTTCTTTTGAATAATCAATATTTTAGTATTTTGGTTAGTAGTAGAACCTATGACTTAAATTTCATTAGTTAGATATACCTGTAGATCAGAATGTTGATGTTCACATTGAAACTGATATTCAGTATATATCTCTTCATCTACTAAGTTTATTATTCTACTAACTAATTTATTAGGTAATAATGATATTAGTAAAGGTTCACATAAGTTCTTATTGTCGATAGTTACGATTGATATATGTGCTTTTTTACAAGATTCCTTTGATACAGCCTTATGTTACAAGTTTTAGTATACTTTCAATGTAGCTACGAGTGGCATTCAAGATGTATATTTCATCCTAATTAAGTTCAGTAACGTCTGATACTCTCGAGTTTTGAAACAGTAGATTCTGGTTTCATCCTCGATGGAAAAACATACATACTGGGAGACATGCACATCTGGCGGATAAGATCTGAATGGGAGTAAATGCACTTCATGGATTTCATAAATGATCACAATCCAAAAGAAACATCATTTACAGTCCATTTTATAAATTTGTATTTTATTTAATTGAATATATTACAGATTGATGTTGACAGAGTACCATTAAAAACCAGGGAGCACTAGACAGCTGTTTCGTTCTAGTGTGGAACTCCTCAGCAGTGCGCACCCCAGATTCCGCACCAGGGGCTTCAGGTTGACGCGAACGTCAAAAATCATCTGCACCATTGGGTCGACATTCAATGGTAGAATTCTTACTTCCATCAATTTGGATGCCGACTCAGTGGTGCAGATGGTTAGACGTTTGCGTCAACCTGAAGCCCCTGGTGCGGAATCTGGGGTGCGCACTGCTGAGGAGTTCCACACTAGAACGAAACAGCTGAATAGTGCTCCCTGGTTTTCAGTGGTACCCTGTCAACATCAATCTGTGATATATTCAATCAAATAAAATAACTAATCTCCACAAAAATAACCATCCCAATTGAAATTTGTATTTAATTAAAATAATTATTTATAGGCAATTCAATAAACAATTTGTGACCAAACTTTTGGAAAGAACATTTTTGTTCACATTCTGTTGATTAACAAAAATATCAAACTGAAAGATAGAGAAATGATGTAGACACAGTACAATAAAATTAAAATGGGTACACTATATCGTGTGAACAATTAAACCTATTATATCCTATAGAATATTAGTTTCGAGGCCATGAGAACTGTTGACCACTAAACAGCTATCGTCTACTGATCTAAAAACTTCGATTATCTTCACTTTAAACGATTTAACGATTGAAAATGTAAATATTACTTTGATGTCACTAGTTAATCTGAATTGGAAAACTGTTGACCACCAGAATGCATTGAATAACTATTTCATCCCAGTATAGGACTCTTCGGTAGTACATATATACAACTCCACCAGGCGTCAGTCCCACGACCTGGTAGGGTCGTGGATGTACATTGTTGAAAAGTCCAATACTAGAACGAAACAATTATTCAATACTTCTTGCTTTTGAGTAGTTGTCTAATTCAGACTAATTCGTGATATTAAATTAACATTCAGCAATCTCCACAACACCAAACAAAGCAATTATGAACATAAAGAATAATATTTTTAGTAAATTCTTATCAGGTTCTATATTTATTTAAGTGCACCCGATATATGACCAAGTTACGTTCACGGTATTACCAGGGCAACTTCTAACGTTTGAACCCACTCTTACGAATGTGAATAAATCAGAAGGCAATAAAGGATGGAAAGGAAGTTATATTTGATCGTAAATAGAGCGGCAATGGAATAGCAGCATCTAGGCTGACAAACTAGAGAGAGAGCTGCTTTCCACGATGCGGCGTGACGTGATCTGGTGGTTAATGCGTGACCAAGCGCCTTCAACTAGTAGTGTCCGCTAAAATAAACATGGCCAGCATCAATGTCGAGGACCTATGTAACTATTTATTTTGGGGATTATTTACCGCTACATTATAAATGCGAATTAACCAATAATCCAAAGTGAAAAGCCAGGATGAAGGCGGAAATATCTTTTGAATGAGACTATAGTCTGTGAACTTGGGATTATTAGTGTCAAAATGACTAGTTTATAATGCTGACTTTAATCGGTTTATGTCGTTCAGGATTTGTAGGGTGATTACGATCATCATCAGAACAAATACATATTGGCAGGGGTGAAATATACATAAACAATGTTTGGAAGAAGACTTAGGTATTGCACAAAATAATCTGAAACAGTTAAATGGCGCTAGCGTTCATCAAAATTATTCATGTGATTACGGGATGAATAAGAATAACACGAAGATATGAGTAGTACTGACAATATAATTTGGAAAAGAGAAGAAAAGATAAGAAGATACAAAGAAGAAAATCAATGTGCATATTAAATGAACTGGGTTAACTTATTATTAAAATAATTAATGACTTCTTTGGCCTGTTGTTGGTCATAGTAAAAGAAGCGGTTATTCAAACTAATTTTTCACCCACGCTTCTGAATTATTAATCCGAATAGCTACTACTTCCGTTGTTTGAAGAGTCTCCAGTTTGACCAACTTTAGGTAACAGTTACTAGAGTGGCAAACTATTGAAAACGAGTGAATAATACTTACTGTATAACTCGTTAATAAATGAATGGCTGAGTAGTGAGCTGTTAAATGTCTTTAAGTGCAATATTAATATACTTAATGAAAGAGCTAGAAGTTTCAACTTATGAACGATTTAAAATCACGTATAGTTGTACTAATATTACAAGCAGCTGACTGGGATATCTTTCATTACACAGTTAGAATGTTGCAATTGTTCATCTGGTTGTAATGTGGAGATTGTACAATATCAACGTGGGCACACTAACTTTTAAAATTGTTTGGTTCTTAGTTTGTAATCAATAGTGACAACCTACATTTGTCCAGTTACTTATGAATAAATGTAGGTAATATCAGTACATATAGAATACTTCTACACTATTTAATGGTTTAAAATAGAGAAAGATGGCTTACTAGTTTTAGTAAAGTGTACATTTGTTACATGGATATTATTCCTGTATATCTTTGATATGAGAAAGCAGTTATTTTAACGGAAATAAGGAATTAATTTCACATTAGTAATGAACAGATAAACAATAAATATGACTAATGTCCTCCCCCTCTTCACCACCATCACCAGAATCTTCGATATCAATATGCTACAGAATATCAGAAGACGTGTAACTGCTAAGATTACGTTTTACAGAAAAATGACTATCTTTTATGGATATAATTTCTTTACGGTGATAATTGATTGCTTACAAAATTAAAAGCGGGTCTTCGATTTAAAGCTAGCGATGCGTTAAAATGACAAGGAGTTCACCGTGACTTCAAACAGTAAAAATACACATTACACTGATGAAGAAAATGTTATTGACACGTAGAATATTACACAAATAAAAAATTTTTTCAACACTGAAACACAAACGATTGCAACGTCATTGAAAGCAAACAGAAATAAAGGCTGAACAAAGCATATTCTTCAGCATACTTTGTAAGTGGCAGAGATGGTAGAACCCGTTATTATCATGTTCTAGCTGGCAGGACGACTTTATGCATTTTAAACTTTCCTCATCAGAATACAACAGAATAATATACTAAAAATATAATAAATGAATCTGTCAAGATATAGTCTAATGTTAAGATGAATAATTATTATAATTAGCTAATCCATAACCTCCTACTTGATCCTCCATTGGATATAGACAATAATGATAGTAGTCATCTTAATATTTAAATGTTCAAATATCACAAAACACTGTCAAAAACTGATGTATTAGTTTATAAGCCCATTTTATTCAACTTCCTTATGTTGTTCGTCTCAAATAAATAAGTTATCTTTTGTACTATTCACAGTGTTGATTAAGTTTCGTTAATAACTATTCTCATGATAAGTAAATATTTGACTCATCTAACTCCACTTTAGGATAAATATTGCCAGTATTACTGTAAACAAATTCAAATCATCATTTTTTTATAATGTCGGTCATTAAAACAACTTTTGAAAGTGCAACTGTTAAAAATATCACCTTGAGAAAGTATTGCATAGAATTAGTTCCCATGATAAATTTTAATAAATGAAGAGTAAAAATTTATCAAAGGAACTAATTACTGATAAAATTCTTAAAATTATTCTCCCACACAGAAGCTTCATGTGATGTTAGTTACTTAGTGACGGTACGGTTACTTATGAACCAACTTGTATTGTATTTCTTAAGAAGTGTCATCATGACAATATCTACTAAAGGCACTGACTTAAATAATTACACTGTTAAATGTCATAACAGTTTGTCATACAACGAAAAATGGAATCTGAGTTTGTCTATAAAAACAAGTCATACTGGTTGAATGCAGCTTGAAAGTGGAATAGAATAAAATTTCTTTAAGCATGTCTCCTTAAGAGAATTTATTTCGCTATGAATTATTACATGATTTAGTTAAAGATTATTCATGATTCTTTTCTTTAAGTTGGATTGTGACTGGTAAGCGGAATCCAGGACGCGCGTTTCGTCCTACCAATGGTTTTTTATTTAAGGATGTTTTAATTTCCAGTGGAAGATTATGTTATAAGACTGATTGTTTTTAATCCACCAGGAAATGAAACTGTACATTGAACTGCCTACACTAACTGTTTATCGCAATCGATAGGTATCTAGCATTTGTAAAGTTATAAAATACTATAACCAATAACAGTAGTAACCAATCAATCAACGCCTGTTACCTTCTCGTGGAGCGTATGCCACCGACCAGAATTCTTCTACCAAATCTGTTATAAGTCTTCCTTTTCAGTTTTTCCCAAGTGCTGTTCATTATTTTCATATCTGCTTCCGACTCCAGGTGTAATGTATTCTTTGGCCTTCCTCTTTTTCTTTGGTTTTCAGGATTCCAGGTTACTGCATGTCTTGTGATGCAGTTTGATGATTTCCTTAATGTGTGTCCTATTCACCTCCACCGTCTTTTCCTAATTTCTGCCTCAGCTGGATTTTGGTTGGTTTGTTCTTTGTCTCAAAAGGTTGTTGCAAATGTAAAATATCTTGCGCAGATAGTTATTTCTAAACACTCGTATTTTTGAAGGATGCTTTTCGTAGTTCTACAAGTTTCAGCTCCATTCAATAGAACTGTCTTGACAATTGTATTCAAAATTTTGACTTTGATATTGACCAACAGCTGATTTAGGTTCCAGAAGTTATTCAGTTGTAGAAATACTGCCACTGTCTTGCCAATTCATTCATTCTCTTCTGCCTCAGACCCTCCTTGTTTTTCAATAATGTTGCCCAGGTGTGTAAAACTTTCCACATCTTCTAGAGCTTCACTTTCAAGTGTGATTGGGTTGGTGCTCGTTGTTTTGTATCTGAGATCCTTTCTTTTCCCTTTGTGTACGTTGAGGTCTACTGCCAGCTGCAGAGGCTGCTGTTACACTGTCCATCTCCATTTGCATTTGTTGCTGGGTGGAATATAAGAGCTAGGTCATCTGCAAAATCCAAGTCGTTTAGTTGCATACATGATGTCCACTGTATTCTGAAATTGCCTTGAGATGTTGCAGTTTCCATAACCCACTCAACCACCAGCAGAAAGAGGAAGGGCGAGAGTGAGCTGTGATGTCTGACATCGTACTTGATTAGGTCTCCTTACGTTGGTATTTTTTGAGGTACTCTTCTTTCCAGTCTGTTGGTACTTGTTCTTTCTCCCAAATCATCCAGAAGAGAATGTAAAGCATCTCTGCAGTTGCTTCTATATCTGACTTCAGTGCCCCATCTGGTGTGTCGTCTGGTCCTGCTGATTTGCTACTCTTCATTTATCAAACTGCCATGTCGATTTCCTCGATTGCTAGTGGGTCAACATTAATAGGGAGATCCGTAGATGATACTTCGAAGATTAGTGGGTTCAGTGAAGACGGTTAATTCATAAGTTCTTCGAAGTGTTCTACCCATCTATTCCGTTGTTTTCGCACTTCAGTGATGGTTTACTATCCTTGTTCTTGATTGGCCATTCTAGCTTTCTGAATTTCCTAGCTAGCTTCTTCGTTGTATCGTATAGGTGCCCTATGTTTCCTTCACTTACAGCTTTTTCCACAGTCATTGCTAGGTCCTACACGTATTACTATTTATCCGGCCTGATACTCCTCTACACTCACTTGTTGACTTCGTTGTATTCGGCCTGTGCTATGGCTGTATCAGTTCTTGTCCGGCTGTTATTAATTGCTATCTTCTTGCTTCTCCTTTCTTCGATTTTATCCAGAGTGCCAAAAGAAACCCATTCTTTGTGATGGTGCTCCTTTCGACACAAAACCTTCTGACTTGTTGAAGTTATTTTTACTTAATCTCTTTCCAGTTGTCCTCCAAATTAGTTCCATCTTCTAGTAGATCGTGAAGTGCTTTTAACTTATTGTTCAGAGTTATTTTGAATTCATTGGGTTTGTTAGTATCCAGAAGAAGAGCTGTGTTAAACATTTGCAATACTGCTGCTCCAGTCGACCAGTGCCTCTTCAACTACAGTTTTATTTTAGTTACTACCAGATGGTAATGTGAAGCTATTTCAGCTTCTCACCTTGTTCTTAAGTCTTTCACGATCCTTCTAAACTTCTTATTGATGCAGATGTGGTCGATTTGGTTCTCCGTAGTGTGGTCCGGTGAAACTCATGTAGTTTTGTGCATACGTTTGTGGGAGAATATGATGCCACCTATAATCATTTTGTTGAAGGCACATAAGTTTGCAAACCACTCACCGTTTTCGCTCCTTTCTTTCAGTTCATGCCGTCCAATGATGTCTTCATATCCGGTGTTGTCCATCCCAACCTTGGCGTTTAGGTCTCCCATCAGAATGGTCAGGTCCTTAGCTGAGCACTTCTGGTGATTGATTGTAGCCTCGCGTAGAACTGGTCTTTGTCGTCTTCGTGGCTGTCCTAGGTGGGTGCATAGCACTGAACTAAATACATTGTAATCCTTTCCTTCTTTGTATTGAAGGATGCTTTGACTATCCTAGGTCCAGGAGGTTTCCATTCTATATGAGCCCTCCATGCTTCTTGGGACAGCATTAATGGTACTCCTTGAGTGTACGAGGTATTTCCTCCTTTGTGATCGGAGTATAAAAGTACTTCTCCTGAGGATATTCTTTGCTATCCAGTTAGTAGCCAATGGGTATCGTTTATTTCAAGTATGTTCAGGTTGTACCTTTTCATTTCTTTTACTATTTGAATGCTTTTACAGATCTCCTACATTATGTGAACATTCTATGTACCTACATCAATTGTTGTTCTGGTTGTCAGAAGGCACATTGGCCTCGTGGCTTCCGATGAAACTCGGTTTTCACTATGAGGGGTCATAACTCCTCGAAATGAAGACCATCCAACTTCCCGGAGAGAGTTAGAATGATTAAAAGGTTTTTGCTAGTTAGCGTTCGTTAGCGAGGTTGTTTTTCACGGGTGGGGCTGCTAACCCTATGCCTAACCTTCCCCCTTAATCGGGCTGGGGACCGGAAGCAACCCTAGGGGGTCCCAGGTGAAGTCAATAGCAGTGGCAGTAGTGGTAATAATAATAGTAGTAATAAATAATTAGTACTTCATCGATTTTCCTGGTAAGAGATATTCAGGAAATTGATTACGAAGTGCAAATGCATCGTTAAACACTTAACTTGATAAAAATTAATTCATTTGAATAGAAACAGGTTAATTAAGTACCATCAGGTTATGTTGATTTCATTCTATGAGTATCTACTAGAATTTGACATAGAAATACAGTTGAACTATAAAAGTCCACATGTATTCCAGTTATTTTAATGAATGTTGTTTTTTTTATGGCAACTAGTTCTTGGATAATTCAAGAAGTTTCTGAAAACTGAAAAATCATGTGAAGCTAAGAGATGTTGCTGTTTCATTACCTGTGTAGGAATTCATTATATTTAGTGTCAATCAGTTAAGACATCAACCAACCGAAAACAATGAATAATAAAGATTTCGGAATTGATTAAAGTAAAGGGATTGTATTCATTGTATGGATTCTCTTAACAGTGTACTATTAAGAATTAGAAATTTTAAATTTTATCTACTATAATAATTTACTTAACAGTAAATTTGTGTAAAGAACACTGTGGATACAACCAAATTTCACCAGAATACCTCTGACGACTAAGCCTATAATCAATAAGAATATAGAAGACAGTGGTAAATGAGGAGGAAGAGTTGAAATGTCTTTGCTATCTGTCTAGAGAAGAAGTTGGATTCCATGCTATGTTGTATGGTAATATGGTGATGATGTGTGACCGGTCACTTTCAACTAGTAGTGTCCACTAAAATAAACATGGCCAGCATAAGTGACGACTGCCTACATAACTATTTGTTTAAGAGAATTATCTGGTGCCACATCTGGGATAACAGTCATTTTAGTTATTATAATATGAAATTATTAGCATATAATATATCGACTAATTCATTTCAGTCTCTTTAGACGTCGCAACGAAATATCTAAATACACAAATAAGAAATATAAATATATATTTGAAGTCAGGTCAGCCACTACAACTCGTTTCGTCGAATAGTTTGTGTATAATAGTGAGAGGTTTTTGTGCCTCTCTTAGATTGCATGAATTTCAGTGAATATGGGAATTGTTCAGCCATAATATTTACACTAGGAAAAATATTCATGAAGTGAATAGTCTGTATCTGGTAGAATAACACATGGCGGTTGTTTGAAATATTTCAAATTACTATGTACAACCATATCCACAATGACATCACTTACTCTGTAAATGACGTTCGAGGTACTTCATCACAACTTCCAAAAGTCAACTTTACGTGATTCAAAAAATAAGTGACTATTTCACATATTTATTTGAACGAAAAACTATTCTCTATGTTACTAAAACATTAGAGTAACCACAATAATCTACAGTAGAACTTACACCATGATAAAGGTTACTTGACAACGTTTTAATTGAAGTGAAAATCATTTATTATAATGTTTAATGAACAGACTACCAATGCCAATCAAGTGGTAGTGTATCAGATTCTAACAAGCATCAAGTATAAAATGATCACTGATCAAAGATCAGAAATTGTTGGTGAATGAATCCGATTATGTGGAAGTAAAATTTATGGAATCAACAATATCAAATGAGTGAATCAGTTTTTAAAAGGATTAACTGTATAACTATTTAAAATTTAGAAAAGAAAGAAATTGGTATACATACAGTTTGTTATCATAAATGATAAATTATCAAAGAAAATGACGAAAATGAAATGGGAAAGAGTAACACCTTGAGGTTAATCAATTGCAATCAATGTAGGAGTGAAAAACCTTTATGCATTATATACTTTCTTCATCCAGAGGAACATAGATGAAACCAGTTAATTGTCCATCTTTATATGTTAATATTAATAAGTTTTGCTTAAATAACAAAGGTCTAACAACAGAATTAGTAGAAAGTTTGTTGATTTAAGTTAGTGTTTTCATTATAAACTCAATAATAATGTAGGCGATTACATAACTACTTCATTTTTATCAACAAAACAGGAAATTTAAGTTTTGGCACAACCTGTCGAATATATATAACTTTCTGTTGCCATCATTGTTATACACGGAAATTTGATCAACAACAAATGACTGTGAAACAAACGAATGAACGTAAGCTTAGAACAGACCACATGCTATGAAGATATTTACTATTTATTCGTTTATACATATTGGTATACGTACATTGCTCTTACTCAATAAATTTTAGGTGTTTTAACGCTTGAAATTGTCATAGTTAACACGTTAATTTCTATACAAATCTTATTGGTAAGGTGACAAAAAGTTTTAGTAAACGACTGATTAAGTAACTACACATAAACACAATATTAGATGTGTTGAAATTTATCTAAGGCTATCTCTTTGTATATACTTATGTCTGTATGTCTCTTGATAAACAAAGTAATAATTATAGGTTGAGATAGTTAATTTTTACTATTCTTAACATTTGTATATCTTATCAATAATGAAAATTTCTGTATCAACGACACAGATGTAAAATGCTAACAAACTTAGTCATTTGTGCTAGCGCATAGACATAGACATGGTGACACACGCACACAAAAGTAGGAAAGTTTTGTGAGAACTTAGTAACATAGCAACTGAAAGAATAATGCAAAATTAGAAGAAACAATACAAAAAAAAGCCGTCCAAACTACGGTATGACGCAATTCAGTGTGAAGAAATTATTTAAACTATTATATTGTCATAGTTGTGGTATTGATGACTGTTATGATTAAATTTCCTTTGAATAACTTATTACTACTATTACTTAGTCAGATAATAGAATATAATCGTCAACTGATGTATTGATTAATTAACCGATAAAGATAACAAGTAGTATACACCGAATACCTTGTGATTATACTGCCATAGAGCCGAAGTTCTTAAAGTTTATCTACCCGACTCAAATAAATCAAAGTGGTAATTTAGTTACAAACTAGCAACCACAAATTACATTAATGTCAATAGATGATAGGCTCACGATAGCCTGAAAAATCCTCTAGATTGAGTCCCAATGATCTGAAGGCTCTGGGTTCAATCTCTGGTGGGGCTATGACTATGCTTTGCTTAATGGTTTCCTATTAAGCTGAAACAACTGTCCAGTATTTTTCAATTGTTGTCTAGTTAAATTAGTCATTGAGGCGAAACTATTGATTTAATGATAGTTACATTACACTACAATTTTCAACGCTTAGTTGGATGTTTATTTTAAATATTGATTCCAGCTAATTGATTTCATAAGAAATTCTGAAGGCCAGTGATTACCGCTAGAAGTTAGTATCGTTAGCCAAAGATCCATTATGATTTTTACGCAATAGACTATAAGAAGATAATTCAGTAACAGAGTGGACTCTTTCACGAAGTATGTTGGAAATATTTAATGGGAAATCGTAATCAGTCATTTGACAAAGCCAAGATAACTAGTACTTACTTCTATTGAAAAATGAACTCGATATACCGAAAATTCACACAAGTAACAGTAAAGTGGTGTCTTAGGAGAATCTGAATAAAAATATTTGTAGAATTAATTTGACGGATACCTATAACTGATATCAACCTATTAGAAAACACAGTGATTTATAAAGTTCGTCTACAGGATAGTTAAATCAGTTTGCAGAAGGATAGTGAAGCTGAAATCGTTTGAACTACTGACTGGTAGTTCGATACTGTCAACAGCAGAAATGTGGCATTGGCATATTTACATAGGAAACAATTAAAATTAATATAGGCAACAATTAGCTTTTTATTATAACCTTGTATTGTACTTCTGACTGCTCCGGAACATGATGGGTGTTCCTCCCAACAGACGGATGACAATACAGAATTTCAGTCCTTAAAACAGAGAATCTTGTTTTGCTCCAGGATATCCGATGCCGTCAGTAAGGTGTGTAGTGCACGGAGCTAATCGGCTTTACTGGTTGTCCTTACTGTCAGATTGTCACACTCACAAGTTTTGTTTCGTCTAGCATGTATACACAACAATAAATCAAAACTTATGCTTCACATAATTATTTGGTCCTTGTCTGTTTCTTATCTTCTCATAAACTATTTATGTACGTGGTAAACATTTCGTTCGTCAGTTTATCAGATGGATATTTCATAATAAGAATGATAAATGTAGATAAAGGGATTAAATGAGTTCATAATGATTTTTTTGATGGAATGAATTGGAAATAAGCGAAACAATTACAAAACACTGAATTTTCTACTCATTTTAAACACTTGATGTCTTTGAGGCTGACTTTAGCGTTTAAAGTGTTCACCAAATGAACTATACCTAGTACTTTCAGTCAGCTCCCTTTTATTTAGGCAGTAAGTGTTATATACTAAACAGTATCGTTAACCAAAGTCTTCATTTCAACTACAAACTTGTACCCAATGTGTTTTCTATACAGCTTGATGATATGCTCCATACTGAATTGTTTACAGGAGATTGTTATTTAAATTTCCAGATACTTCAGATGAAATTAGATTAATGGAGGCAGATATAGTGGATTAAAAACACAATATATTATGAAAGTTAAGGTCTGAAATGAAACCCCCAACATACATCGTAATGCATAAACATTAACCGACTGTGTTGCGTACAACAAACTCAATATACAATGAAAGTGTTACTGTTAACCTCAATCAAATGTTTAATGTACATAATACAAGAAAAAAGTTAAAGTCGCTGCACTAAAAAATTTCGGGAAAAAAGGAAAGTGATAATTACAACTTCAGTGTCAGTGGTTAATTTTCCGTAGAAAGAAAAGTAGTTTCACCTTTCTCTTATATATATATATATATATATATATACACTTTCTTCTCTAAGAAAAGGATCCATGTAAGTTTTTTTAATTATTATGAATGTACGTGTATGTATATTGTGTACGCAAGTGCATGGATACACGTATGTATGTATATTGAAGGCAAAGAATGAACTTTCTAGTATGAAACCATGCTCGATCTAGTTTGTAGAAAAAATGTTTAAACATATTAATTAGAGTATAAAAAATTAATCGGTTGAATACAATGAGTAAATTGAAAATTTCACTGATTTCATAGTAGAAAATCACACGAATTAGTAGTATTTATGCAGATACGTATGTTTCTTTTTAGTGAACAACACAAATATAAGTAGTGAGTATGAGAGAAGTGTAAATAAAAGGGAAATGAATGAAATTTAATGTAATTTACTATGTTAACATTGTTTCTATGTTATTAAAAACATTCACTACCTATATATTTTTTTAACTATTTGCTTTTTTCTAATCTAAGTAATAAGCATTAATTGTAGATAAGTTATATGTTATATACTACTGATAAAATGAAGGTTAATATAGAGGAAAAAAGAGAAAACAATTAACGTGGGGATCCTATTTTGTTCTCATTAAGAGAAAATAACCACTCAAATCACTTTTTGTTTTTTAATGTCAAAGGTGATTATAAATTAGACACATACTAAGTAATAATTAACTATCACATATTCAAATGTTTAGCAATAGAAAAATATATATGATGTAATATGTTCTATTATATGTTGCAGACATTCATCAGTTGAATGTGAGATTTTGTTTAATTATATATCTTCAACAATCATATTGTCAGGACAAATGGTGAATACGTTAAATGTAGGTAGAATGTATAGGCAGAACGTTATATTCAATGAATTAATCAATTATTAGAGAATATTAAAATAAGTAATTAGCTTTATTCCCAATGAAAGCTTGTTGAATCTGGTTAGCGTTTTTTAGCAAGCTTGGGTTTTACGGGATGGGAATGCTAGTTCCATGCCCAACCCTCCTCCTTTACCCTGTCTTGGGACCGGCAGTAACCCTAGGAGAGTTACAGTCGGACAAAAATGTATTGACATGTTTGATATTTAATTGCAAGATTTCAATATAAAGCAGTGATGTTATCTAGTTGAGGGTAGTTGGAAGGACTGGGAGATTAGAATAGCTTAGATGTATGATCATCACACAACATCATACATAATGCATCCAATAGAGAATAACTCAGATTA
The DNA here is from genome assembly GCA_034768735.1 of Schistosoma mekongi. Lineage (NCBI taxonomy): Eukaryota > Metazoa > Platyhelminthes > Trematoda > Strigeidida > Schistosomatidae > Schistosoma > Schistosoma mekongi. Next base: position 29,565,874 of record CM068308.1, read on the forward strand.
ACAGGTTTGTTTCAACATGATCAATGGGAGTTAATTAAAATTAGACGATTAGATAAACATGAAGTTGGTCACTACTGAGTGATCAATCAATACATCAAAAGTGACTGAATGATTTTAAGAATGTTTTATTAATTGCTGAAACATATTTGATAAACAATCCGAATATAAATTATTGTTAATTTTATTTGTTCTATTCAGAAAATCTCAGGTAACACTAACATATTTAGCTTATTTTAAAAAGCATTTGAGATTTTTGGAGAATTTACCCTTATTCTGCCTGTTGATATATGTTTGCATAATATTTTGCTTGATTGGATGCTAGATAGTTGGAGGCATTCGTGAAGGAACCCACTTTGACCTAGATTTTATACAAATTTAAAGTCGTTAGTAACGTTTAAAGGTAATTTTCAAGGAACTCATACTGTTCATAGATCCTGAATCCACGTCTCGCAATCTATGGCATTATCAGAGAGGTATTCGGAAAGCGGATAACCTCACATAAAACCAAAATGCATACATTAATTTGTTGATTATCCATGTGACGCATATTTAGTATTTATTGCGAGTCGAATTCTATAGATCACGCTGTAATGTAGCAACTGGTTTAAGTAACTCCTTAAGGCCTGCACTATGTTTTAATGTTGGATCACCATAAATAGTGGACGAGAAACTCGTAACGCGTTATACATATATAAATATATATATATATATACATATATACATATATATATATATATATATATATATATATGGAGAGAGATCAAATTACATTTGTATTTGAACTTTACTTAACGAGTATGTAGTATTAAGTATTTGGCATGCCATAGATAACTGAAGTTATTTTTAGTTTTAGTCCTCCCACTAATCGACATCCATCATCGGAGGGCATATACGATTTTAAGGAATATAGCGCTTTTCCAATTGTGAATTCGTATCACTGAATTCTATAATTAGAACTACTCGTGCATATCACAATTGACAATTGTATATAAGTATTTATTACAAGGATGGAATATAATACTGCTGTAAAGTACGGGGTTGCGTTGAATTCTATCAATCGAATTTAATAAATAGAAAGCTATGGCTTGTGGATTCATAAATTCTCACCTTAACTAAATTGCTCAAACTCAAAGTTCACTGAAACGTGGTAGATATCACTCGGGTTAGTGATTGCACTTCATTGTTTAACAACTAAATATTTATAAACACATTCCATTAAGCCATCTGTTAGATTCTATGTACTGTTAGAGGTATGAGGACAGTTGTCACTTCCCAGTTGCTTACAACATGGAAGGATATTACTTCCAGAGATACTTGGGAAGGAAACTGGGTTAGTGTTCATCTTAGTAACCTGGGAGCGTAATCGTAGAGCATAAGCAACAACTGCCCAAGGTCAACCACGAACGGCCTCTTTATAGGGAGTTCCAACTAGTATAGCTAGGGAGGTCATCACCATAGGCTAACCAGACCACCACATCAAGGTAGCAGCTACTGTCGGGTAAGGTGGCTGGAGACAACCGATAGGAAGCCCGGAACTTAGATGTCGTCCCAAATATTACTTATCAACCAGACACTTACCTTCAATCAAGTAATATTTGAATGAGAAGATGAGTTACTTAGATTAGTGACCAAAGTGTAACTTAATCGGTAGGGAGGGGGGATTATAAGAAAAATGAAAACTAACCAAACATGGAATCATATATCATTCAGTGAAGTATCCAACATGAGAATGAAACATGTCTTGTTATCATTCGTTCATGCAATGTACTCAAATATATTTAACACACGCAAAATATCATTTATTGCTAATATGTAGAAAAATAACTGTAAATCGGGGAAATTGTGAGAAGTTTTTTTATTTTTCCTTTGTTAATCATATGAACTGAATTTGATTAGCTACCGTTGATCTATGTGAATCCTTAGAGTGAAGTGAATCAATATTTGCATTCACTCAAAATTTTCTATTGTACTTGGAATGTAGATAGTAAAGGAATTTAAGACGTATGTTTAATCCTATTTAGGACTTGCTACATAGATACAACTACATTCTAGAGTTGATATTTAGTCCGGAACTGGACCGTTTGCTTTAAGTGCTAAAGTGTTATCCATAGAGCTGTTAAGCCTAGATAACTATTAACTTATTCTCCAGAGACAGAAAATTATGTGGTCAAGTATTTGAATCTACCCTTTCAGCCTAACTGATTTACAAAATGTTTTGGAGTAATTTTTCGTCATTATTTCTCAGTAACCACTATCAGTATATGCAACCTTTAATGCAGTTATCCTCAAATTACTCTATAAATGTTATTCTCTATGTCCCAGTATATATTGCCCCAATAATCGTATATTCACTTCGTTTTGTAAATCTGATAAACACCAAAATATGTGTGCTTACGCATGAACGCAATCTATGGCAATCTCTTAGTATATAGATGAAAAATGATGTCAACTTCGATGACAGAATGTGTGAATTTATTGAAGCGTACTTTTATTTTTCCCCCTATTGATAATAATAGTGTGGTCTTTTGCTGGAAAATTTATAGGCAAATTTTAAAACAAAAGTATCTTCAGTGATACTGCTGGTTACAGAGTGATCACTTATGACCACCTTAGTAACTATATGGATATTATTCATAATAATAAATTTCACCTAATGAGTATTATCTATAAAAAGAGGAAGTGACTAGTAAATATAAATTAATCGTAATAATAATATTATTAATAATAATAGTAATGTGTTATCCAATTTAGGATTGATAAGTAGCTATCAGTACAACATTTCATTGAAAAACGTTGAATGATGTTAAGTGTCATCGATTATATCAATGGTAGGCGGAAATTTAGCCTCAAGGTATTTCGTTATTGTTGAAGAGGTAATATAAAGAAAAGCTCACATACGGTATTCTTAAAGGATGCAAAACATCAGAAAGCACAAGCTAATTACACGGTAAACATAGAGAATGTAAGTCAAAAGTCGAAGAAAGCGAAATCAACGTAATTTGATAATACCATAGAGTAAGGTGTTGAGAGTGTTTCATAACTTCACCTGATAATAAGGCCCCGTCCGAGTAACTGTATGCATTTAAAGTCTTTAAGGAACATCTGTTGTGTGTATGATCTATAAGAAAAGACAGAATAATTGTTATTTTGTGAATAATTGTTTGATAACCGTTAAACATGATCTTTCCTGTTTCATAAAATGTAACACTACGTCATTTATGCATTTATGTTTAGTTTCAATTTCTTCGTTGTGGTAGAATGAAGGTATGAAAACACATCCAATTCACTTCTCAGAGAACGCATTTAGTAATGAAAATAGTCGATATCACTGAATAAGATAATAAGTTAGTTCCAGACAATTTCTTAGTCGAAACATGAGAGTAGATTTGGCAAACTTTGAAAAGGCGCTATGCGGTGTCGCTATTATTGTTATTTATACAATTATAATGTACAAAAATTTAATGGTGATCAGTCCAGAAAACCAAATTATTCCTACTTAATTAAAACACAATAATTTTCGAAAAATCATGTGATATTTCCACCGTATTTTTTCCCTTAGGAAACTAGCATAGAAGGGGGTAAACTATATTATAACATAATAGTGGAACCTATAGCGCGCGTTTCATTCAATTTAAAACTCATCATCTGGAAGTTTTTGCATCCCAACGCTGTTACTTATATATAATCTATGTTTATTAAAACCATCTTGAGAATTCGTAAAATAACGAGATGCACTTTATCAGCAAGAATATAGGCTTCGGATATACCGCGGGGGGGGAGGTTTAAATTATCGACTACATGTTATTTAAAACTAGATACTTCTAAAAATCAAGTTTTGAAGTGTTTGTTTTTGTATTATTGCTTAGTACATGTGCGTTGTTTAAACAAACTAGGATTAAGTGAATTGGAAAGTACCTATTGAAATACACTGATTTGTTTTCAAGATTTCATTTTAGCTTCAAATACCCGTTAATATTTTGCTATGGCTTAACACAGTCAAATTCCAGTAACTTAAGCGTTGTGATAATCACAATGCCACTAAATCATTTGAGATGGAACTTAATTCAATTTCAGGCAGTTTGCAAAATAACAGAGCATTTATCCATTATCACCTAGTGACTTCCTGTTTCAGTCTTAACTTCATTGAGTGAAGAAACTGTTAAATAAGGAAAGCATTCAACCAATTTACCCTATTTTTTAATAGGGCGACAATTTCTGATAAAAACTGTCTCCATGTCTTACATTTTCCCAATCCTAATGACTACTGACATCACCTATGGGTGGATCAAGGATGTTCATCTTCAAAATATGTGTAATAAATCGACCGCTATTCTAATTTATGCAATTACACAAACATTGTCACAGTTCGGACATTTTACCAGTTGAAACTTAGTATTTCTTCAAATTATATACAGCGCAGTAATACAGGTACATTTAAGAAATATGAAGAATAAGTTCATGTATTCTACTCATAATTTGAAAATGAATAATCTTTCTCTCAGTTACATATTTTTCATATCATCTATTCCCGTGAAATTATGTTGTTCATTATTTTACCATAGAAACAGATTATATTATCCAGCCAGTAAGAATTTACTTCACTCAAGGTTATTTCACATCAAATACTTTGTATTCGGTGTTAAAAAGAATTCATCTCATTTCTTCATTCTCCCCCCCCTACCCTTTTCTAGATATTTTTTTTATTATTAGCATTATAATCCTGTAATGCGATTGGATAAATTTATTAACTTTTTCATTCCAATATCTACTTAAGCGCTATCTTTGCGCAAATATGATTGGTTGAAATTTTTTCATAACCGTAGGTTTTGTTTGCTTGTTACAACATATACACACATAGACACACATGCAATGACGGATACTGTAAATTAGCTTACTACTCTTATACGATTTTATTGATCACTTCTGGTTTCATTATTGTTATACATGAAATTCAACAAATTGCTGAAGAATTGTGATAACAGTTTATGCCTTAGTGATTAAGACTACACAACATAGTTATCATTTGAATTTGTTACTTTATAGAATTGTACTTTGAATTCGGTAAGTATTAAAAGTTATTTTATTTTGTGATTTTCTGTTAATGTATCTTAATATTCATGTTGTTATAAAGTTGTCGTAATTAAAAATTTGTAATGGAAACACGCAAAGTCCTCACTTATTATGAGTTTTTTCATTTGTCAGAAATTAAGCCATCCCATCAAAATGGTATTTAGGATTTGTATCTTATAATACTAATTATGGTGTTATGCTTATTTGTAAAGTTTTCAGTAGTCATCAAGTTCATTGGTACTATTCGTTTTTGGTTAATCTTTTTTCACCATTTAGAGGGTGAGTACAACATATCACAGAGTGATTATCTTAAAATAATTCACTTCAAGGTTTGATTTCTATAATTTTTTTTCATTCTGAATGTTTGGTTGTATTACACTAACATGTTCATAAAAGTCCCAAAGCTTGAAATCAGACTTTTAATGAAAATTATGTCACAATACTCAACACTTATCCACTAAATGAATAGAAAATAGATCAAAATGCTTAGCACTTAGTAAACATTAAAATCGTTACGAAAAATCTAAAGGCTGATAATGAACTATTTGAAATAGTCTTATTTTTGTTAGACTAGTTAATATTTTCAAGAAGAGAGTTAAGATTGTAGTAAGTAACTTGGTTGATGAAAAAGTGAATTTTATAGTATAATTTATAGATTGTCAATTATTTCTCACTAGTGAGAGAGAGGCGGCCAAACTAAAACATGGCATCAGTCCATGAAGTCATTGACTGCTGGTTTGAGTCGTGTCGGTAGTTGCAGACTACGTGGTTGGGGCCTTGGAGAATACCGTAACCAGTGGCTAGAAACAGTGGGTGGCATGGCTCAGAATCGGTCACTGACTCAGATGTATCCATTCAATGTCCTCCCTTAAATCGTAAGCTTTAAACTATTTCATAACTTTCTTTCCACACGCTCTCAACCATATTCTATATGTTCACACTTCTTGTTATTATTGTCATAATTGAAGTTACTTCTACTTCTACTAATGTAGTGTATATCTTGTGATGCTATAAACGTATGGTAACTTGGACAGTTGCACACATGTGTCAGGTTCTATGTTAATCATATGTACAATTCTCACTAGTCTATAAGTTATTTACTACAAAACTAAGTGATTATTTACTAAACTGTCAGAATAGCTTAGGCATCAGATTTTTGAACTATTTAGTAATAATAATTTAAATGTGAATTAAACGTTGACCACGATAAAATTAGAACTGAGAACAATCTCTGTCTTACTGAAGATATTTATTCATTAGCCAGGTTTCGATAAAGTTGACCTACATGTTTAAAAATAATGATTATATCATTCCTTTGAGAATAAGGACTTGATTACTACCCAACAATACATAGTAATCTGATTTATCGTATAGTTACAGTTCATTGTATATATTTAGTACATTTTCTATATGCCTACTATCTGCAAATTATGACTGGCTAAGCATATTTTTAAACCGTGATATACATTTCTGGTTGATTATTCTGAACATCTTAGTGCAATTAGATATCAATTTAAATCTTGTAAGAATGAAAAATGTAACTGCTTGATAATGTCGATTGAAGTACTTTATTGTTTTGAAGCCTACTTGTTGTAAATACAAGCTTGACGCAGGTTCAAATAGATCCAAAGCTCGTTGTCAGTGATTGAAAGGTCAAAGTTTAAATTAACGGAGCATTACGTCAAAAATATTAATAAATTAAGTGGGATTTAATTAAACAAGTGGATTCATTGTATCATTAACTACAACTCAGAAGATATACCTGTAATAAAGCTTATTTAAGCCGAAATAATTGTAAAAGTTTGCTATTTTAACAGCGGTTATCTTCTTTTTCATTCTCAGTTCATTTATCTGTCACGGTTTAGCCCCTCCGTATTGTAGACATCATGTATTTATAGCTGTAAAGCTAGTGACGAAGTTAATATAAACACTTTCTTCGCCTAAGCATTCTCGGTCGTCAAACTTGTTATCTAAAAATAAAACATCGTTTGGGAATTTTCCTTGTGCAAACTTTTTATTTGTTCTATTGCTTATATTATGCAATCATTTACGTGGAATATAAACTATAGTTGTCATCACTACCATGTATTGAGCATTTTGTTTCTATTAGGCAATCATGTTTTAACTGAATTTTCCAAACTAATCTGTAGAAAACAATTTTAACTTACAAGCTTGGACGAGTGAACTACATTGATGATTCAGAGTAATTGTCGGTGAATTGATTACAAATAATAGAAAAAAAATGATTAGACCGTTACGTAATCTATGTCAACTTACTTAACGATGAGGTCAGCTGTGTTGACTAGGTAATAAACGACTGGTTACTAGTGAATTTGGACCGAATGATTTATATACTACACATTTTGTTAGAATAGAATTCAATTAATGTCATGACGACAACGATTCAAGTGAAAAAATTGCAATTGGTCCATTATGTAATCATGACACATCAATTCACTTTGTTGACATTCTTCTTTACTAAAGTTGTTGGCGTTGTTTATTGTAGGATTTTAAAATAAATATCGATTGGTGTAAATTTGTTCTAAAAATGCTCAAATTTAACTGCTAAAGGTTTATAATGATATCACAACTGAAGTAGATCTATGCAGATTACCACCGAAAACTGGCATCAGATTCCAACAAGTACTATTTAGTCAAGGCTGTGAAAATGTACTCAACAGTGAATTACTTCATAGTGAGTGTGAGTTCTAGTTGTAGAGTTCAGGTATGTCGAGGTTAACATAGTTGGCACTCTATGGTAGTAATAATAATATGTTATGAGTTGATTGAAATAGGAGATGCATACGGTTGAATTGTATCCCAATGGTTTGAAATTTAAGCGCCTACTAAAATACTTGGATGTCATGGAATCGAACTTTAGATGGATCATCTGGGCACACTTCTGAGGAGTCTTATTTTCACACTAAACAACTGTTTTGTTGTTTCTGTTAGAACACGAGATGAATATCACCTTTGAATTTAAGACGGTTAAACAAAGTTAATCGTATGATTCTCATAAAATAAAAGGGCTATTTTCTACAGGACATTCTCTACAGACAAATAATTAAATAGATATGCTTTATTAGTAATAGTAATCGTAATCCTTCTATGAATATTTAATCATATAGAATGCTAGCGTAAAGTTATTATCTCTAGTCTATAGTTTGTAGTAAGAATCGTGAGTATAAAGTTTACGGTATGCATGTTAGTAGGCACACGCGCAACACAATATAATATTTATCCCATTTTTTTGTAATAGAATTTTATGTAGATTATTCTTAATCTAAGCCTGGTACAGAAAGTAAGTGAGGTTTTGAATGATGACTGCTAATTATTATCACATTATTGCACTAAACGTTTTTGAAACGAAAATAGAAATACAACTTTCGTTGTGAACCTCTTTGATTGTTGTAGAACAGAATACCTCTAATCTTCACCTATACATTCATATGTTAATTAATTTCACTTTCATGACTTTGAAACCGGACTAACATATATCAAAGCTTCTGCTAACAGCCACGTCTAAATTTTACTGAACACTTGCAACTAAATGGTAATATCCACTCAGAATGCACTCATATCAATAGAGACTGACCGAATTTATCCCATAATTATTGGAAGGCTTAAATCATGCATAGATAATCAGAGGATTATTTTGATTCAATATAATCTCAGTTGCTTGTTTTTTTTATTAAAAATCCTTTATTCACGTGATGCTTACTAATCATGATAACTCAGCTGTTGAAAAATTTCCTTATGATTAAGGATGTGAATTCCCTAGTTTATCTGCTGTCTTACTTCGTTACTGAATGTTAGTAGCATTTTAATTTCATGACATTATAAAATCATCATTGTCTCCAAACGAATTAGTTTAATTATGAATCATCAAGAATAGAATATTCTTTATATTTTTACGCATAACAAAATTACAACTGTACAAATGCTCCCTGATTTTTAAAAGTACCCAACAGAGATTTGTATTAGTTAGCTACCGTCACTTTTCGATAACTGTTGCACTCTTGCATGCGGTTGACTCAACAGCTCACACAGTTATCACTTAGAACTTCATGAAATTCATCTTGATGTTGATCACTTAAATGAAACTAGTTCTTTCAGAACTCTCCTAAATCTGCTTATGAATATAAGTAATTACAAGATTTTTCAGTTTGCAAAATTGAGATTTCCGACAGTTAACACACTTAACTAAGAGAATTAAGTACAAGTTGACATTTAAGAACTAAGCCTAATTGACACTTTTACACCTTTATCAAGTTGATTTGTCATGTTTATTTTTTAATGGGGGGGGAGTTGTAATTGACAAAAAGGAATAGAGTCATGTTATCAATTAAGTGCCGTTTTTGCCAAAACTAAGTGGATAATTAGTTTTTCCTTTAGTTACTTATCTCAACAATATAACCATCTACTTTCTTTTGAGAGCCGTAAGTGGAGGATGTGATAATGTTGATTAAAGGTTGTTATCTGTCTTAAAGTTAAAATGATTCATTTTGATTGTCTACTTCATTACAGTTCATAAAACTAACATGGTTAGCTACATACTTTAGTAATTATGCAAATTTAACTCATTTACTCACTTATTTATTCGTGAAAAGGACTAGTAATATTGTTCATCTTCCTTAAATGAAACAAGTAAAGCAGAGTTTCAAAGTTGCCGAAAATTGATAGTTATCACTACTAAGTCACCAGGCTTGGTTAATCATTTACCGAGTAAAGATTTATATACTTGCGTTTGATCTACATACATTTTTATAGATCACAAAATGAAATCTTATACGTTTGGAGGGTTATTTGTTACCAAGAGACCCTGGATCAGGCTTTAGGATTGTCAGGATAGATCAGGAAAGTATGATTGCAATCTTCTGGGAAATCTTGCTCTATGTGACATTTGAAGCCATATTTTTCCTTTTTGAAGTCTGGGATGCTGTCACAGATATTCGGTTGCAACTAACGCTATGTATGACTAGGATGTTTACATTAGTTATCCACTCAATTATGAATCCCATGTTGATCTGGTCTCTTAGGCTACTCGTATTCTAATAGTTAGGTTGTAATATGATAAGCGTTAGTCTAAATGATTCAACGTAAGGCTTAATATATTTAATATCTAGTGGTTTCAAAAATTTCTGAGGAAATCCTGGACATGTATTTCGAATTAGCTGGAGTTCATAAGCGAGGTATGCCTTCGGTATTTCTAGAAATGGTTTTCCATTGTGAATTTCGAACACTTGCTCTCAATTATCACATTTATGAACCTCGCTACCGAGATATTCTTGCTCTGAGTGACTATCTAAAGGACTGAAATATTAACATTTAATCACCATCAGTTAGAACTAAACAATCATGTAATTAGTCAGTACACAGTAATCAATCAGACTTCCAAACTGATTGATAAAATGTTACCTCAGTATTTCAGGTAAGCCTTCTAGATGGCTGTCAACTATCAATAAAACTAAATTCAGAATTTCATGTCGACCGTCTTGTAACCACCTTACAAATGAAGAAAATATTTATGGCGTTGAACAGTAATAACAGAAAACGTGTAAGAATTTACTATATCATAAGTTACATATTATGTACGACGAATTATCGTAAATACCATCGTGAACGTACGTCAACCAAAGAATAGATAAACTTCAGGGAGTGCTGAATATCTATTACATTCTATATTGTGATACATCATTTATAGATGTGCTACAGTTTGATATGGTTCATTAGCAGGTAAAGATTTTTGTGACAAATAAATTTATTTTTTAGCAGAGATATTTTGTAAAAACTAGTTTGATATGCAAGTAATCTTCGTCATGAACTGATATCACCTGGGTACATACAAATAACATCAATTCTGCTATAATTAGAGGTATATCTTCCAAATATATGTCAACTAGCCTGAAGCACAGATTGAACAGAATTACTGTGATAACTACCTGCAGCATCACGGAAAGGTTCTCACACAGTTTACTTTTGTTGGATAGTTTATATATTAACTAAACCTATAAAAAGTATATACAAATATGGTTTTATCTGAATTAAGGTGGTTTGGTGAAGACAGGTATTAAGTTTGGTTGCTTGTGTTCGTCGCAGACTAATGTTGGTTGAGTGCTACATAAAATCAGTGGACAATGGATGGTTGCTTCAGCCTAGTATGGGATATGCCACGAGTCCTGATTCACAATTCCACCAGGAAATCGAACTTATAATCTTCAGGTCTCATAGAGAACGCTTAATAATCTTCACTGCTGGGCCTTCCGGCTTTAACTTTCACTAATTTGCGATGTAACATGATGATCATTGATTGGTGTTGGTGACTAATATCACATTCTCATTGTGCCTGATCTTCACCAATCACATGTCTCACTAGAACTTTAGGAGCACCCTGAAGCTAGTCATTAATAAGCTGGGTTTTACAACTAAATTGAAGTGGCTTTGTGTCGATAGGTAATAAGTAATCACCAATAACAATTGGTGATCTTTATTGGAATTCTACCAATGAATGCAGACTCAGTAGTGTGGATGAGTAAGCTCCGCTGTAAGACATGAAGGATCTGGGTTCGATTTCCTGGTGGAATCGAAGGTGCTTCTTTCTGCTGAGTTTCATGCCAAGATGAAACAGCTGTCCTATGCTCCTTGGTTTACAGTAGTGCTCAACCAACATGAGTCTGTGACTAATACAAACAACTAAACTGTAATTTCAAATTTATTACAACAAAATGCATGTATTACATTATTTGCAGAAATCGTTGGACTTGTTAGGTGTCATTCAGTTTGCAATAAGTTATTTCTTCGATTTTTTTAATTCCACCTTGTTTAGTTTCGGAAAAGATATACACATTCTTTGTATTTTGTTAGTAAAGAAAAAGACATTTAATTTATATCTATCTTACCTTCTCATCACCTTTTGAATATGAAATCTAAGAATTTTTGAGTAAAATTAAGCTAATACAATTCTGTTGTTATACTCTGAACTTTCTGTCTCTGTTTCATTCAATTAGTAGTGGGTTACTGCTGGACATGACGTTGCAATTTTTATTAAAGATTTTATTGTAGGCTTTAATTTTCATATTTTTTTATTCAGTTTGTCGGGGTGTAACATCTTGATTATATCTTCATAGAAGACAGTTGTGGATAATTTACTAAGCTTAAAAAAGATAATTCTAATGAAGATTACACCCTCCTATTCAACACTCATCTGATAAATAAACAAAAAATCATCTTAAGTGTTAGTTACGTTACACGTGGTGATTAGTGTAAATGTTACAGATAGCCACTGTTGAATATTTTTTATTTCAGTATGTATACAACTATACTTTCTTCTTGTAGACAAGTAAAGCTGTTAATTATAAATAGAGTGTATAATGTATCATTGTAAATTATCTGTTATATCTGAACTGTTTTTCTAATGCCTATGAATGAAAAACAAGAAATAGGTTTTATACAAGTAAGTTCAAATATGTCTATATAATGAATCAACTGAAGTATACACATGGGCGCTTACATAAACATATCATCATCTGTAACAATGACAAATTGACTGATCACATGTGTTTGTCAACTCATTAACATTTATCACAATATAGACAAATTTTTTGATATGTCTTTGTAAATTCATGCCTCACTAATTATTAACTGTTGCATGTAATTACCACTGACATGATATATTTCGAAAATTTACCCCTTTCTTTTCAATGATGATAAAGATGATTTAATCATCAATCAAATATTTCTTGAAGAAAAAAAAATTTTTTTTGGATGAACACTTTTTTTTTCTTTTTTGGCATACAATTGACATCTGCTAAAAATAGTATTCAATCACGAAATGCATTTTAAGTAAAGATGAAACAAATGAAAGATAAGCTTGTTAATCTATTTTTACAAGGAACAAATATATTACTAGTAGTAGTAGTCGTAGTAGTAGTAACAGTAGGAGTATACTCAGTTTGATTTTAAACACAATGACACCTGTTGTCTTATTTTCTATTTTAAGAAAAGGAGTAATACGTTAATTAATGAAATTTGTTTACTAGGTTACTTATCATTGATAATGAATCTTAATTAATTATTCTATTCTAAGGTATTTTCATGTAATTCTATGTTCTTAATATCATGGATTACTTTAATTTGTATCAATAAATGAAAATAATTACGGATAATTAACCCATTGGATTGTTTAATTAAATATTGGTATTTTGAAGAACTGTATGTATTAGACGCCATCCCAGTAGTGAAGAAAGTTAAACGTTTGCCAACATGAAGCTCGTGGGCCTAGATTTAGGGTTCGTACTATTAAAGAATTTCTTACTATGATGAAACGGATATCCAGTACCATTTTCCACAAACCACCTCAGTTCATTTGTATATTAGTTCAGAGTAAATTGAGTAATGTAAATATACATTACCAACTATTCTGTTGTGTATGGATTTCTGACCTGTATTTTTTTAAAAATCAGATTACTTAGTATAAATGATCATTTCAAAAGATGATTCTTGAGGGGTTGCATAACCAGTTAAGTGTTCACGGATACAACTGTTAAACATTCTATATTTATTTTAGTGGAGCCATACTGGATAATTCTCAGGAATTTGTTTAAACAAAAATGTGTTTTATTTGGCGAATATCGCCTGTTATATATCAGCAAGTAAATCGGTAGATACACATTAAGTTGATTCAGTGTAAGTAATAATCTTGAACGCATCCATTAAACTGTTTGTCAGCTGCAGACGATAATTCATCATTTCAAACCTGGTATAAATTTAGATTTTCTTCTGTGAGATATTTTTGCAGAATAAAAGAGAATAACTTATTGCACAAATTCCTGCCCTTTCGGCTAAGACTCCTTCGAGTGACCAGATTGACTATAGACACTGAGCATTTGAACTGGTTGCAGTTAGTCACTTGATTTTAGTGTGACAATCTAAATATCACTTGTGAAATAAACTCAAAAGTAGTCTTCACAATTATTATTCACTCTTCATTTTCCTAGATAAGTACAAACTTTCTGATTAATGAATGATCATATCACCTTTGTTTTCATGCTCATAGAACTCTTCAAAGATATGTCAACTTATGTAAATGAAAATCCAATTTTATCCGTATTAATTTCCAAAGGTCAAAAACTGATCACTTCCTCAGTGGATGAAAATAATGATAATGATTCATATGAAAGGAATTTACCTACTAATATTCTATGGAAAACACATGAGCATAATACATCAGTTTCACAACCACTTATCACAGAATATTCTTCTAATGATTTACATAACATTACTGATATCACAGATATAACTAATTCAAATATCACGCCAAGAACATCTGCTCTTCGTAAGACTGATTTAAATGTACACAATGAGTTAGATTCTGTTTGTGAATTAAATGAACCACATTTTAAAGAGTTATCACCACATAATGCACACTTTCATTCATTATTATCTTCCAGGCCACTGTCAACATCTTCATGTTCAACTGTACTGATGCCTTCAGAAGAACATGAAGAAAAGGGAACATCGTTTCCAACAAATTATAGTTTACTATCAAGTACATATTATCAACAATTTTTATTAAAACATTATAACAGAAATATAACAAATGAAGCCAATAACTTAGTGAATGAAAACTACTGTAATTCATTGATTATGTCATCTTATGTTAATCGTTTACAAAATTCAGATCATTTACCTTGTACAAGTAATTCTGGTAACGTTAACGTTTCGCTTACCAGTACTACTACTACTACTAATGTCACTTCTACTGATGCTAATACGATGCAAGTTGCTCACAGTAATACAAATAATATCAGCCCACGACTCAGTCACGATCAAATAACTAACGAAAATTTTGAATTTAACAGAAAACCAATAAGCCTGCACAATCCTTATATTAACGATGGTCACTTTTATGGAAATTTAAACAAAGGTTACAATCCAGAATTGCGTGAACATTACTTCCCTTGGACAGAATATTGCCATAATAATAACAGTAATAATAATAATTTTGATAATGGTAATAAGAGTACTAACTATACAGCACAAACTGATTTACTAAAAGTTGAACAAGGTTCTGTTGAACAACGTCAGCATCAACAATCCAACTGGCTGAATGATATACATACTTGGGTAAATAACAGGTTTTCAAATGGAACACTTGATGAAATATCATTATCAGCAAATAACAATAATGCTCTTATGTACAGTTCACCTCAAAATCATCCTCACTCTATAGATCAGTCAGTTTATAACAGTAATACGGACAATCAGATTCATTTATCGAATCGTTATATGAATAATACTCAGTGTTTTCTTTCACAATCTGATGATAATAATATTTATCGAAATTCATTTGAATCATATCCAAACCTTGAAGCAGATCCTAGACAAACAACAACATTTCATTCCCCAGTATCTACTGAAGACAGATCCTTAAATTTACATCCAAATTTTTGGTCAAATAATATGTGTAATCTTTTAAATACAAATGACCCTTATAAATCATTTTTAATGGCTGCCGCTAGTGTGCAATATCCAATAAATAATAGCAGTTGTAGTAACAACTCACCTGGACAGTCTGAATATGCATCAATTTATGAAACGTTTCTTTCGACTAATAATCCAGTTGGCTCTACAGACTTGAACAATGAACCCAAATGTTCACTATTCGCTGATAATCAAATTGTAGAAAGTGAGAATAGATTAAAGACATCAGTAAATTCTATAACCCAGCTATCGTCAGCTGAAGCATCTATATTTAGTGATGATCATTCACTCATTCCATCAAAATCATCCACATTAATGACATTAAGTAATTCGAATACTTCAATTAAGCGTTATGTTGGTCGACCGACATGTGACTGTCCTAACTGTCAAGAATTAGATCATTTAAATTTAACAAATCCGAATACAGCTGCTGAATTAAGACGTAAAAATTTGCATAGCTGTCATGTACCTGGTTGTGGTAAAGTCTATAATAAAACGAGTCACTTAAAAGCCCATTTAAGATGGCATACAGGAGAACGTCCATTTGTATGTAATTGGCTATTATGTGGCAAAAGATTTACACGATCAGATGAATTACAACGTCATTTACGTACACATACAGGAGAGAAACGTTTTCTTTGTCCAATTTGTCATAAACGTTTTCAACGGAGCGATCATTTAAATAAGCACATTCGTACACATTCGGATGTCACAGCAATTACAAATGAAAATGTAGAACAAAATTTAATTAAATTAGTGGATAAAAATTATCTAACCGTAAACACAACAACTTGTATCTCCACTAATACGAATTCTATTGATAATAGTAGTCCCATTAATAATAGTAACACCAATACAGATAACCATACGTCATCAACTATATCGTCCAAACTTAATATCACAGAAAATCTTCATGAATATACCAGATAATAATGTTGTTTACCATCAGGGTATATACCGTATTCAGTCATATTTACAACTTTACTGCCACTGTGTCTTTAGTACTTACGGAAACATATATCCACATCTGTACAGAATTATGTAAGAAAATGATCACATCAACTGTACTTTAGTTTTGTTTCAATCTGCTTAATGAATAATGTCGAACTCATTGCATTTGAAGCCGATAAAATAGAAGGTTTTATTTAAGTTTCTGATGATTCCCTGTTTTATGAAAACTGCAATTCACTTCTCTGAATTATTATGTTTATTAATTTCGATCTCTCGTTTCTTTTTGTACTTTTTTTGTTTCTGTATTCTTTATCTATAAATAAGTATAAATCAAATTCTCATTTTGTCTTGTGGTTTACAAATAAACATATTATTAAGTTTTTGATATCAATAGTGAAACAACTTTAGAATAGAGGAGTGAAGTACATGAAAGGGAGAGTGTGTTGTAATATAGGGTTCAGAAGTCTGTAACTTTATATGAGTAACTGACGTTATTTAGAAAACCACGGAAGACCAGGAGGCTATGGAGTGTTCTAGAGAGTAGCTGTAATATCTGGAGATAAACCATGTTATGACATGTGACAAATATCAGTGCCAACACATAATGGTTGTGTATTATTGCCAATTGATTGAAACTATAAATATAAACCACTGGGTATCGATTCACGGGGAGGGGACGTGAATTTCCGGAATACTCACGGAATGAAAGGAGGTTTAATCATTCATTTGTCTATTCGTAGTTGAATAAATTTAGATAAGTGACTTGTACATTCAGGTTACGATATTTGTAAAGGTTGTTTACAGTCTGAAGATAGTTTATGCCACAGATAGATTTCGGAACAAGATAATCGCCGAAAATCAAAGACTGCTGTAAACCTTTTTCAATTTAATGTGACACTCTTCATCTGTTCACTCAAAAAACAAGTAGAATGTTATTCAGTTGAAGATGTTACATTACAATATTTCAGCGGGACAAAATTGTCAAGACTAATATTCAAGTAACAGTTGTTGTAGTGCCAACACTAATAAGATGTGTTTAGGATGACTGGAACGATTTAAGAGAAGAAATGAATTCATTAAATAAATGGCATACAACAATTTTAGAACCCTACATCTAATCGAAGATAAAGCGCGAATGAATTTGTGCCATGTCACCCAACGTCTTAAGCCATCTGTCATGGTAAATATACTGACCTCAATCAGGTAATCTGCACCTTTAATTATTACTCAGACCAATAACAAATGCACTCACAGACTAACGCTACGTTCTCATGTGGGCACCATAGGTTTGCTTGTTCATATTACTACATCGACCAACTTCTTGTCCGTATTCTTGAATTGGAATCAGGCAGTAAAATAGTACAATGACTGAGGAAAACATTAGTTGAAATAGAATGAATCATATTTTAAATTTCAGTTAGGTTATAATATAATACAAAGTTTTGACTTGTAAAGTCAACCGCCTCATGAATAACACAATAAATCACTGAATCTCTCTATATGTCTTCATTTTTGTGTTGGAATTTGCTTAGAAATCAACTTTAATACATGTAATTTTTTGTTAATAATGTAATAAATATTACAGCCTCTTGCAAAATATTCCTTCCATGTTGCATGACGATAGCCAGAAGTTATAAGGCTATAAAAATGTCTCAGTTATTGGATCTACACAAATTGATGATTATAAGTATAGACAGCTACAACGTCGATCGATTAAGTGAATAAAAAGGATTTATTCACTTAGATGATGGTAAAATTAATCAAAGCTTGAGTTTCAAACTGGAACCATAAAGTGCTTAGCGTCTATTTAATCAAATCTAGTAAATCGCTTAAATGCATACTGACAATTTGTTTATTTAGAAGTAGTTTTTAGATGAATATTATAGTATCGGAGGGGATGTCACAGTCTGATTTAGTTAACCAAGCTCACATTCTGACAGTTATTCCTTAACTAAACTGGGCGAGAATCCAATGCTAATTAGTAAATAGATTAATGTTGTAAGCGCGAACTGTAGAATTTCATTCGACTACTTAGTAATATTATGCATCGTACTTAAAAGATTAGCTACTAACTTCTGAAAAGAATTTAAGTTCAAAAATCGTGTACTCTTGAACCCTGGATTAAAAAGGAGTCATTTGGATACATTAAAGAAGCTTTACATTCAAGGTCAATTTGTATACGAAAACGGTCACACTTATCAGATTATACGTGGCTATGAAGCTCAATAGGCTACAGAAAAAAAATACAAAGGCCAGTGAGAGCTATCAGCAATTAGCGGGTACCGGTAATCAAAAGGCAGTCAGTCTTTTTCTAGATTTCTCCTAAGAGTTTCATAAGGAAGCTGACTTATCATTTGAAAACACTCAGGGAATTATCTTTCTTACATCTGATTTTTTGTATGACCTCAAATAAGTAACATAAATTGGATCTAAGTGGTTATATAGTGATGATTGATTATCGATTGTTTCTTAAGTAGTATTAGTTGATGATGCAAACAACATTCTGTTTTGGAGATTTAGTTTATTAAGGTGATTTTCAAAAAGAAATATCTATTAAATCCGTTATATACACCTAAGGTCATCAATAGCAAATCCAATCGAATTCAGTTTTTACTATACTGGTACACCGAGAAATACTCCATATGGTATGAAAATGGCAATGATGTGAAGAAATTAAAGGCCAAGACTGAATTGAACAAGACAGCTTGGATGGTAAACAAGGGGTGAAATATCTCAGTTACGAATACAGTCCAGACAGATCTCCTTCATTAAGAAGGTGCTTATAATACTTAAGAGGAAACTATTCGAAAATCACAGTTACTATTATGTATTGTAACTTTTGTTGGCTAACATTTCAAGTTGGCGAGTTATACAGATTGTTAGTCCTAAAGTGGGGAGCGGTTAGTAGGTGATTTGTAAATAGTTCAGATAGTTTAAATAACACCTATTTGCAGATGCTCGTAGATTGGATGGACAGTGTCATCCTTTCTTACACGTGTTCATTATTCCATAAACTGAATTTTTAGTCTGGCTTGAATAATACCTCAATAGTACTTGAATAATTTGATTACTTAAACATTACGAGTGGTTCGTTTCTGAAAAGAACACTAATCGTAAAGTTTATTATTATCAACAAGTGCCAATATTTCAAATGCTCAAAAGAAAAAAGATTTTCAATCATGGAAATTGTGGGTAATAGTGTTTTACATGGTTCAGTATGATGCTGTAGAAATTATTCCTGAATAGATCAACATGGTTTGATACTGTTAAATCTAAAAAATGACTAGTTAGTGACTTATCAGGTGGTTAGGAGAAAACTCTGCACTAGCTGGAACTCCTCAGAAAGTTGTATCTGTAATTATGAGAGTTCTGGTGGAATTCGAACTTGCGTCAACCAGCTTTAGAATCTGTGCCATTGTCAGTGAGTTGTTATGACGCCGACTGAGATATTTGTACTGAGTTATAATTTCCGTTTAGTCCTTAGTTCTGGTTGATCACTTTAAAACCAGGAATAAATCTAAGTCCATTATCTTCTGATGACTACATACAACTATCCGACACCAGATAATTTACATTTGAATGAAGTAATATTTTTATCCAGTAGCCAAGTACGAATTAGCATTATCGGATATGTGCCAGACTTATTAAATGGTGAATGGTAGTGTATCTGACTGTTTAAACGAAAATAAATAAAATGAGGCCTAAATGAAAAATGCAGTCACTTCTTAACTAAACCAATCGCATACTAGTTAATTATACATTTCTTTATAAACATTACTATTTTATTCAAACCTCTTCTACGCAATGTTGCAAACAGTGACATCATCACTGAGACAATCTGTGATCACTGTAGAATATCACTATCCTTATTATAATTTATTTTGAACAATAAGTCATTTAGATTAACGTCTATATTGTGAATTGATTGACAGGATTTATTCACTAGAAAAGACTAGAGGAAGTAATATAGATTATTATTCAACAAGTGATTGGTTTCAATTTCATCCAACTAATCAGATAAATAAGTTTCAAATGAACATAAACAATCGTTTACTTCATCAATCATTTAATAATTTCCAAAAACAAAATTAGTATACACTAATTTTTAGAAAAGTTAATGAGTTAAATATCACACATTAGAAATGATCAGTATGAAAACACAGATGAAATTCACCTGTTAAACACTTTTCATTTTAATGGAGGGGAGCTTCAAATATGGTATAGGAGTAACATAGTATACTTAATACAGAATATGTCTTTGAAAAATACGTAACTTGTAGATATGATAACTTTAGTGAGTCCTGTCGTTGAAGTCATGTTTATTTACCGGAATAATGAACTAGAATACCACTATACATTGAAGAAAAGTTCTTTTATGAAGCTAAGAATCTGAACATTTACTGATACCTTTGCTTCAGAATCCAAAGGTTGTGAATATTTTATAGCTTTATTTTAAGTTCCCTTGAATTAGCATGATGAATATTCTATAGTATTTTGTCATATAAGCTGATAATAAAACAGAGGTACTGTTACTAATGTATTTTATTATTACCTTCCACTTACTTACAAGTGAACACTAACCATTCACACTTCATTTAAAGTTTTAACGAATGTATATTCAATAATTGACTTGTACATTTATAGTGGTAAATATCCTTGCAAAATATAATGCATAACATTGATACCGACTTTGTCAGCAGTAACGAACAATACTAATCTAAGCTGCTCTATTAAATTTTATGATCACGTTTGCTCACAACCTACGTGAAACACTTTCGCTTTTTTTAGGTAGTCAGTTTACAAATTCTCATGTCCCTCTTATACTGCCTACATTCGAATATTCTTTACTACCCGACAATTATCACATTCCTGTGTTTTCTTGTTGACTATTTTTCTTTTATGATATTTAGAAACTAACAATCTCCTATCTTGATGTACTCAGAATTTATTAAAATTTAATGTTCATTTAATGGAGGGGAGCTTCAAATATGGTATAGGAGTAACATAGTATACTTAATACAGAATATGTCTTTGAAAAATACGTAACTTGTAGATATGATAACTTTAGTGAGTCCTGTCGTTGAAGTCATGTTTATTTACCGGAATAATGAACTAGAATACCACTATACATTGAAGAAAAGTTCTTTTATGAAGCTAAGAATCTGAACATTTACTGATACCTTTGCTTCAGAATCCAAAGGTTGTGAATATTTTATAGCTTTATTTTAAGTTCCCTTGAATTAGCATGATGAATATTCTATAGTATTTTGTCATATAAGCTGATAATAAAACAGAGGTACTGTTACTAATGTATTTTATTATTACCTTCCACTTACTTACAAGTGAACACTAACCATTCACACTTCATTTAAAGTTTTAACGAATGTATATTCAATAATTGACTTGTACATTTATAGTGGTAAATATCCTTGCAAAATATAATGCATAACATTGATACCGACTTTGTCAGCAGTAACGAACAATACTAATCTAAGCTGCTCTATTAAATTTTATGATCACGTTTGCTCACAACCTACGTGAAACACTTTCGCTTTTTTTAGGTAGTCAGTTTACAAATTCTCATGTCCCTCTTATACTGCCTACATTCGAATATTCTTTACTACCCGACAATTATCACATTCCTGTGTTTTCTTGTTGACTATTTTTCTTTTATGATATTTAGAAACTAACAATCTCCTATCTTGATGTACTCAGAATTTATTAAAATTTAATGTTCATTTAATGTTAATTCTTATTAATAAAATATATGAAAATGAAATGAATAATTTTCCTGTGTGTGTGTGTGTGTGTGTGTGTGTGTGTGTGTGTGTGTGTGTGTGTG
Organism: Schistosoma mekongi; assembly: GCA_034768735.1. Taxonomy (NCBI): domain Eukaryota; kingdom Metazoa; phylum Platyhelminthes; class Trematoda; order Strigeidida; family Schistosomatidae; genus Schistosoma; species Schistosoma mekongi. The sequence goes on from CM068308.1 coordinate 29,588,219, forward strand.
TGTGTGTGTGTGTGTGTGTGTGTGTGTGTGTGTGTGTGTGTGTGTGTGTGTGTGTGTGTGTGTGTGTGTGTGTGTGTGTGTGTGTGTGTGTGTGTGTGTGTGTGTGTGTGTGTGTGTGTGTGTGTGTGTGTGTGTGGGTGTATGACAACAATTTTAATTTTCCCACCTTTTTTTTCTATTCAAAATTCAATGTTCAACATTTATTTAAAATAATTACTTCTCAATAAATAATTATAGTCAACAAGGTTGGTTTCAATTTCATCCAACTAATCAGATAAATAAGTTTCAAATGAACATAAACAATCGTTTACTTCATCAATCATTTAATAATTTCCAAAAACAAAATTAGTATACACTAATTTTTAGAAAAGTTAATGAGTTAAATATCACACATTAGAAATGATCAGTATGAAAACACAGATGAAATTCACCTGTTAAACACTTTTCATTTTAATGGAGGGGAGCTTCAAATATGGTATAGGAGTAACATAGTATACTTAATACAGAATATGTCTTTGAAAAATACGTAACTTGTAGATATGATAACTTTAGTGAGTCCTGTCGTTGAAGTCATGTTTATTTACCGGAATAATGAACTAGAATACCACTATACATTGAAGAAAAGTTCTTTTATGAAGCTAAGAATCTGAACATTTACTGATACCTTTGCTTCAGAATCCAAAGGTTGTGAATATTTTATAGCTTTATTTTAAGTTCCCTTGAATTAGCATGATGAATATTCTATAGTATTTTGTCATATAAGCTGATAATAAAACAGAGGTACTGTTACTAATGTATTTTATTATTACCTTCCACTTACTTACAAGTGAACACTAACCATTCACACTTCATTTAAAGTTTTAACGAATGTATATTCAATAATTGACTTGTACATTTATAGTGGTAAATATCCTTGCAAAATATAATGCATAACATTGATACCGACTTTGTCAGCAGTAACGAACAATACTAATCTAAGCTGCTCTATTAAATTTTATGATCACGTTTGCTCACAACCTACGTGAAACACTTTCGCTTTTTTTAGGTAGTCAGTTTACAAATTCTCATGTCCCTCTTATACTGCCTACATTCGAATATTCTTTACTACCCGACAATTATCACATTCCTGTGTTTTCTTGTTGACTATTTTTCTTTTATGATATTTAGAAACTAACAATCTCCTATCTTGATGTACTCAGAATTTATTAAAATTTAATGTTCATTTAATGTTAATTCTTATTAATAAAATATATGAAAATGAAATGAATAATTTTCCTGTGTGTGTGTGTGTGGGTGTATGACAACAATTTTAATTTTCCCACCTTTTTTTTCTATTCAAAATTCAATGTTCAACATTTATTTAAAATAATTACTTCTCAATAAATTATAGGTTATAAACGAAGAAGTAAATAAGGAAAGCATCTGATGTGGTCATTATATAGGTCTTTAAAAATTTTGTTCTTCAAACAATCAATTATCCACTCCCTCCCCTCCCCTCTCTCCCCATGTATGATGATTTGGTCACGTGTATCTGAACGTAAAATTGCGCATTTCCTAAACTTCTTAACATATTCACCAGTTAGTTTAACGCATCGTTAAGTAAATACTACATTAAACGAATAATAAATTTCTGGGTTTTTGAAAAAAAATTTGAAGATTATTATTTATTATCTTAACAAGATGATTAGTTATTGAAGTAAACAATTATTTTTCAGTATTAACTATAAGTGACCTATATCTCCCATCCCAGTAGATTTCAAAATTTCTACATGTAAACTAACTTTGAAACACCACAATCAGTTAGTTACTGTTTTATTTTAGTGAAGTTGTGTTGTGATTTGGAGTAAAATCTACGAGATGCATTTTGTTCTATTTCGAACTCGTCAACCGAATGTACCTGATACTTACAGGTAAATTAGGATCTAGTATTTGTGCCTTCAAATACTTGCTAATTATTCACTGAGCAACAGAGTTTGAGTGGTGATTTAATTTTCCAACGAGTTCGAATTTATTTTTAAGAATATATATGTGTGCATTCATCATAAGACTGATCACAGTCATCATATACATATTTATTATACCAGTTGAACTACGACTGATCAATTACCACTTTTGCCACTACACGTTCATGGTTGGACATCGCGTTGCATTATATTTGATAACTGAAATACAGAAATTAGCCGATCTGTATATCCTACTAGAAGGCATTTATCATTGACATGAATCCCAAATCTTGACTGTATTTATAATGTCTGTAGATTTTGCTTCCTATTAACCAGTCCTCGTATTCAGAATGATTACCTCTGAACTAGTTCGATTAGACTCCTATGAGTAACTTTACTTCTTCATAGATTAAAGCTAGATCTATCCAATGAATGTAAACTCAAGTACCTGGAATTCCAATTACCAAAATGGGTTCTTATTACACATTGATATTAAGTAATTTTACTAATGAATAACGACCTTAAATTAAATTTATCATCGTCTTGATGAAACATTATTGATAAGAATAGTCAGTGTATGTATTAAGTCACCAATAATAACCAATCTAGAATTTTATGACTTTTCAGTAACTTCAAAAAATACATATGAATTAATGTTAGTTAAACGACGAGACACCATGTTTCATCTAGGTTTTGCTGCTAACTGTCATATATCAAAATGTTTTACTTAATATCATTTAGTGATACTCAATCCGAAATCAAAAGCATCTTGAAACTGACCAGTTTTTTGCTATCCAACTAACTAAGTATTAAATGGAATTATTTTTGTTGGGATTGGTATTAAGTTTGGATGATTAAATTCGCACTGACGAAGAGTCATATACTAGGATGTACGGTACTCCCTAGTGTTCAGTGGTACCCTACTAACATCAATATTTGACAAATTCAATTAACTAAACCAAATGTTAGTCCTTTATTTGGATTCAATGGAAAAACCATGATCTGTGAATGTGAGAAGTAAGTAATCGAATACGTTTGATATAGAAATTGTTGTAATAGTAACTGAATGAATTTACAAATTATGAACCACCAGAATCCAGTTTTGTATTTTAATAATCTTTTGATTAGTATGATATTTGAAAATTGGACGTGTAATTTAATTTAGGATTAGTGAGTAGTTTCAACGTTGAAAATAACATTAAATGTCAAGCATTTCCCTATTTAACAGGGATTTTGACAACGTTTTATTCCATTTATTCACAAATTCATCGACAAGCTGGAAACCAATGGAATCACTTTGAATAATAAACAGATATAAAGTAGTAAAGCAATAGAAGTTGAACTGCTAAAATTTTCTGTGATGTCTATCAGATGATGAAGTAAAAATAATGTTTTTCACAGTTAAACTTATCGTTAGGAACCTTAGTAAGTACATGAGTTAGGGAGCACTGGGCATCTTGATTTTGGAACTCTTAATATCTAAGTTATTACAGTGAATAGCATTCATGAAGTAAAAATTCCCCGGTAATTCGATAAAATATGAGTTTGATTACTTTGATCCTCATTCTTACCTTCATTTAGTGATTCAATACGACCATTTGGTGTTATCTCCCTGACACCTGGTATACTTGAATTTCACCTGTGACAGATTTTTCAAGAGGATCCAAGAAATTTATTTCGTATTGTATCTGGTAATCGAAGAATGCTATTAGTAATGATGTGTAGTGCTAACTAACCTTCATCTTAACGGCCATTTATTCATTACGCTGAATAATTGATATATTATTACCAAAACTTTCATTACAACCACTGAGATAGTTCTTTTAAAACATTCTTAACTAAAATGATATAATCTTATCTATAAATGAAGGTTTCAATTCTCCAGTTATTGATATTTGTTATTAAGTATTCATCCGTCTTCGTTAGCATGCATGCATCCTCTGTGAATTATCTCGATATGAATTCTCAACTAACAATAGAATCAAGAACTTGAGTTTCATCTTATTCGGAATTCATCAATCAGATGTACAACCATTCTAGGTAATGACATTTATAATAAGCTTCATTAACACTCTATCTTTAAAATACCTCTAATTTTAATTCTAAAACACAATAATGCAGATAATTTAAAGAAAGTGAACTCAGTGAAATATTTTATTTCATTTATTTGAATTGACGCATTATAACATTCTTCTTTTAACTAAATCATTAAGTTCTTCTACCTCCCCCCTTCTTTTGTCTCATATAAATGAAAGAAAGAAATGAAAGAACGAAACATGTAATTAGTTATTGTACAAGTAACATGTTCAACATTTTATTTGAATAGGAAAACAAAAAAAAATAAAGTGGATTTCAATTGAATCCAATGGGTGGATAAATATTTTACTACATGACATAGAACATTTTTTTTTTCACATTTCCCATTGGTCACTAATTTCAGTCATCAATATCCAATACACGTACTTAATATAACACTTAACATGCATACACAAATTCATACTACGGTCTTAAGCTATATACACGTCTTGTTATCTTAATGTTTGTATGTGTACATGTGTGAATGATAATGTATACATGTACTGACAATTGAAATCCAGAGACAACACATTGTAAATAGTATATAACATTCCACAAGGGAGGGAGTCAGTCATATAAGAATGAGATCTTAAGAAGGATTGAGTTATATCAAAGTGAGTGAGTAAAGTATGCAAATATACTCATTTTATTTAGCATTAATATCTAACATAACATTTCTTCACATGAAACATTCTTTATCTTTATCCTACACAAGTATACATGTATATACACTTAAATACGAAATTCATTTCCATAAAGAAATTCAACTCTTTGAATTGATAATGTAACTTGTCTAAATGTGCTTATTCAAAATTGTTCTCATTTCTTGTAAGTAAACTATTTTCTACGCGTTTATTATGAAAAAAAAGATAAAAAAAAGAAGAAAACTAAAGTTCTTAATAAAAAGAAATTACTTTAACAGGTGTGTAACATTGATACATAAAAGGAAGCAAAACTACTTTTATTTCAATCGAATAAAGTTTTTCTTGGTTGATATGTCTACCTATCTAGTTGTTTACCTATCTATCCATGTGTCTGTCTATCTATCCATCTATTTATATATGGATCTAATGTATTATAAACAAATAAATAATAAAGTGAATTTTAATTTTTATCATTTTGTAAAGTAATAACGATCATGACAATATGTTCAATATAACATATTCAATAGTGAAGATGTATGTTTGTGTTTATTGTTTGTTTTGCTTTTCTCATATTCAAACGAGGTTGTTTTCGATTTCGGTGTACAATAACAACAAAAAGGAATAATACAAGTTTTCTTTAAAAATAATTGTTTAACATATGTGTTTCACAAATTGTTGATATTTATTAGGCAAAGAATTACTTGACTTGTTTATATTCAACAATAATAAAATCATTGAGAAATACTCCTGTTCGGTTATAGTTAACAGGGATATTTAAAATTAGCATATAAAGTGTTAGAATATTAAGATACACTAGAACGTTGATGTTATCTTAACGTGGTAGGATTAACAAGTTATGTTATTCTTCATCGACTGAAGTGGCTGAAATATGTACTATGTATATCCAGCTCCTACCTACCTTGAAACGCGATGTTGACTGATATTGCAGTACGATGGAAAATAGTTAGAGGTGTCTAAACCAAAAACTCTGCCTGTAGCTCACCTAGGGTTACTGTCAGTCCCAAGTCCGGGTAAAGGAGGAGGGTTGGGCATGGGGCTAGCACCCCCATCCCGTAAAAACCCAAACTTGCTAAAAAAACGCAAACCAGATTAAACAAGATAAACCATTTAAACCATTTAAACTCTGCCCTGGGAGTGGAAGGATATATGACGCCTCATGATGAAAGCCGAAATTCTTCGGAAGTCATGAGGCCGATGCCCCCCCTTCTAACGACCAGAGCAAATATTTTTATAGGTACATAGAATGTTCGAACAATGTGGGAGAGCAGGAAGACAAATCAAATGGCTGCAGAAATGAAGAGATACAACTTGACAATACTCGGAATCAGCGAAACCCATTGGACTCAAGCTGGACAGAAAACATTGGCTACGGGAGAGACGCAACTATACTCCGGCCACGAAGAGGAAAATGCTCCCCACACTCAAGGAGTTGCTCTGATGCTGTCCAAAAATGAACGTAATGCACTTGTTGGATGAGAACCACATGGACCCAGGATCATCAAAGCATCTTTCAAAACAATGAAGAAAGGGATTACAATGAATATTATCCAACGCTATGCACCAACCAACGACGGCAACGACGAAGACAAAGATCAGTTTTACGATAGACTGCAATCAATTATAGCAAAGTGCCAAGGAAAGGATCTGACAATCCTGATGGGGGACCTCAACGCCAAAGTCAGAATGGACAACACTGGATATTAAGAAATCATGGGACGACAGGGACTGGGAGACAGAAATGACAATAGTGAAAGATTTACAAACCTATGTGCCTTCAACAAATTGGTCATAGGTGGTACAATATTCGCCCACAAACGCATACACAAGGCTACATGGGTCTCACCGGGTCATACTACTGAGAATCAAATCGATCATATATGTATCAATAAAAAATTTAGAAGATCAATCGAAGATGTGCGAACAAGGAGAGGAGCTGACATAGCTTCAGACCACCACCTGGTGGTTTCTAAAATAAAACTGAAGCTAAAGAAGAAGTGGACAACTGGAGTGTCAGCAGTACAACCGTTCAATACAGGCTTTCTCCGAGACACTGACAAACTCAACGAATTCAAAATATCTCTCAACAACAGGTTCCAAGCCTTACAAGATCTGCCGAAAGAAGAAACCACTATGGAGGATAACTGGTAAAGAATCAAAGAAGCACTAACGTCAACGTGTCAGGAGGTTCTGGGCCGCAAAAAGCACTATTATAAGGAATGGATCTCCACTGAGACATTGGGCAAAATTCAACAAAGGAGGAACAAGAAGATAGAAATCAACAACAGCCGAACAAGAGCAGAGAAAATAAAGGCACAAGCTGAATACTCAGAAGCAAATAAGCAGGTAAAGAAGAGCATTAGAGCTGACAAACGGTAATACATCGAAGGCCTTGCAACGACAGCGGAGAAGGCTGCAAGAGAAGGAAATATGAAACAGCTGTACGACACAACGAAGAAACTGGCAGATAAACATGGTAAACCAGAGCGACCGGTCAAGAACAAAGAAGGCAAGACACTCACTGAGATTGAAGAACAAAAGAATAGGTGGGTAGAACACTTTGAGGAACTCTTGAATAGGCCAGCTCCACTGAACCCACCGGACATCAAAGCACCACCTACAGATCTCCCGATTGATGCCACTCCACCAACGATGGAAGAAATCAAGATGGCCATAAGACAAATCAAAAGAGGGAAACCAGCAGGACCTGACAATATACCAGCTGAAGCACTCAAGTGAGATATCGATCTGAAACCAAGGATACTCCACATTTTATTCAGGAGGATCTGGGAGGAAGAACAAGTGCTGGCAGATTGGAAAGAAGGACATTTTATCAAGATACCATAGAAAGGAGATTTTAGCAAATGTGACAACTACAGAGGGATCACGCTACTGTCAATACCAGGGTATGTCTTTAACAGAGTATTGTTGAACAGAATGAAAGATTCAGTGGAGGCTCAACTTCGAGATCAACAAGCTGGTTTTCGTAAGGATCGGTCGTGCACAGACCAAATCGCAACACTACGGATCATCGTTGAACAATCAATTGAATGGAACTCGCCACTGTACATCAACTTCATTGATTATGAGAAGGCGTTTGACAGTGTAGACAGACAGAACACTATGGAAACTTCTTCGACACTACAGTGTAACAGAGAAACTCGTCAGCATCATCCGGAACTCTTACGACGGAACACGGTGCAAAATTGTGCATGGAGGACAACTGACAAATGTATTCCCAGTGAGGACCGGAGTCAGACAAGGTTGCCTGCTCTCACCTTTTCTCTTCCTCCTAGTGGTTGACTGGATCATGAAGACCTCCACATCTGAGGGAATGCACGGAATTCAATGGACAAGTAGGATGCAACTCGATGATTTGGACTTCGCAGATGATCTAGCTCTTTTAGCACATACACACCAACAGATGCAAGCGAAGACAAACAATGTAGCAGCAACTTCAGCATCAGTAGGCTTGAACATACATAAGGGAAAGAGCAAGATTCTTAAATACAACACAGGGATCACCAACCCAATTCAACTTGATTGAGAAACTCTGGATGAAGTGGATACTTTCACATATCTGGGGAGCATCATCGATGAACAAGGAGGGTCCGATGCAGATGTAAAGACAAGGGTTGGCAAAGCAAGGGCAGCATTCCTACAGTTGAAAAACATGTGGGACTCAAAACAACTGTCAACCAACCTCAAAGTCAGACTCTTCAATTCGAACGTGAAGACAGTCCTGCTGTATGGAGCTGAAACTTGGAGAACTACTGCAAACATTATCAGAAGGGTACAACTATTTATAAAAAACTGCCTACGGAAGATACTGAATGTCCGTTGGCCGGAAACCATTAGTAACAGTCCACTATGGGAGAGAACAAACCAACTTCCAGCCGAATAGGAAATTAGGAAAGGACGCTGGAAATGGATACGATATACATTCCGGAAACCATCAGACTGCATCACGAGACATGCATTAACATGGAATTCTGTTGGGAAACGGGAAAGAGGAAGGCCAAAGAACACACTGGGTCGAGAATTGGAAGCAGATATTAAAAGGATGAACAGCAACTGGAAACAATTGGAAAGGATTGCTCAGGACAGAGTTAAATGGAGAATCCTGGTGAGCGGCCTATGCTCCTCAGTGAGGAGTAACGGACGTAAGTATGTAAGTAAGTAAGTCTAAACCAAAACATGGTGTCAGTTCATGAAGTCACTGCCTGCTAGTTTAGGTCGTTATGGTAGATACAGACCACGTGATTAAGATTCACTTGTTTACCAGAACAAATAGTTGGAGATTTTTGGTGGTATAGCTCAAAATCGGTCAGAGTCATGAAGGTGCATTCACTGTTTCTTCTCTTAAATTGTAATCTCAAAGCTATTTTATACCTTTTTTCCCAAGAACTAATTCCATGTTGAACAAGGTGTACACATGTCAACAAAAAGGCGACCGAAATGCATCCCTAAATATTAACAGTAGGATAATTCAATTCCCTGGTAATGTTCGTGCGTAATATATTAGAATAGGATTTTTGTTAGAATACTAGAATAAAACAACTATTACAGTTGCTATATCAAGTAACGATTTAAAGTACTTTCAGTAAACGTCCGGTATTTATACAAGATATTGTGCTTTAAAATAGTTGGATCGGGATCAATATCAGTTGTTGAGCATCAGTACACACCATGATGATGGATACACTTCGTACTTGCGAATATTAAATTATCTATAAAGCAATATGATATTGGATTCAATCTGGGACATAGTTCCTTTCTGTACATGATTCACTAAAATTGTTCTCAAAAAGTAATAGTACTCTTAATAATATGTCCATTGTCATATTTTAAATTTTTGTGTGACGCAGGTATTTAGTAAGAAGTAATAGACCTAGGTTCCATTCAAGCTGGCACTCGTTATCATTAAAGGCTGGACAAATATGGCAATGTGCACTATGCTGAGATTAACCAATATAGTCATTTCAGTCTTACAGAACTTCTGCTACGGAGTGAACACTTTAGTTGTAAGATCTCACACTATAGAACGAGATGCTGTGGATTGGAGTTCTCCACTCAGCATCCATTTCTTCAGGATTTCACTTACTAGCGCCTGATTATGCGAAACTTAGTTGTGACAGAGTTTCCTATCGGACACTTCGAATTACCGAACTTTCAGACACATTCATTAGATTGATCACCTACGGTAATAATGATTAACGGGACTTGTCAAGTTTGTTTCCACAACAGACAAACAATCTTAGATCTAATTTAAATATGAAAAAAAAAATAAATTTTTTCATTAAGCATGTGCACAAAAGTTGATAAACTCAGCAGTCAGTCGCTTTCATGTTCTATCAGGATATACATGAAAGGATATTGGTTTCAAAGTATACTTTATAAAGGAAAAACACCATATATCAATCTTGTCAAAACAGCGTGACTGGTATTGTTCAGTTAAAGAATTTTACCTTACCAACTGGAATGAAAGTAGATTAGAATAATGGAAAAGTTGGCCAGAAAAAGACATAGCATCACATTCTAAAATAAGTTAACAGCTTGTGTAAGTCTATACTAAGAAGTTTATTCTATGTTTGAAGTATGAATGATAGTAGTAATCTTTGGATAAAGACCTTGACTAATATGACTCAAAATTACCTCCTTCCGACCACTAAATTTTATTATCATTATTTAATACTTTTTAACAAATAATTTTGTATTATTCCTTCCGAACTCTAGCTGTTTCTGGTCGTACTTATTTCAAAATGTTTACTTGCATCCGATGACTATACAGTGTGAGTAATTCTGATATAAGGCTGTGTGTTTGGACATACGAAGAATAATGATTCAAGTAACGATTCTGTCCTGATAAACTGACTTCATTGATGTGGCTACATTTGCGCATGGTACACTAGCATATTATTTGTCTAAAGTGGTAATCGGTAATGAGACCAGAGATTAAATCGGTCAATGAGATATGGTAGGATGAAGGATATTTATTTACGATTGATACTAGTTACTTTTGCCACTGTCTAAATGGGACTCGAGACATTATTAGATATAGTTTAAAGTGAGGATGTGTAGTTCTCTTTCTACAGTCTTCTGTTGCATTCTTTGTAAACAGTTGGATTCACCTTTTGAATATATAAAGTCTATTATGATTACATTGTTATTTGGAGCGCAAATGAAACTCTTAACAATATACTTAAGGCGATATTTAATATTTAAGTTAGTTGTTAAGAGTCAGAAATAACTTCTTGAGGGGTTCACCAGAAACAGGGAAAAAACGTCAAGAATACTTTGATTATTAAGATTTTCCTGAGAGTATGCAAGAAAAATTTAGAAAATATCTCAGCTTATATCCATGGCCCTCTGCTCCACTGGGCCGGCGTCCACTAGTAGAATTCTCACTTCCATCAATCTGCAATAGATAGCGCGACGATCATCCGTTGTCACTGGTGATAACTGTCTCATTCGTGACAAGTCGCGACTCCACAAGTTATAACTTCTTACTAGAGACACAGCGACATCCTGAGGAGTCCCAAAGTAGGATAAAACAACTGTCCATTGCTTCCTGGTTTTCAGTGGTACCATGTCAATATTAATCTGTGACTAATTCAATCAACAAAACTTAATAAATAGAATTGTTATATTAGGGTGATATTTTTACTATGCATGTAGATTTCCTAGAGTTATGCATCGAAGACGTCTAGACAACCAAACTTAACATTTTGAGACTTAAATTTAATTCGGCTGACTGAAATTTACAATTCAAAATTAACTACGACACCACAAAGTCTATTCCTCCTCACGATGAGGCTTACTAACTCTCTGATTCATTCATTTAGCTAAAGGAAGTATGATTCTTCACAAAACTAGGAGGAAGTGTTTTCTTGTCTACAGGCACATATGTGATTTGAAGCCATAGTTAATGTCGTCGTGACAGACTTAGTATGTTGCAGTAAACTTTATCGGTAATTTTAATTGACAGTTCAACTATTATCATTTTACTTGACTGATTTCGTCACAGATTAGTGTTAGCAGAGTACCACTGAAAACCAGCGATCGCTGGACAGCTGTTTTGTTCCAGTATGAGACCACCTAGCATTATACACCCTAGATTCCACCCCAGGGGCTTCAGGTTGGCAAATATCTAACCCTCTGTATCACTGGGCCGACACCCAGTAATAGGATTCTCAATCCCGTCGATTTATGATATAGCGCGACGATCATCCACTGTCAACATCAATGTGTAACGAATCCAATCAAGTAAACTAAATATCAGTGTCCATAAACTGTATCAATTTAACATCATTTTATAATGAAAAACATATTGTGACTTGAATTTATCTTCAATACGAGCCAGCCGTAGTAAGATGGTTGGAGATCAGAAAGCAATGGATGATTGTTTGGTTGTAGTATGAGACTTTTCAGTAGGGAGAGTTTACAAGACAATTGATTAGCCTTGATATCACTGAGTTTTTATCCATAGATTTGCACACTTAACTTCTGGTAAGTTAGCTTTATTGAATTATCTTCATCCATTGCCAATGATAGTATTTGATGCAATTCCAATATGGCTGAACTCCACTGACCATGGTTAGGCATTAGAGCTCTTGAAGTAAAGGGTCTATGGAGAATATCAAGTCTTATAGTAGGTAATACGGATTATACCACGATGAGACAGCTATCCAAACCTTTATAATTTTCAATGGTTATCTAAATACAATCATCACTTCCACCCACCCCCCCCACTTGATGTAAACACTACAAATACAACAATTTTCACAAACTCTTTATATTAATACATTTATTTCATTATAAAATATCTAGAACAATAAAATGATTGATAAATATGTCCTTTATCTTTTGTTTCTCTAAAAATTCACTTCATACAGACAAATACTTTTGTTCGCAAGGGAAAAATCTCAATAAAGATTAAGTTATTGAAATCAGTTGTTTTTTTTGTTTTGATTACACTCATTAAAACAAAACTTAATTTTTCCAAGGAACCTTCTTTTTCATACGATTAAGTTTACATGTAACTATTATCAAAGGTGATGGTGACAAGTTATTCATTATCCTCACTGAACTATCTGAATATGAGACTAGTCGATGTGATAGTGATGACAGTACTGAATAATTTGTTGAAAAGTTTATTTGTTCTTCCAGTAATCCATTTGTATTCATACTAAATTGACTGTTTTTAATTGCTGGTAAGTTTGGATTTCGTTGGCATGTTGTTATTTTATCTTGTATTGCATATTTAATAGCTGGTACATTTAAAAGTGTTATACTAGTCACTTTAATTACATAAACGAATAAGGAATATAAAGTATAATGAAGTATTAACTAAGATGACTTAAACACTCAATATCTTCATTATTGTGAAGAAAAAAGTAAACAATTTAAATTAAGACGCCTAATTCTTTAAACATGACTAAGTCATTTTGCTCACTGTGAAACCAATGATTTAAGGACAGCTGTGATAAAGTTTATTAAAACACCATCTGAATGAATTTAAAGTCTTTTAAAACGTGAATTACAGAGTCGAAATGTTTTTTGAAAGTATAAGTTACTTATAAGTAGATAAAATACAATGTGAAAATAATTAGTAACATACTGTAATATCATTCAATGGACACTATTTCATATTCATGATGATTACTAAATATATGCTGCATAAAGATTGAAATATATAAGAAAATTAACTTTTACATTGAACATTTGGTTTTTGAGTAACTTTTACTCATATTTCTTAGAATTAAAACAATAAGACAAACTACGATTTTAGTTGGATTGTAAGTAGAATCCGTAAGTAGAATGGTAAGTAGAATCCGCAGCAAGCACTACGTCCTATTTGGTTAGTTCATTTCAAATAAATGGGAATATTCCAACATATTTAAATTATATATACATACCCACTGCACAAGTGTGGCTGTTCGAACTTATTATCCTAGTGGTGAACACGTTAGTGTTTGTCAAGGAAAGGATTGAGTTTGAGCTCAGGTGAGAATATCAAAACTTGGATCTAGGCACATCCAGCCGAAGAATCCCAAAAAGGGTGAAACTCCTGTCCTAGATTCCACTTGCCAGCCACGGTCTAACTTAAATCATACTTATGAACTATAGCTATATCATAGTAATCCACTGTGAATGCACATGTGGTGGCGAAGACTGATCCATTTCAGTCTATATCAAATCAACGGTAAGATTCAAGGAAATCCAAATTAGATAAGACAAATTAGTTTTGTGAAATATTTACAATATCTTTGTAAATTGGGTGTGGTACTTCAGTTTGATCATGCTTCTATTGTTTAACCATATCAAACTATGAAATACCAAGTAGATAACAAAATGTGAAATTTCATGACCTACACCATAGATACCGATCGTTTAATGCCATTAAACTTAATATAATATGGATGTAAAATAAAAAAAGACACATGGTGAAATAAATATAAAACACTGAACTTAGTGGTCAAGGAGTGAAGAGCTTTACTAATCTTAAGTGGTTACATTTTCCCTAGCGAATGTTATATATTGACATTTATACTAATCAATAATCATAATATTCAAGGCATCTATAATTCCCATTAAGTGTTTGTTTTATTCGGAGGTGGGTGTGGTTATAAACATTTACTGTTGTTCCGAATCTAGTATTTTGAATTGTGAGCTTGGAGAATAGGAAGAGAGGAGTTGTTAAATTAAGTCTTTCCCTAAAAAAACTTGAATCATCAATGTTTTCAAGAATTCCATCTTAATAAACTAAATTAACACATTACTATTCTGTTTTTCTTATCCTTTGAACTAAAATTTACTGAATTCGAAATGAAAAATAAACCCAGCTATTTTTGTATAAGTTAGATTAGATTTTACTGAAAAGAAACTAGAATATACAATTCAATAAAGATATCGTTACAAATTATCAGACTTTTCAATACTATTTGCAATGAACATATTCAGCGTAGAGTAACTGACATACCAGACTGAAAGCATAAACAAAATATAGAATTTAAAGTGAAGTCTTTCATGAAAATTACACTTCAGTTTGTAGCATTTATTCACAAAGTGAGAGGAGAAAATGACACGGCACATTTGATGGACATTGAAAATATTGGTAGAGGAGGGGGGGGGATAACATCGACTAGCTGACATTTCCAACTCATATGAAAAAAGTTGGATTTTAACCTTACAGTTAATTAATGAAACATCTAGATAACTTTATATTAAAACTTGTTATGAATTCCACATTAAGTTAATTCGTTTATTGTTTGAACAGGTATAATTATTTAATATACATACAATTAAGTCTAAGTGATTTACATATGAGTTAAGGAAATATTTATAACCCACTTATTAGTAGTATGTTTCATACAGGGAAATCTAAACCAAATGTAGCATCAGTTGATTTATCGTTGTCAATACTCAAAAATTATCATTATTTCATAATAAATTAATTTTAAACAATTTTTTAGCAATAGAAGGTAGGGAGAGGGAAGGCAATTACGTACTGGGTAAACAAGCAAAATTAAACTGATCAAATGCAGTAAATCGAGTTGATGTGTTACTTTCATTTTACAAACCGTATGTACTACGTGAAAGAAATCTCAAATTAAACTTATTATTAAACCTGTGAGATACTGTATCATCTGTCTGATGATGATTAATGAACATTCTACTAGAATGGGTAACACTATAAGGTAAAATATTCTTAGAAAACGTATTATTTCTGTTAGTAATAGTCGTCGAAAAATCATCTAACGGTAGGGCTTTAATTAATGTTATTTTTCTCTCATCATCAAAGCCTGAATCACATGAATTTTGTTTCAGTGTTGATTTCGTTTCCAAGGCTTCGTCATGATTATTACCATCACCGTCTATAGCATTATTTTTATCACTTTCAAAATTACAATCACCATTACTATAACTATTGTACTGATAATTTCCCTCTAGTTTTTGACATACACTGCGGTTGTTCAACTCCATTGATGAATTATCTTTCATAGTTGAATTCGGTAATCTTTGATTCATGATTAATACTTTGAAAAATTTCGATTGTGGCTGAGTTATTGATGAATTTCTTTGTACTACTGGTGAATTTTTCAATTTTTTCATTCTATGCAAAATGATACATTTTTTCCTTAATTGTTTATGTAAACTATTAGAATTGAAATTTGAATGATGCGAATGTTCCAAATGTCTATTTTTATCAGTGAATTGTATAATGTTCAGTTTGATTTTATCAGAATGTTTTATATAAGTTGGTATTTTATGCAAAATAGGATTTGTATTCAATTGATGATATGTACTAAGTGTAGGTTGATGAATTCTTGATCTATACGTTGAAAATGGTGTTATCTTCACTATTGTTGGTAGATTACTTCGTTTAGATAATCTATTAGTACGTTGTTTATGTTTATTTGGTAGAATGTGTTCACGATGTTGTTGTTCTTTGGATAATTCCTGTATTGAAATAGAATTAGCTGAATCTGTTACACTTTTCTTATCAACATTTACAGTATCTCTTTCATGTTCAAAGTTTACTGTTAATCGTTTTGTTTTATTTAATGATTTCGAATTATTCAAACTTACACTAATTAGTTTTATACAAGTTTCTGAATTTCGAGTTTTGTTTATTTTAGGTAACAGTAGTATTGATGATTGTAAATTCTTATTCTTACTATTTATATGAGATGGTTGTAGATTGGTATGATGATGACATGCTTCATATCTAGTAGATTGAATCAGCTCACCTTTATTCAGTAAACGAAATGTTGATTGATTCAAGTTAACAGTAGACAAGTCTTTCATATTTGATGGAACAGGGGAATTTTTTGATGGTTTTATTTCTCTTGTAGGTGCTTTTTTATGATGTTCTACATAACTTGCTTTTAAACGATTGTTGTCACAATGATCAATATTTTCATCATAATATTTTATTAGGGTAACATTAGATTCAGTTCCAGCCAAACGTTCAATGTTTGTCATTGATTTGAAAACAGTGAGACCATTATTAATTTTCAACCTGTTTTCAGATTTACAGGATTTTGACCGTGCAGTTCTATTAGTTGGTGAACAAGTTATTCCTTTAACTATTTCCGGTGTGTTTACATATCCATGACATAAATTTGATGGCTGAATTTGTTTTTGTGTTTGTAAATTCGCCTGACTTCTGACAATACAAGATAGAAAACAAGATATAACCAGTACTGGGTAATTAAAATGTAACTATTTATATTTTTTGAGTAGTGTGAATTTAAAGGCAAAATAATAGTTGTCAATTAAAATACATTGATAAAAGCATGTTTTTAGTATTCCAAATTCGCTAGGCACGTTCACATATAGGTAGTTTTATCTAAGTAGTCTTTTGAATACTGTTGATCATTAGTTCTTGCTACTGCCTTCACGCAACACAAAGCAAACCTTTGACTTATATTCATTACTTTCTGATATACGACATCTATGTTGAACTTCATGTTTTGACTACGTAATCGTATGAAGATTAAAACAAGCGGAAAAAGAATTAGTGATGATTATACCTAAGGATTTCTCTTAATAGCTAACTCATTAAAGTATCATTAAAGGAGACTATGTTTGTTTACATGTAACTGTGCTTATACATACGAAACAAATATTAGAATATCGGTTGTTTACTCAAAACAAATCATTTTGAAATTCATTCAGATTCTGTTGAAAGATTAACCAAGAGGTGAATGTAACAACAATGGATTTCCATTCAGATTCAATGCTAATAACTTCTTTTTATCTTGGGAACAGTTTAAAATAACAATATGAAACCGAAGACTAACAATTTGAATTTCTACGTAAAACGTGATGATGAATATGATATTCACAAAGTTTACAATGATACAGGAACATGACTTTAACATCCCATTTTTAAATGTTTCACTTGTGAACATAAATAACAGGATACTGAAAATACCGCAAAAATGTGAAATTTACATCAAGCGATTAACTAATAAACCGGCATAGTTTAGCACCAATAACTATGGAGTAAGATATGACTTATTTTATATACTTTAACTATAATGAAACTTGTTTAAAAGACGAACTATTTTAAAGTCAATCAAGTAAGAAATCTAGTATTCTTTATTTCATATTAACTAAATGTTTTCAATGTAATCAATCTTTAGGGACAGGGTACATACCGTTTATTAAATTAAAATGTAAGCAAAATATTTCTAGGAACACCTATAATATTTACTAGATTAGAAGCCTTAATAACTGATTCATGATTTCAGTGAAGATGGTTATGAAAATCATTCATCAAGCCTTCGCCTATCCTATATTAAAGATCACTTTCTTGTAGGTTCTAGCAAATGATAACGTAATACAGTACAACGATGTAACATCCTCTTGTATGCAAGCTGAAATAAAATAAAGCAAAATCTACTGTCAAAGTTTTCTGTCAATGACGCCTAAACATAAAGTATCAAGTTTATTTGAATCTGAAATTATTTAACCCAATAACCATATTTCAGATTTTCCCAGTAGAATTCATTACGAATTATACAATATAGCGTTGGTTACTGGTTAACGACTAATAAATGGCGTCAAAATAACCTATTTAAGTAAATAAAGAAATCAGCTATGATTTTAATTAAAGAACTAACTGGCTGATAGAAGTTATATTTTGTTTATCTTTAACAACTGTTGACATTCTATTCACTTCTGAAGTTGATAATGACTGACCATTGAATTCAAGTGTTGCTTTATTAAAACAACGTAAAATATTCGTATTCTCTAATTGTGGTCTATGAATTTTTGATCCAATCACATAAAGTTCCATACCAGTATACATATTGGATGGATTATGAAAAGGTTGTCTATAGAATAATTCAAAACGTCCAGTATCTGAAGTACGGTTGTACTTTCTATCCAAAACAACTAATTAAAACAACATAAAAGAAGAATGAAGTATAATTAGACCAATCTGTTCATTATGTAATAGTTTACTTGGGATATAATTTAAAAAGCCACCATATAAGTTAGGAGTACAGCACCAAATAGAAAATATCCACTGAAGGAATGTAATAAATTATTAATGAGTGGATATATACTTGCTATACCTTATTATTATATATTTCATAGTCCCTTAAGAATAAAGGAAGATATGAATAGAAACAAAAACTAACCAATTGTCTAAATAGTGATGGTTAAGGATACTTTTTAACAATTAATCAAACTATCACATATAATAAATGTGAACTGTACTACTGCGTAAGAAGGAAATAAAGTAAAGAATACGACGCAAAATTACAATTTAGAGACGAGATTTAACGATTCTTTTAAATGTCCGCGACAAAAGTGATTGCTGTACGGACATCATCCAATCAGAAAACAACGTTTGGACCAATGTATATTTAAATTAGCAAAATGAATACTTTTACCGGAATTCACTGTTTATCTAATGACGAAGTGACTATTCACTACTTGCAAAGGTGTAGGTTTATTATGAAGTACAATGTGACTGTGGCCACATATTACATATCGATGTTTGAAATAAATAGGAGGTGAGTAGGATTTTAGACTCCATTCTTGTTCGAAAAGCAAACCTATACGAATGAATTCATCCAGTGCAGAAGATATACTGTATTTTAACAATGCCACTGTAATATAGTTGCATAATAACTACAGGGAGATATTTACGTAAATTGTATAATTTGAAGCTTTCTTTATGAGGACCATATGAAGTAGTAGAAATTGATGAGACTTCTATTAGAGGGCTCGAATATATCTATGGAAACAGTATAAGAGAGGAATTAGTCATGTTTCTATTTACTGTTGATTTTTAGTATATGAGATAAGTTTCTTTATATAGCTTATAGTCAGAAGACAAAGGATTGATTGAAAAGGAATCTTAGGCCTATTAATGAAAAAATTGTACATTACAGAAGTAGTGTGTATGCAGATGACTACTGGGGGGGGGTAGTGTAGTATGGTTTATAAATTCCTTTCAGATGTGGATTGCGTTGATTGTGTTGTGGTGCATAACAGATGTTTTATTGATCTGTCGACTGGAGTTCCCAAAAACAACGACGAGAATTTTATTCACGTCTTCAAAACTTCATTCCGAAGAAGGGATACAGATAAATTTATTTATTGATGCTTTCATTCTATTTACAGACAGAAACACCTGTCGAAAAATACAATGTATATACTAGCCATGTTAAACATTTGTATCTATGATAATACTGTTGCATCTCTTTTTATGAAGTATTCATTCAAAATAGTTGTTTTCTTATTCACTTCCGTAAAATAATTACTGTTCAATTTGAAGTGTCAGAGTTATCTTTAAGAGGTAAGGTGACTGATAGGATTGATTTTCATGTTGCATACATTTTACTTTGCAATAACTAAACATTTGTTAAGTTTAAAGCCATAGTTTATAGTTGAAAATATTTTTTGATTTGCCAAGTGTATGTACCAAATTAAATGACACCATAGAATTACTGCAGAAAACTAGTAAAGTGTAATGAACACAAAGGTGTTCTTATTTTTTACATTGATACATGTTGTTAACCCGTAATCAGTTCCAGTGATTAGCACAAATCTGCAGGAGTGTACCTAACTTTCATAAATGCCAGCAGCAGATATTATAACTTTCGTCCTATAAGGTAAGTTTGGAACTAAGTTGACAGGGGAGGGAGGGGAAGTCCTTTTGTATATTGATTATATCTGATGTTACCAAGGCCTTAACGAATTAACTTTAATTAGACAACTGTTAGAAACCAGGGATAATGTAATAACATTTATAAGCGCTCATCTATGGCCCAACCTGGGATCAAATGGAGAACCTGCTGGTCCTACAATATGAGCTTAACCTTTGTTCAACTACTTCCAAAGTCATTACATTTCATATGCTCAAATGTGTTATTGGGTGTTATTATGTTATGTAGCAAATTGAATGAATGAGTACACTTTTGTTAATTTTTAGGTTAAAGCAATGGTTAAGGTTACCTATAGTAATAATTCGATGAAGCGATCATGAAGTCTTCACTGCAAGGGAGGTTATCTGAAAGTGGTAAGACTCATAGCAGATGATATAACATCTGGATACGATATCTTTCTTCTATCTGCAGCAATAACATGATTCTAGAGGACAGCCAGTATCTCCAGAGGCGTCTTCTCACAACGGGAGGCAAATAGAAAAGGATTCAGCCAACTGTTCCTTATACTCTACAGCCACGGGCCCATACTAACATGGTCACTATTAACAGAGTTCCATTTTCAGGCTCCTCAAGTAAAAAATATCCTTTCATAGTGTCACTAGTCAGTAAGTGGAAACGTCTCACATACCTTAAACATTACTTTTGGTTCATATTTTCGACCTATTTATCACTTCTTATTCTGTTTAACTTATTTTATTCCATTGTTAACTTCAGTAATTGTGTGACAATCGGACTTTAACATTCTGTATTCATTATCATTACAAATAACAAAAAAATAACTAGGAAGGAAAACAAAATGGTAAACCTGATTAGTGTTCATTTTTCAGAAATGTTTCTACGGCAACGAAATAATTTTGTAGTCTTTCTGTTATATTTTTAAATAAAACAATTTATTTAATGAAAACAAATTGATCTGATAATTAATTGAAAACAGTGAATGATATTGAAAGGATTAATAAATGATTATACCGTTCATGATTAAATTCGAAATGGTTACAATAAAATACAAAAATCTTTTAATCATAGAATAAACCTATGGAATTATGAAGTACAGAAAAGATTTCATGGAGATATTGAGAAAAGTCTAGTTATCGAGAGAATGATTTGTTATCACTTATGTTCCATTTTAAATGAGAAGAAATTTCAAGTAGAAATTACAGATGAATTATAACAGCACTAAATAGTATCCACGCAAAAACTCAATTATTTTCTGTATGTAACGTCAAATGTTCTTAAAACCAATAAACAAATGAATCAATGCATCTTTATGAACATTTTCAAATATATATTTGGATTTAAATGTACTTATGACTACAGTGACGTAGGAAAGATCGAGGAAAGAGTACCTAAAAAGATTCTGAACATATTCCTCGAAACATAGGTTCCAAACGAAAGAAACTGTTAACGTATGGAATAACTAGAAAATTAATGAACAGTGTATGTAAGGTCGTTGTGATGAAAGTGTTCAGAGTAGTTAACGGTCAATGAAATTTTTTCCAATATCTCGTTGCGAAGTCATTGTTATAATGTGCTTTAGAACTAAGATTTATAAGCTCAAACAAAATGTGGTAAACCTCTCGACTCGACAACAACAGCAACAACAACGACAACAGCATCATCATCATCAATGATCAGCTATAATATCGAATCAGACAGTTTCCTTCAAATAACTGACTAGTAAGGTGCATTTTTCAATGGGACTTTCTAGAAATTTTTCTGATTCTTTTTTTTGAATTTATCATGAATCGAATATTGGCAACTTTTGTATAATAAAGAATTTGTCACCAACAAAAACTTGATCTAATTATAAAGTGTTTTCCACTAAGAGAAATAAAAGAATAAATAAGAAAATTTACCTTTTAATGTATCTTCTAATACATTAGCTGTGTACACAGCTGTAACAGATGTGCTCGGTGACATACATGGACTTGAATTAATTTCAATAAGCCACAATCTATAGTCATCAGCAGTTAAGATGAAATCTGCACCATATAAACCAAAACAATTCTAAAATATTGGGATAAAGAAAAAGACCGGAGACGAAAATTGACAACAATGGCATAATTAACTATTGAATCATAAAATTTGGTCAGTATGAAAGACAAAACTAATCAGTTACTTAGTAGCGACTGCTTTTATTTATTTCTTTGAGATGATTCAATTTTACAATTCAAGTTGTGTTTACTATATAGTTCTGGATAGTTTTTTGGTGATTAACAGAAAACTTGTGGCTTAGGAGTCATGGTAATTGACATTGATCAGCAAAATTTATCTACAATCATTACGGAATTGAAGTCTTTAATGAGATTACAGACTACGTCACACAAATCACAGTTAAAGCTTATATAAATGAGATATCTGCGCTTCAAGTAGTACTTAGTAATAGGTCAGTTCCTTCAGGTTTGTAGATGTTTCATGGTAATTATAGTAAGAACCGTAAACCAACCGGTTCCAGCTGATTGCTACCGACCATTTAACGTTGAAGTATACGTGCTTATCCTTTATTGTTAAAGGTCACAAAATTTCATTCATATTTGGCTGTGTTATATCTCGTGCTTGATGACTTTGACTAGCCGCAACGCAATCTTAGCACTTGAACGCCTTGAACCCTCTTAGTCGCAAAATCAGAAGACAGAAGACGAGAAAACAGGAAACTTTATTCCAGTGAAAAGGGAAGTGAGTCGTGTACAAAATATTCGTATATTTATAGTGACTATTCATCAAAAATTGCAATCATAAACATTTTATTAATACAATGAAATATTGTCAAATATACTCTGTGAATATAACTTACATTGACTCACATTAAAATGTGATGAAAGTTTATAAATCAAGTTTACAAAAATCAATACAACTTGATAAAATGAACAATTGTATTTTTAGGGATATCGAATCCCTAACAGGCTGTGAAACGTACAACCTGCAAACTGCTGGATTCAAGCATTGAAATTCACAGAACGGTAAGTTATTTGCGAATAGAAGTAAGGATTGAGGTATGAAAGTTGCTAAATAGGAACAATTTTTAGGTACAGATCACTCCGATGTCAACTATTAATAGTTTAGTTGCTAAAAATCACAAACCCGGACCAATATATTTGACTATATCTGTATTAGACGTTATCATTTGTGGAGTAGACTAATTCAATATGTTGACCTTTTTGCATACCATGTGGGCTGCTAGTTGGTGCATTCTTATCAGGGATAATCTTTATGACTTAGTTTGTTTCAATATGTACTACCTGTTGTATCTGCAAGGTGTTAATCATATTTATTCGTCAAGTAATATCATCAACAAAGAAAAAGGTGTGGACATATGGAACATGGTACAGTGAGAAGAAGGTTATAGAACAATTTTAAGCTTACGACTTAAGCAAAGATAAAGACTGCGCGAATTTGTGCTACTGTGATCGCTTCTGATCCATGCATGCTACAGTTCCCAACCGCTATAGGTATAGGATGATTGGACGAAGGTACATCTAATTCATGGTTCTAAAGTAGGACTCCCTGGGTTAGAATTTCATCCACTTACTAAATGCACTAGGAACTTTTTCTTTAGTGTCACATCATAGCAATATGATTTTATTCACTCATAGCGCCAGAGTGATCGGTTACCACCCTGAATATCAACTACGGGGAATTGTAAACCATTACTAATTTATCAGCCATATTTAATTTGAGGTGGTTTTGTGGAGAATAACATTTAATTTGTTGTTTGTAGTCGTCACAGATTGGTCTTGGTTGGGTATTACAGAAAACTAGGGAATAATTGCTAGCTGTATCGTCCAGATATGGGACTTCTTAGCAGTCCACACTCTCGACCCCACAAGGAATTGGAACCCTGATAACCATAGCCGTTAGATGAGAATCAAAAAAGTGCCATCATCATGTAAACATAATAGGCAATATAAGTTTAATAGTCATAAAAATGAAAGTATAATAATAATGATGTAGCCAAAGAATAAATTTAATAAATTATTTGTAAACATTTATTACCAGTAATTCTGTATGATGGTTAGGTTATATCATAAATTTATCTAGATAAGAATCTTGTTATTAAACTCCACCTCGGTAGTGCTGATGTTTAAACTTTCGCTACGAAACCTGAAGGTTCTGGGGTTGCGTTCTTTGTAAGGCCTGGGAAGTACACTGCTGGGGATTCCCATACTAGAACGAAACGGCTGTCCAGTGGTTTTCCATAGCACTCAGATGAGATCCTTATGTGTTGATTACAAACAACAGATTAGTTATATGTTAATATATACCCCCTCAGTAGCTGGTCTTTGAAATAACAAGGAAAGATAGTTACTGAGACACTACGTTTGCGCATGTTTCAATTTAACTGAACAGATGGTATTAAAGTTTAATAAATAAGTTTGTAGCCAGTTGATTTGTACTTTAAATTTACGTTAACAATAATGACTATAAGTTAAGGTCAGGATATCAGATTACATTTATGAATAGCTTTTTATTCCAATTAAATAACTTTACGGTTACTATGGTGATAAATTCAATTGAACAGAAGATGTACAATTCAAACATACAAACCTTTTGTGTTATTTTAATTGTATTTTCAATAAAAGGATCAAAATTATTAGTGAATTTATTTACATTCATTTTATCAATTGACTTATTTACTTATTAATTTAATTAGTTGATTTTCAAAGTAAATAAACAGTGACATCATTATACAATGAAATGACCTTATGGGGTCATGATTATAACATTAAGTGGTTTTATTTAAATAAAAGATATCATATACAACTGTATATATAGAAGGACTTCAAGTTATCGTTGTTGTATCGTATAATAATATAGTTCTGGTGAGTAAATTGGAAGTTATTTCTGGGTACGCTTCATATTTTGATTCTATTCTAAGATCCATGTTAATAAGCAGACTTGTCGATGTTAACTCTGAGAAATAAATAGCCAAATGACTATATTCTTATTTCTCTGAAAAAGAACAGTATGCTGCCTGCGAAAGAAAATGGTCCTTTATTAATCAAAATTGATGTATCTGAAAGCGTTGGTCTTCCATCTTACCTTTGATCCTTTTCTTGCATGATCTACCGTTTTCTACAAAACTATTCTATCTGTGTATCTTTTCTCACCCTCATCTAAACACGATTGAGAAATCACATAGTGTTTGTACGGATGAAGGTTATGTAGTAAAAACTACATTAAACGGTACTTAGTATGATTTTTCTGATCTTTCTTGCATTTTCATGTTTCGTCAGTATTAAAGAAAGATTCACGTTCAACTTATTATGTAAAGAGGATATGTAATTTTGTAACCATTATGTTCAGGTTACATATATTTAAATGATTGATATTATTTATTTGATTGAATATGCCGCAGATTGATGTTAGCAGGGTACCATTGAAAACCAAGGAGCACTAAACAACTGATTCGTTCTAGGGCGGAACTCCTCAGCAGTGCGCGCCCCAGATTCATTAGTGACTAACTCCAGGATGTTCCTGAAGCTCTAGTGAAAAGTCGTGACTGGTGGGGTTCAGACTTGTAGGGAGTGAGACAGTTATCACCAATGACAATGGATGATCATCGCGCTGTATATCATAAACTGATGGAAGTGGGAATTCTACCATTGGATGCCGACCCAGTGGTGCAGATGGTTGGGCTTTCGCTGTCAACATGAAGCCCCTGGTGCGGAATCTGGGGTGCTCACTGCTGAGGAGTTCCGCACTAGAACGAAACAGCTATCCAATGCTCCTTGGTTTTCACTAGTACCCTGCCAACATCAATCTGTGACATATTCAATCAAATAAATAACCAATCTCCACAAAAATAACCGTCCTAATTGAACTATTATTATTATTATAGATTCTTTACTTAAACTGTTTTAGAGCTACTTTGATCTAGCTTTTAGTGCATTCATAACATTCATTTCAACATATTATTATCATAACTTAATGTTACATTTCAAAGTGTTCACGAAGAAGCATTTTTCAACCCGTTCATATGGGAAAATAACATTGTACACTAGAGGTTAGAATGAATTAGCAAACTTAAAGAATAACATTTCCATGATTAGATTCGAAAATTAGGGAAAATGTTGAAGCAAATTTGTAAAGACACTGAAAATAAACCCGTACAAAAACACTGACAAAATTATTTACTTTTCTAGGTTCGATGGATTCTTGTGAAGATAACAAAGCATTAAGAACGGCGCTTTTCATTGATGGTTGAATTTTCTCTGTCCATAAATTTGGTTGGCCTTGTTCACTGTTTTCAGTTGAATAATGAAGTAGTAAGTAAATAAAGTAGCATGGTTATCAAATAGAAAAAAAATATAATGATGTAATGAATGTAAGACAAATGTATGATAACATTCTTAATTGATCGGTTTTTAGGTAAAAATGCTGCATAACTTTAAGTAATGTCCTTAAGGATGAAAAGATCTGGTTTTCTTGGATGCCAAAAATTTTATAAATTCACACGACTGGACAAAAAGGTACTGAATAGTCACGAGATTCTGGTTTGGGCGTTTGTGTTGGTGGGCCTTAAGATAATTCACACACCGCATAACTATATTTCTAGTACTAATCACATTGATATTCAGCTATTGACCACGACATTCAAGATTAAAGTTAGAAAAATACGGTTGCATTAGTTAAGTGTGAATTGTTGACCATTTTAATAGCACACTTGCATTCATCAGATTTCATTAACAAATACTGCATCTATCACAATGCAATCAGGTCTAAATTCTCTCAACATTCTAGTAGATCGGTTGAATGATTGACTTCAAAAGCCATTGTCCAGAAGATTATTTCATACATTTTAGTTGCATTTACACTGGGTGTTTTATTTCTATTATCTGAATATTTTCGCCCTAACTTCCCGTCTGTTCTTTTAACTGCTGCTATGTCACTTTCTATTCATGAACTATAACCATACACGTTAACCCAGTTTCCTATCATTGTTGATCATGTTCTGTATTGGTGTTGTTTTTCTAATTGATCTGTGCGGTCAGGTTTTGCATGTATGTAAAGGCATATTTAAAATATAAACTAACTCTGTCTAGATGGCTCATTTGCTTTATGCTTCTCTATCCGGTTTGGGGACTAGCGATATCAATGCAAACTTACGGGTATAAAATACTTGGTCTTTGTGTCTTGTTGCTGTACTAGTTCCGCATATATTCTGATTAACAGTAGTTCACAATGTGTCACGTTCCTTGTAATGTACGTTAACAATGATTACTTCATTAGGCAATATTGTAACAAATATTTATTTAATAAGGACTGAAATTGTTATTTTTAAAAAGGATATTTTATAGATATTCTTTAATTGACACTTATTTTCAAATCAACAGCATTCTCTATACATCTAAATACTATAACTATTTTTTAACTTCATTCCATCATGCATAAACTGTATGAATTCTGTTGGGGATTCAAAACTCTTCCTCTATCCTTCCCCCCCCCCCCCTTCAAAGTACAATTATACAGATAATCAAGCAAAAAAGATTTGTATTGATTTGGAAACTTTCATTACATTGATTTAATCTAATGTAGGTTATTCTCTGGATTACATACTTTGATGTTTAATTTGATAAAATGTTACATCCAGTGTTGTAGAATCATCATCATCATCATCATCATCATCACCACCACCACCACCACCACCATCACCACCACCACCATTCATGTTGACTTCGCACAGGTTTACTTCATTTGTTGATTTCCCTTAACTAATAATCACTGTAAACTGATTGATATAAAAGTGAATGAACTCAAACAAACGTTGTTCGCTCATCTCATCTCAGTTTTCTCTATATTACAATGTCCGTTTGTTACTTCAAAAGCTTGACCTAGCTAAACTAGACAGATATTGCGAACTTATCCTGCTATAAAGTTTACGTGATAAAACATTAGACAAAATACGTTAGCTCCTCAGTCAACGAATTGGTGACAACTCTTCATTGTCTAATACTTGATACTGTTCCTTGAACCTAACTATGAATGAAATAGATTTCTGATTTATGTAGATATTGTGAACAGAGAATATGTGCTATTTAAATAAAAATCATTGATTGAGAATCACTTTAAACCAGTGATATTCATTTGCAATTTTCAAACAGCCGATATGCCTGACACCTCAGAATTTTGGAACTTACTGACTAAAAATACACACCATGGTTTGTTCTAATATAACCGTATGCCACTTACAGTTTAAAGCGCCCAAATTATTTTCTAACAGCCCACAGACATGAATTTTTACTATCCTTCTTGGAATAGCAGTATACATTAATGATATTTTGGTTATCGTTAAATCCCCAACAGAACTTCGTAGTCGAGGTTAAGCAGTTCTAAAACAAGTCTTAGAAAATGGCTTTCAGTTTTGCCTTCTTGTATTTTTTTCCGATGAATAGATAAGAAAGAAAATATCTCAAAAATTTCAGTGTTTCCGTTAAAGTTTTCCAGTATTCACTGTCTCAGTAACTTTATTATAGTGTGTAAGAATATACAATTAGCATTTACATAATTATTTAGTTCAAACAAAAATACAAAACAACAGTTAACTGCATTTTATGTACAACTGAAATATAGGTGACGAAAATGTTTGAAAAGGCCAACAAATTATACAATACACTGAATCATAAAACGTATGCATATTTAAACAGCTAACAAATTAGATTTGCTTTTTAAAACTAAACTGTTGAAATATACAGTTAGCATAGAATGGCATAAAATCTAAACATCATTGTGTTCAGTTTCTGACTTACGTTAGCCAATTTTGAAATTGTTCCCATGTCCACATATTTTCATCTGGTAGCTTAGATGATCTAAGTCCATTTTTATACTTATGTTGTATACAGTTATTACACAGATGTATTGATCTTTAAATAAGTAAAAAGTGAAAAAATAAAAAGTTGGCAACAGATCATAAATTGTAGCTACACAATGTTTGAATGCAGAGAAGCTGCAAACAACTGTCTTCTTCTATTATAGGACTCCACAGCGCTCTTAATAAGGTCCAAGGACCTTGAGTTTGATCCCTAGTATTCTCATAAAGGAATATAGTGGATTCCCATGGCTTCACGGCTTTTTATTGCATGCCTTACTACAGTTGGTTTGTGAAATAGAGTATGATGTACAGCATACTTCCCGAACCATCCATACAAGAACAAATTACTACTTAATATTGGATTAGGTAGTACAGGATAGTATGCATTTGACAAAAGTATTCATTATAAACATAGTTTGTTCCATTCATTTAAAAATAGAAAACGACCAACGATTTACGCTTGAAAGCAGCATTATTTGAAATAAAAATTCTAAACAGAATGCAGCCTAACAGGAATAAAACTAAGTTGAGGCTAATGTGAGCACAGTTTAGAATGATATTATATTAGCCCCAAGACCTAGATGTGATTTATTGTATCATTGTAACTAATCTGAAGAATCCTAAACTCAGATTAGTCAGATACCGTATGTGCTTTTGATTTGAAATGGTTCTTCAACAGTCAGTTGATTCTGAAAAGCTAAAATTTTTCAGCTTCTGTGACTGATAGTAAATTCAAGCTTATTATATCACAGCAAATGATCCTGTCATTTTGAAAGTGTAAGGTAATCTGGACCAAAGTTGATTTCTTAAATGTATGTTGTCAAGATCAAAGGTGTTTAAGTTTTAGAAAATTACAATTGAATGAATAGTTTATTCTCTTCAGCTCTTGTTGAAGAATACAACTTCAAAATAATTCAGGTTGTTGGATTACGGATATTAGGATAGTTAGGATAAGGTTGTATCTTCTCGTTGATTTGTAATGGACTGAACCGGTCAGCCTCTGTTGCCATATGTGCATCCTGAACAGATTGCCTCGATATGGAGATAGTACACAAGTAATGTTTGAAGTTGGATTGTGACTGGCAAGCGGAATCCAGGATGCGCGTTTCGTCCTGTTTGGGACTCATCGACCGAATGTACTTGTATCCCATCACTAATGTTGAACTCTACTTAGAAAACTTGCCATGATAAATGAAAAACAAGTGACAAAATGTCACACGATGCATAATCTGTGATTTATAGAATTAGGTCAGTTGAAAGTTATTATATGAAAAGCAATTTACTAAGTACAAATTTATGTGTCTGGCATTGAACCATATTGTATTTTATGAGGTCTAGTGTTATTGCTATCATAGTAAAACAGAGCTAGACAACGAGGCGTTCCGAAAACAGTAAATGTGTATTTTCATGGGCTGATGTAATCCCGTGTTTTCACGTGTAAAAAGCCAATTAATACATAACTGAATAAAATATACTTGAGATTCATTTACCCAATCAAATAATTAAACTTACTCACTGAAATCATCCAAAGTGAACTCGTGTGAACAAAATCTTAAATAACAATCTTGATACCACCATACGGTTAATGGTGCCCAATCAGTGACTAGAAACCATTGTCTTATATCAAATTTTGTTTTATGTATTAATAATGGTTTTTCAATGTATTTTTGTATAACATAACGTGCTTCAGCAAGAAATACACTACCTTGTACAATTTTCAATATATCATCTAATCGATCAAGACAGACGATGCCTGAAAGAAATCAACAAAAATGATCTATAGGCTAAAATAGGCAGTTTAAATAGAGGTAATAAGTAAGCATAGATTCATTAATATG
This sequence comes from Schistosoma mekongi, assembly GCA_034768735.1. Lineage (NCBI taxonomy): Eukaryota > Metazoa > Platyhelminthes > Trematoda > Strigeidida > Schistosomatidae > Schistosoma > Schistosoma mekongi. The sequence continues at coordinate 29,619,239 of CM068308.1, forward strand.
ATGTTTTAGATGTTTAAAAGAGTAAACAAAACTTGCATTGTATACAAGTTAGATAGGAATCAATTAGTATTCACCATTAATTTCAAGGATTCTACTATAAGTGGATGTATAGTTTGCTAGTTCAACAATAATTACACAAAACATATAGTGAACTTAAAGACATGAAATGATCGAGGCACAAACCAAATATTAATATAAATTTAGTACATATAATTCACAAAACTCAAACTTTGATGTAAAATCATCCAACTAGTTTATGTGGTATCTTCTGGTTGGATTCCTGAAACTCCACGAATAACTAGACATTTAAGTGTATGTCGAATCCATGTCAATGACTTTGTGGTATACAAGTGCCTTATTGTTCAAAGGGAAAATTAGCTTAAATATATTAAAAATACGCATATGAATGAGAAGAAAAACGTAATGTCATCAAAATATGTTTACTATATAAAATAAGTGCCCATCTACCTAGATAAAGTGTTCAGTATATCTTGGAGATACAGTTTCTTCTTCTTAAATTTTAAATGTTTTACTTTCAGTGGCCAAAGTTTTGCCATAAGTTTAGGGTTCATATCCGACTTCATGGATATCAGTATACACACACACCAGCGACTATGTCATTTAATGTACTTTGTGTCCTGTAATGAAGTGATTTTTATGTAACCTAAAAGAAAGCGAAATTCATCATACTGTAGTTTGAACTGTCAGAATGCCCCAATTTTATGTCAATAGTGATTATTATCAACTGATTATATTATTAAATATGAGCACATCCTGTGTTCACATTTTCCTTTGGTTTATCATGTCCCACAGTTTTTAAATACTATTTTGATACTCTCTCTGACGTCGTAACATACCTTTAGATACCTGAACACCAATAACTAAGTGGATGTTTTAAGAAATATTCTGCTGCAGAATACCAACTCTCCTCTTGGGAACATTTTCATTTATTAGAATCAGTTGAAGATATATATCTTGAATATTAACTGTGAAGCACAAACACTTGGACTTTTAATCAGTTAAACAACAAGACAAATTAAGTTCTAACAACAACTCACCACGTCCTCTTGATTTAGCACCAGGCTTTACTATCCAAACATTACGTACTCCATCCATCTCAAATTGTGGACAATATTTTTTTAACAATTTACAAAGATATTGACAATCTGATGCAAAATATCTTGTAGTTTTAAGCAACTGTGGCATTCTGAAATAGTTTGAAAGTGAAGTGGATTATTTTTTATATTGACGTTAGTGTTTTAAAACTATGACTAGTCTATCATAGAAATCTTATGAACTCAACGTAGGTCTTCTGATTTAGTATTGTATTAGAAAAATTGAAGGTATTCGTTAGTGAGTAATTTGAATTAGGTAAGAAAAATTACGTGGTATTATTTCAATGATGTCATTTTTTACTTAATCGACAATTCACCAATCAACAAAGTAGTTAAATATGTTAGAGAACTCAAGATAGTTATTTTTATAATATATTAATTAGACTGCTGGTAGATACAGTCTACCTCGACGCACGGTATTGGCTAGTTTCAGAGTAGGATGGAAAAGAAGTATGAAGTGACAGATCAAAAGGTGGCTTGAGTCCACGAAGTCGCAGACCGTTGGCTTTACTTATGCTGGCAAGTGCTTTCCATCTTTATCTTCTTTTGGTCTTATGTTCTGTTAGTTCTTCATATACACCTTATCATTCCTCTTTGTTGAACTATATTCTGATAATAGTCTTGTCAATTTGATTTCTTTTTCTAACATGGTATAAGAACCTGAGCTTAAGCACATACATTTCAGCCCTTATGTCGATTACGGATAGGACTGATTAGATTCGTAGGTGAATCACTCAAAGTTATATTAGTAATTCTTGATCTATCACTTCTTAAAATCCGATGAGAAACATCATAACAATTTGTTGACTGTCTTGATGTATATAGAACAATGTAAGGACTGTAATATAACTGTTAGATGTTCAAAATTATTATGCTTTCTAGGAATTACATTGGTTTGAACGTCAAGGCAGATGCATATAGAATGTTTGGAGAAATTAGTGAATATTTGTCACTCACTTTATTATCCGATAATACCATGATAAAAACTTATCCCATGGATATTCAGAAGGAATGGATTGCTATAAAAGTAAATAGACAGATATATTTATGAAAAACTTCTTTAACAGGATGCGTAGAAGTTTAGTAAATTAATTTATACTTATTACTACTAAATAGGATGTTAACTATTGATTATCGCTGTTGCCATAACTTGGTGGTCAAACTTACCTATCATAGTAAATCAGGTATGCTGGAACAATTGCTCCTTTAGATAATTAAATGTTAGACAGGATATTTTAAAAGTAACAAACCTAAGGTCAGGTAGTAATATCATACTACCGACAACCAACAGTTCTAAAATGTTGCCCTGTCACAATAAAAATGAAGAGGCTGGAATAAGTTAGCTTTGAATATGTACATCTGACATTATCTCATTTATTTCCCCAATTCATAAGTACGAAGCTAAAACATCAGAAATCGTTCACAAAAAGACCATGCATAACGGGCGTCAAGCAGTTACCCTTTGGAATTTGAAGTCACACTCCCATCTCGTCAAGAAAATTCCTAACTAAGTTTCTTTTTCAGATACCCCGAGATGAAAGACCTTTTCACAGTGTGAGCAACCAGGAGGTAAAAACTACTCTATTACTTTTAATAAGGTTCAAATATATCGTAAGCGACTGATTAATGCTACTATGACTATAGTAGAAAACTGCTGGATTAATATCGTGATTAACACTGCCGAATAACTATATACGATTTCAATGAAACCAATTTGGTTCATTGTTCTAAATTTAATGCTTCCTTTTGTTAGTATAACGATAGTATATCATCGAAAACTGCAGAGTAGAGTTTTAAAGAAAAGCTTCAATCTGATGTTTCAAGTATATTACTGATGGTTCAATAGTCAAACATTTCATGAACATGGATAATCATGTTGGCGTTTTTTTTTTAAACAGTTGAAACAATACAAACATAATTTATTATATAAAGTTTATGATGAGACTAGTTTAAGCTACTTTAATAATACAATTTTTATTAAAGTAAATTTATCATTCTTCTTTGATTATAGATGTTAACTATTTAACTTATCCATTGTGGTATTCATTTCAATCTTCTTATGTTCCATTATTCAATTAATTGGTGATACGTAGTATTACGATTGTAAACTAACAACAAACAGATATTATGTTGGAAGAAGATTATGTAATGAAACATTGTACTATTTGTAGTGCATGTAATTTGCTTAACAGCTTGTATAGTTAAATAACGATGATTTAAGGGATACTTAAAAGTGAATTGTTTGCATAAATTTTGAAGCGTCACTTAATAAGTTCATGTAAATAAAGATAAAATTGATCCAGTAAGTCAGTAATAACAAAAGAAAAGTTATAGTTTACTTAAAAGACCTTTATGGTTAACGGTTTATTTCGTTACTATAGTAATAAGGCTCTATGCACAAAATGTTTAAAACTATCTTTACATGTAATAACTTTAAAAAAATATATACAATTTCATAATATCGAAGTATTCTAGCAATTCTATTGATTACTATCATATTCCATGACGGCTTCTTATTGATGTGTAAAAATTCAATTAACGACGATCTAATATGGTCAGCAAACCGCTACAGTTTATGTATTTTTTCACACACAAATAACTGTGATGCATATTTGTGATCAACCATTTATGAGTTATCAAACTAGCCTAGATCGCTCACATGTTTTGGCCAGTCTATCGGCCCGTAAATATGCGTGTAATATGAATACATATATATAATCAATGAATTACAGAATGCATACCAAATTATAGAAATGATTATCTTAATGTGAAAGGGAGGACACTTAAAACATTAGGATGCATCACTGGAGCAAAGTAATTTATGGGCTATTTTAATTGATCATTTATTATATAAATGTTAATTGTGAAAAAAAAACATTAGGGGCAAGTAGAATTTATGATCATAAGTGAAAAGATTTTATTGTACGACATCATTTTTGGAATACATACCGCAATAGTGTTGTAACTATAGCATTGTTTTAATGCGTAGTGAATGATAGACATAAACAAGTGACATAGCTACAACGTCGTCAGGGTTTTGGAAACATAGATACCACGTCGTCGAGATTATTATTTTAACAACACTTTAGAAAACAGGATAACTTGGGAGGGAGGGAGGGAGGGATGGGTTATTACTGTTTAGTCCAGTATTGCTTACAACGATTTACTTAATTTGTAAAATGGAATCTAATTTATTGACCAAGCATTAAAACAAGTGATGTAGTCCAACATACATATTGTGTCATGCTAAGACATACGATTTGTTTAGTGAAACTTAGTATCAGAAGAAACTTTCAGATTTCTTAAACATCGTTAGACTCCCCCCTATATATGACTGATAAGTCAAGTATTATGAATTTGACGGTAAGCCACTGGAAACTCACAACTTAAAGTGGTATACAATAGTACGTCACAAAAATTTAATGAGCTTTTCCAATTTATAAATTTGAATAAAGAAAAATGAGAAGTAGTTGCAGAATAAGATGAATTCGTTCATTTCTGGGTTTCTCATCAACTATTTTATGAGCTAGAAGCATTAGTAATTTTTCCATTGTACAATTGGTAGCATCATGCAACTTCTAACTTCTATCTTTATTATCTAAAAACCCTGTTTTCATGCAATTTTAGAATTTTCTAGAATTTTTACAATAGTTAATTAAATACGTCACAGATTGATGCTGGCAGGGTGCACTGAGAGTACTGGACAGCTGCTTCGCCCACCTCAATCCAATTATAATAATCAGCTCCTTAATTACTAACTTCAGGATGTTCTTGAGGGTCTAGCGAGAAGTCTTGACTGGTGGAGTTCAGACTTGTCGTGTGTAAAACAGTTATCACCAGTGACGATGGGCGATCGTCGCGCTATATATCACGAATTGGGAAAAGCGCGAATCCTACAACTGGACGCCGGCCCAGTGGTACAGAGAGTTGGGAGTTCGGTAACTCGAAGCTCCTGGGGCGGGGTCTAGGGTGCGCACTTCTGGGGAGTTCCATACTAGAATAAAACAGCTGTCAAGTGATCCCTGATTTTCAATGGTACCCTATCAACATCTATCTATGACGTATTAAATCAACTAAACTTAATGCTAATTTCCACAAACCATCTCAATGCAATTTTACAATAGTTAACGTGTTATATATACAATTACTTTGAACATATTCTCCCATAACTAATACCTTCCTTCTAATTCTTCATGATTTATAACAGAGGACGGGGGAGGCTTTAATGATTACTGTGTAAACTGATAATGCAGTTAGAAAAATAATTTATACCAGTTACGTAAGGATAAAGGGACGTCCGTTAGGACTATGTATGCACAAGACGATGGAAGATTTTTAGACATTTGGAAAAATTGAGAGGTGCGTTACACAAATTTTTATTTTTCTCCAACCTTGCTTTGCTATGGTCCATGTTAATGGCCAAAGTAGAGTGAGGGTTTGTACAAACTTTTCTGTGTACACAGATCAGGTTTGTGAATAACGTTCGTAAGAGTTTCATCCGTATCCAAAAGACTAGCTTGTAAGCCACGTGGGATCGTTGATAGAACTCAACAAAATATATTTCTAGCTACTTTATCAGTTTACACAATAATCATTACCCCCCCTCTTATAATGATAGTATTTTCACCATTTTGATGTATCTGAGACCTCTCTGACTCCTTTGTAGTTCATTCACTTTACTTATACAGATCTGGTAAGCACATTCGATCCCTTACCGAAATATTTTGTCTATCCTCTTCCTTCATATGATGTAATCAATTAATTTAGTATCGAAATGTTCTTATTCAGTCACTTATAATTTATGACCTCTGATTAATAGTCACTTTTTTCACTTCACTATTTGTTAAACATATGCCATTATCGTTATGGTCACATTAGTACTTATTTTACTCTAATCTGAGACACCATCATCACTTGATTTGTATCGATTTTATTTTTGTTGTAAAGTTTATAAATGGTGGTGTAGTCTTGACGACTAACTAATTTTCCCCCCAGCGCAACTGTTATTTTCATCAAATGTCTTAAACTGATTTTTCCAGCTGTTGCAAAATATACGGTTGGTGAATTTCATTTTCTAATGAAGAAAGAATATGCATTAAAAAAGATTAAGTATTATCATATTAGAATCATTTACATTTAGTTACAAACTGACTAACATAGTCAAATTCATTCAGTCTTCTAAAAGTATTCAAGACAAACAATAACAGTATTTATGTCATGCCTTGCCGAAATTTCGAAGTTTTATCACGTAAATCAATTAGTTTCATTTGAAATCAGTTTTTTTAAGTTATTTCTGTAGACTAAGATTCATTCAGTAATGCCTATATAAAGTACCTGTGTTTCGTAAGTATAGGTGTACTTGTAAATAAAATTGGAGGTGATAGGAGACGGATATTTTATCCATTTCGTGGTAGGAGTTAGGCTGTAGTAAATGCTTGCTGAATGGCTGTTTTAAGTTATAGAATGATTCTTCTAATGGCCAAATTGCCTTTAAACACTAATTTAATGTATAACTTCATACTGACTTCATTTTTTTGGAAGTATTCAAAGCTGTATTGCTTGTATAAGTGACTGGTTGAAGATTTCCTCAAACAGAGAGTTTTCTGTTGCTCTAAATCTATCAAGTTTGTCAACAAAGCATAATTTCCTACTACTATAGTAAAGCGATTTCATAAAGTCACATTTTCAGTCTATTAGAAAAAAGGCTATGAACACTATTGTATTGTCCACTCGATGTACATATACCTACGGTAGGTTCAATTGTCTCCTAGTGGAATTACGAAGAGGAAGCCGGTATTCATTCAGCTAGTGTTTGAACGTAATCGCGTCACTAGGAAAATCATTCAGTAACTTAAAATAGCCATTAGGTAAATATTTTCTTCTGTCAATCTGTTACCATGATATAATGTTATGTTCAATGAGTTAAAAAAATTGGACAAATATCCATCTCGTATCACCTCCAGCTTCATTTACTAGGATAAACTTGCAAGTATATTAGAAGAAGAGAATTATCATCCAGTTTAGATGCATTCTAATTTTAACTTCCTCACAACTTCACCTTCTAAACAGTTCAGTGTAATCTTATGAACAGTTCACTTCTTAATTTACAAGCACTTTTTAATATTATAAACTATCTCAAATCAACAACTTGTATGTAGTTAGTGTGAATTTAACGGCATATACTGAATTCAACGTATTCTCCAAATGATATGGATCTAGTTATAAACAATATTTTAATAGAAACAAACTGTGTAGACATTACTTGATAATGTTCTTGTATATTTTTCCATAAAGTAATAATGATGCATACAATGATTAAACTTATTACTAAATAGAAGGTATTAAAGTAGTATATATGATAAGTAACCTTTTTGAAACAAATGAAATCAGCAAGTGATCAGGTTTACCGGTCATTAAGTAAAATCATATGGTGGTTACATTTTTTTAAATCCCAGTTTTGTTCCTGGCGCAAACATAAAGTTTCGAAGTCAAATCAAAATATTCTTTGAATTATTTCAACACAGAATAATCCATTTCATTTATGTAGGCAGATTTACTTGTGAAATAGATTCAACAATCTATCAAAACTCTTGTGATCGTAATTTATCGTTATTGAAACTATTATAGCAACTGAAAGAAATCTCAACACTTCCAGTTATATTATGTTTGATGTGTTAGGTGACGATGAAAGCCAAACTGGGGACAGATAGTGTTTTGGTTATCAGTATTGAATAATGTAACCCAGTTAATGTTAGTCAAGGTTATCTACAACGTTTTCACTACTCAATGAATAGGTTCTATACAGCTTCGCCTCTCTATAAGTTTTAGTAAGGTAAGAGCAACATTTCTAGCAGAATAATATGAATTCATTTTATTTTATGGTTTTTCATCAGCTGCTTACATCGTTGCATCAGAAAAACTTTAAGAATTTTAAGTTGACATGTAGGTGTGAATCAAGAAGAGGCAAACAATTGCATACGAATTAAAACACTGTAAACACAAATGTTTATTTATGGGCCAGTTATAAGAAAAATGAAACTGAGAACAGCATAGACATAGAGTCTAGACGACAAGAAACATTGGTTATGTAATAATGAAGACACGTCAAAACAGTAATTAACTGAGTAAAGTTTAGATAAAACAGAAGTCTTGTATTACAGATGGATTGTATTGAAAGTGTTGCCTAACCGAATCATAAAATAACTAAAGTCACCATGGAAAAGCAAAGTTTACTACAATTTATTTTTCCACATATAAATTTTAACTTACGTCGTTTTATGGTAGTTACATCATCAAAGCGTAAGAGATTTGTATTCACATGTTTGATAAAGAAATTTTACTGTAGTAGACGGGTAAGCTCGTATTAATATGGCCTTTATTCTGAGATCAATGACTGCTTACTTCATCCTCCTTGAAGTCGAGTTTTATGAAGACAGGTTTCTTCACAACCGTGTCATACTAGGCTTCCGTTGTTTTAATCTTCCCTAACTTTGTTATGAACTTTTGCTGATGACTATTATCATACACACAACGTTTTAATATTACTGATTCATCTTCAGTTCTGTCCCATGTACACAATCTTAGGACAGGATTGAATAGTGTTCTTAGCAGAACTATTTTGTAACTTATTAGATAAAACTATTGAAATTTAAATATTATTCATTCTAAATCTCCTTTCGGTGGATACATCATTGAACTTGACTATCTATCGTACACGAGATACGAGGATCAAGTAAATGAAGCATGTTATCTTGCTCCTTTTTTATGGTAAACTGTCTGTTAAGATTTGTTTTATTGGGAAAATTCAACAAATTGGAAGCATGCTCGTGACTATTAGAGGCCACAAATGCATCATTAACATCCTATATACAATTCTACTTAATTAATCATTGAATTTATCTTTGTTCGTTCTAGGTTGGTAGTAATAATATCTTCTTAGATTGGAACCAGTGAGTTGTCTTATAGTAACTTCAACCAAATGGTGACATAAAGTGTTGATAAATTAAAGTTGTGTTTCTGTAGTATGCATTAACAAGAGTTGTATAAATTGAACTTTAGGTAACGGGTGAATATCACTCTGTTCACACATAATTACCTCAAGACTAGTTGTCTATAGTTTGAAGAATACACTTTATTTTGTTTAAGTGTTAGGAAGCGTCAATTTATCTGATAAATCCACAGTTTCATCCGACATGTTTTCATTGTTTACTACAATTTCCTTAGGAGAAAGTATATATTATATATGGACAACACTGTTACATGTCACCTGAAGAAAGCATATTAAGTAATTCGATTTTAAAATAAACACAAATTATTTTTCATCTGAGATGGTTATTTTTGTGGAGATTGGTTATTTATTTGATTGAATATGTCACAGATTGATGTTGGTAGGGTACCAATGAAAACCAGGGAGCATTGGATAGCTGTTTTGCTCTAGTGTGAAACTCCTCAGCAATGCGCATCCCAGATGCCCCACCAGGCGCTTCAGGTTGACGGCGAAAGCCTAACCATCTGCACCACTGGGTCGGCATCCAATGGTAGAATTTCCACTTCCATTGATTTGTGATATATAGCGTGACGATCATCCATTGTCATTGGTGATAACTGTCTGAAGTGCACATTGCTGAGGAGTTTCACACTAGAGCAAAACATCTGTCCAGTGCTCCCTGGTTTTCACTGGTACCCTGTCAACATCAATCTGTGACATATTCAATCAAACAAATTATTTTTAATGATAAAAATTTTTTCTCTTTCATGAACTAGAAACATACTTTATTTGACTTGTCAAGATCTTCATGAAACTTCATCTTAAGAAAATTCTGACATTGAAAAATAGAAAATTCTATAATTTCATCGGGAATTTGAAAATTTTCAGATAAATCATTTGGTACAAAATCTGAATTAAACAGAAAACAGTAAATAAACTCAATGATACAACTGATTACATAATTCATGTACAAAACAATATACAGATATACGGTCAATAAAGGACTGTTATGAAAAGTTAGATATAACAATATTATGCAATAATAGTGGCTTATTAGAAGGTTGGAAAACATATCTATGATAGACCAGTACACTATGCCCTGGTCTATGTCAGATAACCTTACGGTGTGGTTCTGTTAGTGTAGTGAAGGCTAAAAATGTGTCTTATACAGCATCACTTTAGGATGGTTGTTTGCCAGAAGTATAGACAAGATCAATTCATTCCAAACTGCTTATTTGCATTCTCGGTAATGAGATAACATCTGTTCTGTAAATTCGTAGCAACAGTAGCCTTCGTTGTAACTGGATGTACTATGTTATAATCTAGGTATTGCCCAAATTGCGTTGATTTACAATAGATATTGATTTTTAAAAATTAAACCTCGGAACTGTGTTTAATTTCTAAGTTACTTATTTTTCGAGGTGGTCTTTATCAGCAGAAAAGAGAAGTTAAAGAAACTCGAAAATAGGTCAGGAATATTTTTGGCATTTATTGGAGACCGGACATCATAATGAATTTGACAGCACCAGAATCTTTCATAAAGGTTTTGACACATCAAAGAAAAGTCAACAGCTGAAGTACTTTACATCTGGATTAATTCAGATACTGTTAATAGAAAGGATGGATTGTAGTTATCTGAACCATGATAACTGTTGATTAACAGAATATAATAATACTCTATATAACCAATCAATCAAATATGTCATAACTATAGATGTCAATGACAACAGATGTTTCTATTGTTTAATCAATCTCCATACATTTATCGCCAGTTATTTTTATTTCAGTTCACAATCTATTCAGATGATGGCAATCATATACCGTCGGCATATTTGATGTACGCATATATGTGTTATTAATCATACGTCAAATCGATTCAATTATCCCATTCTATAGCCTAAGGCATAATTTCATCATTACATTTTAAGGCAAATAAATTAAGAATGAATGAATAGACATGTACAAACATGCTTTCATTTGATTATATCTCATTTGACTTATACTTTTTACGGTACGCAAACATTTGTTGCATAGGATATCACTGGACAAGCGCTTACTTGTCGCACCTTATACACATTCGAAAGCTGATTGCCTATATTAGTTAACAGTAAAAACCAGGTCACGAATCTCTTTTTATACATAATTTTGTTATAATGTGTAGATTAGTTTCCAGGTTGGAAGATTGCAGAAATAGTAAACTGTTCTTCAGTATCTTGATGTTTGTTTACAGCCAAAGTGCCATACAATAATACTAGTAACCGTTTCGAGTAGCATTTAGAATTACCTAATACACTGATAAATTTCAGGCTCATGATATGTATTATACTGTTAAACTGTTTAAATATATTAAGTTGACAGTGTCTAAGTTCAAGTTCGAGTGAGTTTACATTATACTTCAATTCAATTACAGCCTGAAAGATATCAAATCCTAATATCCAAATAGTTTAGTTTTTAAAGAAATCATTTGGAGAAAAAGAAAAAAATGACATGTTACTTGTAAACAAAACCCCTTGTAAATAACACAACAATCAGCTTAACAGTTGTTAATAAGTAAAACATTACTCAATCATTCCAACTCACTTATATTCCATAACTTCTTGGAGGAGATTTTAGTATCTAGAAGAGATAAAGTAGTATCTGTAGTTGAATCAGTGAGTGAAAAATTTTCAGTTTCCACAAAAACAGAATCATTTGAATTGTTATTCTCCACAGTTTCATCCACATTCTTTCTATCACAATTAGTTTTCGAATTAAATTGATTTACAACAGGATCTGGCTTTTTAATATCAGGAATAAGCTTTGCAATCATTTTGACAATGGATATACATGCTGTTAATCTAAAATCATCTATACAGTGGAAAAAAACAGTAAAAAGTGTAAATGTTAATTATATGCCTTAACTTGAAACTGTTTAATTTGTAAATTTTGTTAAACATTTTTAATTTCAATCAAGCTTTTCAATTCAGTTGATACCATAGAACTTAGATATTTCAAACTAGTGATTTTGGTAGAGAAATGTAACCACCGTTGTCACTACAACATCAGTGTTAGAAGTTTAAGTATTTAACACTCTTTCGCCGATCTAATTTTGCTACGTTTTATGTAAGTTATTGAGTTCTAGCTTGACAAATAGTGTTGAAATAAGAACATTCCATTTACCACTTTTAGTGAAGGGAGATGCAGAGATCAATAAATTGTGTAGTTCTTTATCATGACCGGAACTTAGTCACACGACTATTGAAAATTGTGAGTCGTTTGACTGCTTTCTTTTCCTACCATAAGACTCGTAAGAAATACTCATTCATGATCTCACCAAGGATGGAACACTAGTTACTCAGGCCTCATGGTGAGCACGTAGTGGTGTGTCAGACGAGTAACTAGATGATAATTGGTTTATAGTCAGTTTTTCCCCAGTTTTTTTTCGAACGTACACCTCAAAACACTAAAATCTCACACTTGTTTTGGATATAAGGTAAGCAGACGGATTATATGAAATTTATAACAAGTTACGATGAACCGATGTATCAAAGCAAGTTTATTCAACGAAGGGATTTCTTTACAACGAATCGATTATCAAGGTGTACAATCGTATTTATATATGTTAAATTATAGGTTAGTGAGTAATTGTAACAATTCTGATTATTTGTCATGTGAAATTTTTCGACACCCTAGTGTTTTAAATAATAAAATATTAATTGAAGGAAGTTGACTTGTGAGGTATGAAAAAATTATGTAATCAATAGGATGGGGACACAAAAACTGTAATTATCATTAGATTAAGGTGAAGATTTATGGACGAAAGTCGAGAAAACTTGGTTAGTGACAAACTATGTGATAATAATAAGATGATAATAATAATAATTGTAGTATTAGTAATAATAATAATAATTAGGTGTCAGCTCAGTGAAACGGATGGTTAGGCGTTCGCCAACCTGAAGCCCCTGAGGAAGGATCTAGGGTGTGCACTACTGAGAAGTCACATACTAGGACAAAACAGCTGTCTAATTCTCTCCGGTTTTCAGTGGTACTCCACCAACATCAATCTGTGATAAATTCAGTCAGCTAAACTTAATACCAATCTTCACAAACCACCTTACTTCAGTAATGATAATTGTTATTATAATAATCGTAAACGTGAGTGGAGGTAGGAATGAGATATGAAGACACAGAAAGTGCAAACAAATAAGTAAATAAATACATAAATAGATCAAATAATTTAAAACTCTTGACTAAAGTCATGGTAAAGAAAACGATTTCACAAATTGCTTTTGTATGCACAACTCGGTCTTAAAATTATGGATCTCTAGAGCTGCTGCAATGTAAAGTAGATTCTTACATAGGCCTCTTGGTTTGTCTGATTGAATTTTATTGACTATCGTGAATGATGAATCTGCGGCTGAATGTCCTGAATCTACTATATATTGTAGGATAAAGGTGAATGATCTGCACTGTCTCTTGCTCATCCATGCTTTCTGGTATGACGAAGGAGCAGCCTTAAAGGATGACCTACATCCCTAGCTCCGCAAGAACAGGTAAACTGGTAAATGCACATTGAGTTGGTCATTGGTGGCAGCTTGTCTTTTAGCCGGAGGCATATAAGGGGACTGATCCTGAGCGTTATACGATGGGTTGCCGTAGGAAAAGTCTTTCTAATCAACCTTTTCAAACGATTTTTAATTAGATCACCTGCAATATTGCCCTTAAATTCTAGATTCATATGTAATTCTTTCTTTAGGACAGTGTGTTTCATCTGTGAGGGCTACTTCTCCTTTATATTCTTCTCGATAAAGCGTGCTGAATATGTGTTTTCTTAAAAAATGTATCTCAGAATGATTAACTCATTATCTATGCAAGTGGATTAGATTATGTTTTCTCACTATTGGTATACTTGAATTGTATTTAGGTGTTGTGGAGATTATTGAATTCAATATCATGAAGTGGTCTGAGTTGGACAACCACTAAAAATCAAGAAGAATCGGATAGCTGTTTCGTTCTAGTATATGACTCGTCAACATTGAACATCCACAACCTCACCAGGGTATCGAGCCCCCTGACTTTCATGCCTCGCGACGAACTTTAAACCACTAGATCACTGAGTCAGATTCTATCGATTGATATTTCTAACTCAGTAAATTCGCGATATATGTAAACGACCTCATTAATTTCCATTAGTGGTTAACTACGTTATTCTATAATTTAGTCAAAGCAATATAGGTTATAAATACGTAATATACTCAATTATTTGTTTTGGGTAATTACATTATATGTACTTCACATATCAGTTGTTCTAGGCCGATGGTATTGTTTTAGTTACATCACACTGCATAACAGATTGATATACACTTACTTTTGGTCAATGTAGGTATGACAGTAATAGAAAGCTGCGAAACATCCTTTGAACCAATCACTTCGTAATAAGTAATTGAAAAGTAATAAGTTACTACACTTGAAGTTGGATTGTGACTGGTAAGCAGAATTCAGGACGCGCGTTTCGTCCTACTTAGGACTCATCGGCTGGATGTACCTGCATCCGAATGTTGATGTTCCCACTAGGATTCGAACCCAGTCCGGTTTGTACCAAACGCCACTGCGTTTGCCTTTAGGTTACTGTGTCCAGGCAGTCACACTTGTGCAACAGGTATATATGTATTTAGAATAAGCCTGTATCTTCCCGTTGATTTATAATGGACTGAAAGTGGTCAGCATTGGGATGAAGGTACATCCAACCGATGAGCCGCAAATAGAATGAAACGCGCGTCTTGGATTCCGCTTGCCAGTCACAAACCAACTTCACATATCACTTGTGTACTGTTGCCATATCGGGGCAATCCGCTCAGGATCCACATATGGCAACAGAGACTGACTAGTTTCAGTCCCTTACAAATCAACGGGAAGATACAAGCTAATTCTAAGTTATTAAACTATTTATAAAACACAGTATATATATATATATTTCTGAAACAACACGTTTTCTGACATAATGAAGGTATTAGATAACTCATTTAAATAATGGTATGCAATCAAACACAGACTATCTCTTTGACACAAAACAACCTATTGAACGAAGATAGAATAAGGTGCAACTAAACATTTTAAAGTTCATACTCATTATTGTATGAAGACAGATTTGTATACAAAAGCGAATTTATAATTAGAACTAGGGAATATTCTAAAAATGAATTCTTCAATGAAATTGGTAATCTTTAGCATCATGAAATATTCGGAACAATCAGTAGTATTGATTATAAAGATTTTCTTAACATAGCTTAACTTTTTAAGAGAAAAATTATTAAGGTATTTAAAGTGATTACACTAAGCAACAGAAAAATACGATGGCCAGTAACTTCTGATATGAAGAATACGTTGACTCAAGTAAAAGGCAATTGTTTCAAACTTCTACAACACTGAATATCAACATTTATTAACCAGCAGTATAGCTGTAAACAATCTAGTGGACAATGTAATATGCTAGCTGGTTAAACATAATCGGTAGTAAACTCTGGACATAGCTTTTGTGCTACTTTATATTTGTCATCAAATAGTACATACATTCTTCTAGAAACTAATTCGCTCCAGATAATTCCATTCCAGGTCATCCAATATGAAGCTTCTATAAGTGAGCTACACAGGACGCATTTGGCCTTCTATAGGATTAATTTGTACATATTAATTATCGAATAGTGACAATATAGTGTTTGTCCGGCCTTGTCGGATGCCGAATGGATTCTAGCGGCCAAGATTACAGATTCGTATTAAAAACGAGTACCGAATAGCATAGAACTTAGTTTCGGGATTTCTTGCTGATTATTTTCAACCACCTAACGTCAGTAATCTGCGTACTCGATGTAGAGTCACTTAGACTAGTGACCACATTACAAATTATTTGATCGAATCTGATCAGCATTAAGTATTACTAGACAAACATCACGCTCATCACGACTCAATGAAAGATCATTGTAGATATTCCAATAGTTTTGCTCGACTTGTCGCTGTCAGACTAATTACAAATAATATCTTCTTCTGTATATCAATTTTGATTGTGAAATATCAAAATATAGTAACCTAAATCAATGTGTTATCATTTCAGATTAATACAACCACTACATTTAACAGATGAAAATGTATTGCTATAATCTACGTCATTAACTAATGCCAACTGGAGAAACAGTAAAAACTGTAAAACATTTGAAGTGTATTTCACCACAGTTTTTTTAATTTGCAAAAGGTACACATACCTAGTATCTCACGCTAAATCTAACTTTAGTCGTTCAGATTTTTTAGAAATATAAGTACCTACTAAGAATAGAAGTGAAATATAGTGATAGACATTTTCAAATTTGTTCACTGTTCAGAATAAAACAATCTACGTCCATTAAATAATCCAGACCTCGAATTAACCATGATGATAATTTCGGCGAAAAAGGTTACATGAATAGACATAAAAGATGCTTATTAGTGTAATCTAATCATCGTGACAACGTATTAACATGACCTTAATCCTCAAAATAAAATTATTTGTAACTAAAGATAATTTTTGACAAAACGATAAATTCATAATAAAAACGACATACTTATAAAAGATTGACGTTCTTCATCTTCACTGATAATAAAACAACGTGGAAAGAAGTAATCAGCATTACAGTCAGCAAACCACCTTATTTGACGCAGTTGTCGACAAAGTCCGACCTAAATTATACCAATGATGTGGTAAATTATTGAATCATTAGATAATTATTTGACAGATACAACACAATTGCTATATGCGCATAATAAACCCAATGAAAATATGTGTTCAAGAAGTTTATGAAAGATCCAGTTATTACGTCATTAGGAAACATTAGCTACAGTTTTTAATAAATTTCAAGGTAAATTGATAGACAATACTGTATTTCTGCATTACAGGAAGATTTCCGTTAGACGGCTAATAAAAACTAAGGAGGACAACTCATTGTTTATAGCACAAAACTCCTCTTGATTGCACATACACTATTTCATTTGGGACTAAACTCACAAACTTCATGCTTCACAGATAGAGCTGTACCCTATAATCATGGTATTTTCATTAAGTAGTTTAGATTTTTAAGATCAGCTATTTTATTGTATGATTAGGGTTTGAAATTCCCGGGGTCGATAAACGGCTGGGTCTTGGATGCGCAACGCTTAGGAGACTAGTAGTGAGAAACAGTTATTCAGTGTTTGTACAAAACAGGTATAATAATTAAAGCAGAATAATATAAATTGATTTTTGTTCCATTAGTTCCCATTAGTCATATTACAACTGTAATATTTTATTGAATTGTAACACGGTTATAACTAACTGCATGAAATGTTTAATGTTTCCTGGTTTTCAGTGGTTGTCTGAAAAAACGACAAAATAACAAACTTCTCTACAGTCATCCGCACCCAAGAATATTAGTTGAGCTCAAAAATTCCAGCATTATATGTCTATATTATCCCAGTTATTACGCACCTCCACAAAATTCAGGTTTCATAACGTCCTAACTCAGAATGTATATGACTCGCTAGTTAATGCATATTACTTAAATCAAGATATTATCCATGGATTGGTTTTCTAAAAGTATTCAGAACTTCACAATTATGTAAGCGATTCTCTGGGAATGTCTTAGAGTTTGAATGTTGTTTCACTATGAGCAAAATAATAACTTCGGAATCATTAGATAGCCTTGAACAGATAGTGAGTCCTTATTTGGGACCTCTCAGTAATGTAAGCCAATGTTATCATAAAAGATTTTATATAGACTGTTCATGTTTCATAGTAAGTAGAATACTATTTAGTTAATTATTTATAAACTAACTTCTAACGTATTTAACTTCGGTCGTTTGATGACTAAAATCAATTAACATCTAAAATCTAGCATCTCGTATCTCCATAAAATGATGACTTCTTCCTAAAATAATATTCATAGAAGGCACAATAATAAGCAATCACATGATAGAACGAAGCAACTATACAATTCACTTTGGATTAGCGTAATGCTTCATCCAGCTACAGCTGGTTGAACGAATATCATCTTGAATATATCAAGTAGTGTAACAAAATGATTCATTGCTAAGTTTGAAGTACAAGTAAATAAATTATTCGTTTTCATTTTAATTTAACGCTGTTTGAATTACACTTAATAAAGTGAGTAGAGATATCTGATTAGATAGTTGTAAAATCTTAAACTATGTGTTAAATGAAATAGGTTTTGTACTAATTAGCTTTACAGCAGTAATTAGTAGTTTCATGGTATTCATTTTCTACAACATCCATGTCATAGGAACAAATCGGTAATTTGTTTGTCTATTGAACACTTTAACCAGATATTCACTTAATCAAGATCAAAACGAGTAGTTCACTTTAAACATTGAATTTTAAACAAAATGTAAGTATTTGAAAATGATATCATGAATTGGTCTGAGTTAGACAACCACTCAATGTTAAGGAACACTGGATAGATGTTTCTTCCTAGTGTGGGACTCTTCGGCAGTGCGAAGCTAGGACCCTACCGAGGAATCGATCCAAGAACCTTCAGGTTTCATGGTGAAGGTTTAACCATTTCGTGATACCACAACATCCAGTTACATTATACACAAGCCATTGAAAAAATCTCGTTATTATTACATTTAATTAAAGGTTATAGCTACCAAAATAACTAAAAGATTTCTAGAAAAATAAATTCGATAGAAAAGAATGAAATAAATTGTTCATTTACAATAAACAAAGTTCCATATTGTTCCTTCAATAGATAAAGAAAACAGGGTGTGTCAGGAATGAATACTCTGATCTTTATCATGATCTTTTGAAGCAACTATTGTTTCACTTCCTTTTCAACTCTTTTACAATTCTTGCAAAGCTTCCTTTTCCATTGTTTAATTCAAAACATTGTTTACTGATTCAATCTTTGTCAATTTTGAAATATGGTCAAGAAGTGCAATCTTTGTACTTCATGTCCAATACCGTCCAAGTACCTAGAAATTATACTGTTAAAAATATGCTACCTATTTTAGTCTCGGATTTGAAATAAGGGTTCTCAGAAATACGAGTATTAGTTCTTCTATGTTATTCTAGTGTATGACGCATATTGGTAGACACAGTTCAAGATAACAGGTGAGAATTTTTCTACACCTGACTATGTCAGTGGTAACGCGTCTTGTAAATTGAATATCACGAATTGACTGAATTAGAAATACCAACCGTTAGAAGCCGACTCAGTGGTCCAATGGTAAAGCGTTCGTCGCGGAGCCAGAGGGTCATGGGTTCGATCCCCGATGGGGTCGTGGATGCGCACTGCTGAGTCGTTTCATACTAGGACGAAACAGCTGTCCAGTGCTTCCAGGTGACCAATGGTTGTCTGATTCACATCAATTCGTGATGTTGAAATTGGATAGGTTCCTTTCCAGCATGATCCTCAGTCTCTAATCAATAATTCTATATACGTAATCACCCATTTATCCAACAGTGATATAGTCCGTTCTTATCAACGACCTCAATAATTTTACTGATTTATTCCCCTATCTTAGCTTTTATCTCCTACAGAATTTTCTCTTATGTATTACATAACTACAGTATCCATTTCCAATTTTCTGTAAAAATATTCTCTTGTCTATGACTATTTCAATTCTTTCTTTTGGAATATCAATATATTTCTACTATAAATAATTTCTCCAAATTCTTCCACACAATTATTATTGTTCATTATTCCATATTTATGTCAACTACAAACATCTTGATATAACTTATTGTGCTTTTTATTGATTAACACAATTACTTTTAGGTTGTAGAACAACTGGAGAGAAAGATGCATAATAAGTAAATTTATGTTAATCAAGAACTATCCAATATCTTACATTATTCATACTTATAATTGGAAAGAACTGTGAACGATGTCAGATTTTTAATGTTGTAAGCATAGCAACATGTGATATCAGTCTTCTACTACTACATTTGTGTTTCTATGTCAACCCTAATCTTTTTCTTCTAGAATACTCATTTGATTAACCTATAAACAATCATGTGTAAATGATTTTTAATTAATACACAATTATTATCTGTCACTAATCTTCGCCGACAATATGAAGCCCAACGTTAATTAGGACTTATCTGTATGTCTGCCTGTTAATATGACTGTTTAAATGTTGTAAGCAGCTAATGAGGGCCGATGAAATAAATGAGTTCATATTATTCTGCAATGATCTACTTTACTAAGATATATATGGCACTAACGCTAGATGAAATTAAAAAAATGGAAACTGTTGAACGATCAAACCTAGTGCCTGGTAACAAACATCTATAAATAATCAAAAGTTTTGCATCAAGGACTAAAGTTAAGCAAATAATTATTGAAAATTAGGAAGCATTAAACATTTGTTTCACGTTAATATGAAACTGACCGACCCTATTAAGGTTGGTATCGACGCACTTTAGGATTTTCAGCAAGTTTAAAATGTAAGCCACAGAGTTGGTTTGAAATTGTTTACATTGTTAACCATAATTGATTTGTTGTATAGCACAACCAACAACCTTTGACAATGAATGGAAACTGCTTCAAATACTATATAGCTAAACTCCACTCCTATTTAGAACTCTTGGGAATACGACCGGATGTTATTCAGTAACATGCTGATGATGATTGCACAGTTGAGCAGTACTCAACTTCAGTGAAGTTAAAAATACAAACTAGTAGTCTATGTATTAATTGGAAAACCAATATTCAAGAGTCTAAACAACACTGAGAAGTAATAAAGATTTGTTATTACCTTCGTTGTAAACGGTGCACCACTATGATGATTAATCATTTGATCTTTGTGTAGATTATTAAAATCGACTTGACTTTTACGTAATGACCAAATAAATCTTGGCAGCTCTGAACGAACCATGCGCGACTAAAACAATATAATAAAGTATATTTCAGGAATGTTGTTATATTTCATGACATGGTTAAAAGTAGGAACAAGTACAGTTAGTCAAACTTTGTTGTCGTAATATCAAAAGCCAGTAATATAACTTGAATATACGTAACAATAACGTCACAGACACCCTTGTTAATACAAATCGTTTTACCACTAAGCAAACAGTAAACCCATAAAAGGGAATCGTCTTAAACAAATTTACCAATTTTATTTGGACGCCTGCTCATTGATATTAATAGTTAAGAGTCCATTGCAAATCAAAAGAGTCTTGGGCTTGATTTCCTGGTAGAATCGTGAGTACCTACTGCCGAGGAGTCTCACACTATAACAAAACAACTGTCAAGTGTTCTCTATCTACAGTGATACACAAACGAGTTCAATCTGTGACGACTATATAGATGAAAATTTAATTTAATTTAATGTGAAACAAACACTTACCAACATTCCATAATATCCATTCTCTTCTTCCCATGGTTGAATGCGTTGTTTTTCTAACACCAGTTGTTATGTTGTATTAAAATGAATAATAAAAAAAGAACTAATTAACAGTCATTTATTCAGTCACTAGTTTTTATTAGTATAGATGATTCGTTGATAATGTTGGATTTGGTCATTTACGCCATGATCTAACTTATGATGAATATCTTCATAAAAAACAAGAAGACACTCAGAAATCCTTTTATGCTAGTTTGATACTACCTAACAGTGTGTATTCACGACATTGTCGAGGATCAAAACCTAGGCTTTCAGGCGTATCAGCAAGTAAGCACTAGTAACTTAGAGGGGTATTTTTAGGATTTTAACAAAAATTCTTGATTATTAAAGCAAGAATATTTTGGTTGAGAGACAATTATCCTCTTATGACAATGGATAATAGTCATCCAATATCTTGAGTTGATGAAAGCTTGGAGTGAGAATTATAAGTCAAAAACTCAATAGTGTAAAGTCTGAGTACTCACCACGAAGTTTGAATATCTTTGGACTCCATCTCTACTGAAGTATGAGTATTGCTCACTATTTGGACACAATAACTGTCTAGTGCTTCCTAAATTTCACTGGTTGTATAAATATGGTCAGTCTATGATGGAAATTACAGTAATATTCTTTCATTAAACAAAAATGCATAACATTGACAATAAGTTAGACCCCAATCCAACTTGAGGTGTTCATCGACATACAGAGTTTTATAAGACTTATTATAATAGAGGTATAATTCAAAGGTGCATTCTTAAATTAGTTCATTAGTACGATACTTAGATTTTTTTAAACAAACCTATAATTCTAAGGTAAGTACATATCAAAAATTACTATATTAAGTGTTTATTAACCTATTGAATCTATTCAAAAGATCAGATATTCTGTTGTTTCACAACAAAATACCCTGTTATCTGCACGTTTTAAACGTTATAAATATATCAGTACCGTTAACTTTGCAATATCTTAGATTTACTCAATATCCTAAAACGGCGTACTGTTAGTAGTTCTAAACTGGTGTAAAAACGATCTCTAGTTCTGGTTGCGTTATATTCTTTATCCAGTTGATTTCAATTAATAACAAGTAGACAACTTCGCAATAACCAAATTAATGTACAATAATTAGTGAAGGGTGATAATTCCCTATTGTTGTTATTTAAAGGTGTAATCGATCAATACCTTCATATACATTGAAAAGTTATCCTTTGTCTTGGATGAATGAATAACCAATCGGCGTTCGAAGAGATAAGCACTGAGTCTAAATCTCAATATGTGTAACAACACTGAAATGCGGTAATATCCAGTTGACAAATCCAAAGTAGAACAAAACTTGAGTTTCGAATTTCAAGGTTAGTCATATACTAAATATCCATGTGTATAGATGGTATATATCTAATTTTTGCTTGTTGAATCGCTACTTTCAATTGAATTCTGTATGTTAATCTATTAGATTTATAAGTATTTCAACTTAATTTCAGTTTTTATATTGAATTTACATCAATCACATTTTAGTATATAAACTTCTTTAATCGTTTGGGCAAAATATTCACTAGTCTAATCTACTAATAAGATTACTTAATTTATACAATGGTTTATGATTTTATATAAATAACATGTAAAATAAGATAACTATGTATAATATAAAAGTGTTTATGAATTCATGCCTCATTTATCGTAATACTACATACCTTCATTCGCCACAGCAGTCATATCATCATCAGAATCACCATCTTCAGAATCTTCTAATGTTGTTGTATCATTCAAAAATGAATTCTGTGCATTTTTTGTATTATTTATCAATCTCATTGATTTGTTTGTACCCTGTGTTAATTGTCCAAACGATCCAATGTTAACATCAAACTTTTCAATCCATCCACGAGTTCTTAATGCTTTTCTGATCCGATTATAAGGACCAAGAACAGAAAATATTTTCCGACTCTGTTTGATTTATAATAGAAATTTAATGAAATAACATATAATCTTTATCTTACATATTAAGTAGAAGTTTGTTATTTAAGAAAATGTGAACTGTGAACCTTGAAAGTTATTCATGAACATTTCTGTTCAGTAAAATTTTTAATCTGATCATTTCACTAAGAAATAAACATAATACAATACTGATAGATTAATAAATTATAGCATTGATTGAGGAATTCCTCTCTATGCATTATGAGCTTAGTACTGAATAAAAAATAAACGATACGACCTAAATATTTGCTTAGATTACCTTAATGTTCACTTCGACTAGCATTAATCCCCAATATTTTCAGTGTTTAGTTGGTGTGTAATATCAAACACTTTTGGTTAGTTTTCATTTTTTTTTATTGCTGTAACGTTAGATTTTACTGATTAATTTTTTATCAGTCATAACTATAACTTACTAGTCCTATCCAGAACTATTTGAAATGAGTATGTTTAGACGGAAATGTCAGATGCATTCAAAAATGCTGTAAAATGAAGATCATTGAATTAAGTCACTGATAGAAAACTATACTCTGATATGCTAGAATTACTCAATAAATAAACAGAAAAATGGATGGAAGCGTTGAGTACAATTCATCTTTAGAACACTAGAAACGTTATAGATAAATAAAGTCTTCAATTTTACCAATACATTTCTGATATCACGAATTAGTCTGAATCTGACAACCACTGATCACCTGGAAGCATTCGTATGTATGTGTATGTACAATCAATATAGAACCTAGCACATGTGCGCATCGGTTTAAGTTACCATACCACAATGGCACCGCAAGATTAACACCACCACCATTAGTAGAAGTTACTTCAATAAAATAAAATAATAATAGTAACATGGAGTGTGAACATATAGAATATGGTTCAGGAAGCGTAGAAAGAAAGTTATGGAATAATTTAAAGCTCATGATTTAAGGGAGAACAGTGAATGAATACATCTGCGCCATTGTGACCGATTCTGGGCCATGTAACACAGTGTTTCTAGCCACTGGTTACGGTAATCGCAAAGACCCCATCCAGGTAATCTGCAGCTACCGACACGACTTAAACCGGTAGTCAGTGACTTCATGGACTGATGCCATGTTTTAGTTTGGCCACCCCTAACTCTCTTCCATCCTATTCCTATATCAGCCAGCATTGGGCGTCGAGGAAGACGGTGGTTGGGCATACGCACCACATGTCCCAACCACCTCAGTCGATGAAGATACACAACCTCATCGACCGATTTACCACATTTGCCTAACACCCGTCGTCTAATCTTGTTATTACTTACTCGGTGATCCCAGTTAACGCAAGCGATGTTTCGTAGACATCGATGGTCAAAAACTAATAACCGTCGAATGTCATCTACCCATAATGGCCACGTCTCACACCCATACAGTAAGACAGAGCGAACTGTTGCGCAGTACACTCTCCCTTTCATTGGGAGACGAATATCTCGTCTACGCCATAGGTGACGTAAGTTGGCAAAAGCCAAACGAGCTTTTTGAATTCGTACTGAGATTTCGTCAGAGACTAACCCATTAGGGCTAATCAGACTTCCAAGATAAGTGAAGTGGTCGACGTGCTCAACTATTTCACTCCCTATCTTTAGTTCAGGTGTTGACGAAAACCAGTCCTGGAGCAATAGTTAGCATTTAAAGAGGGAGAAACGCATTCCGAAAATGCTTGCATTCGAGCTTATTGCTGTTAAAAGTTTCTGCATCGTATCAGCGTCTTCGCCAAACAGGACTATATCATCAGCATATTCTAAGTCAATAAGTGGATCTCCTGGCAGGAGATCAATTCCTGAAAAGTCAGAAGATGAAAGTGTAATTTCCAACAGTATGTCAACTATGAAATTAAACAAAAATGG
This sequence comes from Schistosoma mekongi, assembly GCA_034768735.1. Lineage (NCBI taxonomy): Eukaryota > Metazoa > Platyhelminthes > Trematoda > Strigeidida > Schistosomatidae > Schistosoma > Schistosoma mekongi. The sequence continues at coordinate 29,644,560 of CM068308.1, forward strand.
GGAAAGTGGGCAGCCTTGATGGACACCACTTGAGCTTACGAGTTCAGATGACAGTTCGCCATATGCTCTGACACGACTAATAGTGTTTGAGTAAAGAGCTTTAACAAGTTTTATGCACTTTTGGGGAACGCCTTTCAATGAAAGACACTGTCATAGAACTTCACGGTCTACAGAGTCGAATTCCGCCTTTAACTCAAGGAAAACCACTATTGTCGGCCGCCGAAAAGTATGTCTGTGTTCTAAGATCTGACGAACGGTGAATATCTGGTATATACAACCGCGACCAGGTCTGAAACCAGCCTGATTTTCTCGTATTTACAGATCGCGAGTTGCAGTTAAGCGTCTGATAATTATAGAAGCCAGTATTTTAGACACTATATTAGTCAAAGCATTGGACAGCTATTTCGTCTTAGTATGGGACTCTTCAACAGTACGCCTCCACTATCCCATCGAGGATCGAACTTAGGACCCTCCGGCTCCGCAGCGAACGCCTTACCACTGGATCACTGAGTTGGCTCCTAGTGGTTGATATTTCCAGTTCAATCAATTCGTTATACGTTTGCGCGACCTCTTCCATGCCATTAGTGGGTGACTGCCAATACAATCATACTTGACAGTAACTTCTTAGTAGTGATGTATTCTAGGAAAATCCTTAATCTTAAAAGTGGAAAAACAATTGATTCTAAATCTTTGTTCATCTTTTCAATGTGTTTATTTCTCTATACGACAAAACAAAAAAAAAAGATGAAAGATGTTACTGAGAAACAAATTTCCACTTAAATTAGTTATTACAGGGCCCTTGATGTCCGCCATTCTTATTTTCAAATGATGTATATTATCCTGTCAAGCGCCAAAAGCTTCACAGTTTAAATGGCCGATTTATAAGGGTACCCTAGAAATGTATAAATACTAACTTATTTTGACATGTTTCATTGTTGAATGGGGCAGAAAATATTCCTTTTTGTTTATTTTGTCTTCTCAGTGATTATGGAGGTGGTGGAGTTAGCTATTAGAGGGGGATATTGAGAGTTCTCTTAATGAGTATTCGGTTAAGTTCATTATATGCATTAATTATTGATTCATTACATGTATATAATTAAAACTGCCATGTCAGAACCAGGTCATAGTACATATGCATCCATTCTTATATTCGTAGTGAATTATTTAGCATATTGTTAACTTACTGTTCCTTATCAAATTGCCTTTTAAAAACTCATTTCTTGTTTTCGTTTGTGTTTACTTCCTGTATAACATGGTGACTTGGATAAGTTTTACAGTACAAAAGGTATCAAGATGAATGTTCACAAACTATATATCTCTGTGAGCTTCACTGTGGTAGCCTTAATGTTAATTTGAAACTTGTCATTACCAGTAATTAAAAGAACTAAACATTAAGTAAGTATTGTATGATATAGAGTTGCATATCTTAGACAATAACAACCAGAGGTTGGTCATAACATTGTCAACATTCACTAGGTGTGTTGCATCCACCAGTTTCGGTCATTATGTCTTTCGTTTGACGAGTGAGTTTTATATATTTGAGCCTAGCTTTCATCAAAAATTTTATTTTAAGCGTGCTATGTTACTCACAGCTGTTGACTATGAACAGGTCAGTATAGTAAAAACTGACACATTGGTTAAAAACAGTAAAAATATGATGAAAGTTAATACTCCAAATGATGGATTCAATGAAAATTACACTTAGATATGTGACATTCACTCAGAAAGTTGAAAACTAACCAAAAGCGCCAGATACAACACGCACACTCAATACCAAAAATGCAACGGATTACTAGGGTCAAATAACAATCTTACCTTTATTGCTTCATCAACTTCATCTTTAGCTGCTTTTAATCGTTCTGTTGATAGTAGGTGGCAACGTTTTTCAACTGTATTATTAAATTCTATACCATTATTGTAACGTTCAGTTTTGATTCGTCGTAATAATTTGTTTTGATGATCATTAATAATAGAAAAGGATGGTAGTTTTGAATTTATATTTCGTGAAGCTTCTTTAATTAATCCATTCTTCTTAGATATAGTTTTATCGATATTTTCTACAATTTTTGGTGAATCACTTCTAGGTATTTTAGATTTTTGTAGGCTTGAACAGTTGGTAGTATCTAATAGAGACTCATCATTTGGACAATCTGATAAATTCTCATTTTCATATGGACTTGATTCATTCGAAAATGAATGACTTTGATTTATTTCATTGTCAATCTTGATGACATTCATCAACTTATGCTGTTCATTACTATGAACTGTTAAAGACTGAGTTGATAAATTATGATTTACAACTGATGGTTGAGGATCTGTAAATAAAGTAGAAAAAACTCACGAAAATGATTACTGATTTGACCTAGAATAATTGTAATCGACTTTGTAACAATTAAAGCTGTAACTTGGTGGCAAATAGTTCACCTTTCAACCAACAGGGTTACAAGTTAACTTCTTGCTCCACCTAATGTGGTATCGTAAACCAAGTTATGTTATCACTCGAGAAAACTTAGGTTCTAGCTCATAGTCAAACGCTTAAACCTGTACTTGGTGAGTTTGTAATAAGAAAATCTTCATACAGTTAAGTTTAAATCATTTATGATTTTGTTAAATTATTTAGCTGTTCATTATCTCAGGAAATATTTTCAAATGAAATTATTTTTCTGAGTACCTACTAATAAATAACTTTAACTTAGAATATAGTCGTAATTTACTCGCTTTATTAGCATTAGCCAAATGGAAAAGACACTTCAGTGATACATTTACCACATCAGTCGAACGGATAACAAATGAACTCGATACAGTAAACTTTTAATGTGTAACTATCCAGCAGGAATGGAATTAGTTATCAAAATTTTTCTTTGTGACTGACAAACGGTACTTAATGTAATACATAGTAACAGTAATCCCAGTTATATTCCTTCATTAAAGTTATAATCTAATTAATCTGACTGTGAACTGATAAATGCCTTATGAAAAATAACTGAGGAGAATTAGTCATATGTGTTTTTCTTACGAACAAATTAGTGATTCCTATACTTACCCTGCCCTCCACATGAACAAACTTTGTTTGTCGAGTTTCTGAAAACAATCAAATACTGTTTCGATTTGCCTTACAACTCCAAAGTTAAAACCATTAGTTTTACGTCGAAACATCCCTCGAGCTCAGAAACACAAAAGGGAAGTTAAACATTGATTAATATAATGAATGTTTATGGTCCAGCACAACACTCTTATGTCATACTATAGTAAAATACATTATCATAATGATAAACAGAACTCCCAAAATTTTACTATCTTACCGACCGACTGCATGAAAAACAAAGTTTACAATTTGGGATGTCTATTTTCACGTGATTCATCATAACTTTCCAGAATCCTACCACATAGGGACTTTTCTGTACACAATGTTATGAAACGACAATACTGGCGCTATCCAGGACTTACATTTAATCTTATTTGAAACTCACCAACGTACCGTCTTCGATTTCTAGTACTGATGCTCATATCTGACTCTAACCAGGTATATGACGCTTTAACGGTATTAAATTCCATCATTAGCCTCAATCAAAATATACTAAAATGTGTAACTAACTACAACATAGTAGACTTCCACAATGAATGTACGTTCCAGTAAAGACTGGGCAAACGGAGGTTGGCTATGGTGGTGACAATTCCACTGGTGTCACCACGTTAAAACACCGGCTTAAGTATCTTGGTCATGTTTTATGCACGTCATCTCAGCAGCTCAATAACGTAGATTATTTGTTGACGCTAGGGCAGGCTGGAAAAGTAGAGGTGGTCAGTTTATAACATGGTGTTGAGGAGTGAATAAAAACTGTACATAACTGAAATCTATCGGTCCTTCCCAGCTTTCTGGTTGGGGTTCTAGAGATAGTGCAAACCAGCGGCTATCTTGCTGCAGTTTCTTGCTACAATCTTCATAAAAATACGATGAATTCTCTTAATTGGAATGGAGTCTTCATGTTTTCGTTTCTAACCGTACTGTATCTCCTGCTCTGAAAATCTCTGGTTGTCGTATTAAACCTTACATTGTTTCTTATTTGCCCTCTTTCCCCATTTTCATTACAACATTATCTTTATATTTATGTAACGTATAGGTATTTTTTATGCCAATTTTTTTTACCATGCTTTGTGCTTAATTGAAATAATGATAAATAAAAATGTAGCCTATAATATAACAATCTGAAAACTCAAACCCGTACACCCATTACCAATATATTTTAAATGATATCACCGTGTATGTTATGATAAATCAGCACAAAAATGAGTTGTTGTTCCTACTCATTTTAACATAGTTAGTTTTTCCCTTGTTATGGAATCATCAATGGCTATCAGAGTTATTCTTTGAGGATAGCCCACATTACAAAGCAATATAAGCTAAATATAAACACTGAAAACCAAGTAAACTTTTCTAGGTGTTTTTTTATGTTTGTTAATTAGTTGACTTTTATTAAGGTGAGACTTTAGGTTAGTAACAGTTTTTTTGAATGATTTTTGAAAATTAAAAGGATTTAAGTTGATTGGATTGATAATTTACAGGGACCTGTTCTTTAGATAACTAAATCTGCATTAATCTCATAATAAAGTTTTGAATATGACATAATACAATTAGAAGCATCTACAGTGAAATGAATATACTTTCAAGGGAAATTTGAAATACATCTCTTTTTGAATAAAAAAGTTGTAATTCTATGTATGAACATTCAAATTTAATTTGCGTTGTTTTACTCACTCGATATGTTATCCTTTTCAGCTAAATTTGTATTTTCTGCTTTACAATACTCAGCATTTTCAAAATTATCATTCCTATTTACATCATATGGTTCGTAAATAACATTAACTCTTGATTGAATATTGGTAACCAGTTGAGTTTGTTTTTTCCGAAATAAGATTCTCATAAGACCATTAATTAAGATTATGGTAAAATGTTATTTTTATAATAAACGAACGCTGATTCAGAATGGGATTAATCTGAAATAAAATAAAGTATGCAAATTTATTGTTTGTGTATATTACTGAATATACATGAAAATGCTAAAATATACAACCAAACAATCAATCAATGCCTGTTACCCCATGTGGAGCATAGGCTACTGACCAGCATTTTCCAACCAACTCTTTCTAAGGCCTTCCTTTCCAGATCTTCCTAAGTGCTGTTCATTTATTCTTGTCTATCTCCAATTCCCGACACAATGTGCCCTTAGGCTTTCCTCTTTTCCTTCAGCCTTCAGGATTCCAAGTTAGTGCTTGTCTTGTGATACAGTTTGATGATTTCCTCAATGTGTGTCCAACCACCCCCCAGCGTCCCTTCGTAATTTCTCCATTGGTTGGAAGTCAATTTATTCTATGCCACAGAAGGTTGTTCTTGATGGTATCTCGTCAACGGATCCGAAGTATCTTACGCTGACAGTTGTTCATAGATACTTGTATCTTTTGGATGATGATTTTCGTAGTTCCCAATATAAGTTTCAGCTCCATACAACAGAACTGTCTTCACATTTGTATTGGTAGTGTTGACTTTAATGTTAATTAACAGTTGCTTTGAGTCCCAGATGTTTTTAGTAGCAGAAATGCTGCCCTTGCCTTTCCAATCTACGCCTTCACATTTACACCAGAGCCCCCTTGTCTATCGATGATGCTGCTCAGGCATGTAAACTTTGTCACATCTTCCAGAATTTCTCCGTCAAGTGTAATTGGGTTAATGTTCCTTGTTTTGTATTATGGGATCTTGCATTTCCCTTTATGCATGTAGAGGCCTACTGTTGGCTGCCGAGGCTGCTACTAGACTATCCGTCTTCAGATGCATATGTTGCTGTGTGTGGGATAGAAAACCCAGTTAGATCACCTACAGAGTCCAAGTCATCTAGTTGCATCCACGTTGTCCATTGTATTCCTAGATCGCCTTAAAATGTTACAGTTTTCATGATCCAGTCAACCACCAACAGGAAGAGGAAGCGCGAGAGTAAGCAGCCCTATCTGATACCGGTTTTCACCTCGAATGTGTCTGTGGGCTGACCTCCATGTACGATTTTACAGTGTAGTCCGTCATAAGGATTTCGTATGATATTGACTATCTTACCAGTCATGCCATAATGTTCTCCTATCCAAGCTGTCGAATGCTTTCTTGTAGTCAAGGAAATTGATGTAAATTAGTGAATTCCATCCAATCGATTGTTCAATAATGAGCCGTAGAGTCACGATTTGGTCGGCACACGATCGGTCCTTACGGAATCCGATCTGTTGATCTCGAAGTTGGCGTCTACGGGATCGCTCATCCGGTTCAATAACATTATTTGAAGACCTTACCTGGTACTAAAATTAGAGTGATGCCGCTGCAGTTCTTGCAATTGTTAAGATCTTCTTTCTTTGGCATCTTTATGAGGCGTTTTTCTTTCCAGTTTGTTGGCATTTAATCTTCCTCCCAAATCTTTCTAAAGAGAATGTGGAGTATCTTCTCAGTTGCTTCTATATCTGACTTCAGTGCCTCAGTTGGTATGTTGTCTGGCCCTGCTGATTTGCCACTCTTGATTTGTCGGATGGCCATTTTGACTTCTTTAACTATTGGTGGGTAGGTGTTTATAGGGAGATCCGTGGCTGTTGATTTGATGGATAGAGGGTTCAGTGGGGGGTGGTCTATCCAAGAGTTCTTCGAAGTGTTCTACTCACCTGTTACGTTGTTCTTGTATTTCAGTGATTGGTTTGCCAGCCTTGTTCTTTTTTGGCCGTTCTAGCTTTCTGAATTTCCCAGCTAGCTTCTTTGTTGTATCGTGTGGGTGTCCCATGTTTCCTTCACTTGCAGTTATCTACGCCGTCATTGCTAGGTCCTACACATGTTACTATTTATCCGGCCTGATACTCCTCTCCACTTACTTGTTGACTTCGGTGTATTCGGCCTGTGCCTTGGCTTTCCCTGCTCTTGTTCGGCTGTTATTAATTGCTATCTTCTTGCCCCTCTTTTCTTCGATTTTATCAAGAGTGCCGACAGAAATCCATTCTTTGTGGTGGTGCTCCTTGCTACCCAAAACCTCCTGACTTGTTGTAATTATTATTTCCCTAATCTCATCCCAGTTGTCCTCCGTGTTAGTTCCATCTTAATCTAGTAGATCGTGAAGTACCTGGAACTAATTGTTCAGAGTTATTTTGAATTCGCTGAGTTTGTTAGTATCCCGAATAAAGGCTGTGTTAAACTTTTGTAATACTGCTGCTCCAGTTATCCCGTACTTCTTCAACTACAGTTTAATTTTAGCCACCGGCAGATGATGACCTGAAGTTATGTCAGATCTTCTTACGTCTTCCATGGTCCTTCTGAACTTCTTATTGGTGCAGATGTGGTAGATTTGGTTCTTCGTAATGTGGTTCGATGAAACCAATGTAACTTTGTTCATGCGTTTGTGTTAGAATATGGTGCCACCTATAATCATTTTGATGGCAAATAAGTTTGCAAACCTCTCACTGTTCTCGTCCCTTTCTCCTAGTTCATGACGTCCCATGATGTCTTCATATCTGGTGTTGTCCATCCCAACCTTGGCGTTTAGGTCTCCCATCAGAATGGTCAGGTCCTTAGCTGAGCACTTCTGATGATTGATTGTAGCTTCACATAGAGCTAGTCATTGTCATCTTCGTGGCTGTCATTGGTGGGTGCATAGCACTGGACTAAATGCATTGTAATCCATCTCTTCTTTGTCTTGAGGGATGCTTTGATGATCCTAGGTCCATGAGGTTTCCATCCCATAACAGCCTTCTATGCTTCTGGAGACAGCATTAATGGTACTTCTTGTGTGTATAAGGTATTTTCTCCTTTGTGACCGGAGTATAAAAGTACTTCTCCTGAGGATATTCCTTGTTGTCCAGCTAGTAACCAATGGGTATTGCTTATTCTGTGTATCTTCAGGTTGTATCTTTTCATTTATTCAGCTATTTGAACGCTTTTTCAGATCTCTTATATTATGTGAACATTCCATGTACCTACATTAATTGTTGTTTTGGTAGCCAGAAGACGCATCGGCCTCGAGGCTTCCGAAGAAACTCGGCTTTCACCATGAGGTGTCATAACTCTTCAAAATAGAGACCCTCCAACTCCCTGGGGAAAGTTAAGATGGTTAGAATGGTTTGTATGGTTAGCTTTTATTGCGGGATGGGGTTGCTAACCCCATGCCCAAGCCTTCTCTTTAAGTGACTTGGGACAGGTAGCAACCCTAGGGAGAATCTAGGGTAGAGTTTACTAAAATACTGAACATTATCACTATCATCAAACAAAGTAACCCGTTCTGCAAATACCAGAAAATTTTAAAAAATTTGATAAACCGTTACGTTTACTGTGTATAAATGTTTGAGATTTGCTATATTATTTGACAGTAACAAGTAATGTAAAAGTAAGTGCGTAATGTCTCTTACTGTACTACAAACTGAAATGTTTCACTATTCAGCCAGTCAAAAGTTTCATATGCACAAATATTTTTGACATATTCTAAAGTGCTACAATGCAACGTTCATGTATCTGACACGTTATTTTACAGAATAAATGACATTTTTCTGCATCAATTAAAATTATTTGCCGAAATGTCTAGTGAGAAATTCAGTGAGTAGATGTAAGAAATATCAAGTAGGTGAATCTTAGTTTTAAAAAGTAATGTAATGGTCCTTAGAATCCAGAACAATTTACAATAAAAACTCAAACTTTTTGGTTAAGTGTGCAAAAGTAATGCAATTACACGTTAAAATAAAAGTGGTCTCAAAGTAGATATCGAAACAATATGTCAACGATATGTACTCACGTAGTACAAGGCTGTTAAATTACCATTATACCTACTCAACGGTGGACTCAAATAGACCATATTGCGATTAGTTACCGTTGGAGAGGCTCGATAGAAGACTGCCGATCTTTCTGGAGTACATGTTTGGACTCCGACCACGCTCTAGTGAGAGCACGCGTTTGCTTGCGTCTTACCGGGCGAAGAAAAACTACCACACAAAAACCTTTTAGATTTCATTTTAGTAATGAAACAGCCAAGATTAAATTCCAGGAACAACTGAGGAATCACTTAGGCAATTATAAAGATGCGTCCCAAACAGATACTGCTTGGCAAGATGTTCAAGCAGCTGTGGCATCTACAATGATATCTATCAAGGACTTAAATCAACATGTCAAGAAAAATCAATGGATCTCAATGGCTTCTTTTGATTTAATAAACTCCCGAAGACTTATCACATCAGGCTCCGAACACGATTATGAGCGACGAGTAATCAGGCATAAACTGACGAAAAGCCTGCGAAACGACCGCGAGCAGTGGCGGGTAACGAAAGCAAAGGAAATGGAAAAGGCAGAGGCGATAGGTAACACTAGACAACTTTTCAAGTTGATAAAAGAAACTGGGGTTAAAAAATCCAGCGTTAGTGAGACGATTTCCGAAAAAGGTGGAACGCTTATTAGCTCTCAGTCTAGACGTTTAGAACGGTGGGCTGAACACTTCAACGGACAGTTTAGTTGGCCTTCAGCTACTCTAAAACTTCCCACTATTTTAAGACAGCCAGAATGGAAGGTCGACTTAGGTCCCCCGACTCTTATCGAAGTCGAAAAAGCTATAGCCAATCTAAGGCGAGGCAAAGCAGCGGGTCCAGACGGATTATCCCCAGAGGTGTTTAAGGATGGTGGTCCCACATTGACAACCAGGCTGACTGATATTTTGACTAAGGTTTGGGAACTTGACATAATTCCGTCTGACTGGTGTCGATCGTTAATAGTCCCAGTATATAAGAAAGGGTCAAAATCGTCCTGTAATAACCATAGAGGAATTAGTTTGACTAATATAGTGTCTAAAATACTAGCTTCTATAATTATCAGACGCTTAACTGCAACTCGCGATCTGTAAATACGAGAAAATCAGGCTGGTTTCAGACCTGGTCGCGGTTGTATATACCAGATATTCACCGTTCGTCAGATCTTAGAACACAGACATACTTTTCGGCGGCCGACAATAGTGGTTTTCCTTGAGTTAAAGGCGGAATTCGACTCTGTAGACCGTGAAGTTCTATGACAGTGTCTTTCATTGAAAGGCGTTCCCCAAAAGTGCATAAAACTTGTTAAAGCTCTTTACTCAAACACTATTAGTCGTGTCAGAGCATATGGCGAACTGTCATCTGAACTCGTAAGCTCAAGTGGTGTCCATCAAGGCTGCCCACTTTCCCCATTTTTGTTTAATTTCATAGTTGACATACTGTTGGAAATTACACTTTCATCTTCTGACTTTTCAGGAATTGATCTCCTGCCAGGAGATCCACTTATTGACTTAGAATATGCTGATGATATAGTCCTGTTTGGCGAAGACGCTGATACGATGCAGAAACTTTTAACAGCAATAAGCTCGAATGCAAGCATTTTCGGAATGCGTTTCTCCCTCTTTAAATGCTAACTATTGCTCCAGGACTGGTTTTCGTCAACACCTGAACTAAAGATAGGGAGTGAAGTAGTTGAGCACGTCGACCACTTCACTTATCTTGGAAGTCTGATTAGCCCTAATGGGTTAGTCTCTGACGAAATCTCAGTACGAATTCAAAAAGCTCGTTTGGCTTTTGCCAACTTACGTCACCTATGGCGTAGACGAGATATTCGTCTCCCAATGAAAGGGAGAGTGTACTGCGCAACAGTTCGCTCTGTCTTACTGTATGGGTGTGAGACGTGGCCATTATGGGTAGATGACATTCGACGGTTATTAGTTTTTGACCATCGATGTCTACGAAACATCGCTTGCGTTAACTGGGATCACCGAGTAAGTAATAACAAGATTAGACGACGGGTGTTAGGCAAATGTGGTAAATCGGTCGATGAGGTTGTGTATCTTCATCGACTGAGGTGGTTGGGACATGTGGTGCGTATGCCCAACCACCGTCTTCCTCGACGCCCAATGCTGGCTGATATAGGAATAGGATGGAAGAGAGTTAGGGGTGGCCAAACTAAAACATGGCATCAGTCCATGAAGTCACTGACTACCGGTTTAAGTCGTGTCGGTAGCTGCAGATTACCTGGATGGGGTCTTTGCGATTACCGTAACCAGTGGCTAGAAACACTGTGTTACATGGCCCAGAATCGGTCACAATGGCGCAGATGTATTCATTCACTGTTCTCCCTTAAATCATGAGCTTTAAATTATTCCATAACTTTCTTTCTACGCTTCCTGAACCATATTCTATATGTTCACACTCCATGTTACTATTATTATTTTATTTTATTGAAGTAACTTCTACTAATGGTGGTGGTGTTAATCTTGCGGTGCCATTGTGGTATGGTAACTTAAACCGATGCGCACATGTGCTAGGTTCCATGTTGATTGTACATACATACAAATAATGTTGGCATTATAAGAGTAAATATGCTAGCCGCTAAAAGTAATTTAGGAGGTCTGTTGAAGTTGTAGGATAACTCCTTTATCAATTAAAAGTACAACTGCCACGAAAAATGAAATAAATTCGAAGTAATTAAAGATTTTAATACTGGCTGTAATCAACGATAATAAAACAGCCGAAGGTGCGACAGCTAGCAAGTTGATATTTGTATCCGTGTTTAAACAAATACAAGGCGTATAATGATATCATGCAAAGATGAGATTTTGGTTACCAACGAAAGTATGTAGAAGGGCATGTTATAAAGGAGCTTAACGGAGCAAAATACTATCTTAAGAACATACTGATGACGTCAGAAGCGTCTAAATTGCTTTATTAATAAGCCATTTAAAATAATAAATGCGAACAGCGTGAAACAAGAACGATCTTGTAATCAGAAAAAAAGTTGGTAAAGTAAATTTTCAGAATGTTCCACTTCTCAATTAAAAGATTGCCAAAGTAGGACGAAGGCTGAAAAAACTTGCACCTCGTCGGATCTACCTTCAATCTATACACAAATATTGTGTGACACTACACTCTCAGGAGCTCTGAGTTGATAGCTATCCTCAAAGCTTCTGCAACCATACGTTAAAAAATATGCACCTACGTGAATATTACATATACGAAATGAGCAAGCTTATATATATATTGTTTCAAAAGGTATTCACCGTAACTAGCAAATATGTTAGATAAAGTCTTGAAATAATTAAGTATGTCGATGTATTTTAACCTCCAAGTGATATTAATGAATAAACATGCACTGTAAGTTAATTAAATTATAATGTTAAAATCACCAAGACTACTCCGATTTATAAATGTGCGTACTACGACCTTAGTTAATCGTAGTATTATCGATTGGAGACTAAACAATCAAGGTCACCACATTCAGGGTCGGGGTTTTGTAATAAATATATTACGGTTTTGTTTTTCGGTCCAACTCGTTTTTAAGAAATAGTACAAAATCGTGTAGACTGTTTTTGAGAAGGTCCAAGAGTTTTCTATTTTTAAAGCATATTGTATAAAGAGGTTGTTTTACTTAGGAGTCCGCCTTCTATTAACTAACTTTTTGGGGGTATTGTTGAAACATTTAGATAAATATACAATTTTTTTCATCAGCCTACAACTTAAAGAACATAAACCGTTAAAGAAGTTTCAAGAGCTTCTATGAATCGCTTCCTTCTCAACGATTGAAGTTGAGTCCTTTGACGAGATTTTTGGAAAGTAAGTAATTAGAGTTGCATAAGATCTATCTGATTCTGATTTATTCTAGAGTGAGGGGACTTAATATCAAAAGTTCTTATTTATTTTGCAAAAGCATTTCTATATTCTTTTTTGATTAAGACACTTTTGTGCATAGTTAGAACCCAAAACGTATCATTGATATACTCGAATCAGAGTTTCAAAGTATCAGACAGAGGTGACATAAAGTTTGGTGAATATATACTTTGCTTTCCTCTGCGTTCTCGCAAACCATGTCATTTGAGAAACAATGATTGTTTTTAATACAGAATGATTGGATACATTAGGTTGATTTGTCGTATAACAGTTGGTTTCGCTTCATACTACCGCAAATTTCTTGATTTGAAATTGAACAATAATTCAACTGAAGAAAATTGAATATATTTTTAGTTAAAAACATCAAAAATTGCTTTAAATATTCATAAACGATTCCACATGTATAATACTACACTACATGATTTCAGTATTTACACTGGAAATAAGGAACTTACAAATTTAAAACTGCATAATAACGATACAAATATGCAACTTACATTTCGGTACATTTGGTTCAGCAAGCCACCGACTTTCTTTCCGTTAAGAGCTACACCCTTCAATTATAAATGGAGATGTTAAATGTATGACTTGTAAAATTTTAGTCATTGAAAGTGATTAACCATTTCCCATTTTGGGAAATCTGATGCAGCTTAAAGAATGATTATCTCTGTTAAGTTAGCGAGATCCTTCTGACAAATTACTCATAGACTCGGCTCTTGTGTACTCTAATTATGAATGTGAAATAAATGCAGATGGTATAGATTCTGACGATGTGTTGTATGGAAATGTGATGGCGATGAGTGATTGTAAGCCTTCGGCTAATTATTTCTACAGAAACAATCGTAGTTAACATAAACGAAGAATTCCTACACAGATTGTTTAAAGAATCGTTTAACGCCAGTTCTAAATTATAGACAATATAGTGCAATTAATTAGGTGAGAGTTTACTCAATTATATAAAATGAACTTTCAACATACACATTAGTACATTGTGTCAAGAGGCTTATAAAGTCCCAGGTTTTCGTTGCAGCTACCAGATAAATGATTAGTCAAGACTAACCAGGGAGGGGACAGGTCGTAAAATGCAATTGTAATATGATATAATCGCCAGATATTCTGGTTGCTATCATGGTCGAGAAACTTCTGGAGATTTCAGAGGACTACTGTGATATTTTAGCCGAGCGGCTAAAGTTTCTTTCCAGTCGAGTATCCATCGTGATTATTATCTTCCAAAGCCTAAAACAGAGCATGTAGCTACAAACAAATTATTTTCCTCATCATTTTCAGTTTGAATACACATAATCAGAAATATTACAATGAACATACACAGTATGTACAAATGTACTTTTGAACATTACTAACTACTAAATTAACATGAACATTTGCTCACTCTTTCATAGAACTAATGGCTACCAATAGTGGAACTCGATGGAACAAAATGAGGTTCAGTAATATCACTGCACGATTCTGCTAACAGTAATGGTTCTGTTAAAATAAACTAAAATGTAAAATAGTCGCAATCAATCAATCAATCAATGCCTGTTACTCCAAGTGGAGCATAGACAGCCCACCAGCATTCTCCAGCCAACTCTGTCCTGGGCTTTCCGTTCTAGCTCTTCCCTAGTGCTGTTCATTCTCTTCATGTCTGTTTCCAATTCCCGACGCAATGTGTTCTTGGGTCTTCCTCTGTTTCTGTGGCCTTTAGGATTCCAAGTCAGTGCTTGTCTTGTGACAGTTTGACGGTTTCCTCAGTGTGTGTCCAATCCATCTCCAGCGTCTTTTCCTAATTTCTTCCTCAGCTGGAAGTTGATTAGTTCTCTGCCACAACAGGTTGTTGTTGATGGTATCTGGCCAACAGATCCGAAGAATCCTACGCAGACAGTTGTTTATAAATACTTGTATCTTCTGTAGGATACTTTTCGTAGTTCTCCAAGTTTCAGCTCCATACAACAGGACTGTCTTCACATTTGTGTTGAAAATTTTGACTTTTATATTGACTGACAGTTGGTTTGAGTTCCAGATGTTTTTCAGTTGTAGAAATGCTGCCCTTGCCTTACCAATCCGCGCCTTCACATCCGAATCAGACCCTCCTTGTTTGTCGATGATGCTGCCCAAATATGTAAAGGTTTCAACGTCTACCAGAATTTCTCCGTCAAGTTTAATTGGGTTAGTGTTTCCTGTTTTGTATCGGAGGATCTTGCTTTTCCCTTTGTGTATGTTGAGGCCTACTGCTGCTGAGGCTGCTGCTATATTGTTGGTCTTCCTCTGCATTTGATGATGTGTGTGAGAAAGAAGAGCTAGGTCATCTGCAAAGTCCAAGTCATCTAGTTTCGTCGATGTTGTCCATTGTATTCCGAGAGTGTCTTCAGATGTTGCAGTCTTCATGGTCCAGTCGATGACCAGTAGGAAGAGGAAGGGCGAGAGTAAGCAGCCTTGTCTAACACCGGTCTTCACTTCGAATGAATCTGTCAGCTGACCTCCATGCACGATTTTACAATGTAGTCCGTCGTAAGAATTCCGTATGATGTTGACTATCTTCTCGAGTACGCCGTAATGTCGTAGAAGGCTCCATAATATTCTCCTATCCACGCTGTCGAATGCTTTTTCATAGTCTATGAAGTTGATGTAAAGTGGTGAATTCCATTCAGTTGATTGTTCAACAATGAACCGTAGAGTAGCGATTTGATCGGTACATGATCGATCTTTACGGAATCCGGCCTGTTGATCTCGGAGTTGGCCGTCGACTGGGTCCTTTAATCTGTTCAATAACACTCTGTTGAAGACCTTTCCTGGTACTGAAAGTAGAGTAATGCCTCTGTAGTTCTCACAATTGCTGAGATCGCCTTTCTTTGGTATCTTGATGAGGTACCCTTCTTTCCAGTCTGCTGGAACTTGTTCTTCCTCCCAAATCTTCCTGAAGAGAATGTGGAGTATCTTTGAAGTTGCTTCTATATGAGTCTTCAGTGCCTCCGCTGGTATGTTGTCTGGTCCTGCTGACTTACCGCTCTTGAGCTGTCTGATGGCCATTTTGATTTCTTCGACTGTTGGTGGGTCTGTGCTTATAGGGAGATCCGTGGCTGCTGCTTCGATGACTGGTGGGTTCAGTGGGGCTGGTCTATTCAAGAGTTCTTGGAAGTGCTCTACCCACCTGTTCCGTTGTTCATGCACTTCAGTGATTGGTTTGCCAGCCTTGTTCTTAATTGGCCGTTCTGGCTTATTGAATTTCCCAGCTAACTTCTTCGTTGTATTGTATAGGAGCCTCATATTTCCTTCTCTTGCAGCTTTTTCCGCTGTCATTGCTAGGTCCTCAACAAATTTTCGTTTATCCAACCTGATGCTCCTCTTCACTTGCTTGTTGACTTCAGT
Organism: Schistosoma mekongi; assembly: GCA_034768735.1. NCBI lineage: Eukaryota > Metazoa > Platyhelminthes > Trematoda > Strigeidida > Schistosomatidae > Schistosoma > Schistosoma mekongi. The sequence goes on from CM068308.1 coordinate 29,660,601, forward strand.
GTATTCGGCCTGTGCTTTGGCTTTCTCTGCTCTTGTCCGACTGTTATTGATCGCTGTCTTTCTGTTCCTCCTTTCTTGGATCTTGTCCAGAGTGCTAACAGAAATCCACTCTTTTTGGTGTTGTTTCTTGAGACCCAAAACCTCCTGACATGTTGAGGTTATTGTTCCCTTAATCTCTTTCCAGTTGTCTTCCATATTAGTTCCACCTTCTTCTAGTAGATCATGAAATGCCTGAAACTTGTTGCTGAGAATTAATTTGAATTCGTTGCGTTTGTTAGTATCCCGGAGAAGGGCTGTATTAAACTTGTGTAATACTGCTGCTCCAGTTGTCCAGTGCTTCCTCAGCTTCAGTTTCATTTTAGTTACCACCAAATGGTGATCTGAAGCTATGTCGGCTCCTCTTCTTGCTCTTACGTCTTCCATGGTCCTTCTAAACTTCTTATTGATGTAGATGTGGTCGATTTGGTTCTCCGTAATGTGGTCCGGTGAAACCCATGTAGTTTTGTGTACACGTTTGTGGGAGAAAATGGTGCCACCTATAATCATTTTGTTGAAGGCACATAAATTCACAAACCTCTCACCGTTATCATTCCTTTCTCCCAGTCCATGTTGTCCCATGATGTCTTCATACCCGGTGTTATCCACTCCGACCTTGGCGTTGAAGTCGCCCATCAGAATGTTCAGGTCCTTGGCTGAACATTTCTCGATGATTGCTGCAGCCTCGCATAGAACTGGTCTTTGTCGTCTTCGTGGCTGTCATTGGTGGTTGCGTAGCACTGGATGACATTCATTGCAATCCCTTCCTTCTTCGTCTTGAAGGATGCTGTGATGATCCTAGGTCCATGAGGTTCCCATCTTATAAGAGACTTCCATGCATCTTGAGATAGCACCAATGCTACTCCTTGTGTGTGTGGGGCGTTTTCTTCTTCGTGGCCGGAGTATAAAAACACATTTCCCGAGGATAACCGTCGCTGTCCAGCTTGCACTCAATGCGTTTCTCTTATTCCAAGTATCTTCAGGTTGTATCTTTTCATTTCTTCAGCTATTTGCATGGTCCTCCCTGTTTCCCACAGCGTGCGGACATTCCACGTACCTATATTAATTGTTGTTCTGGTTGCCAGAAGAGACATCGGCCTCGTGGCTTCCGAAGAAACTCGGCTTTCACCATGAGGCGTCATAACATACCTTCCAACTCCCAGGGCAGAGTGAAAATGGTTATAAAGGTTTTTACTGGTTAGCGTTTTTTTAGCACATTTGCTGTTTTACGGGATGGGGTTGCTAGCCCCATGCCCAACCCTCCTCCTTTATCCGGGCTTGGGACCGGCAGCAACCCTAGGGGCTACAGGCGGAGTTGAAAAATAGTCGCACCGAGGTAATATTTATTTAAGACCATCATAGCAGTGGCATAGGCAACAGACCAAACTGTTATCAACGGATATCAACAACACTGACGAAATATGTATTAGCTAGCCTACTGATGAGTGTCTAGTACTCTCGTGATGTTTAGAAGATTTTTGAAAATGTTTATGTTACTATAGTAAACTGCGCAGGCAATCAAGAGGCTTACTTGAAAAACCTATTAAATTTCCTACAAAGTAATGCAGCTTTAAAGACCTATTCTCCCAGTATATATTCTGCCTTAGTATAATGATGTTCTACTGCAACTCTCCATAAAATTGGTGTAACTATGAAGACGGGATGCAGATCAATTGTTCATGTTTTACAAAAGCTGTTGACTAGATAAGTTATTCACATTCTTCCTGCAAGGCACCAGTTGTCTTTTAAGCAATTTAACTTTTTCATATATATCTGCCCGGGAAAATTAACCGCTGTTAATAAACATAAGAAACTTACGTTTGTCACTCAGATAATTCTGTGGGACGTTCCACAGCTCCTATGGTTTAGCAATGGAGAATAGCGATAGGCGCTTGTGACAATACTGTACAATACGGAGTGCTACACAGATTCAACTAGCGAACTATATATTTTACCGGCCATCACATGATAAACTTGATAATCCTCTTGTTGTCTATAAGTAAAAACATTGCCAGTGGACCGTGAAGAATTAATTCCAAGAACAGAGAATATTTTGGATGTGTATTATCATTCATACAAAATGGTGGTATGTTGATTTTAAACTCCAATTTCCCACGTACTCTGTTAAACTGGAAGGGTTATCTACAAATTCTCATGATTTTTTATTTCTGTATTGTCATGTTGATACTACTTCTCTCCTTAGGTAAATATGTACATGAAGATTTGCTTAGTAAATGTTTGGGTGCTGAGAAAATGAAAACATCAGAAAGACACATGTCAGTATTGAGAGATAAATGCAAATATGTGTTACACAGCACATTAATGTCGTAGGTTAAAAGTAATTCTTTGAGGTAGATTACGTGGTCAGAGTCAAATGGAACTTGATATACAGTTTATGTAGATTGTTATAATTCATTTTCCAATGAGTGTCACTCCCTTGTTATCACTGGCTCATATTCCAAGTGGAATTAGGCTATTTTTATGACCCGGCCAAGCACTGGTTTCATGACTCAAATAGCGAGATGAGTTTTCAACTGTAAAGGTGTACCGCTGATGTTTGTAACTGACAATGATCCACATTTTACAGCATAGCCAGTTACTGCATACTTAAAAGCTATTGGATGTGAGCATAGTTTAATAGCTCCAGTTATCTTCGTTTTAATGATCTAGAGGGAAATTACACGAGAACATTGTAGGCCGCTAGTAATTCTGTTCTTGCCGTAAGTTAGTAGGGGGGATAAGATGAATATAGAAATGCTAGGTAGAGTTATACGACGAAACTCTAGCAAGGCTGTCAGCTAAAAATAGTCTACGGTCGAATATGAACAGCTGAGATTTAGTAGTAATTGCACTAAAGTAAGAGCGATATTCGACCGTCCACAGAAGTTTTACTGGAGTAAATTATCAAATTCACTATACGTCCACTAAATGCTGATGACCTGAGTATACATTACCTTCATGTAAATCCATTGCTTTCCAAGAAGACAAGTGAGTCTGTTCACGATTCTGATGTCTATTCATTAACCAATCAGTTTTTTCAGAAATTGCTGAGGCTAGTCCCATTAAACAGCTGGGTACATATACAATGAATCGTAGTATGAAATGTAGATAGGATTGGAAAAACTTGAACTTTCATCCAAACTATGGTGAATGTTATGCTTACATAAAAATTAGTGATGTGAATTGCGCCTGGTGTATGACCAATTTACGTTTGTCGTATTAAGAGAGCAACTTCTAACGATTAAACCCACTCTTACGAATGTGAATAAATTAGAAGGCAATAAAATATGGAGAAGTGATGTTTGATCGTAAGTATGGAAGCACTAATAAGATAACAACATCCGGGCTGGCTAACTAGAGAAAGAGTTATTACTTACGCTGTTCCGTGTCGTGATCTGGTGGTGATACGTGACCAAGCACCCTCAAATAGTCGTGCCTGCTGAAATGAACGTGGTCCGCATTGATGACGAGAGCTTATGAAACTATTTATACTGAGGATTATTTAACGCTACAGCTCGCTTTCCCCCCTAACGGGTTCGTGAAAACCCTACGACGTACCAACCAAAGGATAAAACCTAATGCACTAGGCAGTGGTAAATGTTCTTATGATAACTTGGGGCGTTGTGAAGCTTATGGACATTTGTGATAACGCTAGGGTGCTAGTGTGTAAAACATTTCGTACAAAATGTATTCGTCTTCTCCAGTGTTCTTCTTTTCGTTTCCAGACATCCTGGAAATGCAAAACCAAGAAAATTTTTAAGCATATCCATTTTGCATATATAGATAAAAAGGATTTGACAGCCCAATGCGGCTTCGAAAGCGCATAAAATATCTACAACACCCAAATGAATAAAACGTTTTTACTTGCTCGTTGGTCGTTGCTTGAGGCGTGGTGACTTCGCCTATGTCACGTTTTGAGGGAATTGTGGTTAATTCGATTTCGAAAGTTTCATCTGCTAGGTAGGTTGCTTTCAGGTAGTCAATCCTGACGTCGTTTTCCTGGTCATTCTTACCGCTAGTATTTTTATTCTCGTTTAAAAACCTGGTATGGCCCTTCGTGAGTTGCGTCGAGAGGTCGACGTAGAGCATCACTACGTTCGAGAACGTGCGTACTATATTTTAAGGCTGGCTTAATAAAAGCATCTGTCGAATGTTGCCTAGTGTAGACTGGCTTAACAAAACGCATAGCGTTTGTAAGCCGGTTCACGTAACAATCGCGATCCAGGTTTGTCGAGGTGGGAGTAGCTTCCACTAACTTATCTGGTAGTTGAAGCGTAGTTCCGTTCACTGATTCACCAACATTGCATCCACTATCTTTTACAGTGCCGTGAATTCCGAGTAGAATTAGTAGTAAAGCGTTGGTCTACTGCGTGATGTTCGTAACTGAAAGTGATGCTTTAGCTATCGATGAAATCTTTCTACCAAACCGTTAGATTATGGGTGGTAGACAGTTGTTCGGAAGCACATAGCTCCAAGAAGTTTGGTCAGAAAGTGGAACAATCCAGATGCAAACTGACGTACACGGTCTGTCGTCATTGTAGATGGAAAACCGAAATTCGCTATCCATCGTTCGACAAAAGCGCGAACTATCGTTTCACTAGTGATGTCTTTGAGCAGAATTGCTTCTGGCAGGAGTGTAAAACGATCTACGTTTGTCAAAAGATAAGAAAATTCATTTGATTCTGGTAAAGGCCTTACCAAATCACGGTGGACGTGACCGAATCGAGCGTTGGGAGTATGGAAAGTGCCAAGAATGAATTTGTTATGCTGAATTACCCTGTACTTCCGGCAGGCCACAAAGGAGAGCACCTATTTTTGATATCCCTCTTAGTCTTCGGCCAGCAAAATCTCAGGGTAATTAGATTGGTCGAAGTACGAACCCCAGGATGACAGAGGTTGTGCAACGTGTCGACGAGGATGCGCCTAAAACTCTTGGCGACGATTGGACTGGCTGTATCTTTAGGAAAATCACAAATTAAAGTGTTCTTACCTTGGCCAATCTTCTTCGTTCGAAGCTTCACAGTTGTTGTAGATAACTCCTGATGAAGATCGCTGTCTTCTTTTTGAAGTCGATCAAATTCAAAAAGGTCGATTCCTTGGTTATGATTCAAGGAAAGTATTTGCAATAAGGCGTCGGCAACTACATTGTTAACTCCAGATATATGTTGTATATCAGTAAAGAAGTGGGAAATGTAGTCTAGATGACGAGACTTTCGTAGAGAGTACTTATCTGTAGATGACTTCATAGAAAACATCAGCGGCTTATGATCGACGAATGTAGTGATATATTGGTCTTAGATGGAGTGCTGAAAATGTCGTGCAGCACAGTACACGGCTAACAGTTCACGTTCAAAAGTGCTGTATCTCGATTCGGTATCGTTTATTCGTCTTGAGAAGAATGCTAAAAGTTGCCAAACTTGGCCAATCCATTGTTGCAGGACTGCATTAATGGCTGAGTCAGATGCGTCAACTGCTATGCTGACAGGAGCTTCAGTATTGTGATGTGCCAGCATAGTCACATTGGCTATTGCTTCTTTAGTTGCAGTGGAAGCTTTCTTTTACTCTGTATACAGTGTGACCATCTTTTTATTCCCTCGAAGCTGATCCATTAGTGGTTTCATGATAGATGCACAGTTGGACATCAATATCCAGTAAAAGCTTACCAATCCATTGAAAGTCCCCAGTCGCTTAATGGTAGTTAGTTTTAGATACCCCAGAACAGCCACCACCTTGTGTTTTTGAGGTTGCGTATCATTGGCACTAATAGTATGCCCCAGAAGGTTCAAAGAGCTTGTTCCAATTTGACATTTTTATATATTTATGGTAACTCCATATTGTTGCAGTCTTCCAAAAGCTGTATCCAGATGTTTCATATGTGTTTTCTCATCTGGGCTTGCAATCAAGCAGTCGTTGACATATGCATGTACATAGTCGAGCCCATTAAACACGTCGTCGATGAAATGATGGAATGTTTGTGCTTCATTTCTTAAGCCGAAATCCATTTGGAGGAATTTGTAAAGCCCAGATGGGGTTGCGATAGCGGTTTTTGGTGTCATTTTTGAACTTCCATATTTGGTTGTATGCCTTTAATAAATCGGTTTTTGAAAATACTATCATTCCCTTCAAGGTGGCAGTAAAATCGTAGATGTGTGGTATTGGGTAACGATCAGGCGTACTTTAAACGATGAGTCGTCAGTAATCACCTGTGGGACGCCAATCAATACTATCTATCTTCGGGATCATATGTAATGGAGTTGACCATGGGCTACTAGAGAGGCAGACTATCCCCAGGTCAATCATATAATCGAATTTGTTTTTTATAATCTGTAGTTTTTCGGGCGTGAGTCGGCATGCTTTCGAGAATACAGGTTAACATTTAGTTGTGGTATGTTGTGTAACATTGCTAGTTACACATGATAATTTCGACGTTGTCTTATTTAGGTCTGGATGCTTGTCGAGTATTGACTGAAAATAAGGGTTAATTACATGTTTAAAACAAAGAGGACATAAGCTACAACCTGGAGCAGTGGATCCACGAACTTATATCTTTGTGTTGCTATCCGCTAGCCTCTTTTTACAAAGGTCCACAAGCAAGTTTTGGTGGCTCAGCAAATCTATGCCTATGATAGGTATTTTTACATCAGCGATGATGACAATCCAGTATGTTATTATTGTATTCAGAGTTTGATTAGCGCTCTATGGTTACCTACGACACTTGTAGCGGCAAACAATCCCCTAAATAAGTAGTTGCCTAGGCTCTCAACATTGATACTGACCATGTTTGTTTTAGCGAACACGACTAGTTGAAGGAGCTCGGTCACGCATCACCACTAGGTCAAGACATAACACGACATGGGAAGCAACTCTCTGTCTAGTTAGCCAGCCTAGATGTTGCTATCCCACTGACGCTCTACTCACGAACGAATATAACTTCTCCTTCATACTTTATTACCTTCTGGTTTGTTCTTGTTCGTACGTGTGGGTTTAATCGTTAGAAGTTGCTCTGGTTGTACGACAAACGTTGCTTGGTCATACACATGATGCATTCAAGTATGTTTGAAACCGACTTAATCCAGCAACCGTACAAAGTCCAAGTTTTCTTAATTGAAAGAACTAGTTCAACTACACCTTGAATAAGCATACCACAGAAAATGATGCTAAGCTCATGGGTGAGTGAAGGAGGGGGTAATAAGGATATCTACAATCCCGGAATAACTAAGTACTATAGACAGACTACTTTTACCTTATAATGGATAGTGTCACTTATGTAGACAGAAATACACAAAGCCAAGGGATTTCATTACCCAGTGACGACATAAATAATAACATCAAACCAGCTTTTCAAACTATGCCTACCGGTAACTAAGCACCATTAAGCAAACAAGTTTCAGTGGTGTCACTAAGTCCAAGAATATTTAAACTAAGAATAAATCCTAAATGGAGAGTACAAACAGACGGATATGCAGGCTTATTTCTCTGTGTTTACAAAGTTAGTTTCACATTTTAAAAGTTTCGTGGTAAATATTTGACAATGTTTGTAGTTTTACATGATGTAAAATGAAACAACTACGTGTCCGCATTCCACCAACTGACCTGAGCTCATTAATTTACTACGTTAGAACCCAAGGGTAATTAGCTAATTTTGTCAGTAATGGTCATTAATCGGTATTATTTCGAATTTCAAAACAACAAGTTTACATTCTTATATGGTAATTTATTATAAAATTATAATCATATAGATTTGATTTAGTAGTTTACATTGCTACGAAAATTAGGATATAATATTATTATTTTTCTAAAAAGCTGAATAATTGGCTGATTGTTGGTGTTTATCAATAAACAGTTCAGTAAAATTCATTTTGATTGATGTTCCTAAAATGAACATTCATTTGTATTTGTCAAAACACAAATGAAGTAACTAGCAGTTTGGATTTCAACTATCAAGTATTGTGATATGTACATAAATTAGGCAAAAACAATATGCTTTATAGAAAAAATAACTGGTAGATGAGAGAGAATTCTAGTATTTGTGGCTTCAGTAGTGGCTAGTGTAGTGTAGTTGGCTAGGCATTTTCTCTGAGACCTGAAGGCTATTGGTTCCAGTCCCTGGCAGAATAGAGGGTGCACGCTACTGAAGAGTCCCATACTAGAGTGAAACACGTCCAGTACTTCCTGCTTTTCAGTGGTACTGCACCGAGACCAACTGTGACAAATACAAATAATTAAATTTGAGTTTCAAATGATAAATATTGTACATAAAATGCTCATCATTTAGTCATAATTAACATAGTTTATGGCAAAAATATGTATTAACCCAAGTAGCTATACATCATCGCCACAGCGAGATGATATCAGCAAGATAGATGTTGATGTACAACCTTAATAAAATTCAGCAATTAATTACCCAAATAACAAGTTTTCTAAACAATCATCTTAAGTACTATGGGTTGATAATCACATTTTGTGAAGATCTATTCACTGTACCATGGAAAGAATCTCCTAGTGCGAAAGTTTAAGACCAAAACTCATTTCGCTCATCTAATACTTATAAAATATTCTCACCTAAGTCATTCGTTTGAAATCATGTCCAGCACACATATATTCAGTAAATCTCTAAAGGTTTCCCATTTTGTTGCACTTTGGAATAGCATTCATTGATGAAGCCAAATTGGGAGTGCATTTCCTATCTGAATTCTAATAGTTACTAGTTTCAATCACTGTTAGCTTATTAGTAATGACAATTATAATTACTGTCCTGTTATAATACACTCCAAGTTTCAGTTTCGAAAATTCACTGAAGTTCTGTCAAGTCAAATGCTTATCTGTCTTAATAGTATTCAAAAGATGAAACTGAAAATTAAAAATTACCTAATAATTTGTTTAACTGTCGGTTAACGGTTATGGTTTATCAGTATTTATTTGTAACGATCGTTAAAAACTTGCTTGTACATTATTTCGAAGCAATGTAAATAATGCTCTCCAGTCATTGGAAATATCCTTAATCGTTTATAACTTCCAAAAATAGCTTAATTACAGCCCGTGTAATTATTACTTCACAATACCAAAATCATACTCAAAAATTTTTCTAAGAAGAAAGAGAATTTTCTATTTCCTTTTGAAAATATCCCTATTTTTGTTAATTTTTATTAATTTTGGAGTTTAATATATCATTCGGATTACGCAGTTTAAACATGTATACTAAGTCCATAACATATCCACGCTTTCCACCATAGCATTAATCTGTTTCTAATTGGTTGTCAGTGCGTCAGGCTTTACATGAATAGAAAGGAATGCTTGATATGTAGTTGTGGCTCAGTTATCTTGTTCTTCTATTCTGCTCGGGGCCGGAAATATTAGGGCAAAATTACAGACACACAGTCAGCCTACGTGTTTCGTTGATAAATTAGTTATAGCAAAGTTATTATACGGTATTTCGTGATTCGTCTTAGTTTACATCATGTTTATTTCAACACTTTATTTATTATTGCTATCTAGTTACAGAAATAGTTTCGGCTTGTTTATATCGGATAACACAGTACTTAGTAATATATATTTTTTTAGATTTCATACTAATTGGGTATGTTTCCTCATTCACACATTGTAGTGCAACGAGTGGTATTCGTTTGTTGGTCCAGTAAGTTTGAAATAATCATGGGTCAAGAGTCGATCTGATAGTTTAACACTGAAATACGCCTACACTTTCTTGGAGATCGGAAGCCCAACATATATCAGGTTGCACTATAAATTCACTATACACTAATAAGTGAATTTATATATTTAGGGTAAATAATTATGAAACTGAAAATCTACTAGAGGAGTGCAACGGCTAAATGAAAATTTCTACGGTAATTCGTATATGTCAATTTACAAACAGAAATTCACTGATAGGAATATGTGTATCTGAACACTAATTGACATCAGTGATAACAAGAAGTTATGTAACAAGTGTGTAGGAGTCAAAATTGACAACATGAATACACTTTCGACAATTGGGTGAATTAGATTTATTTCATTGAACATATTCACACAAATTAGTCAATACTGGCTGAATATGCATATTTATTAAATTGCAAATCTCTCTCTCTCTTTCTCTCTCTCTATTATATATGTCAGCTCACATCCTAGTTGGCGTTGTGTACGAGATTACCGCAGGAATTTATTAAAAATATTCATTCGAACCCTTCATTATAAATGCAACGCCGAATAGCATAAAACTGAATTTCTAAGTAGTCGAAAAGCATCCAGGCCAGTAGTAGAAAGATTTTTGTCGAATCGGTCTCCACATTCCATCGGTTGTAGACAGATGTAATAAACACAGATCATTCCGACTGTTAAAAAACGATTTCTCACATTTATTGTGACAATTTATATGGAGTTGGTCTAGATTTCCCTTATTTTCAATCTTTTTGGAATAAATATGTTAGTAAATTAACTTAATTGACAATTATCTACGAGGTAACTTCTCAAGGTTGTGTATGTATTCATAGGCATCTAATATAATCAAATGCCAACATCTTATTAAGTGATAGGAATCAAATACATCATATTGACTTATATTGGTTACATCTAGTCTTATATTTTAAGTATTTGTGTTTTCTTTTATATGTTAATACATAAATATCGAAGGTCTATTAAACAACCTCATTTGTTCTCTCTAATTAATTTCTTGATTTCCAATCCTGTTCAGTAACATTACGTTTGACGCAAGAGTCAATCAATCGGAATAACATATCATTCGTTTCATGTTGAAATTCTAATAACCTTGAGATTGGGGCTCTGCAGGCGATTTGAATAAATTCTAATTAATAATAGTGGTCGAAGTTACTATCTTAACCTCCAGTACTTGGAAACTGTCTTTGACATTCGGTACCGACCGGACATTTTATTCATGCTTAGTATTGTTGCGGAAACTGCTTCTATGTAAACTTCCGCACTATAATTTAGTAGTCTCATCTAATGAATTTTTTCTAACTCAATGGTGAAATTTCTACCCAAAATCAACCAGACTACAGTTTATTACCATGTTACAGCGACACTACATTTTTCTATAAACTTGAGAGGTTACAGTGTAACTACAAAGCATTCATTTTTGATGAGATGGTTAATTTGACACTTCTAGAAAGTAAAATGCAAATAACCCTCCTATTTTCTCTGTATCAAGATACTGAAGCTGAGTACTAGGTACTCTTGTTGTTCTGAACAACTTTCAACCGAGTACTAATTGATTTTAAGCTATATTATAATAACTAAGCTATGATTAAGCCAATATGTGCAACTTATTCTTGGCATTAAGCCGTTTTTCATTACAATCTGATAAATTTTTGTGCAAATAATTTGCACGTTAACCCTCATAGTCGTGATCAATTTACTAATGGCAAGATAGCAGCCAGTATTAAGTTCACATAATCAAGAGTTTAGGCAATCAGTCATCAACGGTGTATGACCTGGCAAATATGCGCATACATTTGATTTACCATACCACATTAGCACGACGAGATTAAATTTTCAAGAATAACATAATAATGGATTACAATAGAGGATAAAGTAAAGGTGTGTATGAGAGAATAATGCAAACTAAAGACCCAGATGAATTGTGGGTACACATGCGCCACTGTGAGCGGTTCTGAACAATGTCACCCAGTGTCTCCAGCCATTCATTGCAACTATTAGGTAGTCTGCATCTACAAATATGGCTCAAACGAAGTCAAAGACGACCTCATGCCATGTTTCGATTTGGCCACCCTTACCGTTGTCCCATCCTACTCCTCTCCCAGACAACATTGCGCAGCAGGGTAAACGGTATTCACGTATGAGTACCACACACTCCAACTATCTCAGTCGACGGAGGTTTATGACCTGTTCTGTTAGCTTGTCGTGTTTTCCTTGTACTCAGTTCCTAACATCAATATCACATATCCGGTCATTCCATGATATACATTCAATACTAAGATTTCCATGACCAAAGACATGGAACCTACATATATCTTAAATTTTCATGGCCCGTGTTTCGCAGTCAAGTTAGAACAGAGCGGACTGATGGGCAGTACACTTAAACTTTTGTAGGGAAATGGATATCTCATCTATGCCACAAATTGGCAAAAACCAAACCAAATTTCTGAATGCCTGATGAGATTTTGTCGGACACTGACTCACCAGGGATGACGAGACTTTCGAGAAGGGAAGTGGTCAAGCAACTCAACTGCATCAGTCCTATGGATAATCTAGGCGGTGATGCAGAACAGTCTTGGAGTAATATTTGGTATTTACACAGAGAAAAACATTCCGAACATGCTTGCGATTTTACGCAAGGTGTTCAGAAGACTCTGTAAACGCCTTCATCGAGTAGGACATTATTGCTATGTACATATTAAGTCGCCGGATGGGTTCTCTGGAAGATCAATTCCTGAGGACTTGAGTGAAGAAAGTGAGGCTTCCAAGAGAACGTCTATGACGAAACTAAACAAAGAGGTAAGTGGCAACCTTGGCAAACCCCACTTGAAGCTGACAATTATCGCGACAGTTTGCCATAAGCTCCAACTCGACCATAGAGCCTTTTATGGGGTTAATGTACTTTAGAGTACGCTTTTTAACAACACTGTCACAGGACTTCACGATCTACGGAGTCGAAAGCTGTCTTCAAGTCAAAGAGTCAAGTACACAAGTTACCTGTGATAGAAAATAATCACCAACTGTTTGGTAGGTATGTAAGTCAAATAATTGTTGTTTGGATCAGAGCATAAGCCTTCATATATTCATTGAGTTATCTCATAAACAATTCAATAAGAATATTGGTAAAGTTGAAGTGGTAAATTCAATCAAACTCTTCAGAAATAGTGAATGCACAGGAACTAATTCAAGATGTTATTTGACTATTCGGATGGACTGTTAACGCTAATGTATACTGACCTATTTAGAGTACTCGGGGGCAGTGATCGCTTTTAGTTCCACCACCTAGTCCAACAGCTTATAAAACCACTCAGAATGTTTATGGTTAAATTAAGCATTAAGGAATTCGTTCGTGTCTAATACAATTCATACGTGTTCTAATACTGTTATAAAAACCATCGGTATGAACTAACGTCAAACTACGTACCCATGACTTCGTACAACTACTGTATTGAATGTACACGATTACAATCAATTGCAGGAAAAATAAGTGGAATACATAATTACTGAAAACAAATGACAAGAAACTACAGAAAAGCAATATAAGTCAATGTATTGAGAATATTTAATATGAAATTGCCTATTATGCAATTAGTTAGGTTTCGACGACCTAAATAACTGTGGTAATATTTGAATAAGACATCCGAATTTCTAGAAACTATTATGTTCTTCTTAAAAGCTGAGGAAAACTATGTTCATATTTTCCAACTAACCACGTTCAGAGCTTACTACCGAACAACAGATACTGATCAGAATAAGAGTTATTGACAACTTTGTTACATTTTCCAACAGCATTCTTAGCAAGAATAAGATATACCCAATATACATGTTAATTACTTTTTGATCGAACAGTATATCCGTACAAACTTTATTCCTATTCACTTAATTATCAACCATATTACTTTTGCTTTGTTACGAGTAAAGCAGTCCGTAAGCTTGGAGTCGGACAAATCAAAGAGTGCAACAAAATACTTATGAGTTTGATCATGCAACTGTTAGCACCATACAAGAAATACGCAGAAGAAAATACGGTTGTTCATTACACATTCAGCGAGACCAAGACCTTGGGCCAGTTCATTAGGCCACTAAGTACTTAACAGGCACTTATGAAAGTCTAAGCTATGTAAGTGAAATCCTTGAGATAATCGTAATCTGTGACTGAAGAACTTAAACAGGATGGTCCTCGAAATTCTCTAATCTAAAGTATGAGTCTTCATACTTTCTATTATTTGTTTGCAACTGTATTCTGTACATTTAGTTTTTACCATCATCGATATGTTATTCTCTCTTCTTGGTTTTCATTTTGTCAGTCTTTTTTCTCCTTATGCTTACTGTTGAGAAGTGCTTATAACACGGTATGAACTGAATGGTAAGTTGTATCACAGATTATAAACCTATTAGGTTGCGGTTTCATTTGGTGACCTATGAATATCAATCGCTAGCTGTTACGCTAGTATGGTATATGAAGCAGTCGATTGTTTGAAAGTATGTGACCTGAATTTCCCTAAGTTGAATTATTGTAAGAGAGAGTTAACATTTCTAAAGCTGAAATCTAACAATAATTACAATGTAAAAAATAGCAAGCTTTAGCAAACATTCCAATACAACGCCATCTGATATCGTATTTATATAATGTCGAGTGAAAAAGTAAATGTTCTAAAAAATACGGGGATCTAACGTACAATAAATACTTTTTTGAAACCGATGGAATGTTCGAAATCAAATATTAACTTATCCTGTCAGTTTCAGTGAGACTTTAAAAGACACCACAGACACCTCTTGATAGACATGGCCGCTAAACTTGTGATTTGGATAGTTATAAGAAATAAAAAATATGTGCCTGTCGAATAATCTTACAACATGCAACAAAGGAGTAGAGTTCACTTCATACTAGAAGCTTTCAACATTCTTTTATCTACAAGAACCATGGCACTATGAAAGCTGTGTCAAAATTACAAACCTTTTAATTATGTAATAGTTGTATGTTACCCACTCACTTCGCTCGACAGTTTTTCATCTCAAACTACAGAGACGCTGTTTAATTTTCTTCGAGTACATTGTGATGCACAGGATTTTTATATTTTATAAAACCCAAAACTCTAGCACTGTTAAAGTCAAATAGTACATTTAGCCAGTATGAAAGCAAAGAAGTAAAACACTGAATGAAAAGATCACCAACACTTCATTTAATCTCGAAATTGTAGAGGTAAATATTTCACTAGAAAACAGTGGTATTCATGCCTCAAAGGGGTAAAATGTCTGTAGTACGAATAAAGTCAAAAAAAGAAGTAACAAGTCCTAGGTTGAGAAGTGTCATTAAACTCGTTTGGGCAGTAAAATCATCCCGACTCTGCCATAATTACGTGAGGCAGTTTAGAAGTGTATTCTCGCGTTCCATGTGTATTACTCATCCTGGTAGAGCTTTTGGATGCTTCATTTACTGACGAGTGTTGTTCCTGAAAATTGGCTATGCTGCTGTACTTATTACATACATGCAAATATCCCAAATAAGTATCGTTAGATGAAGAATGGTAGTACGTTTGCGATGTTTTCATGAGGGCTGAACGGAGAAAGCCTTTGAGACTGGACTCAAGTGAGAGCACACGTGAGACTTTTGTTACGGAATTGTTATCTGATGGCACCAACGAGCTGTACTCTCCCACGGACTAGAGAGAAGTGATTATTGGGACAAGCATTAGTAACATTAAAGCCCAAACAAATGAGAGGTAAGTGAAGTAACGTTAATGTTGGAAGAGAATGCTAGTGGTAAGTCAATTACCTGAGTGATCATCCTAGGAGATCATTTGTAGTAAGCATCAAAATTCCCATACCATGCTATTTTATTAATCACAAGTCAAAATCATACGTGAATGAGGGTATTTTTGACTGTGGAAAAATCTTTTCTCTGATGAACCTTGGAATATCTTACATTGGATTTGAATACAGAGTAACTTTTACTATGTCTGTTTGCATGAACGCGATCAGCATGTATACTGAAAGAATTACTAAGAATCAGCTATAGAATCTTTAAAGAATGAACAATCGAAAAGTTTACCTAGTACCGCTTCCCAGTTCCAGAAGTACACCACATAAAACAAAGTTTTGGCATAAGAGAACGACATGTCTTGACATAATTCAAACAACCAACTAAGTACTACAGTTCCCAAATAAATGTTTTCTTGAAGATTTACCGTAGGAATTAGGTTTTGAACGGGAACTAAATTTTAAATTCAGACTGATGTTTGAAGATTTACAAGAACAAACTATATGAGGATATAGTTTTGCATTTTCCAGGAATATTACTTGCGTTTACTATCTAAAGAACTGGACTGACGATAAAAATGTACATTTCCGAGGAATATTATTTGCCTTTATTGCCTAAAGAACTGGACTAACGACATAGATGTAACTAATAAAACTAAAATGACATATAAGTGTATATCGTAATGTCAGTACGCGAGATGGTTTCAGGCTAATTGAACTATCGTTTTTTTGGGTTAGCTAACAACACTAGAGTTAACGCATCCAAAACGATGCATTTATAAAATGGCTATAAACAATGTGGTATGAAGTCAGCACGATGGGGAGTGAAGTAAACATTGACTACTGTGAAATTTCGATAACAAGTATCACTATATAATTGCAAACCAGATATATACAAAGAGATTTACGAAGATGCCAAGCAATCGGTAGTGAGAACTAATACTGTAACAAAATGTAGCGAAATGATGACAGCAGGAATCCTGCAGACAGAGGCCGGCTTCATAGTGAAGAGAGCTGGGCGTTTTTCAACCTGAAGGCCTTGGGTCCAACCTCCTGGCGGAATCGAGTGTATAGTGCTGAGAATCCCTTACTACGATCAAACGACTGTCCAATGCCCTGTGGTTTTCAGTGGTACCAAACGAGCAATCTGTGACGAATACAGACAACTGAATAAGCGGGTGTTAACTAACAATGGTTAGTGTCAAACTAAAGCATAAGTGTAGCCCTAATTAGTGATCATGTCAATATAGAGAATTGAACTTACCAAGTACTTCTTATAATGACCAAAATTTGTCGAAACCACGTCAATGCGTTTAGTATTAATATCAATGATGGATTCCTCAACAACGGGGACTTGACCCCTGGGGAAATATCGTAACAGCCAATATGGTATTCGCCTCGATATTTTTTTAGTTACCAGTCGTTTGGTATACAACTTTCCATCTGGTAGGAGATATCTTTCTAAAACGTCTACAGATAAGACGTGCCTTCTGATAAAAAGAAATAAGTACCAGAAGAAGGAACGTACGCATGAGGATTTGGATATCTCTTCCAAAATAATGAACTAACAAATTCCCATGGGAAAGATAAGTATTGTGTGAGGTAAACTGTCATTTCACCAAAGTTGAACGTACAACAATAACTTTGGAGTAGCCGCAAAATCAAGTCCAATGTAGAGGTCTATGCATTTAGAAGATGACAACACGGTTCAGGTCGCATAAGTGGTATTCTCCAGGTATTATTTTTATATTGGCTATATTTTCTTTCAAAAAAAATTTCATGCCCAGTTGTTTTCTAGTTCTAGGTACGATACTTTCGCGTTAGAAATAGGTGTATTTATACAATGAATCGGGACACATTTGAATTCTAATTAGATACTGTACGATATCTCTAATCCTTTGGTCATGGCTAATTCGTCCTACTTCTTGCCATGCAAAGTGCCATTCCTTAGTCCTAAAAGTGCTGCCTTCAGGCACTTACCACCTACCAACAAACATCGTCGAACCTGCCAACTGACAGATTTTCCGTAAGCAAATGAGTCACCAAAGAAAGTTCTACTGATTGAAGACGATTTTTCTGGCTTTCCTCGACGGCGAATATTATAAAAAGAATTACCATTAAGTGCCTTCGTAACTACACTCTTGTAGCCGTAAATAATCCCCAAAATAAATAGTTACGTAGGTTTCGGCATTGATGCTGACCATGTTTGTTTTAGCGGACACTACTAGTTGAAGGCGCTCGGTCACGCATCACCACCAGATCACGTCACGCCGCATCATGGAAAGCAGCTCTCTCTCTAGTTTACCAGCCTAGACGTTGCTATTCCATTGCTGCTCTATTCACGATCAAATATAACTTCCTTCCCATCCTTTATTGCCTTCTGATTTATTCTCATTCGTAAGAGCGGGCTCAAACGTTAGAAGTTGCCTTGGTAATACCTCAAACGTAACTTGGTCATATATCGAGTGCACTTCGTTGGTTAGCACGGCGTGTTCTGGACACGTTCATAACTGTGAGTTCGTTCCTGTTTATAGTTTTTAACAGTATTTTTGGTGTGATTATCATTTTTTGCACATTTTGATTGAATTTATTTTGGTATTTTCATATATTGCATATGTATGATGACTGATCAGACTCCGAAGTTCGTTATGATTAAATCACCCACATCCCCGAACTTTCAGCTCATTCCTTTCTGGACAGAAAACATGGAAGCTTGGTTCTGCTACGCAGAAGCTGAGTTTCGAGACCACGCTGTGACAGATCCATGTGTTCAATTCCTTGCCGTCGTAAGGTCACTTCCGCGTGAATTGAACAGGTACGTCACCCCCTTCTGTTTCAGCCCTGACTGCCTAGAATCTTATGACCAGCTCAAAAGATCAATTCTCAAACGCGGAGACTTATCCGACAGACATCGTCTTGATGAGTTGTTTCACACCATCGAGCTAGGTAGCGGTTCAGCGACGGAAATGTTGTGGCGCATGCGAGAGGTAATTGTTCAACACACCTTCGACGAAGGTCTTTTCCGCCAACTCTTCTTATCAAAACTGCCACAACAAGTGCAAGCAGTTCTGGTAACGTTTAATAACAACCCAGTAGATGAACTAGCTTCATCTGCCGATCGAATTCCGGAGATCACCAGAACTCGCGATAATCAGGTTTATTCCATTACTGAAAAACCTCATGCCACCGAAAACAACGTGACAAGATTGTGTAATACTCTTTCTCGTTTTCTTGACCTAAAAGAAAGACACCGACCGAACGATTCTCGTCGACGAAGTACATCACGGAGAAGGTCATCGTCTCGACTTCGACGAAACGAAAATTCACATTGGTGTTGGTACCACAACACCTATGGAAAAAATTCCAAGAAGTGTAGAGACCCCTGTTGTTCCCCTAGATATAAACCCATTGTCGACGCATCGGGAAAGTATTCCGCCGGCCCGCGTTAGCGGCAACCGTAGCCGGTGGAAGCAACCGCCTGTTATTTGTCACTGACGTGATAACGAAGGTTTGCTACCTTGTCGATACTGGTGCAGAAGTTAGCGTTCTTCCTGCAGCTCCATCTGATCGCCATCATGAAGCTACTTTCGATTTACAGGCAGCCGATGGAAAACACATAGCTACGCTTGGTAAACGATACGTCTACTTAAACGTGGGTTTACGAAAGCCCAAACACTGGATTTTTACTATCGCCGATGTGAAAATACATATCATAGGCATGTATTTACCTAGCCACCACAACTTGCTTATGGACCCTAGTAAAAAGAGACTAGTGGATAGTAACACAAATCTCTACATTCGTGGAACCGCTGCAACAGGTTGTAGCTTATGTACTCTTCGTTTTAAACTTTTAATTAACCCTTATTTTCAGCCGATACTCGACAAGTATCCAGATCTGAATAAGGCGTCATCGAAATTATCATGTGTAACTAGCAACGTTGCACATCACATCACAACTACAGGTCAACCTGTATTCTCCAAAGCACGTTGACTCGCGCCTGAAAAACTAAGGATTGCGAGAAACGAATTCGATCATATGATTGGCTTGGGAATAATTCGACCTTCCAGTAGTCCACGGTCATCTCCATTACATATGGTCCCGAAGAAAGATAGCAATGACTGGAGTCCCACCGGTGATTACTGACGTCTTAACGCCCAAACTACGCCTGATCGTTACCCTTTACCACACATCCACGATTTAACGGCCACCCTGAAGGGAATGACAATATTTTCAAAACTCGACTTGGTAAAGGCGTACAACCAAATACCGATGTCTGAAAATGATATCCCGAAAACCGCTATCGTAACTCCATTTGGCCTTTACGAATTCCTCCGAATGCCTTTTGGGTTGAGGAACGCAGCACAAACATTCCAACGTTTCATTGATGACGTGTTCCGTGGGCTTGACTATGTCCATGCATACGTCGACGACTGCCTGATAGCAAGTCCAGACGAGGTAACACATGTGAAACATTTGGACACAGTCTTTAGAAGAATGCAACAATATGGAGTAACCATAAACATCCAGAAATGCCAAATCGAAACAACCTCATTGGACTTCCTGGGGCATACTGTTGATGCGAATGGTATACAACCCCAAAAACACAAGGTGGCGGTTATTCTGGAATACCCTAAACCAACCACCATCAAGCAGTTGCGAGCTTTCAACTGGTTGGTAAGTCTCTACAGACGGTTTATACCGAACTGTGCATCTATCATGAAACCACTAATGGATCAGCTTCGAGGGAATAAAAAGATGGTCACACTGTATACAGAGTAAAAGAAAGCTTCCACTGCAACTAAAGAAGCAATAGCCAATGTGACTATGCTGGCACATCACAATACTGAAGCTCCTGTCAGCATAGCAGTTGACGCATCTGACTCAGCCATTAATGCAGTCCTGCAACAATGGATTGGCCAAGTTTGGCAACCTTTAGCATTCTTCTCAAGACGAATAAACGATACCGAATCGAGATACAGCACTTTTGGTCGTGAACTGTTAGCCATGTACTGTGCTGTACGACATTTTCAACATTCCATCGAAGGCCGGGAATTTATAATATTCACCGACCATAAACCACTGACATTTTCTATGAAGTCATCTACAGATAAGTACCATCCGCGAGAGTCGCGTCATCTAGACTACATTTCCCAGTTCTCTACTGATGTACGACGTATATCTGGAGCTAACAATGTAGTTGCCGAAGCCTTATCACGAATACATTCCTTGAATCATATCCAAGGAATCGACCTTGTTGAACTATCTCGACTTTAAAATGAAGACAATGATCTTCATCAAGAGTTATCTACAACAACTCTTAAACCCCAAGCAAAGACGATTGGAAAAGGTAAAAACACCTTAATTTGTGATTCTTCTACAGGTACAGCCCGTCCAATCGTTCCCAAGAGTTATCGACGAATCATCTTCGACACATTGCACAACCTCTCTCATCCTGAAGTCCGTGCTACGTCTAAACTGATTGCTCAGAGATTCTGCTGGCCAAGGATGAATAACGACATCAAAGAATGGGCACGCTCCTGTGTGGCCTGCCAAAAGAGCAAAGTAATTCAGCCCAAAAAATGCCCTCTTGGCACTTTCAAAACTCCCGACGCTCGATTCGACCACATCCACCTTGATTTGGTAGAACCCTTACCAGAATCAAATGGATTTTCTTATCGTTTGACATGCATGACTCGTTTTACTCGCTGTCCAGAAGTGATTCCACTGAAAGACATCCCTAGTGAAACGATTGGTCGCGCTTTCTTCGATCGATGGATAGCGAATTTTAGTTGTCCATCTACAATAACGACAGACCGTGGACGTCAGTTTGAATCTGGATTGTTCCACTCTCTGACAAAACTTCTTGGGGCTACGCGCTTCCAAACAACTGCCTACCACCCACAATTTAACGGTTCGGTAGGAAGATTTCATCGACAGCTAAAAGCATCACTTTCAGCTACAAACATCCCACAGTGGACAGAGGCTTTGCCACTAGTCTTACTCGGAATTTGAAGCATGGTAAAAGAGGATGTCGGGTGCAGTGTGTCTGAATTAGTTTACGGAACGACTTTTCGATTACCAGGTGAGTTCGTGAAAACCGCTCCCACCTCGACAAACGTGGATCTCAATTCTTACGTGAACCGGCTTACAAATGCTATGCGTTTAGCTAAGCCAGTCCAGACTCGACAACAATCGACAGACACTTTTATCCAACCCGCCTTAAAATATAGTGCACACGTTTTCGTTCGTCGTGACGCTCTACGCCTACCTCTTGACGCGACTTACGAAGGACCATACAAGGTCTTGAAACGTGGAACAAAGTACTATACGATCTACAAAAATGGCCACGAAGAGAACGTCAGCAATGACTGCCTCAAAACAGCCTACCTAGAAGGTAAACCATTCGATGTCCAACTCGCCACAACACCGCCGAAACTTAACATGAACGAAGTCGTCACGCCTCAAACACTGACTAATAAGCAAGTGGAAATTCAAAAGAGCTCCTCATCGCCGAGAGCTACACGTTCTGGTAGGAATGTACGATTTCCAGAACACCTAAACGAATACTACGTCTATTAATTTTTTCCTAATTCTCCACTCTGTGTATTGTAAAGTGTATATATATAAAGTAAAAAAAATTGAATAAAAATACCTTATTTTAACTTTACGGTATGCATTTTACACATTTTCGTATGTTTAAAAAAATATTAAAACCCTTCTTTTGTACTCATGTTAGCGTTGTCGACATTTTGTGCGTTTTTGTAGCTGTATTTAGCCGCCAAATTGCCTTTAAATATATATATATAAATAAAATGCACATGTTTAAAATATTTTTGATTTCCAGGACGCCTGGAAACGACCAGAAGAAAACGGAAGAGAACGATTACATTTTGTACAATGTTTTTTATGTATGTAACGACACTTTAGCATAGGCACTGATGCCCAGAAGCTGCACAACATCCAAGCTATCAAAGGAACGTTTGCCAATGTCTAACGCATTGGGTTTTATCCTTTGGCTGGTACGTCATAAGGTCCTCATGAACCCATTAGAGGAAGGAAATGAGCTTTAGCAGTAAATAACCCTCAAAATAAATAGTTACGTAGGTTTCGGCATTGATGCTGACCATGTTTGTTTTAGCGGACACTACTAGTTGAAGGCGCTCGGTCACGCATCACCACCAGATCACGTCACGCCGCATCATGGAAAGCAGCTCTCTCTCTAGTTTACCAGCCTAGACGTTGCTATTCCATTGCTGCTCTATTCACGATCAAATATAACTTCCTTCCCATCCTTTATTGCCTTCTGATTTATTCTCATTCGTAAGAGCGGGCTCAAACGTTAGAAGTTGCCTTGGTAATACCTCAAACGTAACTTGGTCATATATCGAGTGCACTTCACTTTTAATAATTCACTTCTGCATTCGCTTAGCATGATGTTCTTTCAGGTGGGTCCTTCAATGCCAGCTTTTTGGCTTAATAAAGCTTCCGAGCTTTATCAACGAAACGCAACCACTCTGTGCAAACAACACGTCTTAATGTCTTTGGAGTATTCGATAGAGCTAATCTTCGAATTATTAGCTGGAAATTTATTCAGTGGGTAAGAGTACCATGGTTGTTGGGTAGATTACTAGCTACAGAGAAGGTATTGGGCTGTCATAGTTTTATTCCTTTTCCTGTCGGCACCAGCATAAAGAAGAGTGAGATAATGCCCCAATATTAATTAGTCTCCCTTTATTCTTTTTAAGAACGCCCTACCTATTATTCTGAATAATAAAACTCACTCATACTCAGATAGTTTCGATATATAAGGGGAGGTGAAATGTTGCTCGTATATCTTGATTCTCCAACATTTAGACTAAATACATAACTAGGCCTCGTGTAACTTTTTACCACTTACTGCTAGTAACTGTAAAATGTTCACTGCCAACAGGATAGATACGTTTACCTCCAAATTCACTCTGCCCAAACACTCAGTTTAAATGTTAACTAAATCTGCAAACCTTTTAGCCGACAATGTTTTCTTACATTTATATGAACACTGTAACTTGGTGCTGACACTGCATTACAATATGATATTTGTCGAGCCGCAATACGAGAAAATCCATATGAAAACATTGTCTGGCCCACGTTTCTTCTTTTCTATAAACTGAATACAATGAATCTTTAGCTACTAGGGTTGACTAGATAAAAGTTTACTTCAAACCTTAAGCATACGTCAAAACAGTCAAGCTCCAGTGTTCATGTACTTCCTTCTTCTGCTTAGGAATTACATTTTCTACTATCTTATACTGAACGTTGAGAGGTATTTGCGTGTTTGAATGACTAGAGCCGTGCTCCAGTGTTTCCTGCCCACGTTGATATAATAAAGACTTATTCCATAATAATCTGGTTTCTTCTGTCACTAGTTCGGGACGTACCTAGGCGCTAAAAATCTTCGCCAGACTTACTTGAAGGTCATTCAAATCTGTTCTCATTGGATTCTAGAGTCGATATCTTTGAAATCCCTGCATAGTTTTATGCCATACGAAAGATACTGTCAATCACATATGTAATCAAATAAGCTGGATCAGTAATTGCGGTTAGACTTGATAGTGAAACTGTCTTAGAATCATCATGGCTATCTAGACCATAGAGTTATTAGGCCTAAATATATGGATCATCCATTCATACATGTCAGATAGAATAGTGAAGCCGACTGACTCACGTGATTCCTCACTGAGTTTACGCCATCTATTGAATCTATTAGCACAGGGCATATTACCTATGTGGACCAGGTCTCTCGACGAGCATAACCTGTTGATACCACTTAGAATGACTTTTAACATTAATCCGACCTTACAATTAATTTTTGTGGTTTAAAATCCTGACACTGGATGAGTTACACGACTTTCATGCTAAGACTTCATTGCCAAATCGTTGTTTCAATGATCAGATGATCGTGCTCTAGTCTGAATTATTCACTGGCGTTTCCGTCTTCCAAATAGGGTGCTCTAAATCTATATTCTTGCGACGTATGTTTGTAACATAAGCAGCGCAAGGTTCCGTGTAGTACAAAATTTCTCAGGTATTTTTTCTATATGTCTTCTATCCCATGTGCAATACATGTCCACAGCATCAGACAACTGATCGGTTCAACAAACACAGATATTGGAATCAACAGCCTTTACTGGGCTTAAAATAGTTATTTTTACAGAAAAGGGGCCTTTGCGGCTCTGTACCTTCAGATCCTCTGGGTACAGATAAGTGTATGCAAGGCATGTAAAGATAGAGCAATAGGTAGGGGAGTGAAAGACCATGTTCTGAGTATTTACGGATAAATTTAGTTCTCCCTTTAAGGAAACAGTGATTGTAACTTGAGTTATATAGGGCCCTAGGCAATTTCAAAACATGATTATTCTTGAATAGAAGAAATTGTGCTGACAGTCAAATCGACAGTAGTTTGTCTCATTTTTCTAAGTCATCCCACTGGAGTTGGTGTAAGGGTTAAGTTTAAATATATATTTCAATGAGTGCCCAGAGGTGTACAAGATTTTATAAGTCATTGTGAGGTAGCTATTAATTTGCATATTTTCTAAATGATATAAGTCTGTGATGATAAGCGTCCTAGAAATGTTTATTCTCTAATTTACTAGCCGACTTTGTGGCACTTCATGGATGTGTTCGAAGGCATTCTTATTCTTTTAGAGTGGAAAGTGAAGCATTATACTCTAGGTAAAAGCGAATGAAACTGTTATAAACTACGTGCAAGTCATGCTGCAAAATCGGCGTTTTTCACAAAGTAGATCACTGAGCCAAAAGAGGATACGTCACTTAAATCTTAATCTACAAGTAAAAACATAAAAGGAAGTCATTTAGTGTATGTGTAATCCGTCTCATGCTACACATATTCAACTTTACACACCTTCGCGTTAAAGTTGGTCAGTTCTTATCTGCTAGGTTCTGAAATCGTGTCTGACTATCTCGGTTATGTGTCTTCCTTCTACTGTTTAGAGTTATTATCGAACAGTAGTGATTTTTTAGAAACTTGTCGTTGTAGGTTGTTCATTTAGAATAGAAAACGAAGAGTTTCAGTGAAATTAGGTAGTTTTGCTTTTTCCGAACAATCCGAGCTATCTTGACCTTAAGTTTTTCATTCAACTTAATGGGTAAGACGAACATGACTGTTAGGCTTGAGAACTTTCTAGAAGTTCAGATATATTGCACGAATTATGCTGGTTTGATCCAGAATGCTAGTCCAGTTATGTACTAGAGACAGTAGCTTCGTATTCCACTCTCAAAGCACACAATCGAGTTTAAAACAAATTCGCGAACATTAAGTGGTTTCATAAGAAATTGAATATTAGGGATTTTATAATCCTAAAGGTTTTGAAAAGCGATTCATTAGTCGGTAATTTGTAAAGTCACTGAATCGACTTCTTCTCGACTACTATCTGGCGGAACATAGCAGTCTCATTTTGACGTCTACTTTTCTGTGAGTGGTTTATTTAGAAACTGATGTCTTTCTTCTGGTTGATTGTTATTGGATATCTCACAAAGCATGATTGACTTACGTAATTTCAAAAGGGATGGGGTCATACAATTATAAACAAAATAAGTCCTCTAATCAAACTAAGTAGCTGATTATCATCAAATGCTTTTAAGCTAGGATAAGTACATTTATGGTCGAACAAAGTTGCATCTTAAAATTCCTGACAGTATCCCATCTTATCAGTTAACTGCTTTTGTAACTCAGTATACAGTAAAACCTCCATTAAATATGAAATAGATGTTTCTGGATGAATTTACATAGAATTTTGTAAAACATGCAATAAACTAAGGGTAAGGCATTTTTATGGTAGTTGTTTGAAATATCCACTATCATAAGTAAAATGTCTAATATATCAGCTGTTTTATCGCACAAGGTCATTTTTTGTTGACCAATCGAGTGTCGAGGGCCTTGGTGCCTTTGTTTTAAATCCGGTTTACTGTCATCTTTAGTCATTTCGGCAAAATGATGGTAACAAGCTCGAGAAACGTAACGAAGATCTTTGGCCTACCGACAAACGATGTCTCTGGTACATTGCCTTCGTCTGCAAAACCCTCCCGAAAAAGCCGCCGCCTTAAAAAACATTTTCAAAACTCTGGTCCAAATTCAGATCGATATCATGAGATTCCAGCCTCCAGTCAGTGCCTACCTTTAGAAGATGATCTTATTTCTACCCGAGGTCTTTCATCACAAAGCTTTAATCTTTACGCACCAACGTATTCCCTCAATATTCCCCACCAAGCAGTAAGTTCGTTAAATTTGTCTAATAAATGTCAGTTTTATCATACTATTCGAGAAAGGTTATTCACTTCTTTGTCTCAAGAAAAATTACTTTATGTCAACAATGAGCATTTGTTAACTGTAAACTCAGTAAGTCGTATTTTTGTGAGTGAACTCTCATTCAGCAGCTGGAAGATAAAATTGATGCATCATTGAGATCAGAAACTTTGTATAAATTATGGTCACTGCACAGCGCCTATTACTCGCTTTCCCCAATCACGTTTTGCAAGGCAGTATATATAATGGATTTGCTTATCGTTAAAGTTAAAGTAAGTGTGAGATCGTGCAAATAACGACTATTTAGGTTAAGCCTAAGTACGCAATGTGTGTAGCTGCTGCATGTTATTATATTACGTCCAAGTTCGAGCGATCATCGGTAAGAATATTTTGGTATATTGTGTTTATTTATTCTTAAATTTACACCCTTTGTTTACTACAGTTTATGAAAAAGCATGTCAAAAATTTAATGTTATACTTGTTAGTAGCGTAAACTGATGACATTTTATATATATGTATATATATGCGCCTCGTGTTTTAGATTAGATTGTCTGAAGTATTCTCAGGCTATAATTTTGTGCGATCTACATTACAATCAAGCTGACTTGCTGTTTTATTTCTAGGATGTTAGCTTTACAACCGTTTTAGATTTTCACCTCTGACCTTTTGACGATACCGAGTAAACTTTATTATATGTGGTTGCAACAGCCGTACGTCTCTTCTGTAGGCCAGTCCAGAGTAATGTGCAAAGGAACTATCTTACTGAATCTTGTAAATAGACTCGTGATGTAACCTAAAGCTAAACCATATCAAGCCAGCAACTGTTGCCACCTTTTGTTTTTTTGTGTGCTGTTACAGTTAATAATATATCTAATATACAGCATATATATATATATATATATATATATATATACTGCTGCTGCTGCTACCTACACCTCTTAATGTTAAAAGAGTAAAATGTTACTTTAATTACTCGTCCAATGCACTTCCATGATTAAAATCAAAATAACTATGTTGCGTTCTTATTTATTTTGCTTTAAAGATTGATAAAGGTTAACTTCTGGCTGTGACAAGTGATAGTACATTTCATTCAATGCTTTGGCTTGCACGTTTTGTGCGATTAACTGCATCCTTTACATAAGAATATCTTAATTTATAGCTCACTGTTTTGAATTAAAAACTATCCTTTCAATTTGGAAATTTGAATAGGTTTTTCGAATCGTTGCACTTTTTTGATTTTAAAATATTTAAGTGTCATATACGTTTGTATAGGATCACGTTCCACCCACACCCGAAAGCCTTGTAACACTATCAAGATGTGGAGGGACAGCTGCTGATCTGACGCGAATGGTGGAAATTATTCTTACTAAGTTGGGACCTTCCAGTGTTGCTGCTATTGGTGCATGCTCAGCTACAGCTATTGATTTCTTATCTATATTCTCTCTGTTTGGCACTTTGCCAGCATCTCGTCAGAATGAATCTGATAATCAAGACACTTGCTTGCCTGTGCCTATTTCCATCTGTCGTCAAATCGAATTGGCTCTAATTTCCTCAGAGGCGTCATGTTTCCGTCCTTCATGCCTGGCATTGGCTTTGCTCAATCATCTTTGCTTTAATTCATCGAATGCCTCACCAGGTTTAGTTGATGATTGGTTACAGTTTCATGCGTCGGATCTCTTTAATTTGGCACTTATATGCAACGTAAGTGGCTTGAGATACGATGAATTTCACTTATTGGAGTTCTTTCTCCTAACTCTTAGGTGACACACTTCTTTTTTAGTCACGATATTTTTATTAGTGTAGCGGAAAGGATCCAAAGGAATACATAATTATTTGGCGGTTCTCATGTGTAAATGTCACTTGATTTTTGTGTAAATATTAAGGACGGATAATATTATTCTTTATATGTTAATCCTTCTGATTACTGATGCCCATCATTTCTTCATTGATCTTCGCAGCCTACAGTTCTTCATGTGTTAAGGTTTGTTATTCTTAGGAGTTTTTGGGAATCTTGAAAAATCCAACATATTGATAAACAATTCATAATAATTAATGATAATGTCGCTCATTGTAATTTTGAAAGTATGCTGCTGTTAAACAGCTAGTTAGCTTCACGTGCAAACCCACATCATTTTTAGCTCGACTAGTCCGGTGGCTTTGCGAAACGCGTGTGATAGGTATTCCAAGTAAACTAACTTTCCTGTAGTGCCTGCTCTTACTGATGTTAATATTTTATCTATACAGTATTTATTAATAAAGTATGTAAAATCACTTTGCAATTAAACTGAATTTGAGACTTTTGAAGCATCAGACCACTAAGGTGTTATTGCACACAAGCTAAACAAAGCATCTTTATCCTTCCATTAATTTGACCAGCTGTCAATAACTTCATGGACAATTGGCTTACCTTAGTTTGATAGCCGCTAGCGGTAGCCAACAATGCGCCCTAGAATAAATCGTTGTTGAACACATGAAAATTATGTAGAAGGTTCACAACGTCACTCAATTTCTCATATTTACGTAGTTCCTTAATAGCTTCAATAGTGCAATCTCAAAACTGCCGTTACAGCGGTACTTATGTTCATTACTAACAATCTATATACTGTATGTCTTCAGACAGGTTTTACAGCTGTAAAGTATTACAGGGTAAACTGTTAGCTGATGAGCGATTGTTATTACACCAGTAAACTCACCTGTTCATAAATGTAACTCTAGACCACGTGGATGCTTCTATAAATAATTCAATAATGACTAATTTATCTAGTATAGTTCTGTGTGCCCAGTCTGAAGTCGCACTTAAGGTGTAAGAGTTAGTAGACTAACACTGGAACTCGAGGCTTATCAACAATCGGACACTATGTGCTACAACAACGCTTCAATTTCATGAATACTAATAATTTACCCCTGTCTTATTTGGTAATTTACTGTTT
Source organism: Schistosoma mekongi (assembly GCA_034768735.1). NCBI lineage: Eukaryota > Metazoa > Platyhelminthes > Trematoda > Strigeidida > Schistosomatidae > Schistosoma > Schistosoma mekongi. The sequence continues at coordinate 29,690,299 of CM068308.1, forward strand.
TACCTTTAGAAAATACCTTCATTGATCTGTATATTGATGCAGGATACCTACTCACAACTTCGTTTTCATTTATTTTCTTAGATTTCATGGACTGATGTTGACGCATGTTCTTCCACATTAAAAGAAGCACTCAGCAAATCATCAGGATCTTACACAATTCAAGACTACCCTTCTTCGCATCTATTAGGCAGCTCACCGCCACTTGTGTGGACTTTATCACGACGTACACAACGCAGCATTTCTACTTCTTCTCCTCCATCTCTTTCAACTATCTCAGAGATAGATGAAAACCCGTTCCATTTAGATGATACTTTTTCGGATATGGATTTGGGTTTATGGTAAGTTCGCTTATAGTATATCATAGTGTTTCTGTGAAAAATGGCTGAAGGAATCTATCTAGCTGTATACTTGTTCTCCCAGTGGATCCATTCTTTTAAAAGGCTTATATGATTCTCTTCTCTTTGTTTTTCATTGTTCACTACGCTAATGGTTTTCCCAATGTCCCACCACTTATTATAGTACATAACCTGATATTGTATTGTTTACCTATCAGACGGTTACTGGCTGACTAAAAGGACGTGCTACGAACAAAATCGTCAGATCTCTTTTGCCATAAAGCATTTATATGGTATTAAATATCAACAGTAAGACTAAATACAACTTAAGTTATCAATATTTTCAAAATACTGCAGCAGTACATTCTTTCTACGTGAGGTATGATTGACCGTCGTAGAGCCTAATATTCTTATGCAGAATATTTTGCTCAGAACCAGAGGTAGTTTTTTTTGGGGGGGGAGGGGTTGGTTTTCTCCATAATCTGATGTCGTTTATATACAAAGTTAAACCAATTGGATTTACTAATTATATGAGCGTGTTTATCGCTGGACCTTTTTTCCACGAATAGATATTAACCATTCGATTGCTTAATACTGTTCTACATCCTATGTTTCTCAAAGCCTTCTTTTGTTGAGCACAGTAGTTGCATTAATAAAAAACTGCTTACATGAATCTAGCCATATTATTTGTTAAGAGTGCCGTTAAACATATGTAGTGTCTAGTGCATAAAGTGACTAAATTCCTGATTTATTAAATCAATATTGGTTTCAACTGGAAACATTTTTGGATAAATAATTATACTCCCTAAAATCTCAATACTTGAACATTTGTTTCACCTTTTTAACAGAAATTGGAAATCGACGCAGGAATAGTAAGGATAGATGAAACTGCTAGTGGTTGGTTTTAGTTTTACTGTTAGCTTCGCATTATTCTGTTTTGTATTCTGTATCTATTCACTAACCATATAAACTGATTATTAAAGGTCCTGTTTGCTCTAAATATTCCGTTCAATTTGTCTCCGATATAGTACTTAAATCCACTACAGAAATTCCGATTTAAACAAAACTCACCTAACCGTTAGCTATACTTGTTTCTTTATTCTAGACTCCCATCAGTCTTGAGCCTAAATGTTAGCGATGTACAGCATGGACTTAAAGCGATGTTGCTTGAGAACTTTTCTAATGACATCATTCCAGACTACATCTTACATTACGTTTTATACTATACTCCTTTCATTCATGTTGATTGTTTTAATCTCTACTGTTAGTAGCTTTAATCAGATATATCATTTTTTTAATGCGTGTTGCTAATTTTTGTAAAGGTTTTATTTAATGCAATCGTTTTTCGCTTATTATATTATAAGATAATAGTTTATTACAGTTGAATGAATGCATCTTGTTGTTCATTGAATCCAAATTCAACCTGTAGTTACTGATTAGCTAATTTGGGCTTCTCTCTACTTACTTCGATTTAAACAGTCGTTTAGTATTGATTCATTAGCCAAGTACATGAATTTTCACCTTACAAATTAGTTAATAATAGGAGCATATAATTTAGGTGTTTTTCTTTTTTGTATTTTACCTTATTTTGGGGTATCAAATATTCTGCCAAAATTTCATTTTAGTTTATTTTTCACTTCTTTTTAGATATACATTGATAAAACTACAATCTAGTTTAATGGCAGTGTTATTTTATTCAAAGTATATCTAACTATACATTATTCGGCTTTTATTATCTTAATATAAATTTTTAAATATCAACCAATCTGTGAACTGGAAAATTCAACAAAAACGAACAACATTTTTAAACTTTGTCATAAACGACAAAAAAAATTAATAATAATACGTTCCATTCCTGTTGTCATTTTGTTATTGTTGTTTCTTTGACGTGTTTTCCTCGTTCATACATTTGTCACTTTTAACTAGTTGTGTATAAATTTCATAAACTACTTTATTTCTTTAAAAAAAAGCATCAATCAATAACCAATTTACTTTGTTTAGTGATCAGCAGTAAAAACAAAGAAAAAAAGTAACTGTTAGCATATTTTCAATTTGCTTAATAGTTGTTGTGCTTTTTTTATTCTGTTATTTCATCTTCCAATGTCAAATTATATGATAAAGAAGAAGAAATAGAGGGATTGTACTTTTCTTTTCTTTTTTTTAAATTACCTTTCCTGATATATTTGTTTAAATCAAAATTTAAAACATGTATAAAAAAAGACAATTTTCAAAAGCAGCTTCATTTCTTGTTTTTTTTTATACCGGAACTGAAAAACAACAATAAATTGTGATCTATAATATATACTTACTACTGGCACTAGCCTTCTCCTGTTATACCGACATTTTTTTGTTTTATTTTTTATCTGTTCACCTAGTTGGCCTTTATTTTCTCCAAGACTTTTATTCCGAATTTTTTTTTAGGCGATAAAGTAAATTAATGCAAGTTATATAATGTATGTATCTTATATTGGTTCCCCTTTCTAGTCCAGTATGTATATCCAAAGTTTATCATAAAATTTCATGAGAAAAAAAGTGCAATAAAAAATATATATATATTGAAATTTATTCACGAAATCTTATTTTGTGTATTAACATGTGAAGGGTTACTTTTAATCGTTCTCCAACATATTTCACCTATTTTACTTGTGCACTTTGTGTGAGGTTGAATTTGTCGAGTATGATTCAAACAGTCAGTTATGAACACGATAGAACTTAACACAACCCAATTTTTCATACTATATCAGTACAACAAGATCAATACCAAAATAGTAGCAACATCAGTAGTCGACAAATTATATGATTCGAAGGGAAAGAGTTAATTTATCGATCGTCATAAAGTTGGTTTTAATGCTTTTTATCTAAGTGGTCACAAAGTGAGGAGTTGCTTGATTCAAGGTGAGCGATTCATAAACACAACCCATTGTCTCCAATCGTTAGTTACTATAATTGTAGGAATTCCAATTATCTTTAGTGCTTAGTAAATATGTTCTCAGTGTATTCGATCATTTTTCAATCCATTAATTAAATGAATACTACATATTAATATCTAATTAACAACTGATGTCTATGGAAATGTCGATTTAGCAGAGCTGACATTCCTGATGAAAAAAAACTAAAATAGTGTGGGGTAATGATCGAAACGAAATCCTAAATAATATAGTGTAATACTGATGGACTAAATGAATGGAAAATTGGCCGAAATTATTGGATGCAACATACTGATTGGGTATTGGAGACAGTGAAGATAACCTTAACTTTCTAAATTAATAAATAAGTAATTCCCAGCTGTATACATTTTAGTAATTTTATTATTATTATTATTACAATTAATTTATATAATTCGGTTTTTCAGCTCACTTCAGTTAATTTACATATGCTTTATTCTACGAACATAACAGTGGCATTTCAATGATTGCATATGGTTTTTACATTATTCACTTTAGTCCATTAACTTAATGTTTATAAAATGATATTGTTTATTTAAATCAAATGTAACTATTAACACAATCATTACCTCGTAAAAGTTTTTCAGATTTATTTCACTGAAGTAGAGTTTGGAGTATCACAAACTGAGTTATTTATCTACTCTGTGGAATCTTTTAATTTCTTTATCAAGAGAAATGTAGTTATTATCAGATTATAATTGGATATTGTTGAATATGAATATATTGTCACAAACTGACTTGAGTTAGACAAATACTGTAAACTAAGAAGAACTGAAGAGTATTGTGTATTTACGACTTCACCAAAGGGTCTAGCTCAAGATCTCCAGGTTTGATGGAGAATGCTTAACCAGTAGACCACTGAGCCGTGTATAGAACTAAGATATTTATAATTAACTGGCTGCTAAACAGTTCCTAAAGTCTATTAGTACACCTTCCTGGCCATTACCAACTGTTAGGAAATATGTGTAAAGCATGTTTTTCTGCAAACCAAACTAACAGAAAGATGGGGCAAAATATGCCTTAACAATTAAGTTTGGACGTATGTGTATTCTATCGTTTATTCAGAATAAACAATCTTTTACACATGAAACTGGCCGTATTAATTACTAGTTATGACAACTAGACCAATAACAGCTACAAAATCATGTCAATAGCATTTCTTTCCTCTATGATTCTACCAAACTTCAAATCACCAAATATAATTACTTTAAAAGTGCTAACTATCATAAGCTTGACGACTGATAACTTGTACTCACTTTTACAGAATCTAGTGTGCCACTCGTACGTAAGGCCTTCCTACAATCTTAAACGTGTTTGTTCTCCTCAGCGAGTCCTATCTCGACCACTTTCAAATCTATCCCGAGATGTTGCCTGCAGTGTCAAATCGTCTAGACTAGTGGCCACGTTATAACTAAATCAGTAAAATTCTATTAACACTGTAAAGCACTAGACGAATATCACTTTGGTCAATACTCGATGATCAATCAATGTACTCATTTTCATCCCAGCTACAACTAATCCAAACGAAAACTGCATAAATGTGCAACATTTATTAAACATACATGAAACAAAATACAAGAATGACTAATGAATAGATATATTTATAATGTTTTTGTTTCAGAAAGCAAGTAATTATGTAAAGTATAAGAAAATCATTGGTGAGTTAGTTGTGCTATAAGCTGTAATAGATGGAGGACATTATCTGGGTAGTTGAGATTTCTTTATGAAAGTCAGTATGAAGAGGAAATGAAATGAAACCATTTTCACCGAAATGAACATTATCAGAAATAGTATATCATTATTACTTGATAAAAATAATCTTAGAGAACAAACGAAACTGACTTCCTTGACAGACGTGTAACCTGATTCTGAAATCTCAAACTGTAATATATAGTAAGTTTTTCATGATACAATAAATAGTACGGCTCAAATGATCAAGCTAACTAACGGTCAATTGAGAATATGTTAATCAGTTTATTATTTGATACAAATAGAATTACAATTTGTTTTATTGAAGTAAAGTGAAAATTATTTAAAAATTGGGAAGTTTAACTTAGTAGTTCATCTTCCCAGAGGCGGTTGTTACTGCGAATACTACTACTATCAAACTGTTCTGTCGATCTTAATCCTCACAAACCTACTATCGAGACAGAGATGTCAAAGATCGAACAATTAGTAGCGTCGACATATATTTTGTTGAACCGAGTTTGCGGGTGAGATGCTATAAATACGACTTTCTTGCAGTCAATTCGTTAGACTATTATAAACCAATTATAGAACAGTATGATATAAGGTTTGTTGTGATAACTTAGTTTGAAAATATTTTACATCTCAAGATAACCATTATAAACCAGGAGACGTTAAAGAGATAGTTCATTGTAATGTGGGACTTTTAAGTAATGTCCATCAATCAAACCCTTGATTAGTGGAGTTTAAGCAAATTGAAAAGAAACATATAACACTGATTGAACAGAAAAGTAGCTGAGTACAATTTCGAATAGAATAATGCAGACTATCTGACAGTAATAATTGTCTAACTAAGCCAGTTTTTTTCTATTTTAACGCCCGAATATTCAAATCTGTTGAACATTATTAAACGGTATAATAAAAGAACGCATTAATTCGAGAACCATATAAGTATCGTTAATGATCAGCCGATGATATTTGCCTAGTGATATAGTTAAAACGTTTCCAATTGCATAATTGAGTGAATGATACCTAAATAATAATAAACTATTTAGAATTATATAGTTTTACATAGTGTTAAAAAACCTATTATTGTTACATTAACTGATGAGAATTATTTGAGCAAAGTCCAATCCACGCCTAGATTGAAAAATGTAAGATTGGATATGTTATACTAAATGCTCACTGGATTACTAATGAAATTAGTGTTCGTGAAGGTAGTTTACATCACTAACCAAACTTAGCTAAATGGCCATGTTTGGTGGTGCTGCTTAGAAATCGGAAATCAATCAGTCAGTCATAACGTAGAACTTGGTACCTGTGTGCATAAGTTCAAGTTATCATGCCCCAATTAGCAGATAGAGATGAATTTGTTGAGCCAGATCTCAGAGTAGTAGTGGTAGTAACATTATTAGTATTAGTGAAGAGGATTAGAGATTTAAGATAAGATTCAAGAAAATATGAATAAGTTAAAAGTAACATAGGACTTAGAGGGGGGGAGGCAAGGAATGGATGAACCTTCACCATTACAAATGATGCTAAGCCATGTCACCAAAAATATCTAACCACTGGTTATGATTAACACGAGTAACCTAACTGTTAGGGATTCAAAATCCCTAGAAATACAATTGTTCATTTTATCAAGTTGTATTGATTTTTTGTCAACATGATTTGTAAATTTTCATCACTTTTATTTGAGCACATTTAACAACATTTAATTGTATTATAATAAATGTTGATAATTTCAATTTCCTGAATAATCACTACGATTATTTTGCACATATAAAGGAATGCGTAAAATATAATACGAATCTGAATCTGATTTCGATTCTGTCTTGGTTGTTCGATCGGCTTGTTCTTCTATCTCTGGCTTGGGACCGAGTAGGCATAGGGTAAACGCGCATTATCAACTAGGCACACTTAAGTAGATGTCCTCCTGCTCAACAGATCAACTTTTTTCTCACGTCATAACACTAACCAGGTAATCTGTACCTATTAATATGGCTCAGTCCAATTGCCAGTGGTTTCATGAACTGGTGTCATGCTTTGGTTTGGCCGCCCCTAGTGTTTTTTCAGCCTACATCTACATTAGACAGCAGTACTCGTAGAGGTAGACAATAGTTGGGCATGCGTAACAAATATTATGACTACCTCAGATGATGCAGATTCACTACTTCATTAGCTGATTTACCATCCTTACCTAGTACATTATTCTTAACCATCGTATTACTTACTCGGTGGTCATAGAAAACACGAGCAGTACTTCGAAGGCACCTACGATCTGATACTAGTAGCCTACGAACGTTTTCTTTTCTTAATGGCCATGTTTCACACTCATTAAATATATTGGATCGAACCTCTATACAGTAAACTCGTCCTTCGATCTGTACATGGATATCCCGCCAACATCACAAGCGACGCTAGTTTCTAGAAGACAGTCGAGCCACCTGTATCCTTGCCATAATTTCGTCAGACACCAGAACTCCAGGGTTTATGTGACTCCCAAGATGAGTAAGACGGTCAATATGTTCAACTGTTTCGTTTCTTATCACTAGTTTGGGCCCTGACGTAACTAATTCTGAAGCAAAATTTTGCATTTGGAGGGGCGGGAATAATATCCAAACATACTTGAATTGATGTTGAAGGTGGATAGAAGACTGTATTTTGTCATCGTCTTTAATAAATAGAACTATGTCACCTTTATATCGTAAGTCAACAAGTGTATCTCCTGGATGAAGGTCAACCGCCGAGAAGTAGAACAACGTAAACGTTAACTCTAAAAGCATGTCTATGACAAAATTAAATAAAATGGGGAGAGCGGACAGTCTTCGTGAATACCACTTGATGTAATCAATCCTGATGACAGTTTGTCATAAGCTTTGACTTGATAAACTGTGTTTGAGTAGAGAGCCTGTACACCATAGTGGCCCAAACAGACTATCCTATAGGCAATGAATCACAGACTATCACGCTAGACGAATAAGAAAGTGATTAGATGATTGGTCAAAAGGACAACCTATCTAGGGTCCAACTGTGGGTCCCCTCCTTTTACCTGCTCTTTTTCTAACCCTTTATGACTTCTGTATGTCTGTTTACTTCTCTCACGGTATGTTTCATGTGGAGAAATGAGATTTCCATCGTATATAAGCGTATGGCTATACACATACTTGTCAGTCGTAATGTAAGGGATAAAATTACCAAGTCAGAAAACAATTGAAAACTAAAGAACATCAGACGTTTGTTTCATCCTAGTGCAGGACTCCTCCAAATTAGTGACGGACGACTACTAAATGAATCGAACCCAGGATTTTCAAATCTAGTGGAATGTTAGACATTTTTCTGTCTCAATGGAATATACATTGAAGCTTTCAGGTGTCTATGATAAATAATGAAAGTTGAAGCTTGACGATTAAACTGTAATATACAGCGTATGATGAAAACGATTGGCGTTGGATACAACATACTTATCAAACACAGAAAATGTTTTGGATAACCTTAACCTCCTTACTTTCGAAACAAGCAGTTTATGGTATTGTGTTATTAGGCCTTACTATGAGAATATCTACTCTTATTATTGTACGAATCTACATTTCTAAACAAAAAGCATGAAATTTAAATGTTTATTTATTCATTCATTATTATGCATGAAACATTCTCAACGAAAAGTGCAAAGGAAATCACAATATTCAACGTGGGTGGTCTTTAGCGTAATTTTTGTTCTGGTTTAGATTTACAAGTAATATTATTAGACTAAACACTGTAATAAATGAAAACCAGTGTAGTTCAACCATGTCGGGTGTGAGGCAGTTACCTACCGCTGGCAGTGGATAGTGTAGCGCAAATCTACCTTGAATTGACTGAGTTAGAGATATCAACCTTTGGAATCCGGTTCAGTGATCTAATGGTTATGCGTTCGCTACGACACCTGAGGGGTTGTGAGTGCGTACTGCTGAAGTTACACACTAGGATAAAGCATCTGTCTAGTACATCTTGGTAGTCACTGGTTGTCTAATTCAGACCGATTCGTGTTATCAAATTAACATTTAACTATAAAAACTGAATGGTCAGAATAAATTGATTTCTTAAATTTAGCCACATCTTTTGTTATGATTTATGTAAACAGTCACATGATGTTTATTGATCATGTCGAAAGAAGACAATGTACTCATAGATGACAAAATTCTATGCTTATGACCTTTTCCTGCCTCTCCTGTACTAGTGACATTATATTGTCCTATGACCTTGGATATGATTGGTTACTTCAAATATAGGCAGTATCCCATAGAACGGTGAGAAAACTATTACAATTAGGGGAGTTTGTAGAGATAGTTAACTGTTTAATTCAATTTTGATAGCACGAATTGATCTGAATCAGACAACCATTGATCACCTGGAAGCACTGGACAGCTGTTTCGTCCTAGTATGAGACTCCTCAGCAGTGCGCATCCACGACCCGTGTCGGGTGTGAGGCAGTAACTCACCAATGGCATAGAGGAGGTCGCGCAATGTATCACGAATTGGCTGAATTGGAAATATCAACCGTTGGGAGTCGACTCAGTGGTCCAATGGTATAGAGAAAACTATTATTTGGTAGTCAACGTAAATCGTATTTTAAATGCAGACAGCTGACAGAGATTTTCTCTGTTCATAAGCGTAGATTTTCTATTAATACCAACTTGGCAAAATAAGGATGATTATGATTATGACAGACGTAAGGGATTGTTATTATTCCGGTTAAAATGTTATCTTATTAAATCACCCAAATGATAATTTGATTCTTTTTCCAATGGTAATATCTCATTGGCTCCAAAATGTGACGTAATTTCGTTGTAATAATAGTATGAAAATCGATGGATTGAATATGAAATATACTCTGGGTACAACCAAGTTTTGTTTTTTGCCTTAAGAGAGCAGTCTCTTAAAATTAAACTAACAAGCATTAGGAGAGTAGAAAGCAGAAGACTGTGATGCATGAGCAGGAAGATATATTTGATAGTAAGTAGAACGTAAACGGATTTACAACATCTATTCTAGCAATTTATACGAGTTAATTTCCTCTCCGTGTTGTATCGTGACCTGGTGATGATGATTTTCAGGACATGTCAGCAACGAAATTCATGTCATTATAATATCAAAAATAATTACCAACAAATACCCACTAAATACCAACCAATAAATAAATATTTCATTAAAAATTAATGCTCATTAATTCAGACTTTTATTTTTGAATTTTCATTTCACTCATCAAGATTCGATGAGGTTATCCGCAGAGTTTTCAGTGGACAATAAATGTGTTGTTTTCTAGTAATTTTCCATTCATATAATTTGTGACCAATGAATATTAGAGTCAATTCGTGATATCAAAATTGACAGTTAACTATCTCTACAAAACCCCTAATTGGAATATTAGAGTGCAATTTCCACTTAGGTTTCCATCCAATGTCTCAGGAGTTCTACACAATTGTCTACTAGGAAAAGTAAGCTGGAAGAAAGCTAGGGGCGGCCAAACCAAAACATGGCACTAGTTCATGAAGTCGTTGACAGTTGGGCTGAGCCATGTTAATAGGTGCAGACTACCTGGTTGGGGTCAGCGTGACTCTCGTAATAAATGGTTAGATACCTTGGGTGATATGGCTAAAAATCGTTGGCAATGGCGCAGATGCATTCACTCCTTGTCTTACTCCAAATTCCAAGCTTCTGAACTTATCATACTTTTCTCTTTATCCAATCATATTTTCTTAAGTCTTATCTCCGATCTCTATTCCCTTCCATTAATACTAACTCTGTTACTACCTCCCCTACTTTGGGATTTGATCCGACAATTTAATCTCTATCTGGTAATTTGGGTATGGCAACTCGAAATGATGTACACATGTACCAAGTTCTACGTTATACATGACTAACTGACTGAATACTAGGAAAATGTCAGTGTAACACAACCCGACATTATGGATAACAGCACAGACATAATAAAATATCAACCTTCAAATATGTTTCATGGATTCTATATTCTAATAACCAATATTTTCATTAAATGAATGGAAACTACTGATTTCTATGGGGAAAATAGACTTATTGAAAATTGCAAAGGTTGAGGGTGATATAAACCCAAAGACCCAAAACGTCGGGTGATGTATCCAATACATATATTTCACAGATCAATGAATTTTCTGAAAGTGAATTCTAATTCGCGTTTTTTCTATTATGACGCGTTAGTTTCATGTATAAAAGAGATTAGTCATAGTCAGTAATTATCGACTTTTACTTTAAGATATTTCCATTCTGCAACTCCGGATAAAGAGGCATTTATAAATCTTTTGAAGGTTTAACCTAATATTTGTTGATCTAATTAACAATTATATGATTGTAATAACATGTAAAACATTATGAGCAAGCAAATTATACATTTTGAGGAGAAGATTGTCTTGAATTCCTTCTTTAAGCATAATCCAAATTTACTAAAACTAGAGAACCAGATACTCATTATATACACGTTGGATGAGAATTAACCAGCGACAATTATTTTATGTCCTTATTAAGTATCGTATCATCCATAAGCAGGATTGTTAACCTAGTGTACAAAGTGAGCCGTAATATCACTTCCTCCAACCATGGTATTAACTTGTTGGGACGTCAAAGAAAGCTATTATGATGGGGAAGTAGGAACAGTCATTTGATGAATCCTTATGCTCACGAGATTACAATAACAAGTACCAATTAAAGTTCCTAGTCGGTCTCTTTATGTCTGCTCGATGCCCATTCAATCCCATGCCAGAATAAGGAGAATACAAGCTAATAAGCCAATCAGACAAGTCGTATTATATTTCAGGTATTGCTTTATATATACACAAACCAGACAGCACAGCCAGCCATTTAAGAAATTAACATTAATACAAAATAATGAGAACATTGATAGTGAATTGAGACAACGTGTGCATTATCAGTTAACTGTAGTTCATAAACAGGGAGTGATGTAATATTAGTACGAGATTCAAGAACAAAGGAATAGGTGGGTAGAACACTTTGAGGGACTCTTGAATAGGCCAGCTCCACTGAACCCACCAAACATCGAAGCAGCACCAACAGATATTCCCATAGATGTCCTTCCACCGACGATGGAAGAAATCAAGATGGCCATCAGGCAAATCAAAAGTGGGAAAGCAGGAGGACCGGACAATATACCAACTGAAGCACTCAAGTCAGATATTGACCTAACAGCAAGGATACTCCATGTTCTATTCAAAAAGATCTGGGAGGAAGAACAAGTGCCGGCAGACTGGAAAGAAGGACATCTTATCAAGATACCATAGAAAGGAGATTTGAGTAAATGTGACGACTACAGAGGGATCACGCTACTGTCGATACCAGGGAAAGTCTTTAGCAGAGTATTATTGAACAGAATGAAAGATTCAGTGGAGGCTCAACTTCGAGATCAACAAGCTGGTTTTCGTGAGGATCAGTCGTGCACAGACCAAATCGCAACACTACGGATCATCGTTGAACAATCAGTTGAATGGAACTAGCCTCTGTATATCAACTTCATTGATTATGAGAAGGCGTTTGATAGTGTAGATAGGAGAACACTATGGAAACTTCATCGACACTACGGCGTACTACAGAAACTCGTCAACATCATCCGGAACTATTACGACGGAACACAGTGCAAAATTGTGCATAGAGGACAACTGACAAATGCATTTTCAGTGAGGACCGGAGTCAGACAAGGTTGCTTGCTGTCACCTTTTCTCTTCCTCCTAGTGGTCGACTGGATCATGAAGACCTCCACATCTGAGGGAATGTACGGGATTCAATGGATAAGTAGGATGCAACTCGATGATTTGGACTTCGCAGATGATCTAGCTCTTTTAGCACATACACACCAACAAATGCAAGCGAAGACAATCAGTGTAGCAGCAACTTCAGCATCAGTAGGCTTGAACATACATAAGGGTAAGAGCAAGATTCTCAAATACAACACAGGGAGCACCAACCCAATTCAACTTGATGGGGAAACTCTGGATGAAGTGAATACTTTCACATATCTGGGGAGCATCATCGATGAAAAAGGAGGGTCTGATGCAGATGTAAAGACAAGGGTTGGCAAGGCAAGGGCAGCATTCCTGCAGTTGAAAAACATCTGGAACTCAAAACAAATATCAACTAACCTCAAAGTCAGACTCTTCAATTCGAACGTGAAGACAGTCCTGCTGTATGGAGCTGAAACTTGGAGAATTACTGCAAACATCATCAGACGGATACAAGTATTTATAGACAACTGCCTACGAAAGATACTGAATATCTGTTGGCTGGAAACCAACAACAACAGCCTACTATGGGAGAGGACAAACCAACTTCCAGCCGAAGAAGAAATTAGGAAAGGACGTTAGAAATGGAAAGGGCATGCATTGCGGAAATCATCAGACTGTATCACGAGACACTCAGTAACTTGCAATCCTGTTGGGAAACGGAAAAGAGGAATGCCAAAGAACACACGTGCGTTGAGAATTGGAAACAGATATTAAAATGATAAACAGCAACTGGAAACAGCTGGAAAGGATTACTTATGACAGAGTTCAATGGAGAACCCTGGTGAGCGGCCTATGCTCCTCTGTGAGGGGTAACGCGTGTAAGTAAGTAAGTAAGTAAGTAAGTAATGCCATTAATAGATGTGCTAGTCGGGAGGTTAGGGCACGAAACACAATGGTGATGATAATAAGATGCTTACATTACACACAACTAAAATAAATGAAATAGTCTTCTAAGGAATAGTTCTTAAGGTTAGTTATTTGGGGGATTATTTACTGCTACACTTCTTTAGTCGCCAGATAGTATATAACCCCGAGGTTTCGATTTGTATTATTCTTTATTTGGTTAAAATTTTACATGGTTGTTCCTCTTCATACACACCTTAATAATAATAACAAATTTTGTTAAACTGCTCCTGTTATCACCGTATTCAACACAGTTACTATCCCAAAATAATCTCTTTACTGTATCTCTGTCTGTTGTTCTATATTTTAATGAAGATTTTCCCTAGGGGTCATTCCAATTCATAACTTAGTAATGGATTAGAAACATTTCACTATAAATTTTCATTTTCGATTATCAGAATTTCCTAGTCTCAAGTTTGCATCTTTGTTTGTTTGTGGTTGAATATGCAACATATGTTTTTAAAGAGCTGTTAACTTACTTTTACATCGTCCTTCAGTTCTTAGAAAAATGCTACTATACACTTCTCCCACCTTCAGTATACAACATTCCTGCAGATTGGACACAAATTTATTACACGCTAAACTTCATACCAGTGAAAAGAACAGTTTGTCGTAATTATCAGTACATGTATATGTGAGATAGGATAAAAAAAGTATGATAAGATTTTGGTGTTTACAGTGATAATATATTAAATAAGGTTATTACAAATAAGTATTTTCTAACCATTAACGTTATGCGGGTAAGAGTAGATATCTTATTATAATTTGAAATAATTTTTCACTTTTTAATGTTTTCATACCTAATGTTTGTATATTCTACACTATTTAGAAATAACTGTATAAATCAAGGGATCATTAAAAATGCTCATTTTCCAGATACTGTACAGTTATTACATTAACGAAATTCTACTGTACAAAATCTGTATAGGCATCCATGAATACTATTCATTTTATCCAACCAAAAGAATCAGTTACGTAAGTTTTTAAAATCAAATTTCAACACTGAGATTTAAGAAAAAATGGATAGTTGCATAGTTGGAATCTCTTAACTTAAAGGGATTATATTTAGCGTCTATAGTAAACACAATGATACTGAATAAACGAACTGAAACTTAGGGACTTGCATTTTTAAATTCAAATAAAAGTGAATCTGAGAAATATTAATTTCATATGGTCAGTTGATTACTGTATCAGTTCCGGCTTCACTGACTTTATATTATTGGAATCGATTTCCAATTGACTCACAAATGAAACCGCAGAATAGGGAAATAGAAAATACCAGATCACATTCAAGCACATTTATGAAGTTGGGCTATTCAAATTTGTATTATAACTCTTTTTCTGGTGCAACAACATTGCATACTAGATATATCCCATGTAAAATTACCTATATGCAACGATATCAAAATAACTATTTTGCTTGGTTAAATATTGCTAACTCTTATTTCTATGTTCATGAGGATTCTAATTATTTCGCCTACACAATCATCGGCTACATCACGAATGTATAGGCTGTATTCGTCGAAGATTTAAACCACTTATGTTACCAGTGGAAACTATGGAACTCTAGATAGCCTTCTCGTCTTAGTTTAAGGCTCTTCATCAGTACATCCTTAAGCTCCTCTGCTAGGGATTGAACCTAGAACCTTCAAATCTTAAAGGAAACTTTCTAAATTAGTCTAACTGAAATTTTGGAATAACTGCTCCGTAATAATTGATGCTGTTAATGTAACATACGTATTTTTAGTAGCATTTAATAGTAATGAACGCAGACTTTATTCCACTACTCTCCTAAATTTATCCATTACGTTATGTTGCTTTTCTCTCTATTGACTGTTTTTATCTATATATAGTTCAATATTATCACCTAACTATACACATTACGATACAGTCTGCATATTAATATTTGTTTATTGTTATGACCATTTCTGGCCAGTAGCGTGAGTGACGTTTGCTTGTTAAGTAACATATGATCTCCACGTGACCAACTACCACAACTACTTCCAAATACTTAACAGTCCTCCAAGATTCTTTATATCTACAAGAGTAATAAGTAGAAAGTGACAGAAAACGAAGTCAAACTGAATCAAGCTTTTTTTCAAATAAACACGATTTTATATAGGATATATCAGAACCCACAGCATCAAAAATGTGGAAAATAACATCTGTACAAAACATGAGCAGTTCCTTCCTTCATAATGTATTGGCTTGCCTTGACATCTATCTCTTACCAAGCTTAGTTATTGAGTTGTTTACCAACAATCTTTCTTCAACATATACAACATGTGACTTTTAAACGAAGGTGATTTCGGAGAAAGATGTTATCTCATCATGTGTTAGTATTATCTGCTACATCCAAAATGTAACACATTTTGGTTTTATAAAAGTTTTCACGTTCATAACATTGAGATCAGTATAGTTTACGTAAGTGCGGTTATAAATTCTCAAAGTGATGTGTTTCTGTTAACTATCACTAAGTCCACAATTTACATTAGTAACTACAGCTGACAATTCTTTAAATATGAAAAATTGTAAGCATTAGTTGACCTATTTAGATATAACTTGGTTACGACTGTAGACATAGATAATGGCAAGTTGTATTAGAAATGCATATTAAATGTATCTGTTATTTGTTAAAGCTAATTAGTGTTTAACCAAATAGCTAAAAGTTTGTATTTTTGTGTTTGCATCTGTATGATTTTGTTTTTACTAAATAACTTTGTATTATTCATTGTCACATGCTTACCGAAGTATATTATGTTAACAAAGTTTCTTGAGAGAACATTTTAAGAGAAGATCATTATCTACAGTTATAGAAAGTGGCCAGATTATAAATCAGTATCTTGTGTTGCAGCAGATGACAGAAAAATTTCAGTATTTACAGTTTTCAGTACAGATGATCATACAATTAGAAAATTTCTATTGAGTAATTTTCTATATTGGATGTTAATTAAAAGTGTTACGTATTGTGAAAAAAAACACAATGGCCTTGATAATTGCCAATCAGTGTACAGACACGTCTACCCCGCGACTACTAGTCCCCAAAGCCGGAATAGACAAAACAACGATTTGTAAGCCAAACAGACACAATCCAATCCAATTCAGTCGTATTGTATTTCAATCATGCCTTTATATAAACACAAAATCAGACCACACAGCAAACCAATTAGAGATTTTACACTAATACAAAACAGAAGAGATTGTGGTAGTGAATTGGGGGGAGTAACTTGTACACAACTAATTAACTGTAGTCGATTGTAAGAGATAACATAATAACAGCAAATATACTAAATGAGAGGATTGGGTAAGAGAAAGGTAACGGTAATTGAAATGTAATGTTTACACTACTCACGACCAGAATAAATGAATTAGTCCTTTAAAACACAGATCTGGAAGTTTTTCACCCTTCTTAAGTGGTCCGTCATAACAAAAAGGGTTACACAAAAGTTGTATTCTTGTTGAATAAGTGACTATTTATAATCAAAAGATAAATGGTGTTCACTGGTATCCAAACTATTGACTGAAATAAAGACAACTAGGTAAAAGTTGTAGTTTAAGGTTATTTGTTTTTGAGAATCAGTAGATTTTATGTCTGTACATTAGGTCATTTTATTTGATAATAATTGTAAGAAATGTTGACCCAGTTTATCAGATTCTACTTATAAATAACAAGTAAATTAAAATAAGTGATATGTTTGCTAATTAGTGGCATTAGGTAACAATCACACTATATATCATGAAATATGAATTTAGAAACATTAGCCTTCGGATTTCAGTTAATTTAACTTAATGTTACAAGTTACTAGAAAAGAGTTTACTTAGTTAGACCTCTGGTGAGGTTACATATGGACATTACATATATGTTCCGATATAGATCAAGACAAACAACATATGTTTCATGACCCTCCAATTGATACTAATCTCCTAAGAAAACTTTTCACTTTATTAGTTTATTGTCCTGTATTTCGGTTTAAGCTAATTTTGCTGATATTCAATAGGTTGTTGTAGTCAAATTGAAGACAAGTGAGAACATACTCCTATCGACAATAGCGAACAGTGATTGTGAAATATTTGCAACCTTTTGAAGATACATAATATATAGTGTTCGATTTCAACTCTGTGTTCGTTTGTAACAACTTACAAGAACAAAATCTGTCTACTGCAATACTTGTGAGTTTAAACTGGTATTAAATCGACGTAACTTGTAGCATCTTGATTTTCTCTGCCATATTATAAATAGTGTCAGTTTCTTTGAATAGGAAGTCTTTTTAACTATACTGTGAATTCTCCATGTTCTCAGTGGGAAAATATCTTCTACATATGAAAAATGAAAAGCAACCTTAAGAATAAATAACTCATCAGTTACAGATTCACATATTTAGCTTTGAACCACACTCCAAGTGTGGGAAATATTGATACTATCCAGTTGTTCAAAGTAAAGCAGAGAGAACGAATTTCGAACCTTTGACTCGGAACAGGCTCACTTGACAGGACTGAGTTGGTTGATACTCTGAAATAACTTCCCTTCAAATAAGTGAGTTACTTCGTGAATAGCTTATGAGTGATATTCTAACTGTAATACTGTATCAAACAGAAGTTTAAAACTCTGGAGAGAGGTATCAATTCCTTGGATATTGCAGATATGCTGTGTTGGCAAGTGTTAACTTGTGTGAAACATAGATTCAGTAATTCTATTTTAATTACTTCAGACCACTCAGTTGTGAAGACAAGGAATTCAAGATAGATTTAGCTGTAAAATGGTTTTCTCAATTGTCATTTATATTCTCCACAGATTGGTCGCAGCGGAGTACTATTTTATATAAACAACAAGTTAGAAAGTGGTTTCCACAAAATCACCTCAACTCAAATAAACTTTATGTTTGTTCAATACAATTTCACTTAACATATTAAGTAAATGCTGAATGATGTGAAATACTGTTTTAGTCATTTCTTTAAAGAAAATATAAGTATATCAGCGTATAAATGAATGATATTGATATTTTTTAACTCCGCCTGTAGCCCTCCTAGGGTTACTGCCGGTCCCAAGCCCGGGTAAAGGAGGAGGGTTGGGCATGGGGCTAGCACCCCCATCCCGTAAAAACCCAAACTTGCTAAAAAAACGCAAACCAGATTAAACAAGATAAACCATTTAAACCATTTAAACTCTGCCCTGGGAGTGGAAGGATATATGACGCCTCATGATGAAAGCCGAAATTCTTCGGAAGTCATGAGGCCGATGCCCCCCCACCTTCTAACAACAAGAGCAAATATTTTTATAGGTACATGGAATGTTCGAACAATGTGGGAGAGCGGGAAGACAAATCAAATAGCTGCAGAAATGAAGAGATACAACTTGACAATACTCGGAATCAGCGAAACTCATTGTACTCAAGCTGGACAGAAAACATTAGCTTCGGGAGAGACGCTACTATACTCCGGCCACGAAGAGGAAAATGCTCCCCACACTCAAGGAGTTGCTCTGATGCGGTCCAAAAATGAACGTAATGCACTTGTTGGATGAGAACCACATGGACCCAGGATCATCAAAGCATCTTTCAAAACAATGAAGAAAGGGATTACAATGAATATTATCCAATGCTATGCACCAACCAACGACGGCAACGACGAAGACAAAGATCAGTTTTACGATAGACTGCAATCAATTATAGCAAAGTGTCGAGGAAAGGATCTGACAATACTGATGGGAGACCTCAACGCCAAAGTCGGAATGGACAACACTGGATATGAAGAAATCATGGGACGACAAGGACTGGGAGACAGAAACGACAATGGTGAAAGACTTGCAAACCTATGTGCCTTCAACAAATTGGTTATAGGTGGTACAATATTCGCCCACAAACGCATACACAAGGCTACATGGGTCTCACCGGATCATACTACTGAGAATCAAATCGATCATATATGTATCAATAAAAAATTTAGAAGATCAATGGAAGATGTGCGAACCAGGAGAGGAGCTGACATAGCTTCAGACCACCACTTGGTGGTTTCTAAAATAAAACTGAAGCTAAAGAAGCAGTGGACAACTGGAGTGTCAGCAGTACAACGGTTCAATACAGGCTTTCTCCGAGACACTGACAAACTCAATGAATTCAGAATATCTCTTAACAACAGGTTTCAAGCCTTACAAGATCTGCCGAAAGAAGAAACCACTATGGAGGACAACTGGAAAGAAATCAAAGAAGCACTAACGTCAACGTGTCAGGAGGTTCTAGGCCGCAAGAAGCACCATTATAAGGAATGGATCTCCACTGAGACATTGAGCAAAATTCAACAAAGGAGGAACAAGAAGATAGAAATCAACAACAGCCGAACAAGAGCAGAAAAAATCAAGGCTCAAGCTGAATACTCAGAAGCAAATAAGCAAGTAAAGAAGAGCATTAGAGCTGACAAACGGAAATACATCGAAAGCCTTGCAACGACAGCGGAGAAGGCTGCAAGAGAAGCAAATATGAAACAGCTATACGACACAACGAAGAAACTGGCAGATAAACATGGTAAACCAGAGCGACCGATCAAGAACAAAGAAGGCAAGACACTCACTGAGATTGAAGAACAAAAGAATAGGTGGGTAGAACACTTTGAGGAACTTCTAAATAGGCCAGCTCCACCGAACCCACCGGACATTGAAGCAGCACCTACAGATCTCCCGATAGATGTCACTCCACCAACGATGGAAGAAATCAAGATGGCCATCAGACAAATCAAAAGTGGGAAAGCAGCAGGACCTGACAATATACCAGCTGAAGCACTCAAGTCAGATATCGACCTAACAGCAAAGATATTCCACGTTTTATTCAAAAAGATCTGGGAAGAAGAACAAGTGCCGGCAGACTGGAAAGAAGGACATCTTATCAAGATACCAAAGAAAGGAGATTTGAGCAAATGTGACAACTACAGAGGGATCACGCTACTGTCGATACCAGGGAAAATCTTTAACAGAGTATTGTTGAACAGAATGAAAGATTCAGTGGAGACTCAACTTCGAGATCAACAAGCTGGTTTTCGGAAGGATCGGTCGTGCACGGACCAAATCGCAACACTACGGATCATCGTTGAACAATCAATTGAATGGAACTCGCCCCTGTACATCAACTTCATTGATTATGAGAAGGCGTTTGATAGTGTAGATAGGAGAACACTATGGAAACTTCTTCGACACTACGGTGTACCAGAGAAACTCGTCAACATCATCCGGAACTCTTACGACGGAACACAGTGCAAAATTGTGCATGGAGGACAACTGACAACTGCATTTTCAGTGAGGACCGGAGTCAGACAAGGTTGCTTGCTGTCACCTTTTCTCTTCCTCCTACTGGTCGACTGGATCATGAAGACCTCCACATCTGAGGGAATGTACGGGATTCAATGGATAAGTAGGATGCAACTCGATGATTTGGACTTCGCAGATGATCTAGCTCTTTTAGCACATACACACCAACAAATGCAAGCGAAGACAATCAGTGTAGCAACAACTTCAGCAGCAGTAGGGTTGAACATACATAAGGGTAAGAGCAAGATTCTCAAATACAACACAGGGAGCACCAACCCAATTCAACTTGATGGGGAAACTCTGGAAGAGGTGGATACCTTCACATATCTGGGGAGCATCATCGATGAAAAAGGAGGGTCTGATGCAGATGTAAAGACAAGGGTTGGCAAGGCAAGGGCAGCATTCCTGCAGTTGAAAAACATCTGGAACTCAAAACAAATATCAACTAACCTCAAAGTCAGACTCTTCAATTCGAACGTGAAGACAGTCCTGCTGTATGGAGCTGAAACCTGGAGAATTACTGCAAACATCATCAGACGGATACAGGTATTTATAAACAACTGCCTACGCAAGATACTGAATGTCCGTTGGCCGGAAACCATCAGCAACAACTTACTATGGGAGAGGACAAACCAACTTCCAGCCGAAGAGGAAATTAGGAAAAGACGGTGGAAATGGATAGGACATACACTACGCAAACCATCAGACTGCATCACAAGACAAGCATTGACATGGAATCCTGCTGGGAAACGGAAAAGAGGAAGGCCAAAGAACACGCTGCGTCGAGAATTGGAAGCAGACATTAAAAGGATGAGCAGCAACTGGAAACAACTGGAAAGGATTGCTCAGGACAGAGTTAAATGGAGAACACTGGTGAGCGGCCTACGCTCCTCAGCGAGGAGTAACGGGCAGTAAGTAAGTAAGTAAGTATTGATATTTTTAGTTGAAGAGAACCATTGATGACAAGTTATCGAAATAACCTGCCTTTAGTAATCGATATTCAGAGAGTAATTATTTTATAGGAATTGGAGGAGGCAGGTACACATTATACATAATGAAAAGGCTTATCAAGATTGCAGTTACGTTGTGATGGTAACTAACAGTGGACCTAAATTAGACAGAGTTTCATGTTGCTCATTTTCAAACCATCTTATTATGCAGATTTTTTTTCGAAAGAATAAATGACCCTCTTCCTATAATGACCGGCTGTTGCCTTACATGCTTCCTTAGTGGATTATTTAGATAGAGTTGAGTCGCAAGTTTGATCAAAGTTGAATTTCAGCTGGTAGATAGAATCCAGGGCGAACATTTAATTCTCTTTCAGACTTGTTACTTTGATGCACCTGCTTTTATTACTGTACAATTCTAATAATCAGTGGGTCATGTACAACATAGGACCGGCATACATATGCATTGCTCGTTAGCACAGAAAGTTGAATTTCCATGTCGTAGTAACGTCAATGGTAGACAAAAGGAGTGGATATGGAGAATATGATAGAAGAAATAAGAAATAGTTTGCGGAAAGATCTAAAATAAATTTAAGCTCCTGATTTATAGGAAGATAAAAAGTGAATGAACCTGGGCCACTGTGACCACTTCTGAGTCACGTCATTCTCCAACTATTTGTTTACGGTAGTCGTGAGGACACAAATTAGTTAGTCTACATTTAAAATCAAGGATCATACTAGCAATCAGTGACTTCGTGAGTTGATTCAAGGTTTCAGTTTGCCCACCTAAAACTTTCTTTCATCCTTCTTCAACACCAGTTAGTAATACTCGTCGAGGTAATCTATGACGAAATATACATAATACTCATCACAACTAATAATTATGATAGCATAATATTTATAAAAAAAATTCTACATCGGAAACTAGTTGATGAAATAAAAATCTTTAACCACATAGAGAATCACATTCATTCATTAAGTCTTTCAAATTACACACACTCATGAACTAATCACCTTCTAATAAGTGAATATTTTTAATAAGATATCTACATATTTATTAATAGAATATGAGCATGGTATTGTTAAATGATGAAATCACTACCCTTTTCACGTAAAATAGTTTATAAATGATTATGAAAGAAAGTAGGTGAAATAAGCTGGTATAAATTATATTATGAAATAAAATTATATTCACTCAACTAACTAGTTTCCTCTGTTAACATTGTCAGCTGATTGTTTATCTAAATTTTATCTGTTCGTCTCACTAGTGTCGTTTGTTTAGTTAAACTACGTAAAGGAACAACTTGACTTTTTATCTGGATGGTTTGTAAAGATTAGTTCAATATAAAAACAGCTCTTCATCATTAAACAGAATATTGACTAGTAGAATTTAACACTATCAAGTGTTGGATAATTATCCCTAAAGATAATGATAGTCTATTCAGTAAACATTAAATCATTATACTGATACTTATTCTATGGTATTATGCAAAAATTACGAGTATTGTATAAGTAGGATGACAAGTTTTTTAAAGTAGATGATTCAGGTTTAAATTCTCAAAGGTATACCAATACGCCCAAATTAAAGTGATGTTATGCTGACAAATGTTGATTAACATGTCAAAGTTTGCTGCCAGTTACATTTAAATGCCTAATATCAGAAACTAGTGCAGTTTTATGAGTGTTGATAGAGAGTACACATATCTTACATAGATAGACTTTATAATGAACATTACGTTAACATGTTAGTGATCTTCGTCACAGATTGACTTCACTTAAGGTACCATGGTAATCTATAGCTTATTGAACAGATATCTTATGGTGGTATAGGTCTTCTAAACAATACACACCTACTACCCTACTAAAGATTAAACATAGTATCTTCGGATCGTTGGGAGAACACTTAATTGTTAGAATTAATGGGTCGCCATTTAATGGTACGAACGTTCGGCTTCATTCATCTTGCAATATTGTGCTAGAATCATCCACCGTCATTAATGACGTTTACTTCAAATTAAATATGTTTGAACCTTGCTAGTTTATGAAGAACTACTTAATTTTTGTCATCTAGAAAATTATAAAATTCACTGTAGCGCCTCCCCCCCCACACACACAGTAATATTAAGAAGGTAGATTCAACTTTTTTTATTCTGTGCAATAATTTGTTTTATTTCTCACTTTAACCAATAGAGAAAATGCTGTATTATTTTATCACCTTATAATAAATGATTTCACTTAAGTATATCAAATGAAAATGACAGTGCATACACACCCATACGAACAATCTGAGTGAAATGATTGGATATCTTTTTAAATAACAGTCCAAACAGAAATGTGACTGCATGGACTCAGTAGTCTAGTGATGAACGCAGTGGTGTTTAGCACGAAGTGAAGTGAGTTCGAATCTCAGTGTGAACATCAACATTGGAATGCAGGTACATCCAGCTAGTGAGTTCCAAGTAGGACGAAAGGCGCATCCTGGATTTCGCATACTAATCACAATCCAACCTAAACATTGCTTGTGATTAGGATGAACTTGTGATTTGTAGCTATATCGAGGAAATCCGCTCAGCATGTACATATAGAAACAGAGATTAACCAGTTTCAGTCCATGACAAATCAATAGGAAGACACAAATTCATCCTAATAAAACTGTCTGAAATAAAATCTTTAATGAGAATTAAGCTGTCTAATGCAACATGTATACACTAAATGAACGTTGAATTACTCGAAAGTGCTGAGTATAATGCATGTAGCAATATCTAAAATTTGCAAACACTGTTAGAGAACCTACTAGTAAATATTTTCAAGATGATTCATTTACTGATTTATAAAGTCAGTTCCGTGAAAAGTTAATTGTGTTAACTGTAGTCTATAAGTGTAAATTAGAAAAATTTTCGATTCTACTAGATTTAATTCAATGAAGGAAATTCAGATCGTTAGTCTTAATAGTAAACCATTTGAGTCATCGAGTGACATTATTTTAATTGTTCATCACATTATTTTATTTTTTTTATATTCAGTCATATGAATTATTTACGAAACGGCTGAGATATCATCACATGTATCCATTACATAATAGTACCACTACTACGATTAGTAACATTATTATTATTATCTTTATCACCTAGACCGAACTGTACAGTGAAATCGGTTGTTACACAAAATAGAAGGCGAAAATATATCAAAATTATTGGTTATAAGTTACAAGTTATTAAGTATTTGTGTTAAGGATATCTCATGATTATTTTGTTTTATTTTCATGATCACTAACTGTTTATTTAGTTCAAAGTTGCAAACAAACATTAATGTTTTACTGTTGTTGCTAAGACTATGACTGAAATTTTATCGCCAGATATGAACGATCGATCTCTAGGTCACTTGATAATTTAAACAAAATACAATTTATTCAACTTTCACGTGACTAACAGACTTTCTGTCTAGTTGAATTATATATATGTATGTAAATACAATATATATGTTCTGATCTGAACGTAAATAGAGATCAAATGCGGGTAGAAATGGGTTGTTTGGTGTGTGTATATACATAAACATATACATATACATAAAATAGTTCCATATTATGATTTCAAGTTAGGTGACACTAAATGTGACTACAAAATATTTAAACTAACTAACGGGTTTTGTCAAATACGCAAATAATATGCACAACATTTGATGTGTATTTATAAACTATGGGCATTTTATACTCAAAATTGTTTTCATTAGAGTTGAATTGTTGCTAGCACTATGAGTATAAACACTGGAATGTGGGGTGGGGGGGACATCCGACTAACGATTAATATATATGAGATAAAATGGGTCCTGGATTTCATAATAATTTAGCATTACCAAAGACTTAAGCAAATATACTATTGAAGCAATCCTCCCTGTATGTACATGAGGCAATAGATTTGTTCGCATGCAATCTTTAACGTAAACGGCGGGATATCTCATTTCGTCACATACACGACATTGTTTGGATCGGACAAGCTGATGGTTATTCGAACATAATACTTCAGTAAGTAATGAGCTGGAATTTTAAACTAAAGGTACTGGACTAAAATCTCACTGGGAATATCACCATTTGGATGTAACAGGTGTATCAGTTTAACAATTTCAATATAAGAAGAAATTTATATACTTCATTCAATTGTTTGTCACCAACCAACATTAATAAAAACCGTTTCTTTTCTTATGAAATAGACTTGTGAAATTTGTGTTTTACGAAAACGACATCTACGTTGTTTTTAAAAGATACTTTTTAATAATTTTGAAAATGAATTTAATATGACGAATTGACTAAGATTAATTCTAGCCTGAAGACCCTAAGTAGCGCACACCTATGAAATTACTAGAAGATTGAGCCAAAAACGGTCAGATTTCATGGCGAATGCTCAACTTTTAGAGCTGGTATCTAGTGGTTGATATTCCTAACTTTAGTCAGGTGGCAATATACTGCTTGACCTCATTCATAGCCAACTGGAAAAAGTTTCTGAACACAGCAAGGAAATGTGAAAATGGCAAACAAGTCTAGATAATGCAGAAATGTTTAATTTCACTGAGAATGTACTTGAACTGTATGGTGCTGTTTTGAACTCTTTTCCTGTTAGTTTTACAAGGTTTTATACGTTAGATACTTGTAAATGTTGGACCAATGTAACATATTTTCCTTTGTCATTTGATTAACAATAATTTTCTGTTAGCTTCCTAATAGTGTTTTATCGTAGCTTGTAGAAACTTTTATATAAACAGGGATACTCCAAAACACTTTGTTATTTAGTATTATTCTTTATCCAGGTTGAAAATTAAACACATCATAATTTATGAAGGAGAATAACATTTAACCGTCTGATATGACGTCAGCATGTTTACCATACAAACACTTCGTATTACACATACCTTGAATGTAAATATTAATAACGAGTATTAGCATGTTTTCGTAATAATTAACAATGCATATATTTTGCTTCTATGTGTGAAGGTGTGTTGTGCAGATTTATTTAGCTTCGTTGAGCTCTTCCTTGTACTTGCATGTTGATATTGGGTGATTCGATCATCTATAGTGACGTAGAATAACAGAATAATCACTTTAAGATGTTTGTTGTAAGTTATTCAAATGTAACTATGACATATGATGTAAAAATCTATAGACAATGTTTAATTAATTTGGTATATGATAAATAATCAAATCCAGAACGCTTGTTACCTGTTGGTGATGACTAATCTGCAGAATCTACCTCTATCTAAATGTTGAGATATTCACACTGTGACTCGACACCATTACCTTTAACTTGAAACAAATGCATTTCTTCATTAGAAACTGAGTTCAGATAATGACATCCAGGGTTCTTTTGGTACCTGTAATGCACACTAAATGAAATAGGTAACATAAGACTATATTGAAGAAGTTCTCCAAAATATCACATAAAGCAACAGAAACTAGTAATTTCCAGTCACAAATTGGCTGGAGAAAACTTCATCTAGGTAATATATACTAGTGTTTATCTAAAATGACGTATTACTTTACGTTTACCAAATGCGACATACAATCAGATTCACTTACAATTGTAATTACTAGGTAATAACCAGTTCAAACTTAAACGTGATTTAAAGAGATCATTCTTATACTGACTACTTTGCATTCTGACTTTTAAATTTGATAAAATCAGTAACCAACATTACTGTCGACCATTACGATGAATACAAGCATACTAATGATATTCCATCGGTTGATTCGTGTATTCCATAATTTAGTCAATACTCACTAATTGCATCGTAGTCAGTATTTTCAGACATTTTTTACCTATTTAGTGCATATGTGCTGAACGTTACAGTGTAATTTTCAACAGAAAAATTATTTGGGATGCAGGTACATTTAACCGACGAGTCCTGAGTAAGACAAAACGCGCTTCCTGGATTCCACTTGCCAGTCACAATTCAACTTAAATAATTATTTGGTTCAAATTGTGTCATGATAATGTTTTTTGTTATCGTTGTTCTTATGTCCTTAACTTGATCAGTTACGAAATACGAATTAGTAAACTAGCTATGACCAATACAACAAATGGTACCCACGAGACGGATATCCTGTTCTGAATTATCTGCCCGATACTCTGTATATAGGCAGAACAGAATAGAGAGAAACAGTTGATTCACCAGCCCATAGATTATGCCAATTATATCTCAAAAACTTTCGTATATATCCAGATCAAATCCAGATCATGCAACCGAATAATAATAATAATAATATTAACACAACAACTACATTCAGGATGGTAAACGAAGTATAGGGTCTACAAATAGTGGGTTTTATTTTATGAATGAAAAACACCATAGTAACAATTTATGGTCTAAATAAAAGCTTAAAACTAGGACAATGCAAAAATAATAAAGGTAAACTATTTAGTAGGCATGCAATCAATATACATAAATGAAACTTTCTAAAAGTAGCACTGAAAATGTTTACCATATTATACATATCATTACCAAGGTTAACTTTGATAATTTCAAATAAATTGAGCATTGGATAGATTGTTTATAAAATAAGTGATATATATTTGTAAAATTCCAACCGAATTAAATTCGGTTATTCATTTCTCTGAAGGAGCGACTTGCACTAAGCCGCGAAACGTCAGAAATTTTAATTTCTACTCATTGGAATTTTACAAATATATATTACTTATTTTATGTTTAGCATATTAGATTAATCATCTCTTATAACAACTGTATACCACAAAACATACCTTTTTCACCCTTCTAACTCATTTATACGTAAATGTTTAGTTCCTTTCTAAACAACTTACAAATTATTTAGAAATAATTAACATTCTACAGGCATTACTATCAAACTCAATCTTTCATCTATGAGGTTGTTTACTAAAATTTTAACTCAACTCATTTAAATAAAAACTTGTTTATCAAAACAACCTGTTTCATTGAGTTCAATATTGGACTAAGATTTTTCACAATGTGTTTAGTATTTGTTGCATGTGTTGTTGTCAACATTTTGTTATTTGATTGTTCATTTTAACAGATCAGTAAGTACATTACAATGTAATTTTTATTAGATTTCAAATCATGCCTCTTAAATTGTCTTCATGTGATCACATCAATTTAGCACCCAACAACAAGTTAAATGAGAAACACAAAAACAGTGACAATTAGACCATGAAACGAAATATTTAGTGAAAATTACACAATAACATACAGCACTCACTAACTAAGTGAATGAAAACATAATCGAAAATACCAGTTACATTATAATTTGTGGATGTTGAGAATGTTGCGGTAAAGCCAAATATCAAAACAAAGACGTTTGAATGAAGAATATACTTTTCGATAAATACTCATCAGTTTCTACATTTGTTAGTTAAAAATTATTAGTTACAAAAATAGCTAGTTCTGAGGTAGATACAACATCATTTAGATATCTAGGATAATTGAACATAAATTTTTTCAAGTCATTTGTAAAATACGAATGTTAATGTTGAAATAATCATTATCGTGTAATATGATGATGAACTTAAACGATAATTGAAATAAACAACATTATTAATCAAATACATATAGGTGTCTCTGTGTATAGGTGACACAGGAGATGGGCTAGTAGCAATACACAATTAGATCAAATAATTGTAGACAAAGACTGAATTCTACTTAACAATAATAGAATTGGGTGTTGTGGAGACAGTTGACTGTCAATTTAGATATCACGAAATTGGTTTGAATTAAACAACCATTGGTCATCTGGTAGCACTGGATAACTGTTTCGTCCTAATACGGGACTCTTCAGAAGTGCGTATTCACGACCCCATCGAGGACCTAAGCCAAGACCCTCTGGCTCCACCGTAAACAATAATCATAATCAGCTAATCTGTTTCGTCTTAAAATGTTACAAAGTCAATAAAAGTAGGAGAGAAGATTTAGGGATATTCAGATTCATTCTGTAAACCTTGATTAGTAATAATGATAATGACGCTAAAATAAATTTGTATAATAAATATATTTGGATTGCCTAGTTGACGTAACTGTACCCTTAAATGTACACATTAAATTACGATAAGTTAAAACTATATTTGAATTCAGTATTAAAAAATATTTTGTGATATTTTTTGCTTGGAATGATAATAATAAGTTGGCAAAATCACAACTTTTTCTCCATATAAATAGAAATACGAACATATTTACATAGAAAATAGTCTTATAGAATTATTCATATACAATTAATTAATTCTACAACAATTATGCATGATCTACAGTGATCTGTGCGGTCTATGTTTATTCATTGTATCCATGTGGCTCTGTTTATTGAGAAATAAAATATTATCATAATCAGACTAAATTGAACTATCAGTTGTTCGATTTCATTTATATGGTTTATGAATGGCAATAAATTGTTTTATGCTACCTACAATCGTACTGTAATCGACGATTAATTAGATTATGACTAAAAGACAGAGACTTACTTCTTAAACTTAAAAAAAAGAGAACCTAATAATTACTTGACCAGATAAAGGTTCAGGAATAGTCCTTGTGGATAGATTTGTTTATACAGAAAATACAAACTCACTACTAAGTGATGACACTAAATTCCAGATGCTGACCAACACTGATACCACCGAAGAGATCGAGAAAGAACTAACTCAATCGCTAAAGAACTAGAAATAAGCCACTTTCATCTCCTCCATATGAATTTTATGAAAACCTTAAGCCTACGCGTAATAACGTGTGCAGATTGTATTGTCTTCTGAAACTACAGGGAAAAGGGTATTCCTCTTAACAGACTTCTACACATGACAAATTCCCCTTGTCACGCAATAGTGAAATGGCTGTCGGAACTCCTTAAATTACTCCACAAAGAAGTAAATAAAGGTGTTTATGTCAGTTTTGAGTTCATCAATAGAATAATGAATCTGAAGGTGAGAAAAGAATTTATGATACCACAAAACGAGTCATAAATATTTATGAACGTTCCCTTAATAGAAACAATCTTTTCTATACGTAATGAACTTGGAAATAGAATAATTGGAATTGAATTCCTATTCCTTCTTTGAAAGAGCCTATTCTGAGATGCACAATGAATACAAACCTTTAGTTTAACAAAGGGTTCTATAAGCAAAGTAATGGTGTTGAAATGAGGTCAACACTAGGTGCTACCCAAGCGGATTTCTTATAGGCTAAATTAAAGAAAGTCTCTTTAATATATATCATTAATTAGCTAGAACTCTATTGTCTAAATATAGATGATATATTTATGGTACCAAAAAAACAAAAATGAAGTACAAAATATATGAAATAAGTTCAGCGGTGTCCACAAAAGCAGTCATTTTTATAATAGAATAAAAAAACTGGAAGCATTCTATTCCTAGACGCTCTACTAAAGAGAAAACTTGATGGAACAATTAAGAGAGGTATCTAATAAAAACCGACATCATTAAGCCAATATACTCATTTTTCGAGTTTTATTTCAGAACGGTATAGCATAAATTTAGTAAAATGCTTGGTCTACAGAACCAAAACTATTTGTTCTGCAGACACCGTTGAGGAGGAACTGAAACTACACATGAGCTATTAAGTAAACACAGATACATGTCTCTAGCAAGATACGTCTGTAAACAGGCCATTAACTACATCGAATAAATCCATATTCTTGAAGTTACCATTTAGTGATGATATAATTAACTAACTTATTACACGAGAGTTAAATAATGCACTTAGAGGAACATTTAATGTTGCTAAATTAGTACCTTCGTTCTACACTCGACTTATAATAATGTCACAGAATGGGGATGGATTGCCGATGCCCTTCACCTCATGTATATTTATCAGTTTAATTACTCATGTGAAGCCAGTTGTGTTGGACGTATGACGAAGCAAATCCATAATCGTATTTAGGAATATCATTCGTTAGGTTTTAGCAAAGAACAAATAAGAACGATAAAGTAGCTCCATTAACTTAATTATACTTTATACAGTTTTTGTTCGAAGTCTGTATACTACTACAGAACAGAGTGGTCTACTAAAAAGCATGTATTTTAATCAAATCTCACAGCTGTTAGCAGTAAACTACAATATATATAGTTCCGTTCAAAATGTCGATGGTTTATCACTAAAGGCTAGTGGTTGTCGAGAATGACCAGTGACTTAGCTGTGATGTATTTCTGAGTAAAATCGTTCTGAAAGTTATTGGATCTTTATCTTATTACAAAAAAAAACAGTTCCTTTGAAGTATATCGAAGACGATAGCGATAAGGAAATTTGGTGTTGAAAGCGCTTCAATATAAATGTATAAACCTTAGATACTTAGGAGACTCTGTATGCGTTATTTTTATTGTGCTACCTATAAAGTTCGAGGTATATTTAAATCTTATTTGAAAAGAAGCGTAATTTACAGACCTGTATTATTTTCTGTTTCTTGGTTGCATGTTGAAAGTAAATGACACAAGATTTAATCAATTAGTCATCAGCTTCTTTGTAAATGATAAACCAATCAACCAACAGTCTTCTTAAAATTATTTCATTTTCTCAGAGTTTGGAGGTCAAAATATATCTCTACGTAAGATGACAAAACAGTAACAAGCCTTCAGCTTTTCACCTAACGTATCACTATTGAGTCTATGTACCTGATGTCATTTTGAGATGAGCATAAATTAATTTTGCCATTGATTCACCTTTCCAAAAATAATTGTTCTACAAGAATTCAAGTACATATTGATCAGATTAGTGAGTGTCCTTAACTATGGCATTAGATGATTTCCATTCACCAAAAAGTAACAGGTAAACTCTATTCATGAATGCCAGCTAAAATGAAAACTATGTTTATGGCTTCATACTAATCGTTTGCAACCAGCTAGCTTCAAACGATAAAACACAGTTAACTTACTTTATTGATCACCCTACAACATGAACGATAACATTTCGATCAGTATTCTTAAGTAGTCAATATGAGATTGATTGATGTTGATTAATGGATCAATGTCTAACCATATTATTAAAATCTGAATATATTCCTGAAAACCTTAATCAGTTGAACTATTAACAAAATAGTTGAATTTTGTCAACTGAAATAGGCAAGTGAAATAAAGGCAACCATGTAAACCACACATGTTAATTTTATCTGAAATTACCTTAGATTAGAAACAAGGTATTCTCAATAATGATGTAAGCTAACTCGAATTGAGTTGTAATCAGAGATAGTAGTTATGTAAGGCATTTTCATAATCTAGTTGATGGTCATACAAATTTCATTATGACATGATATATCTAGTTTACTTTGTTGCTAATTAACTAATTAAGGTGATATCATATTTCCCAATCTTACAAAATTATAACTTCGTATACCGAAAAGTAATGCATAATTAAGTTAAGTTACTATATGAGTAGAATTATACTGATAACGAGAAAAATAAGCGAACTACGATTAATTAATTTTATGTTTTACGTGATTAAAATGATATTTGTACTATAAAAATCTTCACGAAAAACTACTTAATTATACAGTCATTTTGTGCTTTTTTTAATTTATATCTTCACTTGTATATTAGATAAAAATGATCAGAATTGTTGAATCTAAGCATAATTTTGAAGTTGTTTTATATGGTTACTATGATTACTTAATTTTCATGTAAAACACGTATAATTGGTTTATTCTATTGAAATGATAGATTTTACATTTGTTCTCCTTCATCTAGGTTATATAAAACTTAGAATCATATGAGTTAGGATAATAATTAATAAATGTATCGTTAGACGATATAGTTTTACAAATAAATAGAACGAAACAGCTGTTCAGTGCTCCCTTGTTGTCAATGATACCCTGCCAACATCAATCTGTGATATATCCAATCAAATCAAATAAATATTTACCATAAAAGCAAATTCAGTAACCAGTTGTCTACATATTAGCCTGGACAGAAGAATTCAAGGTTACTCTTTTGTCGAAAGACATTTTAGTAAACTGTTCACCTGCTTCAATATATATACATTTATTCACACGTTTGAGCGTTTTTCTGGTATGGAAATATAATCGAGTACAAACTGATATTAGCTGTAAAAGAAATCATGTTTACCTCATCAGTAGTTTGATTTCATGTCATAGTTTCGCATTAGTTCTACTGAGTTAGAATCCAAATGACTCCGTATTTAATAATACTTTATGGCTATTTATTAATAACTGTAGCAATCGCAGAATAGTTGACTAAATAGATTGTGGCTTCCAAGTGATACTCCTGAAATTTAGTCATTAGTAGGTACACGATATTATTCAGTTAGGTTGATCATAATAATTTATATCACCTTAAAAAGTGTTGAAAACCATGACGTATTAAAAGAAAACTAGGCTGAGGTTATCCGAAATGTCTTCAGTGTTCTATAAGTGAGTAGCATTCAACATCATTTACCACTTTTCCGCACCATGTGCACTATATATTAAGGTGTAATTTTTATAGAAAAATCTCGTTTTGTGCTCTTATGTTCAATCAATTTGCGTTTTTCGTCCGTCATGTCAGGCTGTTTCAAAGTGATATATTCAAAGAAATTAGTTACGGATGACTCAGATATTTCACATATCACTCACATACATCACGCACATATCACTGACTTGGCAAATCATTCTGTACATGACAAATTTAATAGGCGACTTTAGTGTTGCGATCATTCTCAGCCGAAATCTGTTATTACATTGAATGACACATCAGACACCTAACTGAAAATTTAACTGATTACTCGCCTGCCAAATTATGGACAAAAATTTTTACTTTCAAATATGCTGTTAGAGCTACCGGTACACTAAGACACTTATATACCACTGGTTCAGTAGTATACCGAGTAACATACAGAAGTATGTTGGAACTGATCTTATTTTTTTACTTCTTAACTTATTTATAACATTTATAACGTTTCACTGCATTATCTGAAAATTACAGACATCCTAAACACCTGCAGAAAATGTAGGTAACTACTGTCCAGTGAACCAAACCTCCGTTGTATGCGGAGTGATGGGGAAGATAATTTAAAATGTAGTACTTCAGTATCTACTTCAAAACTGTTCACTCTATACTTTTCAACATGAGTTTTTAGGAATAGGTATTCTCTTCATAGGCAACCTAGGAGATATAACCAGATGAGACAAGGGCTACTTGTATCGGAAATATTCTTCGAATTAAAACTGTCCTAGGGATGGTATCTCACGATTAGTTACTCACTAAACTATAGTTACTCTAGATTAAGGACCAGCTCTAAAAATACCCAAAAAAGATCTACTAGATGAATTTTTAGAGATAATTGCCTTGCGAACTACACAACTCGACGTAGATAACTCTCTTGGAAGCTTTATATCATCGTCGTATATGAAGTGATCTGATATTTTTCTATAGATTGTTAAACGACATTTCATTGTCAACTTTCTCTCCTCACTGGAACACTAAGCCTAGGTATAATCTCCCAACGTGAATGTTATTTATCAACAAACACATGAGACGATACCGATTTTCGTTTCCTACTGTACACTGTACCATACTCTTGAACAAACTACCATTTAGACTCTGTTTCTAAGTTTGAGCTACCAATTGCTTCATTTCTGACATCTGACGACAGATACCAAATCTTCTTCGACTTATCACCTACTTTCAAATCACCTACCGATGGCTCATTAGGTTCCTGAAATTTTAAGCATCATAACCCCAGTGTTTACAGAAGATAAAAAAAGATATGACAAAACTCTAGCCTGTACTTTTTCTGTTGTAATTTCTTCCCAACTAAATTTTCCTTCAAAATTACTGCCAGCTTCTAAAGACTTTATTTAGATGGTTTGGATTCTTCCAAGTCACTGTCTTTTGGTGGCGGCTAGCAGAAAAATTAGTCTAGATACTCATAGATTGACAGTTAAAAATGAATGTATGTGATTGATAGTTTTTTGACATAATCACAGCAAAATGAGTCCATAGACATTCCAAATTGTTCTTACTTTGAAATTATACATTCATATTATATAAGTTGGATTGTGACTGGCAAGTCGAATCCAGGAGGTGCGTTTTATCCTATTTGGGACTCATCGGCTGGATGTACCTGCATCCCAATGTAAATGTTCACAGTGGGATTCTAACTCACTCCGTTTCGTGTTGAACGCCACTGCATTCACCACTAGACTACTGGGTCCAGACGGTCACACTTGTGCAACGGACACATTGGTATTAGGATGAATTTGTATATTCCCGTTGATTTGTTATAGACTGAAGCTGGTCAGCCATTGTGAACATCAACATTGGGATGCAGGTACATTCAGCCGATGAGTCCCAAATAAGCCAAAACGCGCGTCCTGATTTCCACTTGCCGGTCACAATCCAACTTATATAATACTTGTGAAAAATTCGCTATATCGAGGCAATCCGCAAACAATTCACATATAGCATTAATGACTGACCAGATTCAGTCTATAACAAATCAATGGGAATATACAAGTTCATCCTAATAATTATGCACTCAGTTTTATGCTTTACTGTTACAAACCCTGAGTCTTAAACTGACTTCTCCTAGCCACTCTCAGTTGTCATGACGAATGTGTCCATTTTAGATCTATCAAGTTAATTTTCAGCCTTCCAGGTTTTCATGCACCATAATCAGATTATTTTATATGAGTATCTTTAAATATTGCAGCATATCTTTCTATCTGATTTTCGCCTAAGAAAAAACCCCTAAAATAATACCTATGCCATTTTGGTTTTGGCTACAAACTGGCATGCCGATATCTACATAATGCTACTTCAGAATGAATTCATTATGAATAGCATGATCACAAATTAGTTTCATAGCGTGACTTATTCACTGAGTAAGTATTGTTTTGAATCCAACTAACAACAATTTTAAATGTGAAACCAATTAATCTGTTGCAAACGACTTATGTGCAAATATATTTTCCTTCATATACACAATTTAAATATTTTTGTCTGTACTCATTACAGGTTGGACTCATTTGAGCATCACTAAGGACCTGTATATATTACAAAGAAATCCCATACTAGAACTAATCAGGTGTTGAATGCTCCATGGTTTTCAGTAGTACTCAACTGAAATAAATCTATGATGAATGTGAAACGCACCAACTTATTCGAAATTTCATTAAACAGCGTTCATCATTTTCAAGTATGATCTACATAGTTACATCAGTTAGGAAAATTCCATGACAAACTTCACAGAAAATTATTTTACCTTGGAGTACATTACTGATACTATGAGTGACTATTCTATAAACAAATTCTGAATAAGAATAGATATTGTGGATAAACTTTGGATTATGTTATAATTATTTTCAAAAGACAACATATAGTATAACTGTTAAGTGATGGAAACCAACTCATTGATAGATTTTCGTTTTACTTGTCGAATTAGAGTGAATGAAACAGTGACTTCATGCACATTGTCAAGTATCTTAGTAAAATAGATGAATAGAAGCAATCGGGATTGTTCAAATGTGTTAGAATTACAGTATTATTCCAATAATTTAATGAAGTCAGAAGAAATATAACACACAATCTAGTGTATCACTTATTATATCACATACGGTAAACAACCTATGGTCATTGGTTTGTTATGAAATTTCATTGATTTTGTTTGGTGGGATTGGTTGTCTGACATATGAAGGAAAATATTTACCACTAGTAGTGATGACTGGAAAACTAGAATATCTGTCAATCATCAAATTAAATGTAAGTAAAGGTTTCTTGTATTCATTCCAGAGTATCCACAGAAAGAGGAACAAAACCACCCACTACTAATTTGTAAAATTCACATTTGCTTAAATTAATGAGATCGATGGATAAAGTGTTGGTGTTTGAAGCAAAAAGCACTTAACTGAAGTTGCAATGCGAACATCAGTATTGTCATTTAAATGCATGGAAATGAAATGCCCGAAATTGGATGGAATATTCATCCTGGATTCCACTGTTCGTTAATATCCACACAGTCTAGCGGATTAGCTTTTTTTCTCCCAAGATGAACCGAATGCTTCTAATAAATGTGAAAACTCAACTTAGAGGTACTAATAGTGGTAATGGCAAAGCGCTGCTGACTTTACTGATAAGTAGTTACATTGGTATAATGCAGTAACACCCGACTTTGCAGCGCATATTTAGCCAGCGCTAAATACATATATCTTTCGCTAATAGTATTGATAATCCAAAACTGTTGTTCGTCCCATGATGTAGAATATACTATTATCAAAAATTAGATAGTAACGTCAGCTAGTAATGAAATATTTTCTAGCAATTCCAGTTTATCTATTCTGTATACACTCCCTAAGCGTACACTGATTAGTCACAGCTCAGTGATCAATGTTATGTTTGTCTAATCCCGAGTGTTGATCTACTTCTATCCATTTCAATCTTATAGAAGTTTGGTCATTACTGTAAAAACATATCAATAACTAGCTCAATAACTAAGTCAAACAGGGTATTTTGCCTACTGCTCTCAATAACCTAAAATATAATCTTGACTATTTGAAATATTATACTAAACAAGGTTCTTAGCAGATATACTGTGATATAATAGACCTTTTTCACGGTACTATCTATTCACACAATAAGAGTGTAATTATTATTCCAATGTTGGTCTAGTAACTTGAATGATTGTTTATTATTTGACTAAGAATTTACATAATTTATTTCATAAATTCACGTGATTCTAAGATGATCTTATCGTAAGTTAATTTAATGGTATAATCACTAACGATTATTCATTTGTTTACAAATCGATTATTTAAGTACTTTGTTTAATTGGGATGAAAATAACAATTTGACTGACTAATTGACTGTGATGATGATACACAGTGATTAATTCAAGTGTAATTGCTTTGAAATGTAACATTCAGAGATAAGGTTTATTTTATAAGAGGATTGTAATGATGATTATGTGGAAAAATCTGCAAAAGCTTATAGAAAATAAGACAAGTAATGTAATAAAAATACTGCATTTAAGCGATTCGTTAATCGCCATTTTGCTTCAAGTAACCAAAAGTTGATTTTCAAAATCTACATAATATTGATTTTTAATGAATAATAATACACTGTGACAAATACCAACTCCACCACCTCTGATAATTCGCATAAGTCCACTGATTAGTTATTCACTAATGACTGGCATCTTAGTGCTTCATCGTGAAGTTAATCTTAATCATCTTAGCTTATCTTGCAACAAAAAGTTTGTAAAGCTAGAAAGTTTACTCTGTCCATTCGAAAATTAAGATTCCGATTAATTATGATCTAATTTCTATTTCTCTACCAGTGAGGATAGGATAACTTTAGGAACATAGAAGGCTAGTTCAAATTACATAAACATATCAATTTTCAATGGGATACGAGTTTTTCTACCTAAGATATAACTTTTATTGTTAACAACTGGACTAAGGGGTTTCTGTTCATTCAGCTGGCTTTTTAATAAGATGATCAAACATTCATAAAAACACTATAGATGAGATTTAACACAGGCCTCTAGCTATTATCCTTAAAGCATGAATCTGCTAACTGAATCTGTTGGTTACAACCACTTACTTTAGTTTCATCCTGTCCGTTTTAGTAATTTGTTAATAGTTGTGGGAAGTGGTATTGAAGGTAGTTAGCAAGTAAACCTACTTGGTAAGTGTGTCGTCCTAGTTTGAAATTGTCATCCGGGTCCTTCATACAATCATGTGGAAACTGAACCCCTCTTGAGTGACTCGGTTTAGATGTCTACTTCCATTACCACTTAAATATTCTGGCCACAACAGACTGAAATGCTTACATTGTTTGATAACTACGCAGTAACCAATCTAGTATTTGTCTACTACTTTATAATGCTGAGTGAATTTTGTCGCTTAAGATCTAATGTGGCCACCAGTCTAAGTGGCTCAACATCCCAGGGACTAAAATGAGATTGAAGGTGAGCTGAGGATAGGTGGCAATTCATGAATATCATTCACAAAAAAATTAATGCAGTTAATCATTCAATTCATATATCTCACTTTGAAATGAGAAAAACGGTTAAATAGTGTAAGAAGACGTCAGGAAATAACTTAATAATACACAACAAAGTAATTATAAAGATGATACATCAGGAAATTCTGAGGTCGCTATGGATTCAGCAGAACACGGCTTAAGAAGAAGCTCAGCCGTGAATACATATCCTGTTGTCTGGGGAAAGACAGAAGATTTACATAATTACTCAATGAGTCTTGAACAAAATGGTGGTCTCTTGAGCCCACACTAAACTCTAGTTCAATCACATCAAATACAGAGTGATTGTCTATAATAGGACACTTCAAATGAAACATGGTAAAATATTATCGGTCACGAAGACTTCATAGAATAGCTATAAAGGAACTTAGATTTAACAATATCTCTGTCCGTTAACAAAAACACGACTGAATAGAAAAAAGATTCGGTTTGATTTAGCAGCATACTGCCTTCCGAATAGAAGAATAACTCCAAGGATAGTATAAGGAATTTCGGGTTTTAGGCTACAAGAAAGGCGACTGTCTAATTATTTGCTGTAAAAGCCAATAGAAACCAGTAATTTACGAACAGAATGTCTTAAAGTACCTTACATGGTTCATGGAACTTTTGGTACCTGGAAATGTCACATGAATCAAACCTTTAGCGACGGAAAAGCAGAGTCCTCGAAAGCTGTGTTTTCGTAACTCTTACTAAACATTTTCTTAAACGCCATTGTAATGAACATCACGATTAAAGATAATAACAGAAGCAAACGAGTTACGAGCCGCATGAATATAAAGCTGTCACAGATTTTGAAGAAGACTTTAGAAGCTTAGGAATGGCTGAGAATTGTCCATCCAGTTGCTAGTCAGTAGTATTTCCAGAAGGCTTGAATTGACGTTATCTTATTGGTCAAATACGTAGCTTCTTTTCAATAGGTTGAATGAAGAATGAAAAAGATAACCTACCAAGTCGAAACTATGGATGCGTATGGGTTATAGTATATATTTGACACTTCATAATAAAGTCTACATTCCCCTCTTCTGCCTTTTAATTTTGGGGTTTGGTTGTCCGATGGATAGAGCACATGCGTCTAGTACACAGTACAGCACATGCAGTACGTATCCCAAGTTTAAATCTAAAGTTAATCAGATTCTATTGACTATCTTCTAATTAATAAGTGTGTTCAAAGAAACGCATTCTACCTACACTTTAAAAACTAGCTTGTCGAAATTGCTATATCTGTTGGTTAATATGGAGGATATTTAATATCTAACCAAGTCAGACTACAAAAAATAACCATTTCATGTCAATAACAACCACATATGCACAATGTCCTCAACATAGTTGAAATGTGAACACAATTTATGTCAAATGGTTGGCGTCCTTACTCAACCAGTCAGTCAGTCGATGCCTGTTACCCTACTTGGCGCATACGTCACCGACAAGCATTCTCTAACCACTTTTCTACTACACACATAAGTTCAATACCTGGAAGTTAGTACAGAATTAGTGTTAACTCTTTTTATTTTTTGATGAATTTAGTTTGGATTATTTTTATGCTAAACTCAAACGAGAATGTCCTTTGAAAAATTTGAGTTAGTTAAATGTCATTCATTGTGATTAACTCAAAGATGGTTTTATATTTAATGTTTCCTATTTTCTTGGAACCAGAATATTACCAAATTGTGTCTTCAAATTTTGTTAGATATTTATTCAAATTATAACACTAACTAAAGTTGGATAATAACTGACAAGTAGGTTCAAGGAAATACGTTTCTTCATATTTAGGACTCGTCATTGTTCATATCAGATTCCGAACTCAGTAACTTTCCACCATACTCCACTATGTTTTCTATTGAAATACTATGTTCAGATATCCACACTACTGCAACAGATAAGTATGCGTAATTTACAGGTTTTTGTATGTTCCCGTTGCTGCTATTAAGGTCTGTATTTGACCAACTACTGTTAATATATATGCACCTCTGTAGCCAGTCGGAATTCAATCTTAATTATACATGGGAATTAACTCAATGCTAATTCCCAGGATGTGCATATGATAACAACGAATGATGAGCTTTAATGCTTAAATGTATAAAACAGAAGATATGAACATTTGTAAACAAGAGTGAACATATCTTTGAGAAATGTTGTCGGTTCATATTATACGTGTAATGAATCACTAACCACATAAAAAATTAATCATGGATCATATTAAAGATTTTTTCACACATCGATTTGTAGGGTATGATAAGTATACTTTATCATGATTTTCTATCGAAACAGATAATCAGTGATAAATAGCAAAGACTAATAAAATGTAATCTGTATACCTTCTTTTTTCTATGAAATACCTTGAGGCCAACTAACAAGCCGTTGGTTGTGTACCGTGCTTTCAAAATTTCGATAAGTTGACAAGCGTATGGTAAATTATATGCAGTGCAAACCATGAAAATCAATATAAAGTACTGTGATACTGTAGTTAAATTCAGTTGTATAAACATATGGTAAACACCGAGTATTTGTGTAAAGGTTCACATTGTCCTATTCTCGATATTCAAAACTAAAAAAACACCAGATTGTGTCGTCGTATGTACACCTTGAGGCAATTACCGACTCACAGAAGAATATGATGGCTACCGGTTACTTAGTGGAGAAATTTTAGATTATAAAGCCAAAGCTTTTAGGCTGG
The DNA here is from genome assembly GCA_034768735.1 of Schistosoma mekongi. Taxonomy (NCBI): domain Eukaryota; kingdom Metazoa; phylum Platyhelminthes; class Trematoda; order Strigeidida; family Schistosomatidae; genus Schistosoma; species Schistosoma mekongi. Next base: position 29,732,875 of record CM068308.1, read on the forward strand.
AGTCTCAGTATGGAAATGAACATTGAAGTTACATGAACGTTCAACTGATAAACCAAAATTAGAATGAAACGGGGATTGAAGACTTTAATTCTATCCATGCCTTAAATTTGCAAATATCGAATAACTCTAAGAAATGTTTTAATGACTATTCAGAAAACTTTGATGATGGTAACAAAATTCTTTTGTTTATGAGTTGAATAAACATATCAAATATTTTATTGATTTGGATTATAAAAAAATAAGTGAATTTGATGTTCAGTATTTAGATCAATATGATCTAATTTATGGATTTCATTGATTTATTTCGAGTAGCCGAGTGTTATTGACGTTGATTATTAATATATATCTTTTCTGAAAGGTATTGAATCCTGTTTTGTAAACGATTGAAATAGGAAATCTCAACAAGATTTACAAGCTGTTAGTTTGTATTATAAATCACTGAATTATAAGGTCTGGAAGATATGAGTGTTGTATTTTTAAGCCAGCTATAAAATGATTGTGTAATTTATCCTTCATTTAATAAGGAATTTCTCAGAAGATTGTATGATAAGAAAGTCTATTTTTGTCATCGTTGATTTCTGAAGTAAAGTATGCTTAAAACGTAACTCAATAAAGACTGATTTTTATTTCATTTATTTAGAGCGAATTTATATCTATATCATATTATTGGGAATGCTCTGAATAATGAACGGTTTTGAAATATATCCGGTGACAGAAACACAACTTTATATACTTTCATATCATATGTGAGTATATTGTGATAAGATAATTTATATCAAAATAGTTTGACTTATTGAGACATCTGTTAATCAGCAGCAAAAATTGTGCAACTGTGTTGATAACAATAAGTAGTTAATGCTACCTGGTAATTTAGTTAATAATGGATGTTAATTTCATACATCTATAGGGACAACTTGGATGAATGTAGGCATGATCGATAGACTACTCTAGAACAAGATGAAATTTGCCTATCTAAATACTTATATGACAGAGATGTACAGAAATATTTTATGTTGATGATGTGTTCAACATGCCTTAGTGAGCAGGAATTCAATAACAAATGTGGCAAATTATAAAGTAATTGTTGTAAGCATAAAGTCCAATAATAAAAAGCATGTCACTATTAAATGTAATAATCATTTAGTTTAGTGACTGAAGAAGCTACTTGATTCTTACAGTTTAAGAAGGATTTTTGGCATTTCATTGGGTTAATGAGATTGTAAGGTTATTTGTTATATCACGTATGATGAAGTTACATAAATGATGTTTACAGTTTATTTTGAATTCACTAGGCAAATTTAACGGATAGATACTATATTTTAAAATTAGGTAATTCATTGATTTGTTTTCTTCTGTACAATTAGACTGGTTTTTGAACTGAGATAATTCAGAAAAGAGGAATCCATGGAACTGATAGAAATCGGTAGAAATGGTCAACCACTGAATACTGATTATAGACAAATAGAAGTAATCAGTAGGAAACCCCGTTCGATTCAGGTTACATGTCATTTAACAAGTGCGATTATGACACGCCTGTAGTTTTGAGGGAACTAATATTCATGTATGATTCAAGCCACCAACATCACTTGTTCATAGACCAAGTCGCTACAACTACTCGGGCTGGAGATAACAGCCTACAGGACTGAGATAATGATTCAACTGATCACTAAGTAATAATTAGTTAATGCACTTTCAATCTATACAGTTAGTAGAGTTCATGGAGTAGGTAAGTCAGAAAAATTGCCAGAACTGGAAAGGTATTTCGTAGGATCAGTTCGTAATAACTTACTTTAAGCTAACACTTTGTAGAACCAATGAATATTTGTTTAGGAGTTTTGTACACTCAACAGCCACCAGCACTACCTTTCATAATTATTTTAGCTAGTGATATTTGTAATTCTAGACCAAAAACTGGCTTCACTTAAAAAACCACTAATAACCAGGAGGAAGTGAATATCTGTTTCGTCCTAATACGGGATTCTTCGTCGGTCTATTATGGTGGAGAGTGAAGGGTATATGGATACAATTAACTAAGATTTAGGTGATCTGCGTCTTGACTTAATTGTGGCCGAGAGATAATTGACTGATGATATAAGTACCATCCACTGAACAGAAATCAGAAAACAGCATAACTCATCAAATATTAGTGGTGCAAATAGCGAAACAATACACTTATATACAAAATAATTTACTCAAAATAAACGTGACTGAAATACATTCAAATCTTCAATGATTGTTTAGTATCGATCTTGTGGGTCACTTACCAACTGATTAAATTAATATATAAATATCATACTCACTTATGACCCATCATATCACGGTTTGCGATCACAACATCACCAGGGATCAAGACCATTATTTACGTGTCTAGAAGAGATTGATTAAAGAGTGATTTTACCTGAAATTCCTATGCATCAAGAATACAAATTATTTGTTAAGACTATGAATTTGATCACAGGAAACGTTAGATTGTAACCTAGTTGTCTCATGTGTGTTTTTGTGAGGAGTATATTTGTTTAAGAAGCCCCGATCAAAGACTGTACAGATGGTTCAGTATTATCCGATTTTCAGTAGTTCACTTAAAGATATCACCCTAAATCACAAAATAAGCTATCACTAACTTTGAATAAATCTTTTACTAGACAATTTAATACTTAAACGATTTTATGAATTTAGCTAAACAAAGAAAACAAAGAAATTCTAAAATCATCAACACTTTCTACTATTTACATTAGAATGAGGACTATATACATGTACCATATACATAGGCATATTTATGTATATATTATGTGTTCTATCTATTTCTTGAAATCACTCTTTGAAGTTCACTACTATTGACCGTTATTGTTGAAGAATTTAACCAGAAATATGGAAAGTTTATTCATAAATAATCATAGAAACAGTACAAATAAATAAACATTGTTATGATTTTTTACTTATTTTGTATGAGCGATTGTTTGTGTTTAATGCTGTTACCTTCATTTATATTCGTTTAGATTGACGAAAAATCAGCCTAACTAAATGTTAATTATTATTTCAACATACTAGTGAATTGTTGGTCAAATTACATGCCACAAGCACACGTACACAAACTAGACAAAGATGAAATTATGCGCGTGACATAGAATTGACGCATATTTCCGTTTGACAAATACGATTGGTTAGTATTTTAAGTTATACAGAATGTTCCTATTGTTCGTTCTTGCATGTTATAGAGATTAAGTTAATAAAGGATGCGATAGTTGTTGAACTACATAAAACAACATATTTTTACTTCATTGATTGAAATAAAGACTGTAACTAAGATTGAATTTCACATAATTTTACAGGGCATGAGGAGGTATTAAATTACTACTGAATAGTTGCTTTGTTCTAGTTAGGATTCCTTCAAAAGTTAAATTCCAAAATTATTAGCCGGAAATAAACGATTGATACAAATTTCCTAATTTCCACTAAGTCATCAGATGATAGTCAGTTAGTCCTAATTTACTTAGAGCTTGGCACATATATGTATCGGTCCAAGTTACCACACCACACCAACAAAATGAGATGAAATTACCAAGATGACTAAAATATTATGTAATTATTAGCAATATTAAAAATTATTAGATACAGAGAATTTGATCCAAGAATGGACTGACTTTCAAAATGTAAGTTATGAAGCTTTCGACCTCGAGGAATTCTAAAATAACGGAGCTATTATAAGGCTATGTGAATAATATGTGGAATTAGACAAATGGTACCAATAATAAGAGTTAAATAAAATGAGTACAGATGGAGATAACATTTAGAATTGTTTTCACCTAATGGCTAGTAAAGTTGGTGAAAAAGGAGACCAACCAATAAGAGGATTTCGAATTTGCATGAAAACTGCCTCTTAATTGTACACAGTGGATGTAGATGCGCATGCCCTGAAAGCCTCTTTGGGATTTTATATATCGTACTAAATATCGACTAAGTGATAGGAAATTGAGTTTTCAGTGGATCTGTCAAGCACTATATCTACCCACACTCGATAGTCCTCGACAAGGTAACTCTCAGCTTGCTGAGTAAGTGGCCGGACTCGAAGGCTTATCATTGACTTGTACTGATTGTATGTAACAGGCCGTAAATATGATACTTAGTGTATTCTCAATGAATAAGTTGTTTTTTGCCTGTTTAATTTACTTGTTAATACTTCGGGAATTTCATGTCTTCACTTTAAATGTGTGAAATACAGTCATTTATTGTCAAATGATACTGAATAATTACAATTAGGTGGTTTATGGAGATAGTTAATTGCCAATTTTGATATTATCAACTGATCTGAATCAGACAATCATTGATCACTCGGAAACACTGGATAGCTGTTTCGTCCGAGCATGGGACTCCCCAGCAGTTAGCATCCACGACCCCATCGGGGACCAAACCCAGGACCCTTCGGCTCCTCTGCGAACGCCTTACCATTGGACCACTGAGTCTGCTCCTGACGGTTGATATTTACAATTCAGCCAATTCGTGATACGTTGCGCAACCTCCTCCATGCCATCGGTGGGTTACTGTCCCACACCCGGCACGGTTGAATTCCACCGGTCACGTCTTCGCCGCAGAGCCTGAGAGTCCTAGGTTAGATCCCCAATGGGGTCGTGGATGCGCACTGCTGAGGAGTCCCATACTAGGACGAAACAGCTGTCCAGTGCTTCTAGGTGATCAATAGTGATACTGAATAGTTTTTTAGTAAAAACTTCTTGACAGCTTTCAGGATTTTAAAACAAGACGTCATATATTGTTGCTACATCCTCTTCATAACACATCGCCTTTGAAAATATTTCTAATTACAAAATGTCAGTGGTGCATCTAGATCTATTTTGCACCATGAAAACGACTCAACAGTTTGTAGTTAACATATTCGATAAGGTCTCCTTTTATTTTAAGTTCATTTGAAAAATGGATTTTGTACTACTTATTTGAGCGATATTCACTTTAAGTAACTAGTCAATAATAATTACAATTGAACTTAGTTATCATTGATTTTTCACTTGTCGGCATCGTTTATCACTATGTTTACCTAAGATCCTTTGAAATATTCATATACTAATCGTAATTGACAAATTTAACTAGTTCTTTCATATCATTTAAATGATTTGCATTATTGTTGTTCTTTATTTCATGCAAATGTTAATGAAAGAATGTACATCTCTTTTTTATTTTTAAATAAATGTTGTATCTCATGATGAATTCATCTAAGGTGAAACTACAAAGTAAATGATTGTATACCATTGCAATAGGATTGTATATATTTACTCATTTTGGAAAAAGTAATGCCTTGTGGAATTGAGTCTTTATCTTTTGAAATAAATTTAGGCAATGAGGATGAATTTCTAAGTTAAATTATAACTGACAAGCGTAATCCAGGATGCGAGCTTCGTTCTATTTGGGACTCATCGGTTGGGTGAATTTCTGCGGTAATTAGTCATGACAAATAAGTTCAGAATGACTGGATTATATACCGATTTAAAATATTTTCATAATTCTGATTTCTGTTAGTGATATAAATGTATAGTTTTGTAAAGGTGGAGATGGTTTGTAATTTAGGAGAATAATTCTAACGAATTACCTTGTTATCAGTTATAAAAATAAATTTTCAAACCAAGTATGGATCAAAGTTAAGTGGAAAAGTAACTTCTTACAAACAACTATCTAGTAAAGTTAAACGAAATCAAGTGGTTCAGGTCACACAAGTTTCGACAACGCTGTAATTGGATGGATTTAAGTTACCGGTGAATAACTGATATTCTGTAGGAGGTCATTAACTATCTGTATAACCCAGATCATAATAATGAATGATATGGGTTAGGATCTTATAAGTGGTATCGATTCCGTCAAAATTGTTGATTAGTCTTGTTAACGAGGCTAAAGTATCACAAAACACTCTAAGCAGAATGTCCTGCTGACTACTCACAATCATGTAATACAAAACCATAGTGCATATGATATCGAGTCACTTAAACCCTCATTGCATCCAGCAACCTGACCTATAGAATTAAGCCTGTACTAAGGACTATACAGATATGATATTAAGGAAAACTGAGTAATTAATCATTATTTTTTGTATGATAAATAACTCCACATTTTATTATTTTACCTAACTCAGTTAGATTGTAAGTAAGATGAGATTTTGTTGAACTTTTGACATAATGAAGTATTATCAACACGTCAGTAAGTTATATAGTTAATATAAATCAAGCATAAACGTGAATATACCACCGAGAATAAATCATGAAGTTAATAAGGTAAAACTTCATGATTTCAATTCTCTCCTTGAAACTAATTTTATTGAAAGTTTAGTTTGTGCTTCATTAAAAAGAAAAAATTATCATACCCTTAAAAAATTTAGTTGAAAGGTTATTTTAAGTTAAAAATGTCTTCTATTTTTATATGAATTTTAACTAATATATTTAATAAATATAAATAACTGTAAGTACTACATGTAAACAGTGAATGTAATGTAAGCAACCAACTTAACGACACATCTACTTGTTTTTCTTAATTGATTACTTGCATTTTTTTTCTTTATTCTTAAATGTTTATAGAATTCTATCAGTTAGAATAGCTCAGTGATAGTGTCTTAAACAATGAACATGTATAACCTGTATTCGAATCCCATAGGGTGTATCAGTCACCTCAATAGTTTAAAAACGATAAATATACGGATTTCATTCTGAATTAAACCTAGGCTGTAAAGAGTTTCTTACCTATTACTTTCAGCAATTTGACTATTTTTCGTCGATAAATAAAAAGTTGTGTTTATAAGATCTTTTATTTAGAATATAATATAAGTATGAATTGAACTGAATTGTAACCGATCATCCTATATTGACAAATCATTGGAAATTTGAAATAGGTTTTTATTACCTTGACAAATCAATTTCCAGCAATTCATGTTACAAAAAATATAATAGGAGATAGTCCAGTGTTTATTTGCACATGGTCACCCTTAGTGATTCTGTTCAACGATGTTCAATGTTTCTACGTAAATTTCCATTAAATCTTTGTTTTCGTTAACAGAGTTTCAATTGATGTTCCTGTATAAAACGAAGGTTAAAGAATTGTGAATATGACCTGGAGCTGTGAGCAATATTTTAATTTTTCCCTGAGTATGATACAACCTATTAGTTTCTTGCATTTAACTATTCATTCCAAGCTACTGGATTTATTTACAACTGTCTTCTACGAAAATTACCACTGTAACACACTCAAACATAACAGTTGGAAGAAAGAAGTATAACGAAAGTTGTGATTTGAAATAGATATTTCTTGAAAACTGTACCCAAGTTTGTAGTGATTGACCACTAAATAAGCAGAAAAGTGTTTTAAAGTATTAAATTGATAACGTTGTGGATAATCTAAGACTGATTGAGGGTCAAAACTTTAACATGTATTCCTTATTAGCTATTATACATAGCGTTATTACTATTATTACTTCTGTGTTAATTATTATACACTATAGGCATTATATGAAATTTATCATTTATGGTCAAATCTAAGTAATTTTATTTTTAACTACTAATGAATTACCAAACATAATGTTAGTAAACTGACAAGTACTGTTATGTTTAATAATACTTGATCATCAAGACTAATACGATCCTTTCAAAGAGTGTGTTAGAGGTATTAACAATCCATTTCAGAATACCAACCCTTAGAAAAAATATATGTTGATCGTTAATTATGCATTATAAAGTAATTTACATTAAGGTTGGTTATTAGTGAAATTTAGGAGGTGAATTATTTGAAACTCTTTAGATGAATGTACTGGGAACATCACAGCTTCAATTTTCACATTTGAACCTCACGTCTACCACTTCAATCACAATTTGCCCACTAAACTATTGAGTTCAGAGATCCACTGCTCGGCCCACTGCATAAATACTTTCCAGTCTAATGTTATATGTTATGAGTAACAACACTAGAAGGACAAAATCTAGGACCAATAATATTGCATATTGGAAACAGCAGTAAAGTTTCAGGGCGTTATCAAACAAAAATTAAGTCTGGATTGATTGACTAGTTTTATGTTTGGAAAGAATTGAGTTATAACTAAATCGTATCAGTTTACAGTGATTCTTGCTTCTAAAAGTGGTTATGACAACATATATCGCATTAATATTGTGTGAATCTCAGAGACGAATACAATCGAGTTATATAAGTTATTTGTTAAATTATGAACCATTCTATCTTTTTTAATTCCAAAGTATAACCGAATCATTTATACTTCCGGAAATCTTTTCTAAGTTGTCCAGTATGAAACCTTAAGTGAATATTTTAATCCTTGGTATCATTGATTTAATTCTGTACAAATCTATAAATTGGAAACCGTGTTCATCACTATTTGATTCCTCGTTCACTATATATAATCAAGTTCTGTAAGAGGTTTCAATCGAACTGTCGAATTTTTTGCTGTAACACAAGATGATACAAATGGTATTCAAATGTGAAATTGACTACCTAAGAAACAAACCACTCAGTGATCCACTTACCACTCGATTACTACTAGACTACATCACTTCTGTGTCGTATAATCTACATTGACAAACATGATATCCAAAGAAATAATTCGTACAGTTCAACATAGAAAAATGTTACATTACATTGTTCGATCACGAATTCAACTGCTACAAACAGTAATTAAGAAAAGCAGTTTAGTCAATGCCTCTTCAATAATAATATTTGGAATGATTAGCATATTTTACTGATTAGTTTATCAAAATATAATTACAAGTCCAATTCTTTAGTAGATACATGTACTAAAGATATTTCCATTTTTAATCATTTCATACTTTATTAGATCATTTAGATACGAAGTGGATTATATGAGATAAATTACACACCTAACTGTTTCAAAATATTGTTTACTAACACACTGTATAACATACAATTGATTGAAATATCAATATATTAATATTTTCAGTAGACAGGATTTAATTCATAATTCAATATCACTTATCATTTAAGAAAACCGATACCAAATTAATAAATTGGTAAACAAACAACAACTGTTAATTTAGTCAGAATGGGAAGGTTGTAATGATTCTTTATCAATTTAGAAATAGCTTATATCAATGACTAAGTTGTTCTAAATAACTTTTGAAAATTATTGAACAGTAGATAACTGTTTTGTCTAAGCACATTATTGTTTGTCAACAGTGAGGTTACTGGGACATGCATTAAGTACTCTTAATTACAACTTAACGCGTAATGTTGGATGAAGAGTAAGTTGTAAGATAGAGGTTATATCAAATTGTGGAATAGATTTGTTGGTATACTTGCTGTTGATATGATCCATGTAGTTAAATGCAGATCACCTAGTTATGGTCGAACAGAGATGGTGATCAATGGAAGCTAACGTCTAGTTACATGAATCAAAAACGGTAGCTATTGTACGAATACATTCGAATTTCATCTTCACCGATATCTTGAGTTTAAAACTCCTTGATATAAACCTTTACATTTTATCTCACTGAACAGTATTCTTTAGCAGTTAGTCTTCCTCATAATCGTTGTTAATATGGTTATTTCAACTCCTTTCAATTTATCTTGCAGTATTGATATGACATGGCAACTATGAATATTATATATTTGTACTAGGCTCAAAGTTATATTTAACTGATGAATGACTAAGTCGATACTGTTACATATTGGTTAAAGTTGTATATGTGAACTATTAGGTTTCATTTCGACTGTCTAAACGTAACGGATTCATCTTTAGGTCCGAACACCTCGGATTCAATCCTGCATGTCATAATAAATGAGTAATGCAAAGAGGTATCATATAAGAACGAATCATCTGTTTAGTACTTTTTGACTGTCAACTATTGTATGGTTTTAGATCAATCCGTAATGTCGATTAACTTATAATCTCATTAAAATTTAGTAATACCATAAGTTTTCTTTTACATTTATTTGATTAATTATAGTTTTCTACGAAATACAAATTAAATAGCTCATTAAATCGATTAGTTAATGTGGTAAAATTGATTTTTGACTAAGAATAAATTCAATTTTGAATGTCATTTAGTAAGATGACCTTGCGAAAATGGAAACTGTACAAAGAAGATTAACTAATATTCAATTATAATTGTTTTTCTTTTAAATTATGCAGTGATCTTTTGTTTTTTGCATTGTATATTATTGATAATCGATCATAAATGTGAAGGCAACAATCAAAAAGTATGGAAAACAACAACAATCTAACTAAAAAAGGAAGATTTGTGTACCTCTTTCCTTTTAGATTAAATAGCTCAACAGAATGAAATACTTGTTTTAACGCTAAGTGCTGAAAGATTTGGGAAATCGTTTATTTGATGAAAAAAATCCCCTTCGTATAAACACTGATTGCTAAACAGCGGATGAGAACTCAGTGAAATAAAAGGAATTCATGTTTTTCCACTCTTGTTTCTTTTGAGTTTATTAAGTTAACTATATATATTTATATTCTACGAGTTAACTTACGCTATTAAAGAATTAAAAAGTAGGATAAAAAACATGTTAACTGAACAAAAAGTCTTAATAGTTAGATTTTAATTGATAGATTCTGGCGAGAAACGGTTGCTAAATTGCACAGTGGTAACTTATTTTACTTTCCAGTTAACTTCCATGTCAGAGGAACAAAATAAATTCGAGATAAGGAGAAAATGAAACACTTTTCGGATATCTATAAAAGGGTTTTAGTTTTCGCATTATTGGTATATCAATTTATATATATACATCCTAAGTAAGTTTCTATAATATTGATGCAACAAGGAGCTTAACTTTAGTAATAACTTGCAATTGAAGGCACTGTTAGCGGACTTACCAACAAAGACTGATGAAGTGTAATTCATAATATCGACAAGAGGTAAGCTCAAAACTTTATATGAATATGCATACATATTCCTCTATTAATACATGTTCAACACATGTGTATATCTAGATTCAGTTCTTGGGTGAGCATCGACACTGGTATTCAGGAGCATGCTGTTGACGAGTCGCAAATAAAGTTCCACTGTATCCTACAATTTAACTTTACTAAGGTTTCTTTTGAGTTCAAATAAGGTTAGATAAATAATGCATTAAATATGGGTATAATGCCCTGGACTTTATTTCCTATAGTAGCTGGTCACCACAGCAACCAGTTGTATTTTTTGTTATATTAGCTTTAACTACCTTATTTGATGCACAGTCATTGTAATACAAATAGAATTTACTTAAATTGCAATTAAGACTTACTAGTTTTAATAGAATAAAATCACTTAGCAACACACACTATTTAACCTGACAAATATGATTACGAATATGAAGAATAATTAATGCAGTTTATAATAATGATATTTAGTACATTTAATTTTTTAATATTATCTCTTAAACGAATATTGTAATCAGCTATGTAAATTTGGTGGTAAATTATGCATAAAACAAACTGTAATTCTTATTGTTCCAATATAATGAAAAATATGCATACTTCTATAACTCTTCACAAGTGGGTAATATTCGCTTATTAAGTTAGATTATTGTCAACTGATTACAATTTAGTGTTATAAAATCAAAATTACAAAGTGGAATGAAAATACAGAAATTAGTTTAGTTGGAAGTTATTATAGGCACTCTTCAGCACTACCTAGTAAAGAACCGAATTAAATGTAATAAATTGTAGACACAATTCGAAGGCAAATTCTGGTACGTTTGTAGTGTGAGAAGAATAAAGTGTTCAGAGTACCCCAATGATGAGTTAGCTTGAAGCAAGCAAGTAAGTTTTAGTTAGGTAAGACATGAAATTACTAAACTATTGGAGTATTAAGAAATTACCTAAATAGACAATCAAATAATGCAATGAAATATCTTGTGTGTTGTCGAGGTACATAATAGCAGGCAACTTTTCCTACATGTATAGTTAGGTCATTTTTTTCACACTTCAGAAGGTTACAACTTGACTGGTAACTAATCTGTAATGGTTAACATTTGATGTCTACTTTCCAAAAAATGCATGAACTCTGATTTACTGAACGTTATCATTACTCGTGATCAAAATATTTTATTAAAGATAAAAGGTATGGCTTTTTTCTATTTTTTTTACTGAACTATCGTAAAGAATGTATGCAATCAGTTTCAATAAAACTCAGTTTTCAATGGTATCTTGCCAACATTAATCTGTGACATATTCAATCAAATAAATAACCAATCTCCTCACAAAAATAACCATCCCAGTTAAACTCAGTTCTGTTAGTATTTCCAATTCGCTTTGTCATGCTGATTTTGGTACACTGCAAGTTATAAGTAGCTGACTAGATCCCAGGAAAATAAAGTGAATTTCCTTTATTCTGTTTAACTTATTATTCTGGATGCTTTAAATTAATAAAGAAGCTAATTATATTTTGAATATTCTCTTACGTAATTCAGCTGAAGTGAGCAATTTTTTGAAGGAGTATTTAGTAAACGTTTTACACAGAAAAAAACAAAGGATTTTCATACAATTGATGGATTTCGAGATATTTCTACTAGAATAAGGTTGTGGCATAGATATTACAACATTAAATTGATCTTTTGATCTGTGATTTTGAGTGCAGCAATTAAATCATAGTCAAACTTCACTATCAATATATATTAGCTAGCGAAACATTGAAAATCGTAGACGACTGAACAGGTAACTCATCGTGGTACACATTTTCTGTTAGACATAGTACCATTTCAAGATATCTTTTGTTAGCTACTGGATTCAATCAGTGAACTGTATGGCTTAGTAAGAGTAATATTACCTATAGCAATGGATCATCGTCGCCTGAAATCACTGTTAATTCTAAGTTTAAGTTGTATTCTGACTCAGTAGACTAGATATTAATGCTATCACTCCAAGATATGAATGGCTTGAGTTAAATCTCACGTATGATCATTGCTGAGTTATGCTGGCTCCCAGATTATGACTAAAATGCTCTCCGACAGTCTGTAGTTTCGAACGTCTCATCATATACAATCTCGATCAATCAACCAATTAATGCCTATCACCCCCCAGAAACCATCAGCGACAGCCTACTATGGAAGAGAAGAAACTAACTTCCAGCCGAAGAAGAAATTAGGAAAAGACGTTGGAATTGGATAGGACATACATTCCGGAAATCATCAGACTGCATCATGAGACAAGCATTAACTTGGAATCCTGTTGGGAAACGAAAAAGAGGAAGGCCAAAGAACACACTGCGTCGAGAATTGGAATCAGATATTAAAAGGATGAACAGCAACTGGAAACAGCTGGAAAGGATTGCTCAGGACGGAGTTCAATGATGAATACTAGTAAGCGGCCAGTGCTCTTCTGGGAGGGGTAACGAGTGTAAGTCAGTAAATAAGTATCTTATTTGTAGCACAGGCTGCCGACCAACATACTCCAACCAACTCAGTCATATGCTTTGCTTTCCAGCTCTTCCCAAGTGCTCTTCATTCTCTTCATGCCTGTCTCCAATTCCCAAAGCAATGTGTTCCTGGGTCTACCTTTATTTCTTTAGCCCTTAAGATTCCAAGTTAGTGCATGTCTTGTGACACAGTTTGATGGTTTCCTCAGTGTGTGTCCAATCCACCTCCAGAGTCTTTTCCTAATTTCTTCCTCTGTTAGAAGTTGATTAGTTCTCTGCCATAGAAGGTTGCTGTTGATGGTATCTGGCCAACGGATTCGAAGTATCTTCCACAGACAGTTGTTTATAAATACTTGTATCATTTGAATGATGATTTTCGTAGTTCCCTATTTCTCAGCTCCATACAACAGAACTGTGTTCACATTTGCATTGAACATGTTGACTTTAATGTTAGCTGACAGTTGGTTTGAGTTCCAGACGACAGTACTCTTGGCTTTTCCAATCCACGCCTTCACATCTACATCCGAGCCCCCTTGTCTATCGATGATGCTGCTCAGGCATGTAAACTTTGTCACATCTTCCAGAGTTTCTCCATCAAGTGTAATTGGGTTAGTGTTTCTTGTTTTGTATTGTAGGATCTTGCATTTCACTTTGTGTATGTAGAGGCCTACTGTTGGTTGCAGAGGCTGATGGTACATTGTTCGTCTTCAGCTGCATATGTTGGTGTGTGTGGGATAGAAGACCCAGCTAGATCACTTACAGAGTCCAAGTCATCTAGTTGCATCTGTGTTGTCCACTGTATTCCGAGATTACCTTAAGGTGTTGCAGTTTTCATGATCCAGTCAACCACCAGCAGAAAGATAAAGCGCAAGAGTAAGCAACCTTGTCTGACACCAGTCTCCACTTCAAATGAATCTGGGAGCTGACCTCAATGCACGATTTCACAGTGTAGTCAGTCGTAAGACTTCTGTATGATGTTGACTATCTTTTCAGGTACGCCATAATGCTAAAGACGGCTCCATAATGTTCGCCTTTCCACGCAGTCAAATGCTCTCTTGTAGTCGAGAAAGTTGATGTGAATTGGTGGATTGCATTCAATTGATTGTTCAATAATGAAACGTAGAGTCGCGATTTGATCGGAATCTGACCTGTTGATTTTGAAGTTGGCGTCTACTGGATCTCTCATTCGGTTCAATAACACTCTGTTGAAAACGTTTCCTGTTCCTAAAAGTAGTGTGATGCTCCTATAGTTCTCGCGATTGCTAAAATCTTTCTTTGGTGTTTTGATGAAGCACCCTTCTTTCCAGTCTTCTGGCATTTGGTCTTCCTCCCAAATCTTTCTGAAGAGAATGTGGAGTATCTTAGCAGTTGCTTCTATATCTGACTTCAGTGCCTCAGTTGGTATGTTGTCTGGCCCTGCTAATTTGCCACTCTTGATTTGTCGGATGGCCATTTTGACTTCTTCAACTATTGGTGGGTAGGTGTTTATAGGGAGATCCGTGGCTGTTGATTTGATGGATAGGGAGTTCAGTGGGGGGTGGTCTATCCAAGAGTTCTTCGAAGTGTTCTACTCACCTGTTACGTTGTTCTTGTATTTCAGTGATTGGTTTGCCAGCCTTGTTCTTTTTTGGCCGTTCTAGCTTTCTGAATTTCCCAGCTAGCTTCTTTGTTGTATCGTGTGGGTGTCCCATGTTTCCTTCACTTGCAGTTATCTACGCCGTCATTGCTAGGTCCTACACATGTTACTATTTATCCGGCCTGATACTCCTCTCCACTTACTTGTTGACTTCGGTGTATTCGGCCTGTGCCTTGGCTTTCCCTGCTCTTGTTCGGCTGTTATTAATTGCTATCTTCTTGCCCCTCTTTTCTTCGATTTTATCAAGAGTGCCAACAGAAATCCATTCTTTGTGGTGGTGCTCCTTGCTACCCAAAACCTCCTGACTTGTTGAAATTATTATTTCCCTAATCTCATCCCAGTTGTCCTCCGTGTTAGTTCCATCTTAATCTAGTAGATCGTGAAGTACCTGGAACTTATTGTTCAGAGTTATTTTGAATTCGCTGAGTTTGTTAGTATCCCGAATAAAGGCTGTGTTAAACTTTTGTAATACTGCTGCTCCAGTTATCCAGTACTTCTTCAACTACAGTTTAATTTTAGCCACCGGCAGATGATGACCTGAAGTTATGTCAGATCTTCTTACGTCTTCCATGGTCCTTCTGAACTTCTTATTGGTGCAGATGTGGTAGATTTGGTTCTTCGTAATGTGGTTCGATGAAACCAATGTAACTTTGTTCATGCGTTTGTGTTAGAATATGGTGCCACCTATAATCATTTTGATGGCAAATAAGTTTGCAAACCTCTCACTGTTCTAGTCCCTTTCTCCTAGTTCATGACGTCCCATGATGTCTTCATATCTGGTGTTGTCCATCCCAACCTTGGCGTTTAGGTCTCCCATCAGAATGGTCAGGTCCTTAGCTGAGCACTTCTGATGATTGATTGTAGCTTCACATAGAGCTAGTCATTGTCATCTTCGTGGCTGTCATTGGTGGGTGCATAGCACTGGACTAAATGCATTGTAATCCATCTCTTCTTTGTCTTGAGGGATGCTTTGATGATCCTAGGTCCATGAGGTTTCCATCCCATAACAGCCTTCTATGCTTCTGGAGACAGCATTAATGGTACTTCTTGTGTGTATAAGGTATTTTCTCCTTTGTGACCGGAGTATAAAAGTACTTCTCCTGAGGATATTCCTTGTTGTCCAGCTAGTAACCAATGGGTGTTGCGTATTCTGTGTATCTTCAGGTTGTATCTTTTCATTTATTCAGCTATTTGAATGCTTTTCCAGATCTCCTATATTATGTGAACATTCCATGTACCTACATTAATTGTTGTTTTGGTTGTCAGAAGACGCATCGGCCTCGTGGCTTCCGAAGAAACTCGGCTTTCACCATGAGGTGTCATAATTCTTCAAAATAGAGACCCTCCAACTCCCTGGGAAAAGTTAAGATGGTTAGAAAGGTTTCTTCTGGTTAGCATTTTTAAGAAGGTTGTTTTTATGGGGTGGGGTTACTAATCCCATGCCCAACCCTCCTCCTTTATTCGGGATTGGGACCGGCAACAACCTTAGGGGGATTCCAGGCGAAGTTAAATACAATCTCACAAGCAATCAAATAAATATGATTCAGACCATTTCATTATATCAATGGATATCATAAAAGGTAACTCTTTTTTCCAGGATAAAATTCGATTACGTTCAACCATTTTATCATGTATGTATTTATGATCAATATAGAACCTAGCACATGTGTGCTTTGGTCCACGTTGTCACACCTCTAACAAACAGCAAAATCAACAGCACATAGTAGAAGTAGAACTTACTTCAATGATAAATGTGAGTTACTCGACATAAAGTTGAGCTAAAATATCAAGGGTCCTGGATCCACATATCGTATACTGGGACACAATCACTGTTTAGTTATTCCTGGTTATAAGTGATTGTATATCTCTAGTTAATCCGTAGTGTAAAGCATTGTTATACTATTTACACAAATCAGATTATTTACATTAAAATTATTTAATCTTAAGAATTCAAGTTATATAGTTTGTTATACGCAGTATCATGAATACATTCATTGGAGTATTTTTTTTTTCTAATTAAAACGAAACCGATTTTCAATCATATTCAAACATGTACCATTCACAAAATTGTATTACATGCATATTGACTAAATCGGTTTCGAAATCTAGTGAAATTTGTTCAGTATAATGGAATATATTACATAATACTTGAATACATTCTTGTATGAATTGTTTACAAATGGATGTAATAATATTAATAATAATTGACATTTCAATATTACATCATAGTTCTTAACATTCATTTGTACCTAAACATTAGATTTACAAACAAAATTCATAACGTACTTATCGTTACACTAAATTTATGCATTCTATTATGTAAAATATCAAATACAAATAATCAATGTCTTACATTTACTAACTTAATTTATGTTTTTCATTATAGTTCACGTGTGTTAATCGAGGTAAAAATCTACTTTGTTCTTCTACTGATAATTTTTTTCTTAAAAAAAATAAGATTTTATACAAAATTAATTTAGTTCTGGTGAGCGAATAACCATGTTGTTTCATTCTTCAAACAACGCTTAGGCTGTTAACTCATAATCTAAACGATATGAGTTTGCACAGAAAAAGAGTTACATACTAAGATTTAATGGATATTTAGTACTTTCAGGTTTTTTAATGTCTAACTTAGGCTTATTTATGATGTCAAATACAAATTCAAGAATCTTCACAATGTTTAATCTTAAAAATACATTTATTTAAACATATTATCAAAGTGGTTTTAGTGTAACTACGAAAATCTTGTACACTGATGTACAAACATTTAGATGGAACAAATGGAACTAATCATGTGGATATAAATTTCATGGTAAAGATCATTTAATTTACTTTTTCTCCAAAATACTTCTTTAGCTTGCTAAATTTGAGGTTATTTACAATATTCTCAATTTTTTCATTTAGTGAGTAAGTGCTGCATGCTAGTGTATTGTTCATTACAAATTTTAGCTCAAGTCTAAGGGTATCAGAAACTAACTGTAAGGCACCCGACATATCAGTTGGGAAACACAAATGTAGTAAAAGTTGCAGCACGAAATGAAATAATTATTATAAAACTACATTTCAGTATTCAATAGTCATTGTCTAAAAGAATAGAAACAAATTAGCAGAAAAGTTGGATATTACGTATTTATTGAACGTCAAAATCACTGGAGATAAAGCTTAGCCCTGGTTAAGAAAATGTATTTCAGCATGCTTATATGTGATATACTATACAAAAAGTTATGATTTGTCTAGTCATGCTATGTAAATCTGGTTAATTACTACGAAGGGAATTCAAAGTTTCGATTGTGTATTTAGTCAAAATGTAAAGTTTTATATTTGTGAAAAGTCCATTTGTTTGCTTACACTTCAGCTATGAAAGTGCACGATATTTCAGAAAATTTGTTTTGTTTACAAATTAGGATAAGAGATTTGCAGACTTTGTTCAATTAAAAGAAAGTCTACGTTACTATCTAAATTCAAACAAGAAGACGTTGAGGGCAAAAATAAAATCATTAAAAATAATAGTCAACTGGACATTCTGTTTTATATTATTGGATCACTTAAAAGTGCCCCCCCCCCTATTACAGATATTCTCAGCATGGTTTTAACGTTGAATATAGGAGCTGAAGAAGATTTCGAAAATAAGGAGAAACATCTATCCTCAGTTTTAAACTGTCACCCAGTTTGAAGTATAAAAATTTTGCAATCATTTAACAACACTGAAAGATTAATGATAAAACAGATGACTTTTGCATTATAGGTTCGTGTCTTTTGTAAAGTTACCATGATTTAAGCGGACAGCTAGTTTTATCATAGGATATCATATTAAATGTAAAACTTACAAATAATTTACAACGGTTTGTAATTATTTTGTTGGAATGCCTTAAATTATAATAGCAGTGTACGGGTAATATTTACAATAAAATATAACTGTAAATTGTATAACAGCACGTTTATCCGAAAATAAAATCAGAGAGTATTTAAAGCCTAAATATTTTTGATTAGGGAATCAAAAGTAACATCACTTCACTTTAATCAATCTCTTAATGTTGCCTTCAATCATCATAAATAAAGTATTACATATGTGTTTGTAAATTATCTACAAATGTTGTTAATATTGTAATAATGAATGACAGAATTAAATCATTCAGTTCAGCTGAACTGTTAGATCGAATTGAATGAGTTAGAGACTATACAAACTCATTAGTTCTATGGGTAAGGTGCAAGTGTTTGAAACTAAAAGTACTTAATTCAAATCATAGTGTGAATATCATTAAACAATTGAGGTATATTCATGTAATGGATCAAAAGTAAGAAAAACATATGAATACGTAGATGCAATTACATGTGACATCAGAAGTGCAATTATCTACCTTTGAGCACTTAGACCAGTGTCTGTGGTTGTACAAGGAAACCAGTTAAGTTGCAGGAAATGGTATTTTAAACACGATCCTGATTCTTTCTTAAGGTCTCATTTCCATCTACTGCAAGACGTATAAATGTCGGCCTTATTTCACAGTCCGTTGCTCAACGCTTTTGGGATACGTGTTCCGTACTTTCAAACTAATTTCTTTGGGTATCCTTTGTTTGTAAGGCACTTTTTAATTAATTTCAATTCTTTATCAATTTTATTACTCAAGCATAACATTTTAGCTCTATTAAACGGAGCTTTTATTAGACCACATCTGTAACTGCTAGGACAAACACTATCATGATTTAATTACTATCTCGTCTATGTTTCTTTTATGTATACGTTTTTCTCAACTGTCCCATCCTTTCTCAGTTTTATATTAGAGTCGAAAAATTTAGTTGATCATCCTGTTAGTACCTTCATTGTATACTGGATATTTTTATGAGGACCACTTAATTGACTAAGTTTGGAAGAAGCATGATTCATACCATCAAATATAATTAAAGTATCATCGACATATCGAAAATAGTGAGTTGTGGCCTCGATTATAGATTTTAGTTTTGTAATCGACAGGTTAGCTATAAAGATATCTGAAACGATAGATGCAAGCGGTGTTCTCAAGGCTACTCTGTCGGCATATTTATATGGCTAGTTATTGAATATGAATTGAACTGCCCGTGTAAGGTAACAATAAACATCTTAAATCATTTTAAAAGCACAGGGATTAGATCAGACTGCCCACAAATTGCATCGAATGTTTCCTTCAACGTAGTCTCGTAGATAATGAACAAACATTAAACACTACCATGAATTTATCTGTTATGTTCACATGATCTATTTCTTGGGAAAAGTGAAATGTGTTATTCGAAGGGTGAGTTGTTATTTTTCTGTGGATTGGTTCTAACAATTTAACTAACCAACAAGTCACTTGGTGATCTGGTGAGCTTATCAAAGAAATTACATGTCTTAAACGAATATTCAACTTGTTGATTCTTAAAACGCCATACATGAATGGTAACCTTAATTCTTTTACTTTCAGGTTGTTGTATGTGATACTGACAGTAAGTTTCCTTTTTAAACGATCTTTTAGATGTTTATTAACACTGCTTCCAATTACAGCAGTAGTATCATTCTTAGGGTTATCAGTTTAGAATCTGGATGTGATGTTTCGAATTTGATACATTTGTATACATAGTATTTTTAATCCATTATAACAACAGTTGATCCTTGGTCCTGTCTTAATATAATGATTTCGTCATTCTTTTGTAAGTTTTTAATGTCGAAATGTGTTGTTTCGTCAGTATTTTTGATTGTGGGCTCAGTAACATGTAATAATGTTTTAAGATATATATATATATATATATATATATATATATATATATATATATATATGATCAGTTCAAGCTGTACAAATTTCAACATAAATTAATCAAATACAGTCCATAATGTGAATATTTGGGTGACTGAAATTATTACATAGGTATACTCTATTCACTGTTCTATACCCGAATTAGTTTATTTTATACAAAAATGCATTCATACAATACATTATATCTGTACTAATTGTATAGAACAAAGTAATGAAGAAATGAAGTTAGCAGAAATACAAATTAAAACTGTATTCAAATTAGTTTTTTTAAGTTGGATTGTGACTGGCAAGTGAAACCCAGGACGCGCATTTCGTCCTATTTGGAACTCATCGACTGGATGTATCTGAATTCCAATGTTGATACAAGCTTATTCTAAAATAATTCGGTCAATTATTAGTATTATGTTACATTAATCATTCATTTATATTGCATAATCCTAAGTGATTATCAAATTTTATTAGTCAGAGTATAATGTAGTCACTAGTTGACTCAACACTGTATACACTATTTTGATGTAAAGGAAATGGATAGTTTCATGATGTTTAGCACTGATGAGGAAACTATATTATCAATTTAGAGAAAAAATATCATCGAAATTACCTTACAATTTATCGCAGACATTTTAACATTATATTGGCATTAAATATATATATATATATATATATATATATATATATATATATATATATATATTCATTATTGTGATCGCTGTAACTGACAATAGGATATCTGTTGTAAAAAACCAAACCGTTTCATTGATTAGTAACCACATAACCACATTTCCTTTGTATTACTGTAGTTCAAAATATGATATGGTACTATAAGCTTAAGTTAAGCAAAACAATTTTATTTTTCAAATGAGATGGCTGTGATTTTATGGATTGGTATTTTAATTGATTGAATATGTCACACATTGATGTTGTCATGATATCATTGAAAACCAGGGCGGATTGGGCGGCTGTTTCCTTACAGTGTGGAACTCCTCAGCATTGCGCGCCCCAGATTCCGCACCAGTGTTAGTGAACACCTAACCCTCTGCGTCCAATGGTAGGATTCCCATTTCTTCACTAGAACAAAACAGCTATCCAAAACTCCCTGGCTTTAAATGGTACACTTCCAGCATCACGCTGTAACATATTCTATCAATTTTATTTTCCTTACAACTGAACTCGATCAAGATACTTGATAAACACTTATTCTTTAGTTTGTATCATAGTTATTAAAGCTGCGATTCTAATTAAAACTTTTGGTAATAATTTCATTCGGGCATAATCATCTTTCTGCTCTGTATAAATCACATTAAAAGTAAGCAACTGAGGTATTCGATTTAAATTAATTGGTTAGATATGATAATAGTTTGTAGGGGCCACTGTTACCCCTAACACTATGCTATTTGTACTGTATATTTCTTTATTGATATTTGTACCAAAACGTAAGACTGGATTGTTTAACTAACGTTAGCGGGTTGTACAATTTTGAAACTGGATTCTTCGGGTTCAAATATATATCTATCGCATCATCGTTTCAGACTTCTTGATCACACGGGTAATTTGTGATTGTTGTGCGTGTTTAACTCTTGTCATTAACGAAGGCAAAATTATTGACAAGATACATAGTTATTGAATCTAGCGAGGTTACAAATCTGGCAGTATAAATTGGTCACAACAAGTTAATAAAGTCGTTGCTTATACTCGCTACAGATTGACCTCTGTTACTTACTACTTGAAAACAGGGAACATTAAAAAGTTATCTCGTCATGGTGTATGACCAATAGATGATAACTCAGTGGTGCTGATATTTAATCAGTCTCTGCGAGACATGAATGTCCAAGGTTTAATCCTCTGGTAAAATCTTGGGTGTGCACTGTTGAGAGGTCGCATACCAGAACAAAAAATCTGTCAGGTACTTCCTGGTTTTCGGTGGTACTCAATTAGGACCAATCTGTAATAAACACAAACAGCAACATTAAATATCAATCTCGACTAAACTAACTCAATTTAATTCATGAAAACTTTGGTTAATACTCCAAACTACCTAGAACTATGTCCATTTCTGTGGTGAGGTTATCAGCTTGACAATAATCAACAGATAATATTTTCCAAAAGTCGATAACGATATTTTTGCATAGTGTACAAAATAGAGGCATACATTCTTTTATTGATAGATTGATAGAAAGTTTTTCTACAAATTTGGATATAATCTTCCAGAAAATAATTAGATGTTTTTGATAGAGTGATCCAGAATTATGTTGATTGATTGAATAAGATAAAGAAAAATAGGTCGAAAGTAAACATTCCAATGTAAAACAGATAAACAATGTTTAGATTAAACTAAACAAACTAATTCAGTTCATATAGATTATATTTTATGAGCATTTTAATTCAATTTCATTTTAAGTATAGATTTTCACTGTTAGTAGTGTAATATTGTCTGATCTGGGATTAATTACAGTCACAAACAGATAATATCACTGATCTTTCACTATATTACGATCAAAATGTATGATAATAGAAGAGGATTTAGCAAATTTCATTTACACGATTAAATGTATCTGTTATGTATTGAAAAAATAAATACTCTGTGCCCTCGATAACTGCCTATCAGAATGTGGATACGTCAGCCCCACGACTATCAACCACCCAAAACCGGAAGAGAGAAGACAGCAGCTACGAGCTAACCAGATACAATCAACCCAGTCCAATTGCCGGTCATATTGTATTTTAATCATGCCTTTATATATACACAAATTCAGACCGCACAGCAAACCAATTAGGGATTTTACATTAATACAAAACAGAAGAGATTGTGGCAATGAATAGGGGTAACTTGTACACAACTAATTAACTGTAGTCCATAATAAG
Organism: Schistosoma mekongi; assembly: GCA_034768735.1. Taxonomy (NCBI): domain Eukaryota; kingdom Metazoa; phylum Platyhelminthes; class Trematoda; order Strigeidida; family Schistosomatidae; genus Schistosoma; species Schistosoma mekongi. Next base: position 29,756,496 of record CM068308.1, read on the forward strand.
AGACAATACAATAACAGCAAATATACTAAACGGGAGGACAGAGTAAGAGGAACATAACAATAATAAAAATGTAATGTTTACGTTACACACAACCAGAATAAATGAATTAGTCCTCTAAAATACAGTCCTATAAGTTCTTTAACTCTTCTTTAGTGGTCCGACATAACAGTATCGACTATAATAAACAGTAATCTGAACGAGATTGAAATATTCTTAACTCATGAAAACAATAGGATATCAGTTACAATAATGTTGATATGTATTTAGTCAGAAACTAACGTTAGTAATGTTGAATTTAAACATAAACTGACTACATGATAAAAGAAATAAATAAAACAGTCAACTTGTGAGATAATCCCGAATCATTGATGTGATCAACCCAGTTAAGCAAGTCTTAAACAAATTAATAGCTAATATGCATACAATTAGACAACTATAGATACAATATGTTGAGGCCTACTGTTGGCTGCAGAGATTGCTGCTACGCTGTTCGTCTTCAGCTGCATATGTTGCTGTGTGTGGGATAGAAGAGCAGCTAGGTTATCTTCAAAGTTCATGTCGTCTAGTTGCATCCATGTTGTCCACTGTATTCCGAGCTTGCCTTGAGATATTCCAGTCTTCATGATTTAGTCAACCACCAACAGAAAGAGGGAGGGCGAGAATATGCAGTCTTGTCTGAGGGTGGTCTTCACTTCGAATAAATCTGTGAGCTGCCTTCCGGGCACGATTTTGTAGCGTGGTCTATAGTGAAAATTCCTAATGATGTTGACTATCCTCTCAAGTACACTTCAGTAACTGTTTAACGATAATCCGTTTCATTAAGGTAATTCTACACAACCTTAGTGTTTTACTTTAGTTAGGATTACGTTCAATTGTGTAAAGTATAAATCAGCTAACTTGAGGTACTTTAAATGTCACACAACAGTGACTGCTTAACATTAAAATTATAAACTATATAATCCTGATTGGTTAATAAGCATCATACATATAGCAAAACTTAAAGGTTGTTAATCGGATGAAATGTATATTTATAATTATGCAATATGGATGAGTTCAAAAATGGTAATAAACAATTATCCAGCATTTCATCAACATCATTAATCGATGTCAATTATTAATGGAAGTTATGTTAACCTACATTAACCTCTTATCTTAGTTTATTTCATTAAAAATAGTAGTTTATAGTCATCATATAAGAGTATCACATACATATTTCTCAATGATTGAATTGAGTTTTACTAAGTTATAACATAACTAATGAGTCTTGACATGTATTTAGTAATATAGAAATTAGTAGCTTCTTTCATACAAATAATAACTCCTTAATTGTAATTCTCGTCGAGGGGTGTTTACAAACTATCTGTTTTATTTGAAAATACAAAAACTTATTTCTATGTTTGTATTTTTTTTAAAAAAACTCTATGCTTGTACTAACATGTTCTTGATAAATTATGACTACTATGTCAATATGACCTGACTGAAAACTAGAACAAAAACTACTCTTATGTTTACTTAATGGTAACATTTTAATCTACATTTTATTAACCCTATAGAGAGTTACCTTAACAAACAAGTAGTTCCACTGTTTTGTATTAAGCAACAAGAAACAAAGAAGTGTGTTGTACTGACTACGTAAATAATATCAAAAATAATTGTTACGTCGGCTAACTTGTAGTGTTTATTGAGAAATGAGAGTAGTGATAAAATTAGTGAATTAAATATTCTAAGATCTACAGATACATTTGATGTGGTTAGATCTCCTTTTTTCATTAATTTATTGTTATTGAATAACTTTACATTTTGGCTTATGCGAAATTCGACCCCCCCCAAGCATTCAGATAGACATGGGTTTAAGAATTCGGTTTTGGATAGGTTATTATGTGTCGACATAAAATAGTCACTCTGTCACACTCAGTAGTTTTAGTTTAGGTCTAAACTGCAGTATCTTAATTGAAAAAATTGAATAATACTCAAATGTAGGAAGAAACAACCACTTAGTGTCTAGTTGTAAGTAACTCACCAAAATAAGTAGTCTCGTAAACGTTTTATGTTTTTAATCTAAACTAATAGGTAAAATCTCTCACACTTTGTGGTCGTTATTACAAAGACGATATGAGACTCTTTTAATCAGTTTGAAAGTCTAGTATTCCTTTATTTTTGTCATTATCCAAGTGTATTGTCCTTCACAACCACTAGCATCTACTTCAATTCTAGTTTTCTTAGAGATGGCATCTGGAAACCAGTAAATCCTGAACATGTCGTACACAGGGTATCTACAAATTTTTTGTTGGTTTTTTGATACTCATCAGCCAATTTTTATCTTCGGTGACTGTTGCACTCATATATTTACATGGTTACGACGATCACATTTTTATCTTGAAATTATTTTTACACAACCATTTAATTAAATGTTTTTTTGTAAAAGTAATGATTTCTTTGATTATGAATTGTCCAGTTATGACATTCATCGTTTATAAAGAAGAAACAGACGAACTTCTATTTCAATTATTGATGATTATAGGGACAAACATCGAAATTGAAATTAAAGTAAATTTTTTTTTTTACAAATGGATTTGGAAGGAACATGTTGTGTCAGTGTCACAGACTTCTGTGAGTTCACTTCTATGACACCAACACTAGTTGTATCCAATGAAGAGAACATCAATTGTTTCAAGATTAAAAATGCACTTTGTTAATTCGAACCAACTAACACGAAACGTTTCTTAAAACTTCATGTAGTTAATTAATGTAGAGATGAGAGTACGACAGATGTAGAATTAAACAAGAGAGATGAAATATTGACGATAATTTGTAGCGAATGTGTTGAAATATTCACTAGGATTGTTTGTCGGTGGAAGACGTTCATTTATATAAGTTGTTCATGTTACAAGCTGGGCATTTATCAATAGTAAAATTAAATTAAATACTAATACATGCCCTTCACATTTTGTAAACGTATGTGCAATATGAACAGATAGCCTATATGTGTACAGAATCTGTCGATGAGTATGTTGTTCCTTCGAAAATCAAAATACGAAAAGAATTCGGAAAACATCGAAAGGAACTAAACGCCTTAAAGACTGGCATGAAAATAAAAATGCGAGTGGTTTTGTGATCATTCATAGGACCAGGATTCTAGGAGTTTCTAGAGGTGTACCTAAATTATTGACAGAATTGGTAATTATCCACTCAAGATATAATATATAATCCGTCATTTTTCTAGTATTGTGCTGGAATTTTCCGAAAAGTATTGACTCAATCAAATTTTCTTAGTATTTTATGAGATTTTAATGGTTACTTAAAGGACCTTAACAACAGCGTAACCCAGTTTTATTTCACTGTAACTCATGTAAATGAATTATTACTTACAAAAGATTGATTTTTCTTATCTAGTTACATAATTAGGATGTCTAAAGCCTTACCACTGTCAATATGTGATACGAATACCAAACTACGTACATACACAATTTCATATAAAACCCCTTTACATTACGCTCTTTATATGTGGGTAGACCTTAATTGAAAAGTTATACTATTCTATGTAGAAATTACGAATGACAAGATGTGAGTTTAAAATGAAAATTAATTGAACTCATTGATTACTGAAAGTGATAGTGAAGTTGGAAAACACTATTCATCTGGGTCAAGTTACTAAATTTAAACATTTCGGTATACTAATGACCGGAAGTAATTCATAGGTGAATATTTGTTGTGAAGTTTCAAATAAGGAAAAAAGCAGAATGGTTCACCAGTTACTTTAATTTTTAATTGAACTGAGGTGGTTTGTGTAGATTGCTACTAAGTTCTTTTAGTTGACTGAATTCTCCATAGACTGATATTGGTAGTGCACAAGTGAAAACCAGGGAGAATTGGACAACTCTTTCGACCTAGTATGGGACTCCTCAGGAATGCACACCATAGATTCCGTCTCAAGGGCTTCAGTTTGGCGAGATCCTAACCCTCCCCACCATTGGGGCGGCCTCCAGTGGTAGGATTACCACTTCTAACTGTAAATGGCAGCCTACCGACATCAATCTGTGACGAATTCAATCAACTAAAACTTTAGTTTTTAACTGATTTGTCAAATGTTAATTCTTCTTTAATAAAGATGACAAGCTGATACAAATTCTTATAGAATAAAATTAATGGTACTGGAGTGAAATAATGAGTTTTATTAATTCATCGTTGTGCTGCTTTAATGTTAACTATCACTACAGACTTACATTAGATATGGAACCATCGAAAATTATAAAACATTCAATGAATGTCTTATTTTAACTTGAAATTTTTTTTAACTCTTTGTGAATACATTCACTACATGGATTTAAATTTCTTGAGGTGATCACTTTGCTAGAAAACTACATATTCAGCAGGTGAAATTTTACTTCCTAAACATTTTGTTAGTCTTCATTATTTATTATTTGCAGATAAATTGTGACATTATTGGAAATTAGGGAAGAGTAGACTAACAGTTGGTTGTTCATGATAACCCATCCACAATGCCGTTAGATACAGAACTTAAAACCTACAGATCTCATGGTTACCTTCTAGCATTTAAATTAATATGTTACATATTTTCCGCCTCATTCGCAAAACTTAATCTCCGCCATCCGTTATGCAGAAAATAATAATAGTATGGTCTCGATTTATAAGCAAGAGTGACTGCCATAACTTGATAAATTGTTGTATGTTTCAGAAGGTAAAAGTTGAGACCATTCCACGCCGTTTAAAAAAAAATACAAATGAATTATAATGCATTTTATTGTTAAGGTCCCACTAGCTGGCTGAGTTCAAGCTCAAATTTACTCACGATTTTACAATTTCAGCGCAGGTAACACAAACATTTAGCCCATGCCGACTTTTGAGTTGTGAACTACATAACTTTCATAATACTAGGGGCTCTAAATGTATGGACATTTTAATTACTCAAGAAACCCACTTAACTTAATTCTGAGTTGATATTTTATTCTTTTGATCTCATTACGAATTCGTATTCTAAATTGTGTTTTGCAATACCCGATTGAGCACTAACCTTATTTATTCATTCCATCAACTCCAGGATATTTTTATCCTTGTCCTGTATTCTCTGTTTTCGTCTCTCAAATTTGTAAATGACCATATATAAAACCGGTGCTGCATTGTACGTTTATATCTTTCACAGCATAGTATCTTAGTTTCCCTGCACACCGTGTCTTTTGTGGGATCATCCCTATTAAAATGTTCATGACGATGCATCTATGCTACTCTCTGTGAGGACTTCAACCTCCTTACAACAGTTACTATGGTTAAATTATGTACTGACAAAATTGAACATACCCTTAAACTGATATGTATTCTGTAATCAATTTTAGAATATTTTATTATTGCTAAAAGTTGTCAACAACTCTGTCTATTAAAATAGATCTATATGATCTATATAGATCTATATAGATCTATATGATTATATCCCCTTCATAACAGATACTGTTACATGAGAGTAATATGAAGTAATCTTATTTAGAACACTCATATTTAACACGTTCGATATTTTGATGTAACACTAACTAAAGGTTATTCTTTTCAAGAATATTAGGAAATCTTAAACACCAGTAACATACCGCTAAGTAATACATCCAAGTAACAAATTAATTGGGGATATCATGTGAATAAACGTAGCATTTGACTGTTAAAGTTAAGTCTAAAAAAGGACTGGTATACCAATCTATTCATTTTTTTATGTTACTGGTAATCATCAAATGATCTGTTCAAGTTCATTCCTAAAATATAATTAATAGAACAAAATTCAATATTTGATCAATGCAATTATTTTGAAAATAGTTTAAATGATACAATGTCGATTGTGCATAACTTATATTGATTGAATTAAAGTGATAAATTAGTCTAAATATATGAACATAAATGAATGACTAACCTGTTTGTCTAAATTATCAAAGAATAAACTATTTGATTTAGTTTATATACGCTGAAATAAACAATGTCTATGAAACAATATGATGATAAATAAAGAACAGGAGACACAAAGACATATGACCTAGTTATTTAGAATTATGAACTTTGCCCCAAATAAAGATACCTTTATTTCACTTAAAATTAGAATAGATATTCTGTCTGCATGTATTTGTAAGCAAGAAATTGATTTTCATTTATCTACAGTTCTTTTCTTGAATAATTAACATTTCTTGTGAACTATGGTTATATTAAGGTAATCCATTCAGAATATACATTTGACAACAGTGACTGGTCAATTTCAGTTCATAACAAATCAATGGAAACATCTAAATATATTCTAATTATATAAATTAACATTTCCTTTTAAAATAATAGAAGAGATATAAATGAGAATGAGGTATTTAGAAACAAAGAAATTAATCAATAATTATCACTAATTCTATGTAATCATGATTTGATATAATAAATGAACATGTTTCCCCATAGTAACAAATGCATCTAGATAGTAACATAATAATATGGTGAAATCTACTTACCTAATGAATTGTTGTTTTCTTTTAATGAAATTCATGACATGTGAACAGAGCCATTAAGTAGTGAATGGAGTGGAGTAGAAGTAATACAAAAAGCATTGTATTTCCTCTACCAGAAATGATTCATTAATAATCTGATGATTTTGACAAAAAAATAATTTTGAGGTGAAATTTTTCATGAATTCAACGAAAGTATGGAAGATGGTTTGGGAGTAGTTAGATGGACACCCTTGACCTAAGTTTTGTGCAAGTTAAGTGTACTTTCATAGTAAGAAACCAAAGTTCCATAGTTTTTTGTAGACTAACCCCCCAGAAACCACCTCTCATTTTAGCTTAATCCCAGTGATGTTGAGTCGTGTAGACAAGTGATCATATTGCAATCTAATCGATAGAATACAGACAATATTGTAAAGGAGCAGACATATGTAGTACTAATCATTACCCAGTGACCAGTCAGTGTATTGTGAAAATATGCGTGGATTGCTGTAAAAACTTCATTACAACAAAAAAATACAATGAAATATGATATGCTTGAGTTTGTATTATAATCACTGAATTACTTTATTGGGTATTTAAGGGATTATAATATTGTCAATTTTTAATATCACAAATTGATCGAAATCAAATAACCATTAATCACCTGGAAGAGATGGACAGCTGTTTCGTCCTATCATGGTACTCCTCAGCAATGCGCACCCACGACCCTATCGGCGATCAAACCCAGGATCCTCTGGCTCTACGGTGAATGCTTTACCATTGGACCACTTAGTTAGCATAAGTACTTTTTCATCTTATAAAATAATATCCTGATGAAAATTAAATTATTAGTCACTAATAGATGATAACTTAAACACTTTCTGTAGTTTCTATTCACTTAATAACTAAAGCTGAAATATGTGCACAACAGTTTCTAAAACTGTATAATTATAATTTTAACCTCCAAATAATAAATAACACCCAAAATTATATGATGTAGCTAACAAATCAATCTAAATAGCTTATTATATAAGTAATAATCTAGTTATCATATACATTTACTTAAAACTATTGAATAAAATCATTTGTCATTATGTGTTATAATTGATAAATTACATGTACTAATGTTTTCAGTAGTATATAACATGTTTTCTAAAATTATATTGATTAATTACTAATAAAATATACCAAATATTGGTTAATATAATCTATGTAATATTACATAATTCATAGACTATAATCTAATTTCTTAAAATGAAATCAGTAGAATGAATTGCAATCTTGTAACTTAATAAATAGTATGTAAAAATTTCAGAATGATAATCTAATAAAGTATGATCTACTGATATAACTAGCTATTGAAGTATAACCATGTTATTTATTTGTCAATAGAATTCAAGTTACAAAGTTACTTTTGTTGTAAAACAACAAACATAAAGCTGTAGAACTATTTGCTAACACTTATCTACAGTATATACACCAAATAGAACTGGATCAAACAATCTTTAGTGTCTGTTATATAACATTCCATGAGAATTTACAAACAATAATACTTTCAATGGAATGTATATAGTTTTAAAACAATTAATCATTGATACATATCTAAAGTTAATTATAATCTAACCGTAGTGTTGGATTGTTCATCCGTTATAGTCGACTGTAAAGCATTCCTTATATTTACAAGCGTCATCTACAAGAACTACGTTAAATGCAAAACTTTAACGCAAATTGAAATACTGTTTAATTATTCGACATTTTGGAAAATTGAATGGAACTTGTTACTATGATATATATGTCATTTCATAATGAGATTTTCACAATCTTGAGCATTTCACTTTATAAACTAAAAGTGGTTTACTCAAAGTATTTTCAAATAGCATCACTTCATTGAATAATTTGATTTATCTAAGAAATAACATCCAAACAATGAAATTTATTAATTCATTGATTATATAACCAGCATATAATGAATTTTAATCTGGAGATTGGACAAATGTATGAGGTGTTTTCAAAATCTTAGGTAAACACCATCTGTGTTTGATAGCGTTAAATGTAGACATATGCAACTACAGATGAAGTCGATATTTGAGTTTTATCATTTAAAAGTAGTATGCCTACAATGAAACAAAATCTCATCGACTTTGTATTTCATTACTATTAGCAAACTATAGATTTTAAGTTCAATTCATTGACTAGATCTACCTTAGCAATCACTGGAAATGAAAAAGTATCTAATAGCCATTCTCTCCTAGTATTGAATCCCCTATCAATGTTCATTCTCGATCTACCGGTAAACAAAAGTAGGATATTTAGCCTCACAGTCAGCACGAAGTTACTGAATTTAGAACTGTAAACTAATTGATAACATATCAATTATCTAAATGTTAATCTCTTTTTGCAAGTTCTGAGCTGTATGAGTTCGATCCCTGATGTGACCTAGGATTTCTATTGTTGAGGAGTTCTAAAAAAACACTGAATCAGATGTTCAGCACTTCCTGGTTTTCATTAGTTGTTTAACTATTGTCACTTTATGATTTGAACAATCAAATCCAATCGTCATTAAAATACCCTTAGTAGTCATTAAACTGTATTAAATGGCTGGTTATGCGTTCAGAAATGTGTTTATTTTAAATTTATAACCATGAACCACAAATATGCACTTTCACCTAAATCGACGAAGTAATGGTTTCTAAAAATTAATTTAAATGAACGTAGGATGCCCTCGGACCCAGTAGTCTAGTGGTGAATGCGTTGGCTGTTTGGAGCGAAATCGACTTAGTTCGAGTCCAGGCGTAAACGTTAACACTGATACAGGTACATCCAGTTGGTGAGCCCCAAATAGGACGAAACGAGCGTAGTGGATTCCGCATACCAGTCACAATCCAACTCAAATTTAAATGAACATTTAGATTTGAAATTAACAGTAAATTGTTTCGATTTTCAATTTATTTTGTTTGATTAAAGATCACAAAATGTGCTTGTTCGTCGTAAAGTTGAATTCTTTTTAATCACACTTTAAGTGACTCATACTAACACTGACAATAAAGGCATCTTTAATTTCTTATAATTGTGTGTTGTGGATATTGTTGACTGTCAACTTGATATGATGAATTAGTCTGAATTAGACAACCATTGATCCCCAATGAGATCGTAGATGTGTACCGCCGAAAAGTCCCATACTAGGGCGAAGCAGCTATCTAAGACTTCCAAGTGATTAATAGTTGTCTAACTTAATTTACTAACTTTAATATTAAACTGCATATTGTAAACTGCATTAACTTATTTCATCGTCAAATAATTTGTACAATAAGTGAAATCAGTTAAAATGTTCATGTAGAGAAATATTATAGATAAACAATGTTTATATGAAATATTCCTATTGAAATCATTTAATGATTTATGTTTAGGTGTTATTTTTAGTAACATTTAAGTATATATATATATATATATATATATATATATATATATATATATATATATATATATATATATATATATAGGTATAAATGTATAATTCAGTTAAAAAAGGTGTTCATTTCCATGTTGCCATGGTATTTGATGGATCTCATCATCGATGACATATTTATTGTAAATAAAGATGTGATTTTCTTTATTAGTAATAAAGTACCATATGAACAAGATGAAATAGTGACTGTTTAATTAAGAGTAAAAGATCATGAACAAATTAGAACAGTTTATGGCGATAGTCAGTATTTACTAGAAATATATAATGACTGATTGCATTGTTTATTCGTACAAAATAATCTTCTGTTTTTAGAATTTTTATCCAGAGTATAGATATGAATGGATAACATTTGCATTAAGAAGCCCAATGAAACACTATCGAAATTAGTCTATCTATCTATCTATCTATCTATCTATCTATCTATCTAATCTATCTATCTATCTATCTATTTATCCCTGATCTATCTATCTACCCCTGACGTATCTATTTATGTAACTGAAAAATCATACAGGCGTTAATTTATGGGGTAATTTTACTGCATCAAATGTAGGAGCTTGCCTCATGTAAACTATAAAAAGCCTACTGTTGTTATCCGACCACTATGAAATTAGTTAACACTTTTAAACTATTTCATTCAAATTGCAGTACAATCTATCACTTGGTGTATAAACTTCACTAAAGAAAAATTTTCAGAGCTCTTAAAGCACTTTGGCATATTACGAGTATGTGTGACACCATTTCTTACAAACGTAATAGTATGAGTTTAAATAACAATCAAATAATCACGTTTTCTAGTGTATATTGCTTTCAACACGTAAGCCAATAGTTTTGTTATCCGAAACTAATTTCAGTTATCTCATGGTACCAGTAATTAATCGAATAACCTGTAATGCTCGAACGGACAGTTGAGCTATATAGAATAGCATATCGATAAGTATAGTCAACAGATCAGTGTACCATTTTCCAACTTCGTAAACATTGAGAGAGTTGACATATATGGGATCGTTCATAAAACAGTTTACAGCTTCATGAAGTACTTTTAATTTAATGTATCTGTACTGAAATGAATCAGTTTTCCAACCAAAGATTCTTCGAAACAAATTACAAACCAAAGTAAATTTCTAAGCTGAGTAAATAGTTAGTGTGAAACTTTCAAAATATCCATTATACGTGCTTAGTGGTTAGTAAGCAATAACAAATCTCCATGGTTGCTTTTAGCACTACTCAAGCTAGTAGGAAAGTTTCATCTGCTTATCATATATACGACTGAAACTATATCAATCACACGGAAACACTGTAGGTAGTTTTTCACCTTGAAACAATAACAGCCTCAGTAAGCAATTAATTAGTTAGGTATAACGGTGCTCCTTTTCATTTTGATCTTAGTTTATACTTTGTGAACGTTAACAATCAATCGTACTATACTGGTTGAGTAGAGAAATGTATAATCAGTATTTGAAAAATAGTTTCTATCTGTTGAAATAAACATGACCGTAGAACACGTTTCATGTCTTAACTCCAGGATGTGCTTGAAATTCTAGTGGAAACTCGTGACTGGTAGAGTTCAGACTTACTGGAAGTAAGACGGTTGTCACCAATGACAATGGATGATCGCTGTGATATGTATCACAAACTGATGGAAATAGGAATTCTATCATCAGATGCCGACCCAGTAGTGCAGAGGGTTAGGTGTCCATCAGCCTGAAACCCCTCGTGCAGGATTTGGGGTGAGCACCGCTGAAGTGTTCCACACTAGAACGGAACAGCTGCCCAGCACTCCCAGGTTTTCAATGATACCATACTAACATCATTCTGTGACATATTCAATCAACTAAAATACCAATCTCCACAAAAATAACTATCTCAATTGATCTAATTTCAATTAATTTAAATGAATTTCAATTGAGTTAGTTATTTTTGTGGAGATTGGTATTTTAATTGATTCAATATGTCACAGATCAATGTTTGCATGGTACAAGTGAAAATATTCAATTGTTAAACTGAATTCGATAAAATTTAATCACTAGGCCAAATATAATGTAAAAACTTTACTAATTTATATATGTGATTTTATGTAATACAATGAAATTGAAATTAAATAATAGAGCATCATTTCTATTACAAATATCATTTCAATCTAGTGAAGTTAACTGAAACTGTTTACTATAAACCTACCAGTATAGCACAATTCAACATATCGGATGTAAAAGACAATAATGGAGAAAGTTTTGGCTTACAATTCATTCGTTGATGAATATTAAGCTTAAATACTTAGAACATCTATTAAATAAACGTAAAACATTGGAAACTGTTGAATAAAACGCATTTAGTGGACCTTCAAAACAGTTCTGATAGCCTCCACTAATTGAATTAGTAATCTCATAAATTATCTGGAAAGTAAGTTTAATAAAGGCTTCTATCACTGTTTAGCCTATTATGACGGTAAATAAATAAGCTTATCTTAACAGATATTTGAAATGATTGAATCACTATTGTAAATTGTTAACAGCATAGGAAGTTTAAATAGTAATCTCTCCACGTCTTTTTTAAGTGGCTGGCTTATATAAACTTAAAATAATTGGATTTAGTATGTAAGTCATAACTTATCATTTCATTTAAGAAGAGAACATCTAACATTAAATCTGGATATGATGAGCATAGTTTTAAGAGGATCAACAGCATATACCACGACAAATCTCTAAAAAATGGAGATTTACATGTTGAATCTTTTCTACTTTGTCGTAGGTATCTCGTTAATGTAACAAAATCAAAAGTAAATAGGCGTACAAATTTGAATATCATCAGAGATTGATAATGATGTAGTTAAATATGAATTTATGGTTTATTAGACTATTGTTTTAAGGTGGGATCCGGTTCTTATTTTAGTATCCATCCAAATATTTTCATTCTGCCATCAAAATACATCACATCAACCTAAGTTATCATTAAAAAACATTACAGATTAGTATCATTAGTTAAGGCTACTATTAGGCTGTTATCGATATTCAGGACCAGATATTCATCAGTCTTTGTTGGCATATATACATACTAAACAGATTTTCTAGATTCAGCCTTGTTCAAAACAAAGACTAATCAAAATTTGGTCTTGAATACCAAATGCAAGATAACATGACCATTATCTGTAGTGTAAAACACTATAAATAATGAACAATTTAGTGACCATCTGAATTCATTGATTCAGTAAACAATCGATGGGCTTTTGAAATTATAGATACTGGGTTGGAGTGTTACTGGTATCCAGGTTTTACTACCTAAAAAGTACCAACTAAGACTAAATTCATGTATTGGATCCTACTGTAAGTCACATTCCATATATTCTAAAAAATATTAACCAATGAAATCATAATGTTAATAATTTTATAACGACTTTGATATTTAGGATGAAACTAATTGTACTCCCGTGGCTGAGTTCATAAAAAAAGGCCGTTCAGCATAATATGAATACAATAAGGATATAGTTATACACCTTCAAATTCCAGTTTGCTGGTCTATGAGTCAAGCAATCTCGCGGAGTCCTGTACTCCTATAGTTTGATCTGTATCAGGGAAGTCGATTACGAGGACGAAACAGACGTCCAAAAAACTTTAATTTTTAAAGGTTCATGATGACGAAAAGTATAATGTGGGTGACTAGTAATCGGGGCTGATTTTATGAAGTTATATTAAGATCATATTGAAAAATCCCGAGTACGTGAGTTTAATAATGTCTGGTGTACAGTGGGTACATAACATTTTGAGTTAATGAGGCTACATAATAATTCGCAAATCGAATGAATTAGTTTAATGTCAGAGAAGCGATAAACATAACTTATAATTCAATCAAATATATCCATTGCTTCTGCAAATGTAAGATTATCAAAGAAGAAAAGCATGATAGTAATTTTATTTCATAAAATCTAGGTCAATTCGCCTTTATTTTTGTTATTGTAATTTCGCTACTGAAAAATTATAAGTAACATAATTTGTAAATCAAAATTTTATAAGTAATTTTGTATATCAACATTTGAATACTGAGCTTCATATCTTGTATGATTTTATGTGGAATTAGAGTAAACTTCCAGAAGAAATTATAATTTATGACACAACCCATGAGACGAATATCTTATAAGATTGAAATCATATAACTACATTGACGAGTGACTGAATTATAAATGTTGGAGTATAGTCGACTCAATCATAATATTTGACATACAAATAATTAAGAAGGTTTACTGCAAGTTTTGCAAATCTTTTCAGGTTATCTTCCTTGGAAATGTTACTATAATGAATGTGAATGAAAGCATTTTTGTGAAGCTGTACAACTTAGAGTATACACTACTATTATTTTAAATTACCCGATTTCAAAAGACTAAGATTATTGTTACTGGAAGCACAAAACTTAAATATTTACAGACTGAACGTCAGCTGAAATTTTCAGGGGTTGATCTGGAGCACATAATAACTACACATCTTAATAATTAAATTAAAATGGTGCTCACCTCCTTCTCCGAAACACTGTCTTATATTCTTAGATTATTTGGGTAAGTGCAACTATAGACTTTTAGATGAAAATCTACTGCTTTACCTAATGCATATGCATTTAAGTAAACTTTCATGTCATTAATTGAGCCTTGCAATAAGCAGAATATTTTAAGGTTATTGTTTTGGTTGTTTGTATCAGCCACAGATTAATATCGGTCAAGCAATTTTAAAAACCAGGAAGTAATGAACAACTATTTTATCTCTCGATATAGCCAGGAAATTGAACTCAGATGTCACAGTGAACGTTCAGTTATTTGTATGCCTCAGTCAGGGTTCAGTGGAACAATTTTTAGTCATCAGTTTGTTGATCAGTCAATGCCACTGGTGATAACCGTCTCATTGTAAGTATGTCTAAACTCTAGTAGTTATGACTTCTGACTGGAACTTCTTGGACATCCTGACGTTAGTTACAAGTGAGCTGTTTGCTATAGTTGAATTACGGTGGTTCTGTGACAAAATAAACAACTAAACTTTGTACCCATCATCATAAAACCACTTTAATCCAACTTTTCACTCAATCAAATAATAGCATCAATAGAGAGAATTATAAATAATGAAAGTTTCTTGAAATATTCACACTTGTATAAAGTGGTGAAGTTAAGTGTGCCTGCAGACTGGGAGAACAGTGAAAATCATCATACCAAATTTAACTGATTATTACTAGTTGTACAAGGTTAATACAATTGCAGCTAAAAATAGAATTAACGAAAAGATTTAGCTTATTTGATTATAAATAAAATTTGATGACTTGAATGCACAGTAAGACTAATATTATAAATCGACTTGTTGACAACGTAAACCATGATTTGAATAAATGGACGATAACTTGTTAGTTTAGCATTGGTTCATTAGGTTACTGACATCACAAATAACCAATAACTATGAGTGACTGAGTACTGTTATGAGACAAAAAAATTGATCGGTTGAGTGAATACGACAATTATGTGTGTCTAGTTGACAAATGCGCGTCTACACTATACCAACTTACTTCCAAGCCAGAGATAGAAGAACAAGACGATAGATCAACCAGACAAAATCAGAATCATATTATATTTCATACATCCCTTTATGTGCACATAAAACCTGATCATACAATCAACCAACTAGGAAACTACCACTTATATAGAATAGAAGTAATAGTGAGTGTGAACCGGTGTACGTATACACAATTGACTAACCATAGTTCATCAATGAGAAATGATGTACTAACAGTTAATGTGTCAAATAGGAGGATAGGACACGAGGGGGGAACTGAATAATAATAGTTATAAAATGTTCACCTTGAATACAACCAAAATTAATGAAATAGTCTACAGAAGAACAATTCTATATGGTAACCAATCTTCTTTAAGTGCCCGATATACCAAGTACATAAATGAAAATCCTCCATAAAATTGACAGACTATGGAATAAATTGAATACTGCATAAAAGTAATGTCACTTTTTTTTTTTTCAACAAAATTGTACTTTAAAAAGTTTTACGAATTCATAATCAGTAAAATTTCAATCAAATGAAATCATGTGAAGAAATAGGCTACATGTTTAATACCAAAAAAAAAAAAACAAACAAAATAAAAAGAAAATTAATTTTAGTAGTATATTAATTAGTAAAAAAAAAAAAGATTATTTTATTAGTTTATAGCTTAGATTATCTTTATAGGACAATTAATTAAAGACTGGTATCATGATCTTGAAATTGGATAGTGATTATATAGGATTAGGCTTAATAATGAATTTAATTCAGTGTTTCTCAAATAAATTATTTCATTAAGCACCATTTATTATTCTTTAAAAGGAGTCTTTATTCATTTAAAGTATTACTACATGATAATGACAGATAGATAGACAGTTACAACGTAGAACTTGGTACATGAGTACATCAGTTCAAGTTGCCATACGTAAATTAGCAGATTGAGATTAAATTGGAGGATCAAATCTCAAAGTAGGGGAGATAGTAACAGAGTTAGTATTAATGGAAAGGAACAGAGATCGGAGATAAGATTTAAGAAAATATGATTCAGTAAAGAGAAAATTATAATGAGTTCAGAAACTTAGAATTTGGAGGAAGACAAAGAGTGAATGCACCTGCGCACAATCGTCAATGACTTCATGGAATGGCACCATGTTTTGGTTTGGCCGCCCCTAGCTTTCTTTCAGTCTAGCCCCACACCCGACAACATTGTTCGTCTAGGTAGGCGATGGTCAGGCATACGTAACACATGTCCTAACCACCTTAGCTGACGGATATTTACTATTTGATCAATCGACTTACCATATCTACCTAGTACTCTATTCCTAACCCACGTATTGCCTGAACGGTGGTCTTGGAAAGCACGTGCAATGCTTCGAAGACATCTGTGATCGAATACTAGGAGCCTACCAATATCCTCTATCCTTAATGGCCATGTTTCACATTCATTAAGTTGAAGGGGTCGACCTACTGCGTAGTAAACGCATCCTTTGTTCGGAAGATGGATGTCTAGCCTACGCCACAAGTGACGAAAATTCTCAGAAGCTAATCGGGCCTTATGCATACGTGCAGAGATTTCAGCAGACACCAGACGTCAGGACTGATGAGGCTCCAAAGATCTGTTTTAAAGTAAATGACGTAGATATCCCGAAATAATCAAGTTGATTTCTATCTCAAATGGCAACTATGGTTGTGTTATCTCCCATTATCTTGGAAATTTAATTATAAAGCTTTTATTACAGTTCCAGTCATTATCATTAGCTCCTCCTATACTTAAAAGTGGAGTTTTAAGTTATTCTATAAATCATTATAAATCTTATTCTGATGACTTTGTCTATAAATGATTGCTTCCAGAACTTCACCCTGGCTACGATTACTTTTATATTTCTGCCGGCTATCCTATCTTTTCGATTTACGACCTTGTCCTCGGGAGAGGTTTTCCTTATAGATCTCATGTATCAATTATTAAGAAAAAGTTCATTTATTCACATGATATGAGGCCTAACAAACAAGTCAGTCACTAAAAAAAGTATGAAAACAAATGAAGCTGAACGAAATTCTAAAAATAACTATTTACAGACAAGATTATAATCCGAATGATCTGATTAAAGCATTTTGAACTAAGCTGGTGATGATGCTCAGAAAGACAACACGGATTACTTAATTAAACCACTAAGCTTATAGAACATAACCGAATGTACAGATATTTATCATAAGAGTGCGGAATAACTTAACCATCAGCAGTTACCTAATATTTTCTTCTTAATTAGTGGTACTAATAAGCAAAACGATGTCAAAAACAAACGATTTCAAGTTTTTTCTATAGTTCCCATTTGACTGTTCAAATTGGAAACTTCGCAATTACACCACTGAAAAATAATTTACTAACTCAAATTGTGTTAAAAATAAGTGTATATTATGACCTAAAACATTGAATCCTCCGACATTTATTGAGATTGTCTTGACTTCTGTAGATTGTTGGTAGAAGTGTAAAAAATCTAATAAAATGAATACACTTTCAAATTCTTATTTATTCAATACTGTATTTATCAGCTGTTAAAATGTGTTGTAAGATTGGCCTGGATAATTCGTAGAGTTGTAACGATAAGTGAATTCTATGGTTTCATTAACTTTATTATGTTTGAACGAAATCCTGAATTCCGCTTGTGAGTTACAATCCATCTCAAACAATACTTGTAAGCTATCACTATATCGGTGCAATCTTCTCAAGGTGCACATAAATTAACAGAGATTAATCCGTTTCAGTCAATGATAAATCAACAGGAAGATACAAATACATCCTAATTTATAATGTTTACAGTTTGGTATTTTTAAAAACTATAGTTTAACAAGTGGAATTGTAAAAGTGATGATAACAGGGGTAACATTTAATTTAGTTGTAATTAAAGTCAAAACTGATTTCAGATGTTATTTCAGTCAGTGAATGATTAACATACTTCTGAGTGGGCTGAAATGTAATCCAAGCACCAATGTTGTACAAGGTTCTTTTATCCAAGCCTCTAGCTCTGAACATTTATATAGGTGCATGAACCACAAGACAGCAGGGGAGATGTTTGGAGGTGTTATTTGTTTGTAGATAGTGACCAAAGTAGTTTCTTACACTATTGCCCCCTTCAAATGCCATTGTGTATGCCAATAAATTTGAATCAGAGTTTTTTTAACTACACTAGGCGGATTACTCGTATCCACATTTACTTTTCGTTCTTTTCATTTAATGAGATACCCCTCCAGCCACATGAAGGATGTGAGTAAACCATCCTTGGTAGATGCTATAAATGTGTCGCCGTATAAGAAGATTTTGGAGCAAAGAGTGTACTCTCCTTGTGGTCAGCTATACCTAAAAATTTACGAAAAGCCACTTCTATGCATAAAGTAGACTTTATCTCATAGATAATTAAATCTTCTAGTGCTTTATATCTTTAGACATGAAGAAAATGGTTTAAACCTTTGGTTAAATTTGATCATTTACACTATTCATATTCCAAAGTTGTGTGCAACACTCATTTTACTAAACAGAAATAACTGAAAATTTATCTAGTACATTATGTATGATTTAAGTGTACTCTTCATTACAGACTGAACCTATCTAAAATAACTAGTAACCATTGAGTAGAAGTTTCATTTTTGTTATGTAATTCTCAACAGTATTCATAAGTGAACACTTTGAATGTTATGTGTTAAGTACCTGACGAAGTTGTATAACCAGCATATACTTGTTTTCCAAAATAACTTTAATAACTTCAAATAATTCATTGTCACTAAAAGTAAACTTATTAATAGGTATTGTAAAGATTATTGAATATTAAGTTTAACATCACAGACTGAATTCATTTAAACAATCATTGAAACCAAGTAGCACTTTAGTATGAAACTCGTCAGCATTACACATTCACAACGTTTTTTAGAATGGAACTCAGGAGATTCTTGCTTGGTCTATTCAATATATTAAGACCAGTAAATATGGTCCCCCCCACACCGACACACAGTTATATCTTTTCCTAGACATCTAGAATTATTTCTTAGTAAAGTTAAACAACAGAATATAAAAGGGTTACTAGTAGTTTCTACATTATTTTTACCAGTTAATGCAAAGTTCGAAGATAGCCAATATCAAAATTAATATTAATCATTGAATAGTAATGGAAAAGTTTTCTTAATGTAGTACTATATCAAGTTATCTCCAGAATCCATCAACAACAACCTGTTGTGGCAGAGAACTAATCAACTTCCAGTTGAGGAAGAAATTAGGAAAAGACGCTGGAGATGGATTGGACACACACTGAGGAAACCATCAAACTGTGTCACAAGACAAGCACTGACTTGGAATCCTAAAGGCCACAGAAACAGAGGAAGACCCAAGAACACATTGCGTTGGGAATTGGAAACAGACATGAAAAGAATGAACAGTACTTGGGAAGAGCTAGAACGGAAAGCCCAGGACAGAGTTGGCTGGAGAATGCTGGTGGGCGGTCTATGCTCCACTTGGATTGGTATCAAGTTATCTAATAGATGTATTTCATTGCTATTATTAGTATAATAATGACCTAATTAAAATTTTCAGTAGTATCATTTTACTAAATGTTTATAGATAATGTGATTTTACTAATAAAAAAACATAAAATAGTATGAAAAACTAATTACGTGAAGATAATAATAATATTACTAATAATAGTAATAATAAATTTATGAATACACAAAAAGAAAAAAAAATCGAGAGTTCTTTCACTCTAAATCATAAGCATAATTTACGACATAATAGTTACAATTTGGGAATTATCTAATTGGGTTTAGATAGGTTAGTTGAGTCGTGGCACATATATATATATATATATACATATAGAAATATCTACAGATGTAAGTGAAACTTCTATAAGATAATATAATCAACAACAATTATTACAAAGAGAAGAAAAGTGATGACAACCATTCAATGGTTTCTTCTTTATACACTTTTCTATTATTTTATTATTAAAATAAAATGTGAACATATTTGTAAACTACAACCGATGAAGAGAATTGTATGTTCTTTTTAATCTATAACAAACATTTTAGATTCATGGTGGTTTTACACAAGGTGTACAAACACGTCAAATGAATAGTCGAGGTTTGAATATTATACCATTGTTTGCTCCAGGGTTTCATAATGCACCAAGAGCTAATTTTTTAAAAGTAAGTTTAAATATTTTAAAATATACTACTGGTTTCACTTTATAATAGATAACTGAAGAATAAAAAACGTTTATTTTAATACTTAGCCCATAGATACAAAAGAGTTTTGTTTAAAGCGAAGAATAAAAGCACCATATATTACACTTCCGTTTGTACAACTTATAAAGTACCAAGGGATATTTTTTAGTTGTTAACGTAGATCATTTATTAAGGAGACTAATATCGAGTTATGCAATCGACAATGTTAACTAAGTTACTTTATAGTTATGATGAATATACATGAGCAAAGATTTTATGAATTTATTATGATAGAAAATCATCTTAAATGTCGAGTCATATTATGCAATATTTGACGTATATTTGTAATTGTATTTTAACTCACTTAATGATATACATACACGCTAGACTACTCCCCAGGGGAGTCAGGTTGGCTAACGTTTAACATCCTGCTCTGTTGAATTGGCATCCAATGGTTTGAATTAATATTTCCATCAGTTTGTGATATAGCTCAACGATCATCCATTATCATCAGTTATAACTGTTTCATTCCCGACAAGTTTGAACTACAGTAGTCACGACGTCTCATTAAATCTTCAGGAACATCGTGATGTTAGTCACTAGTGAGCTAATTATTGTAATTGGATTGAAATGGCTTTTAGAGATTAGCATTAAGTTTTGTTTGATTGAATTTGTCACAGATTAATATTACTAGGGTACCTTTAAAATGATTTCATGATTTTTAGCCAAGTAACGCCTGACTTAAACGAAATTTCTATGTTGATAATAATCGATACATACGTCAAACACTAAACGAAGCATCATATACAGCAAATTTTGCTAAATACTGAACACGGTAACTAATCTACTAAACCGATGCATCAAAGTTTGTTATTTTCAACTTCGATAGTGACGTAACCTTAAATTAAAGCTGTCAATAAAAGTACGCTACAGTTCATGTCATTTAAACACAGTCTTTTAAAATTACTTAATTAATCTATTACGGTTACACATTTTTTATTTTAGAACCAAATAGTTGATAAGGCATTATCTTACTGGCAAAGTGCTCTTAGCGTTAAACGACCATCAAACAGAAATATACTTATCAGAAGGTATGTTAACATAATAAAGTAGTTTGTATATCCTATCTGATATTACAGAAAAGACTAATTAATGTGTATTAGCATTTACGTGCATTACTTGAAAATTGCAAAATCACAAAGTATAGGTATTACCAAACAGGTATTTTTGAATGATTTACTAGCGTACAGGAGATATAACACCGTGTTATAATACACTTGGATAACATGAAACCAATTTATTACCATCTAAGTGTTAAAGCTGGTATTCAGATGATGATACAGAAAGAACTTAATGCCATCATCATGGTACAGTTACTATGGCAAAGTCAAAAATATACAAAGAGAGTAAAATGATCTTATGAACACCAAAAA
Source organism: Schistosoma mekongi (assembly GCA_034768735.1). Lineage (NCBI taxonomy): Eukaryota > Metazoa > Platyhelminthes > Trematoda > Strigeidida > Schistosomatidae > Schistosoma > Schistosoma mekongi. Next base: position 29,778,572 of record CM068308.1, read on the forward strand.
TCAAATGAAGTTATTATTGTCATTTGTTGTAATCCAGATCGAAGACTAATATTTTCACCAAAATCTGTTGTAAGTTATGAATAACCACTTAAACATTACGTAATACATGGGAAACTAATTAATCATACGAAACAATTACCAAACATCTTAGCAATTAACTAGATGATGTTTAATTCTTAGTAACTCTTACATAAGTCTTATTCGTTCATTTTTCTCCCACCTCTCATGCATTTGCAAAATACAGGGATTGTGTTAATGATAGACTTCGTTTCTTTCCTAATCAAAATGGTACATTTAATGTAGTATGTGAACAGAATTGTCTTCAATCAGCTACATGTCATACAACGCAAGTACCTCCAAACTTTTTACAAGTAAGTTTTTTAGTGTAATATACATGAAAGTATGCAAAATGATAAGTTTTTAAAGATTATTTAATAAAATCAAAACTAAACTTACAATTATTGTCATTATATGGTTAAGCTGAGATATACTAAAACGAAATAAACTATTCTTGTCTGTATGAGACAAAAAAGGACCTTAGTAATTTGTAAACCATAGTTGTTAGTGTATTCGGAATGTGGGGTGTAGTGGGATCTAGGACCTAACTTTCATAATGGTCAGCAATAGTCAAACCGGTGTTATTCCATTCAAGTGTTCATCCTTACAACGAGACTGGAACTTAAAACATATAGCATTGAAGAAACAAGATTATATCTAATGAATAACTAAATAACAAGAGCCATTAATAACTACAACTCAACTTTACCAAAACTTTTAACATAATAATATATCAAGGTAATCAAATAATGGTGTGCATATGGAAACTATCACTGATCAACCGCAGTCATGAATTACAACAGCAGAAAATTGCTAACCTTTATTAATAGCAGAATTGTTGTTACCAATATTAGATGTTCAACATAATCATGAATGTCATCTTAAACTAATCAATCCATTAGTCGTTAATTCCAAGAATAAAGCAGTGAACACTAAGATCTAGTGAATACTAAATTTTAATGCAAGAAATTTGGAGTTCAGTATTAATTTTATTGTTTTAAAATATTTACACTCAAAATGTTAGGGATTGTTATAAACGAGACAGTAACCTAAAAGTGATCCTCATCATGATCTCGAATTTCGAAAAACTCAGAGAACTTTTAATAAGAAAGTGAACATAGTCATTGAGTACGAACTCATTTTTTTATAGGTATAACAATATTCTAAACAACATTGATTTAATAATTAAGTTGATTTATAGCTAGCAAGTGGAATCCAGGATTCGCATTTACTTCTATTTCGGTCTTGTCAGATGATTGTATTAACCAATTCTAGTTCATAATTAATCAACGTGACTATACAGATACTTATAAATTATAGTAATGAATTACATTGATTAATACTTAGTGTCCATAAGACAGCATATATTGATTTTGTTGTCTTTTAGAAGTGAATAGTAAAATTAGTTTATCTACGAGAATTGTAGTCAAATATCTGGATATTAGCGTTCAGGAATTATTCCATTAAAGACACGTTTATATAGCCTATAGAATGTTTATATTATTTTTGTACTTCGTGACATACAATAGCCGACTACTCATAAGTAGCGTCCTTTTTAGATACTGAGTAGTGGTAGACAATAAAAAATTTTTGTTACTGATTGTACTATTCAGTCATGTACATACAGTTATCAGAAAATGACTTGAATATATAATTTACGGTAAGGTGACGAATCCAGGAGGCCCATTTTATCCTACTTAATGCTTACCAGTTGAATTTACCTGTAAGCAGAACTCGATTCTAGTATGATTCTCCTGAAAGAAAGCACTTTAAAATTACTGAATGAAATAATATATTAACATAATCACTACCTCGTTCGTTGGATGTGATGGTCATGTTTTTATTAGTTTAGATTTCAGTTATCCAGTTTTTGATATTAGGAACTGATTATGTTATAATAAAGTAATTGATTCCTATAGTACTAACCATTAATTTTCAGGATTATTCCATTAAAGACACGTTTATATAGCCTATAGAATGTTTATATTATTTTTGTACTTCGTGACATACAATAGCCGACTACTCATAAGTAGCGTCCTTTTAGATACTGAGTAGTGGTAGACAATAAAAAATTTTTGTTACTGATTGTACTATTCAGTCATGTACATACAGTTATCAGAAAATGACTTGAATATATAATTTACGGTAAGGTGACGAATCCAGGAGGCCCATTTTATCCTACTTAATGCTTACCAGTTGAATTTACCTGTAAGCAGAACTCGATTCTAGTATGATTCTCCTGAAAGAAAGCACTTTAAAATTACTGAATGAAATAATATATTAACATAATCACTACCTCGTTCGTTGGATGTGATGGTCATGTTTTTTATTAGTTTAGATTTCAGTTATCCAGTTTTTGATATTAGGAACTGATTATGTTATAATAAAGTAATTGATTCCTATAGTACTAACCATTAATTTATCATTTATTTTTCTACAAAGGCATGCAGAACGCCTGGTGGAACTAGTGGATCTGATGGTAGCGGAATTCCAGGGAATTCATACTTAATGATAATTGATGCATCACCAGGTGGCCTGTGTAATGATGGATGGTTAATAGCTTATGCAAAACTCTTGTCAACTGGAACCCGATACTGATCGGTAAGAGTAACAACATTATATATGTCATTGGTATATATTACATTTTGGAAAACTGTGACCAACTAATAAAGAATGAAGTGACAGACTTTTATATAGAATCATGATTTTGATAATCCATGCTTGAGTCTACACAACTACTCAGATTTTATTAATGTACAGTACAATTTATTCAGTAACGAAACCATCAAATATGAGTTTCCCTGTCTAAACCTGTACAATTAACTAATTACATGCGAAGTCTAATACTAATACGAAACGACTATGCAAATCTCTCTGACTTACAAAAGCACACAAGCTAAGATAAGCGCAAACTGTAAAATTAAAACATTCTCTTCATAACTCAATCAATTAATTACATACTTATTGCAATATAGTGAGTTGTGACTTAAGCTGGATCGCAGCTGACGAGACGAGTATTTCCTTCCTATTTGGGACTTATCAACTGAATTCTATTTGTCAAGTACATTCCAAGTTAAATCTTATTGGCAAATCCCTACTGTATTGTCAATGTGATTTAACATAAGATCTGATATAATTTATCATAAAACGAGTATACGTTTAAGTGATTCTAAGTTTCATTTAGTGAAACTGTTCATAATCGTCTAACTTCATATTTATCCATTACATAATACAATTTGAATTTCTTTCTCTTAAATTTTTCTCTGCCAACATTATGATAACAGCCCAATTCTTGGATTCATTAATTTCTGTCCGAATCGTTTAGATGAAAATTATCCAATGAATAGAATACTGTTGTCAACAGCAATTCATGAAATGGGACATGCATTGGTAAGTTATGCTTTATTTCTCTCTCATCTTTAATATACTTTTAATTAATTAAGGTTACAGTTATCTACATTGTTATTGTAGTATACTCATTGTAACTCGTAAATATAATACTAATAGTTTAGTAATAACCACAAGAGAAATAACGAGCTATGAATACATCTTAATGTAGAAATTAATGATCATCCATGCAAATCCTAAGTGCAACCCACATTATTGTATGTAATTATAACTGACGTAAATCTTAGTCAGTGTGTGAAAAGCTAATGAACGTGAGTGATTTGATATGAACTGTGGCCGATTACGATGTACGGAAACAGAAACGTTGATTGGAACCAATACCGAAAAACCCAGACACCAGGGTCACTGTTCTATTCCCACACGTTTGCCCCTTGATTCCCAGCCCCAAGCCAAATCAAGGAACACAACCAGTCAGTTCAATTATATTTCATTCAATCATCTAAATATACAAAGCCTGATCACAACGTACCAATAAGCCGAATAACAATTATGCAAACGAAGGACAATAATAACTACAATCGAGGGAACAGATACTTAGTTAACTAGTTAATGTTGTTGGATGGGGAATAACACGACAATACTTCATTGGTCTAGTGGGAGGTTAGAGCGACTGCAATATGACCATAGTAGAAATAAGATAATCGATTTATATATACTTAATATACATAGAATAGTCTTCTATAATATAGTTTTGAAAGTTACTTATTCTTCTTGACTTGCTCAATAATACAAGAGGAATGAGAAGTGAGAAACGTTAATTTCATACCAACGTACCGCCCTAGATCTATGTAACGGGTGGGATAGACAAAAACATAAACAATAACGCACTAAAGAATTGAGTGTTTATGGGTATCCAATAGACTTTAATAAAAACAGAAATACATGAAAGAATATTTAAGACATGTGGTAGATTGAATTTGTTGCAGGAACTCAACACAGTTCCCAATAATGTACCCAGTATTTACAGTAATTTTTGTATTCAAGTTTCTGGAGTGTAATTTTTAACAGAGATTTCATTTCAAGAGTTTAGAGTTAACTACAACCGGCATTTATGAATTAGTCAGTGAAGTTCAGCACAACATATCAGATGAAAGACGGAAACGTAGTAAAAGTTAGGGCTTGAAATGGAATTCTGTCAACACTAATGCCCGAATGACATTACATTGTTTGCCACCGAATCATCAATAAAATTAGTCAATTCATTTACAATATATTATGATGATGTAATGTTTTAACGATTGTTTAAATACTTTCATATTGAAAACTTCACACTTCTATCAGTTACAGTAAATATGATACTTTTATATAAATCAGTCACTAATCCATGGTTAGACTTTGTAAGAGTCTTGAATATGATTTCTCAAAAATACATTTATATGAAGAATTTCTAAGCTTATGACTCTACATGAATTTGTTCATATTCAGCGATTGTTCTTATTCTAGATTTATGGTCATTTAGTGTTATTCAGGTGTTTTAGTAATCAGTCCAGTTCATTAATATTATTTCGCAAGAGGCGGAGCTTGTTTTAACATTTACATGTAAATAAAATTTAACTGGTACTGTAATACCTTAATTCACTGCTGCTCCATCTCTTAACAAATAAAGTCTTGATATCTTTTCAAACCACTTCCTCTCGTCTATGACTTGTATTCAAAAGTTTGATCACAGTATCACTTAGAGATTCATAATTAAGCTATTCACATTGAAACCACAGCACACAATTCTACTAAGGAACATTCAATTACTTGTTGTATATTACTATGGCTTATTAAATTCTCAATAGCTCTATTGTAGTTTACTAAACAGTAAAGTTTATAAATTATTGCTGTAAATGGAAGACTTAAAAGAGGATAGACAACAAAATGAAAATGTAAAACTAAACACGAAGTATATCAAGGACTTTGGGGTGATAACTCTTCGATTTAAAACAAATGTCCTTCTTACTTACTTACTTATGCCCATTACTCCTCGCTGAGGAGCATAGGCCGCTCACCAGTGTTCTCCATTTAACTCTGTCCTGAGCAATCCTTTCCAATTGTTTCCAGTTGCTGTTCATCCTTTTAATGTCTGCTTCCAATTCTCGACACAGAGTGTTCTTTGGTCTTCCTCTTTCCCGTTTCCCAACAGGATTCCATGTTAATGCTTGTCTTGTGATGCAGTCTGATGGTTTGCGTAGTGTATGTCCTATCCATTTCCATCGTCTTTTCCTAATTTCCTCTTCGGCTGGAAGTTGGTTTGTCCTCTCCCATAGTAAGTTGTTGCTGATGGTTTCCGGCCAACGGACATTCAGTATCTTGCGTAGGCAGTTGTTTATAAATACTTGTATCCGTCTGACGATGTTTGCAGTAATTCTCCAGGTTTCAGCTCCATACAGCAGGACTGTCTTCACGTTCGAATTGAAGAGTCTGACTTTGAGGTTAGTTGATATTTGTTTTGAGTTCCAGATGTTTTTCAGCTGTAGGAATGCTGCCCTTGCCTTGCCAACCCTTGTCTTTACATCTGCATCAGACCCTCCTTGTTCATCGATGATGCTCCCCAGATATGTGAAAGTATTCACTTCTTCCAGAGTTTCCCCATCAAGTTGAATTGGGTTGGTGCTCCCTGTGTTGTATTTGAGAATCTTGCTCTTACCCTTATGTATGTTCAAGCCTACTGATGCTGAAGTTGCTGCTACACTGATTGTCTTCGCTTGCATTTGTTGGTGTGCATGTGCTAAAAGAGCTAGATCATCTGCGAAGTCCAAATCATCGAGTTGCATCCTACTTATCCATTGAATCCCGTACATTCCCTCAGATGTGGAGGTCTTCATGATCCAGTCGACCACTAAGAGGAAGAGAAAAGGTGACAGCAAGCAACCTTGTCTGATTCCGGTCCTCACTGAAAATGCATTTGTCGGTTGTCCTCCATGCACAATTTTGCACTGTGTTCCGTCGTAAGAGTTCCGGATGATGTTGACGAGTTTCTCTGGTACACTGTAGTGTCGAAGAAGTTTCCATAGTGTTCTCCTATCTACACTATCAAACGCCTTCTCATAATCAATGAAGTTGATGTACAGTGGCGAGTTCCATTCAATTGATTGTTCAACGATGATCCGTAGTGTTGCGATTTGGTCCGTGCACGACCGATCCTTCCGAAAACCAGCTTGTTGATCTCGAAGTTGAGTCTCCACTGAATCTTTCATTCTGTTCAACAATACTCTGTTAAAGATTTTCCCTGGTATCGACAGTAGCGTGATCCCTCTGTAGTTGTCACGTTTGCTCAAATCTCCTTTCTTTGGTATCTTGATAAGATGTCCTTCTTTCCAGTCTGCCGGCACTTGTTCTTCCTCCCAGATCTTTTTGAATAAAACGTGGAGTATCCTTGCTGTTAGGTCGACATCTGACTTCAGTGCTTCAGCTGGTATATTGTCAGGTCCTGCTGCTTTCCCACTTTTGATTTGTCTGATGGCCATCTTGATTTCTTCCATCGTTGGTGGAGTGACATCTCTCGGGAGATCTGTAGGTGCTGCTTCTATGATGTCCGGTGGGTTCGGTGGAGCTGGCCTATTCAATAGTCTCTCAAAAAGTTCTACCCACCTATTCTTTTGTTCTTCAATCTCAGTGAGTGTCTTGCCTTCTTTGTTCTTGATCGATCGCTCTGGTTTACCATGTTTATCTGCCAGTTTCTTCGTTGTGTCGTATAGCTGTTTCATATTTCCTTCTCTTGCAGCCTTCTCCGCTGTCGTTTCAAGGCCTTCGATGTATTTCCGTTTGTCAGCTCTAATGCTCTTCTTTACTTGCTTATTTGCTTCTGAGTATTCAGCTTGAGCCTTGATTTTCTCTGCTCTTGTTCGGCTGTTGTTGATTTCTATCTTCTTGTTCCTCCTTTGTTGAATTTTGCTCAATGTCTCAGTGGAGATCCATTCCTTATAATGGTGCTTCTTGCGGCCTAGAACCTCCTGACACGTTGACGTTAGTGCTTCTTTGATTTCTTTCCAGTTGTCCTCCATAGTGGTTTCTTCTTTCGGCAGATCTTGTAAGGCTTGGAACCTGTTGTTGAGAGATATTTTGAATTCATTGAGTTTGTCAGTGTCTCGGAGAAAGCCTGTATTGAACCGTTGTACTGCTGACACTCCAGTTATCCACTGCTTCTTTAGCTTCAGTTTTATTTTAGAAACCACCAAGTGGTGGTCTGAAGCTATGTCAGCTCCTCTCCTTGTTTGCACATCTTCCATTGATTTCCTAAATTTTTTATTGATACATATATGATCGATTTGATTGTCTGTAGTATGATCCAGTGAGACCCATGTAGCCTTGTGTATGCGTTTGTGGGCGAATATTGTACCACCTATAACCAATTTGTTGAAGGCACATAGGTTTGTAAATCTTTCACCATTGTCATTTCTGTCTCCCAGTCCCTGTCGTCCCATGATTTCTTCATATCCAGTGTTGTCCATTCCGACTTTGGCGTTGAGGTTCCCCATCAGGATTGTCAGATCCTTTCCTCGACACTTTGCTATAATTGATTGCAGTCTATCGTAAAACTGATCTTTGTCTTCGTCGTTGCCGTCGTTGGTTGGTGCATAGCATTGGATAATATTCATTGTAATCCCTTTCTTCATTGTTTTGAAAGATGCTTTGATGATCCTGGGTCCATGTGGTTTCCATCCCACAAGTGCATTACGTGCTTTTTTGGACAGCATCAGAGCAACTCCTTGAGTGTGGGGAGCATTTTCCTCTTCGTGGCCGGAGTATAGTAGCGTCTCTCCCGAAGCTAATGTTTTCTGTCCAGCTTGAGTCCAATGAGTTTCGCTGATTCCAAGTATGTCAAGTTGTATCTCTTCATTTCTGCAGCTAATTGATTTGTCTTCCCGCTCTCCCACATTGTTCGAACATTCCATGTACCTATACAAATATTTGCTCTCCGCCTGTAGCCCTCCTAGGGTTACTGCCGGTCCCAAGCCCGGGTAAAGGAGGAGGGTTGGGCATGAGGCTAGCACCCCCCATCCCGTAAAAACCCAAACTTGCTAAAAAAAAACGCAAACCAGATTAAACAAGATAAACCATTTAAACTCTGCCCTGGGAGTGGAAGGGTATATGACGCCTCATGATGAAAGCCGAAATTCTTCGAAAGTCGTGACGCCGATACCCCCCCCTTCTAACAACCAGAGAAATGTCCTTCTAACCAATTTTAAATAACTTCAAAGATGAACATCTTTAGCATACTTTAGGTAAAAATGAATCAACCACGAAATTTTTGTTTCTACATCTCAGTAGTCTGTATACCGATCTGTTAAAGTGATAAGAAATGACTCTAGAATAAGCTGTTGTATGTTGAAATTTAGTGGTGACTAAATTAATTGTCTATACAGTAATAATCTCTAATTATGTTATAGTTTACAATGTGGTGTGTGTTGTGGTTAAATCATTAAACTGCAATTTCGTTAACTAACTGGATATATGAATTTTAACAAATTAATAATGTAGGATTCTTTTTTATTTTTAGGGCTTTAACAGAAATCTTTATGCTTTCTATCGTGATGAGAATGGGAGACCAAGAACATCACGTGATCGTAATACAGGAATGCCGAGCACTCCAAGAGGTGAATTTGGAATATTTGCTCCCAGGTAAGTTAATATAAGTAAAGAGTAATTCGGTTGAATCCATTTGTAGTTAAGATTAATTTTCACTTTCAAGAAGTTACATAAACGGGTGTTGAGTTGTCAGTATAAAGACCTGCTTATATTGGATTTCACTGATAGTTAATGGTAAACAATAACAAAATTTCTACTTTCTTAATGAGAATAGAAAACCTGAAAATGGAATATATATAACAAACTAGTAGGCTGCACTAATAAATTTCTAATCATTCGAAGATGAATGTTTGTTAGAGAGTAACATATGTACATGCTTACTGTATGGAAAATGTGAAGTCAGTACGTTTAGCTTTATTTCACAGTACAGTAATTTCAATTATCATTAAACAGTAAACCAACAAGTTATTCAATTTTCAATATTTTTGCCATCGAATTAAGCATATGTTTTGACGTATTTTTCATTGGCAACTAATGTCCAAATGAAGAAACTTTAGAGTCAGAAGGTGTAAAATGTATATTATGTCCGTTTAGTAAACAACACGAATCAAAAACACAAGACCTGATAAAACTCAAGACATTCAAGTCTCATAGCAGGCATGATACCCTTATATTATCGAGTCGGGATACAATTCCAACTATAATGAGCTTAAGATATTCCAAAGCTAGATTGACAAAATGTGCAGAATACACTGAATTCATTGTATTTCATTACATTCTATTCAACTACATTCAAGTAACTTATCGTCATTAGTGCAACATGCAAGTATCATTCTACATTTAATAAACTTACACTACTTACCAAGATATGTCGAAGATTAGAATAGAGATGAATTAAAAGAATCTTTAATAGACTATTTTTATATGATAAATGGATTGATGATTCTAGAACAATTTTGTCTGGACTGATTGTATTATGTGAAAGAGGCTTGTTAGTCTAGATATTTAAGGCGCGTCTTTCCACTTTTAATGAATACGTCTCAAAGAACTTAAGCCTCAGTGGACCAAATATTTTCCGCATCCATTAGACATAAGACTTGTAGTGAACACGATGGGTGCATTTAAAACAACAAGTAAACAAGCATTTTTACAACATTAAAAATCTTTAATTCACCGCGATTAGGATGCTAAAATCAGACCTGTGTATCCAATAGGAATCAGTGATTAGATACTTTATTCATCATGAAATTAGTATAAAAAAACCTTTGTGACATAAAAAACATCAAGTTATTATAAAGCTCTCTAAACCACTGATCTATTCATTATGAATACAGTGTTTCTGTCTGCATACCTCCAGGGTATTTGAAAAATATTTTCATGAATATTTTGCCAGTCACTTTATATCGATTTACTGAAAATAAAACATTAATGGATGGACACAATTGAATTGATGACTTGTTACATGCTATTTCTAAAAAAAAAATAAGTAACCAGCATCCTTTTTTATATAATATTTTCTCCAATCTAGTGAAAATGTTGTTACCGAAGTCATGAGAAACTGGCGATCAGCTAGAACTGCAATTACACGAAAAACAGCAGCTTTTGTGCTTCCAAACGTTTTAGTATGCTATTTAACACTGAATTATATTTGATTTCTTTTCAATATCCAATAGTTAATATTGCAAAAATCCTATATCACTCCATGGTAACAATTTCAAATGTTTTATCGACAATGGGAATATTTCTGAAATACATAGATTCCACGAAAAATTAATAAAAGCTGACTAATTTTGCTTCATTAAATAATTAGTTTTTAAAAGTATCAATCTCTATTTAAAGAATCATTTTTGTATTACATAAGTTGGATTGTGACCGGGAAGTGGAATCCAGTATGCTCGTTTCGTCTTAGTTGGGACTCATCGGCTGGATGTACCTGTATCCCATACTTGATGTTCACAGTGGGATCCAAACTCAATCCGTTTAGTTCATACTAATAAGTATTTTTGTGTATTTGTAATTCGACATAGTCGACAACAGCTATAATATGAAGTTTCATGAAAATCAGATTTAATGATACATACCTACATTCGCTAGTTTATTTCTGTAGATTTGTGTTAACAGTCGTTTACACATAAAGTCGACAAATCACTTTATACATAAAAAAGCCTAGTTAGTTGTGATTACTGTAAATGACTGTTATTCTAATATGAAATCTCTATGAAATTAATAAAGGGAACAAAGTGTATGAAATTACTCAGAATTATTAAGATAATATGGTCGTTTTACCCAGTATAATATGTTTAATGAAACATGGAATTTTCACTATATATTAATACAAAAGGTTTGTATTCTCCATATACCTCACATATAAACACGTAAACTAAGACTGTAGACAGCTAAATAAACATTTAATTTAACAGAGACGATATTTTACTATTCTAAATAACCATGATGCTCAAAAGAGTATGTTTTGGTTAGGTTAACTCTAACGACAATTTCACAATATAAGATATTCGCTAAATAAATGGTATTGTAAAGTATTTTTACGTTACTTTGTATGCATAAATTTTCGTATACCTGAATACTGTTTTGTTAATAGATATTCACTATGCAAGACATGAAAACAATGTTTGACTTGTATTTAATAAATTAACACGCTGTTATTTGTAAGTTGATTTCAGGTGTTTGTCTACTGACATATAATAACGTCAAAGTATCGACCACTTATCCAACTTATAACCCTCATCGCTCATTGAAACACATAATGATTCCTTTCCTGAAAGTTCAGGAAAAAAATGATAGTGAGGAGGACCGCACGGTATAGAAAATACGTAACGTAATCGTACAGTAAGTTAGACAAAAAAACGTTATTCGATGTTAAAGGAATATAAGAAAACCAATGTAGATCAAATGTGAAGCTTAGACCAAAATAAAGGACATTTTGCATTTTATTTATTACAGAAAATTTGAAAATATACATCAAACTATGTAGCAATAGCTCACTTCCTCATGTCACACGTGACTGAGTGTCAGAGTAATAGATCTAATGGAAGGCGTGGCATATTTCTAAAACTAAAACAAAGGGGTATCCTACCAGTCACTTAACTTTAAGATTCTTATTTTTGACCTAGTGAAAAATTCTAAAGTGATCATTCAGTATATATCGAATTTTAGTAATGAAAATAATCATACGAAATTTTGTTTATTGAATTCACATTGATTATTCAATTTTGTTACGATGCATTTAAAGAAACGTTATGTAACACCGTTAGTTAATTTTAACGTTAAATTTTGACAGTGAAATAGATAAATAAAAACGAATTAATTTTCCATTTTAGAATTTTGCGAGAAATCACTTTAACTGTCCTAATTTAGATGGTGTTGATTTGGAGAACGAAGGTAGTAGCGCTACATACATGACACATTTTGAGAAACGAGTTGTACATGTAAGTTATTCACTAATGTAAAACTCACAAGTTGATAATTCTGTCTACCAGGGCAGTGAATGGACACTGTTTCTCTAGAAATCATTATCCTACTTTACGAATCATATAGATTTTACCCAATAGTATCAGTGATGCTTATGTATTACACAAGGATTGGAGGTGTTTTAATACGCAAACGAATTTAATTCTACGTGGATGGGCGTTGTCAGTCGTATAACACCGTTGATGGATTTATACCCCTCCCCACTCAATTGCCTTTTCTTGTGTAAATGTATATCAACTGAGTTTATATATATATCATTACCAAGGTTAACTTTGATAATTTCAAATAAATTGAGCATTGGATAGATTATTTATCAAATGGGTGATATCTGTTTATAAGATTCCAATGAGTAGAAATTAAAATTTCTGACGTTCTATTGGCTTAGTGCAAGTCGCTTCTTCAGAGAAATGAATAACCGAATTGAATTAATACAAGATTAAGTAATACAATAGAACAAATCATTCACATGAACATATATGCAATTTTATTCCCACATATCCACATATTTTCCTTTCACATCACACTAACATATGCATACATGTCTCATTTCAAACCACGTTGACCCAAATCACTTTACATGACACAATCAAACTTGCATTTTGATTGAACGAACTTATTCTGTCTTCGATTTGTTTCGTTGCATTATTTAATCTTGTATTAATTCAATTCGGTTATTCATTTCTCTAAAGAAGCGTCTTACAGTAAGTCACGAAACGTCAAAGATTTTGATTTCTACTCATTGGAATTTTACAAACACGTAACAGCTGTCCAGTGCTTTCTAGTTCTCACTGGTAACCTGCCAACATCAATCTGTGACGTATTCAATCAAATAAATATATATCACTCATTTTATGAGTTTATTGATGTTTTATGTAACTAGATTAAGAGAAATTACTCCAATAAGTTTTGAGGCGAAATGTATTCCAATCTGTGCTACTGAAATTGTTTATGTATAATATGGCATATTCTATTAGCTTTACCACTAGTCTTTTAATTGTAGTTTCTTTAATCATGTTAAGCTTAGAAACCCTTTTAAATTTGGGTTTTTTGTAATAAATTTATTTAATTAAATGCTGTTCACGTTTTCTCAAAAGCTAACTGAATGAATTTTATCCTTCGTTTAAAACAGATTGTTGTGAGTTGTGTGGTTCCAGGTTTAAATTCTCCCTAATATAGTTTGGTATAAGAAGACGGGTGGGGTAAATAGTCTTAATGCCGAAACTTGTGATTAATAACTGCAGCCTAAATAGCTTCGGTGAGGGGATAATGCCCACAGTAAGAAGTTAGGGGATTTGCGTTTGAACTCCACAGGAATCAACAATTCCTTCAAGACTAAAATTATATAATGCTGGCTAGCGTTAATTACTGTAGAACAGTAGGGTAATCAGAGCTTCCTGATGAGAACCTTCAACTCCACTGATGTGTAAAAGTAATGGCTTAGATGTTGAGTCGCAACTTGATAAGTAGAATTTTGATTAGTGAATAATAAGTGTAAGTTACAGGATTCCTACTGGTACCATATTACTTATTTTTGACATTGATTAAATTTTATTATCGAACGTGTACGGTATCTATAGTAAATTAACTACCCTAGAGAAGACTATATGTGCAGACAGATGTTTGTAGGGCTTATAATTAACCATAAGATGGAGTTTTGTTTTATTAACCTAATTGAGGACTAGAAATAATTAAGTATGTATACATTCATTGACTTCCTAATTCAGTTAACTGCGATGAAAGTTTTAGACTGCTCCACATGCGTCAACAATGTAAAAGAATCTTGACGGAGTAGTTTTTTGTTAGAGTTTATTTCATTGTCTATGTTATTTGCATAGTTTAAATATGAATTTATAGAATCATTATTTTATGTGTAACTTTTATCAGGATGAACTTATGGCAGGGAGCGTTGAATTACAATCAATCGTTTCAAGGCTTACATTATCAGTTTTTCAAGATTCTGGGTAAGTAAACAACTCTCAGATAATGTCAACAGTTGATTGTGTATGTATTAGTTACTTGTCTGCCTATAATTTTTACATTTAGATAACTTTATTTATGCATTTTACGATTTAATATACTGTTTATTTACCCTAGCACTTTTTTAACACATAAATGTCCAACTCTTTTGTATCTCTCTTAAGTTATTTGTGCATTCAAAACATTTCAACAAAATACTAGAGTAAGAGGTTTATGCAAGTACCAATGATTCTACATATTACTTGATGTGAATGAGTATGAGAGTAACGAACAACTGATTACCATTTCAATGGTTATCGAACTTGTGTTAATTTAGAATATATAGTTATAATAAAGTTCAACTGAATTATTTTACAAACGGCCTAGGTAAATCAAACCACAGTACGCACTAGTGATTAGTTCTAAGGATGGGGGGGGGAACTATCAAGTTTCAGACAAGAAGCTATCTCCTATAGAATTTAAATACATCCGGAGTGAGAAAGATATTACTATTGGCAATAGACGCTAATATTACGTTATTGCGAACTAAATAAAGTTAAAACTGTAATATCTTAAATTTACATTCACGAATATAATGATATTGTGCCCACCATTAACTGCAATGGCTTTGAATTCGCTACTGTGGAACATAGAGTCAGACTTAAGAAGTTTATGATTATGACATAACTGTTTTCCAATACTCATGAGTTTCCGAATATCTTACTGGTGTAATGAAAACTAAAGTTAGTTTAATTGAAGAAGAGGATGGCTTAAACGTGTTACCTAGTTTCTTCATCTCAAAAATATTTAATTCGAAATTCGCAAACAAAAAATATTTCATTCGAGTACGAAGAGACAGATATTAACTGTAGAAAATCAGGGTTGAATAGAAGTTATGTGTTGGTTTTTGTAACAGTCTTAAGTTGAAAAAATAATGGGAGTGCTATTTTATGTTACACGTCTACAATATTACCAAACAAAATATCTGTAGTAATTCTGACAAAAACTTATCGACTACAATGGCGTATTTGTCTACCAGTTTTTGATGTTTACTGTGTGCACAACTCATTCTTTTAAACGACAAAGTATCGTAGCAACCTATATTTCATGTTAAGTACTTCAGAAAAAATCACGTTCAAAACGTAGTTCCCTCTGAAAGATATGATACTGTTTAGCACTTGACTGCGAATTCTGGTATGTTGTTTTGCTATTGTCAGTTTTCTTATGGTTATATAGATGAACAGTACTACTTCAGATCAAACGAGATTATAATTCTTTCGAGAAATACTTATAGTATCACAAGATACTATGGAAATTGTTAGTGATAATAGCAGTCAACATGTGTTCATTAATGACTGACTTCAAGGGATGGTGTGATTCTGGAGGTACGGTAAGCATAATCGATTGGGAGAGTTCAAACATGCCTCGTATATGACAGTTACTCACGAATGACGTTGGATAATGTTGTATGTTTTCGTGAATTGAATGAAGCTTGAAATCTCAACCATTAAATTCTAACCCTATATTATGTATTAAGCCCTCATCAAAAAGCCCAAATACCATATCACTGATCTCTGTCGAGGATGACAATACACTAATGAAGTACCCTTTACTATGATGCAGCAAACGTTCATTGCTTTGTAGTTTTTAATGGTTTCCTATTTAAAGTGTTGTGAAGTACTTACATGTGCTGTATCATCTTTAAATATCGAGACTTTAGTTCTTAAATTCTCTACATTAAAATGAACTTTATTTATTTACTTACCAGTCTTACATTTCTGTTTTACTGTTCTTTATACCAGATGGTATGATGTTAATTACGAAATGGCTCAAGATTGGAAATGGGGAAGAAATTTAGGATGTGATTTTGTTACGAAAAGTTGCTCCGAATACTTGGCAATTCAAAGATCTCGGTAAATAATATACGATAAAAGATTATCTGTTTTCACATTTTTATATTTCAAGGGTTAATAAACAGTATCAACTTAATTTTTTAAATAAGAATGTAAACATCCAGGACTACATTAGTCAGATATGTATACATGTCTTTATATTTTACATGAAAATTCGGCTAGATATGCCTAATACTAAAGTCAGTAGAATGAGAACTGGTACCATTAATTACCAACGAATTATCCTTAATGCATAAGTTCACTGGATCGTTCTTATTTTAAAATCCCTACCGAAATAAAGAAGTTGTAAACAAAACATGATTTTTAATAAACATGACTCTCCGTATTCATGCAACTCATAATGACGAGAAAGAAATAAGGCTAAACAACTATATCGTGCGATACTTCTCGAACATAGATACAATATTAAACTTATCAGTAGCAAAAATTGATCTTATTAAGGTGGTTTGGAAAATTTACCAGTCAATGTAAGTGATATACGTTACACTCATTAGTTACTTTAATTTTATAGTCTTGTCTATCTTCTAACAATTTTTGGTTAACAATTAACAGTAATCAGTATCCATCTGATATTAGTTTTTTGTTGAGAAGTTTTACTACATTAACAATGAATAAAGTATCTCTCACAGACACATAAAAGCAATATAGTCTTCTTCAAAGCGAAGTTTCTGTTTACTATAGTGAAATCTAAAACCATGATAACTTGTATCAGCTTTCTTTTAATGAACTCTAATTTACTCTCTGATATACACTTTGTAATTTCCTTTCAGTTTTCAGTCTTTCAAAGTAATGTGTTATTTGTAGTAACAAAAATTCTATCTTATCATCTATTCTAAATAAAACTCGTAATGGTTTTATAGGACCCACCAATCTCAGTACTATTTACAAGTTAAGGTAAGAGTGACTTGTCAAACTATAGTTGCTCAATAGTTTACTCGTTTGGAGGTTGTCGTGATAAAAACCATGTTAAATTATACTTCATACTAAATGGTACCAGTCGGCAAACCACTCCAAGAAACTTGACGGTAGTGATGTTTTCTACGAAATTTCAGTCAGAATATCATTAAAGGGGAAACGTGATAGAGTTTTAAATAAGCAGTAGCCACAGTACAGCATAAAAAATACTTTCATTTAGTCTTTATAGTTAAGTTGATAACACTACTAAAGCTATTGATTAGCGTAAAGTAAAGCTAGTCAGGTGTATTATCAACGAACTGAATACCAAATGATTATGTTCTAATCAGGAAATAATGTCTACTTGACTGTTACTCAGTTCATTACTAAGTGGCTACTATATATAAGCTCCATGTATACAGCTGTTCAATTACAATCCTTTATGCAGATTATCTGACCATTTATTTAACCTATGATGTGAAAAACTATCTAAGTCAACTTATATGCAATTTAATACAATAGAAATGATCCGAACAATAAACATTCGTTTAACACCATCCTGTCATCGCTTATTTACCACTGGTTTAGTGTTGTTCCAAATGATATCTCTATTAGTTTTGTAATGGGTGAATTTATAATTAATTCCAAATCAAATTAATTAATCTGCGATTCCCTGATATTGTATCGACTAACTTGACAACTAAGACCCATTTTCTTTTTGATTGTCATTTTCAGTGGTTTTAGGCGAATGGAGTTAGTTGTCTAGATACTCTTCATGACCTAGGTTTAGTGTTACTTAATGAGTACTTATATTCTTAAAGGAAGCAATACTCCATGTAAGATCATACCACTGTATAATTGTAACTACGACTCACCTACTGTAGGACTTACATTATACTATTGCTACAGCACTGAATAGTTATCTATGCTTAATTCTTAACCCTGATCAAATTCTAAACTACTAGACAAATACAGTATCGACCACAACTCGATGATTTTTTGACAGTTCGAATAAGTAACTCTTATAATCACCCATTCTAATTTAATAATTATGTTGTTATAATCGGTAAATTTATCCTGGAAAACAAAAGTAATGATTTATTTCTCCGTTATCAATAGAAATGCACCAACTGGCCCTTGGTGTGATTACATGGATCCATCACGTATTCAATGTGGAGCACATAACAACGCATTCAATTACTGTAACATGATTCGAATGCAACAACGTGTTCCACCTGATAAACAACACGTAACAAATTCTGGAGATGCTGAATTTATGGCAGGCGATAGTAAATTACATGATGGATGTGCTGTACTACAGGTAAAAAATATTTCCATTTACTACAAATGTATTATACTATTAGCTAGACTATTAGAACTAACTCAACATTAACGTTGGTAAATTCGATTCATAAAAACGTGACATTCTGTCAATGAATGAGTTGAGTATTTCATCATTCTATTCTAAAACAAGTTTCCTCTTCGCATTATTTTTTATTTTTGAATTAATCTTGAAGTCTAGTTTTACTTTCTCCTTTGATTAATTTGATTATCATGTTGCACTGTTCACATTTCAGTTGATTATAAGAATGATAAAAGTTGAAACTTAGTCATGATATTCCTTCATGGTTCATTTTTTAAAGTTGAGATTATTGATGACTGTAAAATGGCAACATTAAAGGTCGATTTATAATAAACACTGCCAAACATTACAAGTCTTTGAAAGTTTTCAACACTGATTTAAAATGCGGTGCTTGTTGTTGACATGCTTAATATATGATGAGTAGAATATGCTTCCACTGTTTAATTCACTTTTATCTGACTTAACAAGACTATTGATTTCGCCTGATTACATCGATCAGTTGTGTATCACACAGCTCTTATATTTTCTTACTGTTTAGTTACAACTTGTGCTGATACGGAAAAATTTTAATGTTTCTATTTCTTTAGCCCATACCAAATATTGATGGAAGAGGTCAATCGTCAGTTTGTGTCCATGAAGAAAATAATCAACGTTTAGGTAAATTGTACTCAACTATTAATTTCAGTCAACTAAGTCGATAATCATACAGATAAGCGTAACGGTTTTCATTTCAGTTTCATAACTTGCTTTATAAAATGACTCTGAAGTCTAATAAAAATGCAGTATGACAAACGATACGGTGGATTATTGTTACTATACTGACTTAACGTAGTAGACTGGTCATATTTAGCAAAAAATATGATACTTACCTAGTTGGTATTAAAATCTATCAACATAAATACGTCAAAATGCCATATTTCAAAATTCGCCATAACTGTTTCTTTGAATATTTACCACGAAAAAATTAGAAGGTAGACAATGCATAAACAATGTTTCATCAATATTCTAAACTGTAGACTATCTGTAAACTTATTCGATGTATCTAACTGCCAGATACTTCACTTTGACTTTTAATGGAATCCTATTAAATTATGAGTCTAGTTATTGTAAGGTTTAACAATGTGAATTCAAGTTCACTGAAGTGGTGTACTTTAGAGAGATATGTTTATCAAACTATTGAATACGATGAGAAACAATTTTAAATATCATCTAATAAGTTAACAAGTTAGTAGTAACTAATTGACAGAAGGAGAGAGTAAGTCTTCCTTTAGGCCTGCAAGAAATTTTTTATCTTCATTGTCAGATATATATTAAAGTTATGAAATTAATACAATCTACAACCTACTCATCTTCTGATCATATTGAAATTAAATAATAGGCCAGAATCCTTTTATGCAATATTATGGTCGAAATTCTATGTGTGTTGGTCATGGAAAAGAAAGATGGGGACAGCGTGGTGATTTAGGAGCATCATGCCATGAAGTAAGTATTTATGGAATATCCGTTTGGTATTATTTCAAAATAAATTATCCTAGTACTATAATGGCGACAGTATTATTTAGGCATATATACTAAAGCTCCTAAAACCACTGGTTACTATGGTTACTTATGATTATCGCGATTCTGAAAATGTATCAGATCATTTGATACAATTCAAAATAAAACGATTACTATAGTATCTGTTAAGAATTTTTTTAACTTTTATATCAGTTTCACCAAACAATTTTGCAATCACCAATTACATAACTCAGTATTACAGCGTATCTTTAGCTAATAATACCAAATTGATTAAACTATCGATATCATACCTTGCAGAGTACTTGTGCTTGTATACTGTCGAACCATTTTGTATTATTCATCACTACCGTATTTACGTGATTCATTTAATGTACAGTAAATGTGCTCACTGTATTGAGATAAATGAGCTGTTGATAGTAGTTGAATTTAGGACGTATGCCTCGCCATCAGATGGGTGTAACTGAATCTGAGTGTTAATGTATACAATAGAAATGGAAGGCTAGTACCTTTCGATTTATATGATAACGAGCTGTCCATTTAGCTACTTAGTTATGTTGGCTACTAACTTTGTTAAACAAGAATGGTCTTAATGTTATAATTAATAAGGGTTTGAAATATTTCGTTGTTTGATTGATACTTAGGACTGTGTTGATAGAATCTAATCAAGACATACATATTCTAAAAAGAGTTGATAAAAATCCAGTCCTAAATATCAACAACGGAACAATCTAAGCATATACTACTTAGAATATATACTCAGCGATTGTCCCTTAAAATGCCTTGAGAAACCGAGTAGAATTAGCCTACAGCTACCTATTTGAAAAATTCACTAGGTAATAAAAACAAATACATATTAATGAAAAAGATGTTTTTCTTGATAGTTTAATCAAGGTCTCGTATTGTCTTCTAAAGTGTTATACAATAACTTGATCGCGCTGCATAAAATAAAATCGCTGTTTGTATAAATAGTAACTTGTAGAGACCGTGATTACCATCCACCAACCACTCCCTAAGCATATCAACCTTTAAATTTTACATTCACTATTAGTATGCTTGCTCAAGGTATAATTAAAATTCCTTGGAAAACATAATTTCTCACAGGTTACTCGAACATAAATAGTTTGTTGTATTACTTCACTTCTAAATATATTCTATATACCGAATTCTCCGTATCGACTTAATTTGCATGCATCTGAACATCCTTCTATAAGCGTGCAATCAGATTGGTAAACGAGAATTTATATCCACCCGGAATATATATTTAATTGAACTTAACGTAACTGTGATCCGTCCCCACAAGCAACCAATTTCATCACTCTAATATTTCACACTTGTTGATTTTGTAAGCTAACAATTGTGGATTTAAAGAAAGCATTGGCATAATTAAGTCACAAAATAAGTTTTTTGTGAGTTTGTTAAACTTATTCTATAAATAAACATACATGTCACTGAATAGTTCCAAGATTTAAATAACTTCTAAATCACTAAGACTTGAGGTAATTTAACACCTGGAATATGAAGAAAAGATCGAAACAATCTGATGATAGTATTAATACAGAAGTAACTGAAGAAGGCTATTATGACATTGAGAAAGAAATTAAGACAACTTCTTGCTGATGTCATTCATACAGAGCTGTACAATTATATATTTGGTGATTTTCTCAAGATATTTATTTATTAAAAATAAGAAGCGATTACATCACAAAATATTCAGAAGTACTATGCATCAAGTGAGTCACTAGAGAGTTATGTCATGACCTGTATGAAACCAAAACTGATAGTGATAATCGAAAGTTGGGAATAGCTTACAAAAAATTGACATCTAGATACGAGAAACTAAAAAAGTACCAAAAAATGATAATGAATAGAAGAATTGTCATGGAAATTAGGGAGTCAGGGATTGTACGTATCTTTTCTACACGCAAATATCAGGTTTGAACTATTGGATTGATAAAGCGTTGGTAGTATATAATTCATTTCTTCGTGTTCTCTTTAAGCCCAGTTGTTTTAAAGTATACAGGATGTTGAAAGATGATTCCGTGGGGGATAATACAACCAGAATTGAGCGGATGCTTTTGTGTTCAGCTAGAGATTGATTTTAGAACCTTTCAAGTGTCTTTCAGCATAATGTTCTGAGATGCTCTCAGAAAGTTTGTGTTATTAGTATGACAAGCTCCACAAGTGTAACTAAACTTGTTGATGTAAAACTTTATGGACTGATTAAACATTAGATACTTAACGATTCAAGTTTAAATTCTATATGCTAAAGTAATATATACAGTTCTTCATTTAATCATACCCCTAACGTCATTTCAGGTTTGATTGTTTTATACTTGAAAAGCAGTTGTTACAAACCCTTTCCATTTTTCCAATATTACATGTTGAAAAGCAATCGGTATAAGATAAATGCTAATCCAAGCAAGTCGAAATCTGTTTTCATAATACATTTTTTAAAAGCCATTACTTTAGAAGTATGATGATAAAGACATTTTTTATCAAATGAATTGAATAAATATGCAATTTATGTGCATGTTGAATAAGAAGTAGATGTTTGTTTTCCAAACAACGGTTTAATTTAACGTGTTGTGCTTAATCATTAAATTACAGTATAGTTGCCAAAATGGATTAACGATTATAATTGGCCAGAGTAGTATTTCATGCCCACCTCAAGGAGGAATGGTGGAAGTAAACGCAGGCGGGATCAATGGTTTTGCTGAGTGTCCACCGTGCAAACAAGTTTGTAGAGTGAGTTCAGTTATGCATATTAAATACATTTAATTTAGTGTCAGGTTCAAAAAAAATTCCATTAATTTTTACTGTATAGCAACATAACACTACACCTATGGCTGTTTAGTTCATGACAAGTAAAGTAGGCCTTAGGTCATTGACTTATTGTCTAGATGAAAAATCTAAATTAGTGAGATACTATTCTACTACACTACGCTGCTCCCAATCAACAAAATTTTCAGTCATGATTCCACATCGAATTCAACTAGAACCCTTCGAGTTTAGGAGAAAATATAAGACTTTTTAAACACGAAGTCTGGAACGTATGGTAGATATATTATACTTCACCTACTGAACATTATCTATTATGGTGCTTCAAGAGAAATTCAGAAATTGACTTCAATATCAATTAACTATAAGAACGCTGCTATTCTTATACTTACTGTGATCAAGGTATGTCAGGGGGGGGGGGTTGAGAAATAGTTCATTTTTAATTTTGCGTTGATTATGAATTTAGCTGGTGATTTTAGTCTACTATGATCTCCCCGCTTGATTGTAATGGAAATCACAGAACAGATATTAAAGACAATAGTAATAATAATAACTAATATTATTATCTAGTTTTTTTGTGTTAGTCACAGATTGCTGTCCATCAGATATTAATGGAAACCAAGAAGTGCTGGGCTATAGAACTCTTCAACTATGAGAAGTCCCGATTTCACTACGGATTCGAACCCAGGGCTCCGGGTCTCATGGCGAACCCTTAACTATCTACACGGATGGGCCAGCGTCCATTTGTAAAATTTCTGCTTCTGCCAGTTTGTAGAGTGGAGAGACGATCATCCGTTGTAACTGGTAATAACTGCTTTACTTTCAACTAGCCTGAACTTCACTAGTCACGACTTCTTGCTACAACCTCAGGGACATACTGAGGTTAGCCACTGGTTAGCTGATTACTGTAAATGAGTTAAGGTAGTTTCATGTAGTTAGATATGAAGCTTAGTTGCATTTGTTTTCTCAGATTAATATTGTACGGATACCACTGAAAACCAAGTTTGAATCCCCAGTGGAATCGAGAGTGCTCACTGCTGAGGAGTCATATGCTAGGACTAAACAGCTGTCTAATCGTCCATCATTTCTATTAGTACTCAACCGACATCAATCTGTAACAAACATAGGTAACTATACTTAATACATTTTTCTACAAATCCCTCTCTCCAATTCAATTATTATTATTACAGTTGATATTATAGTATGTCAATCAGTAGAAAAAATAGAATCTATTTGTAAGTCAAAGAAATCAGTTAATTACATTACATAAATTTGCTTATTGTTCTACTTCTTCACTACTGTTTAATTATCAGTTCACTTTTACTTCCTGTTACATGAGTAAATATGACTTTTATATTCCACTCCCCCCCCCTCATCCCACCACTTCTTTACAATAGCGATGCTAGATTTCCGAACAGTTCAGACAAGGAAGAAATGAAAGAAATCTAATATACATACAAATTGAAGCAAATACTACTTATTTGAATTATAATAGATGAAATGCAAAACCATTTGTTCTCTGCTTAATTGAAAATTCATTCTTTGCTATAAACAAATAAAATATATCAACAATTCCTTGTCACTATTATAAGAACTTCAAATAATTTATTGAACTGTCAGAAATTGTGAAATGTAATGGAACATATTTAGAGACTTTTATTCTTCAGTTCAATTTGGAAATCATGTCATTTCTAGATGTCAAACAGTAGTTTACATAACTGCTGTTGTTATCACAAGTGCTCATGATAAGGAAACAATATGTTTCATATGATTAAATAGGATGCTACATTTAGTCTGTTAATTATTCCTCCGCATGGAAGATTGACACGCCCTGTATACCGTGAACATACTTCAGTGATTTATAATTACTAGAAAATACACATTATTTAGGATCTACTTCTTCCGATTATCAAGTATGCTATTGTTTTCGATACGCCTAATTATATGTAGAAAAACGATAAAACTAAGTGGTTTGTTGACAGGCTTCGGTGAAGTCATTAGGTATAAATTCCACCCAAAAACTTACTATGTACTGTTTTCTAACATTAAAACAATTCTTTTTGACGTAGGGTTCAAGAAACAACAGTTACGGCTAAATCATATAGTAGAGAATAACAAGTTTAGAAGAATAAAGTTTCTCATTTTAGCGTTTCAGTAAACAAAAGCCAATGTTAATCAATTATTTAGTTGAATCTAAGGACTGGTATGTGTAACAGCCTGGTCACACTCCGTTTATTCTATTACTGGTAACATAACCTTCCTGGTAGAAAGTTAATCCCAACTTAGACTGTACAGACGGATAAGAATCGCCTGACCAAAAATATATGCATACAAGCTTGGGGTATCATTAGACTGTTCAAGCATCACTTGCGTATATGTAAATTAGGCTGATACGCAATTCTACTAAGTTGATTGGCACTGAGTATAATCTATAGCTGACATTAGCAAACGTTTTATGTAGATTTTATTGCATTTTAAGAAGTCGTTTACTAATCGTAACAGATATGACTTGATTTATGATACCTTCCAGCTGAAAAATGACTGTGTTTGGCAAGTAGTTTAAGGCCTTGCCTATACTGAGTATTAAATAGTCAAAGGACGTGTTGACACATAGGCTATCATATTTCTCCTCATTACCAGGTCGGAAGTGAAGACAGTTCACGCTTCTAAAATCCAAGACTCTTCAAGAACGACAATGCCTTGTGACTGAACTATAGGAATTATGTGATAACATCGTCATCTACTACCATCCATTTGAACTTAACGAAATAAGTTTCATCCACATTCACAACGCAACACTACAACTTCGATCTTTTGGTTTGATATAGTCTGATATGTAGCTGGTATAAAGTAAGAAGTATCCACTAATCATATTAGATGTCCTTCGTTCTCTAGTAGGGTGGTAACATTAGGCTTTATTTATCTGAGAGGTTACTTACAGCTGGAAATATATCACAAGTTGGAACCTCGCTGTTACGTAAACATTAGTCGCTACATTTACAAATTTGTGTTCATTCAGTGATTGTATGGAAGACTTTTAGAATTTATTTTTAATGGGGTTTTCGATTTAATCCTCGAAGCTTATGATATTTGTGATTTTACGTCACATGTAACTGCGTTGCTTGACTCATGTAGTTATAGGCACTATAGTGTTTTATATAAGTCGTTTACTATAAGGTCTAGGTACATATAAATGGTGAGTTTTGTCTGTTAGCTGTACCTAATATGGACTGCAACTCTTATTTGCTAATGAACAAAGATATTTAAATAAATTTGGACGAGTACTCCAGTACTTAAGCATAGATCCTCGCAAAATCCCTCGAGGAAACCAGATTAACTAAAACTATTTACAGAACTAAAAAACGGTTTTGGATGCATAATCTCATTGTGTCTATTGCAGTTGCTAGTGCAACATTAAAAATGATATACTTCACATTTTGTACAAACAGTTTATACCTCCGTTGTAAAGTAAATCCGAGGCTGCCACCTGAAAGTGCGATACAAGTACCTTATGCCCATCATATAATTATTAAGTGAGGAATATGTTCTGAATGGCTTATTGGTACTGGTTTACTTATGGCAGCTGAATATGTTATTGGTCATAGTAATGCAAATACGGACTCAGACTGTACTAGAAATTACATATAAAGGCGGCTCTGTACTGCTAGCCGAACATACTTAAAGTGAATTTACTAGGATTGATTATGCTTCTCCACTCAGGTCAACTCATTTTAAAATATCAGGTAATCAATTCTTAATCTGATGGTCAAGACCTACCAATAAAGCTAACAGCTAACATGTTGTGTATAAAAGTCAATATACAGTATTACGCATATAGATAGGTTAACAAGTAGGCATGTGTCACTGACAGAAATCAAGCTTTAATACTTAACATAGAATAGGCCATATATATATATATATATATCTTTTGTGTCATATACACTTCAACGACATTGAATTTGCAGGAAAATTCATGTTGGATTTCACCTTTGTAGTAACGACCAACATGAATTTTTCCTTGTTGTAATGTATTATTTACAGTTTACAAATTGCAGCGTTCCAACTTAGCAAATCGTAAACTAATAGGGTGTAATTGTGGCCTTATATAATAGCAACTAAAGGCCATAGGATTCATTTTTCAAACCAGATCTACGAATAATACTAAGGAGAGGCCACAGTCGTTTGTTAAATTTAAATAAAGCAACTTAAATTTAAGCCAAGTTTATTTGTTTCCGGATGGCTGTATGCTCATGAGTTTAATTCGTTCTAATTCTAATTATCGATTACAATTAAGCCGGTTGCACTACTTTCCCTCCCACGTTATATAGACAGTTAGTCTCAAGTTTCCAAGTGGGAGATTCAAGGGATTACGTACACTACAAAACTTGTCGTATATTGATATCACTTAATATGAACTGCTCGAATAAGAAGACGGTTGAGGAGACAACCATAACGTCTTTCAGTGACTGTTCCGCTTTCAGTATAAAAAGGTCCGAAATAGTTTACACCAACTGAGGTAAATAATGGCATATTCGCATCTCAACGGTATTCTGGAAATGGTACCATACTCTCAGAATAAGGTATAACGAACAATCTCCTGCATAAATAACTTCTCAATTGTAGAATAACCTCTGATAATCCAGAATTATTCGCAAATACTGTTGAGTGTACGTACGATGCCAATGTGCGCATTCCGCAGATGATAATGCATAACGATCAACTTAGTACCAAAGTGTTTGCTGGGAAGTATAATTGGATATTTACTTTTGAATGACAGACGTGACAAGTGCAAGTGACTCCTACTCGAATAATATCGTCCACCATTTTTTATTGAACTTCGGAAATTTAAGTCCCTCCTTATGAAATTGCTCGAGTATACCAAATGGCGTGACAGTTTCTTACTATCAACTCCCTCATCGATTTCCTCTTTGCGTATATTATGTAGCTTACTAATATAATCTTCGGACTTCTGCTGTGTACCATTAAAAATCTTCTGTTCCATTGGAAACATATTGGCATGTACTGGTTTGATTATCTTGGGTTTTGCATAGTAAATGTCTTCCAACTTTAAAATACCTGTGGTCAACGTCTTCCCGATCCGTTTGTTTGTTAGACTGTTAACAAATCGTTTACATAAAGTAATTGTTCTTAGCATTCTAGACCACGACTTACATATAGTGGAACGATCGAGAAACAGATCATTACAGTTTGTGAACTCGTGATTCTCTTCTGTTGGTTAGTGAAGGCATTACTGTTATTCTCCAGACCGGGCCACATATTAACATTGTCCCATAGAAATACCGGTCCTCGTAGCCATTCTTTATTTATTTATTTATTTATTTATTACAGAAATCACGCCAGTTTACAGGCATGGTCATTATGATACAGAAAGTTTAACTCTTTTACAATAGAACACAAAGTTTTTGCGAAATGAATGCTTGACTAATAATACAATTTACAAGACAAGCTGGAAGATACATTTCATTCTTGAGTTTTCAGGAATGTATTAGTAGAGAACACTTATTAATATATGTAATCAATTCAAAAAAGTAGTGTCAAAGACGCGACACAAGGAAGATTTAGATACCACACAGTTGTTTGAAATAGTCTATTGTGGCGTCAAGTACGAACATGTCCTTGTGTGGGACGGCACCTTGTAGATGGACGATGGAGATTGGAGGTAACACATTAAAGCATCATGAGCAGATCACTAAGATGCAATTTCCTTTTTAGCGTGGACTTTGGGTTATATTTTCAGCGTGCCACGATAGTTGGGAACTGAAAAGATAAAGAAAAGGAACAAGCGAAAACGCGAGAGGGCACAGAATCAGTTAAGTACATCTGATTATAGTGAGACCTAAAGTGTACATATTGGATTAACTAAATCTCATTTGTTACTCGACTTTTTTTATTCTGGGAAACGTCAACTGATACTAGAGATAACTATGGTAAATTTCAGATCTACTTTATCCTATAAGATAAAGTATGGGGGAATAAAGACATACTACATCACCTCTAAGAAGTGCATAGACATTACGAGTTTCCAAAGCACTCTCTTCTAGGTAGAAACGTTCTATTGCCTGTAGGTGAATAATTAAAAAGTTTTCAAAGTCTACAAGTGCTTTTTATTGTTTAGTCGAATTATAAGTAGAATTAAATGCCAGGAGGTCCATTGATAAATGTACCATAGTCTATATAAGTTGTGTTAAGTAAGTTACAGATGCCGGCATTGTCCAAGTGTAGGTTTATTGCCAATCTAAACTGTGACAATGAGTTAGATTGTCGTATGCTTTCTGGTAACCGGTTCCAAAGGTTAGCATAACGTGCAACAAAGAAGGAGGATTTTAGCTTACTAGTGGCTCTCTGCACTGTTACCAGAGAGTTTTGGTTCCGCAAGTCATACTTATGTTTTCCAGCAAATGTCAAGGCAGTACAATCTGTTATAATATCTTTATGAAGAATTTTATAGAGTATAGTAAGATTAAGTTTAATCCTTCTGACCCATAAAGGGTCTAACTTCCAAGCACAGCATCTAGCATCATAGGGTTGGCCAGGGGTTAATAGTCTAGTAAGATGCCGTTGAACTTTCTCTATTTTTTGCCGATCTAGTGAACGCATGCAACTATATATAATTGGGCAGTACTCAAGTAGAGGTCTAACACAAGTTTTATAAAGAATAACTTTAGATTCGCTAAGACGATAGTTACGATGAATAAAACCAATAAGTCTACGGGCTTTAGAGACCTGTGATGAAGCATGCTCGGTAAAGGATAGACTTTTTGAATACCTTACTCCTAAATCACGGACGTCATTTAGATGACGAAATTCATGTTCGTTAAGGTGTAGGTTAATCTCGGGGTTAGATTCTCCGAAACATAGGTACCCTGACTTTTGTGTGTTAAGGGGAAGAAACCATTTATCACACCATTTGCTTAGTTTATTGAGATCTCTCTGTATTATGTCGTTAATATTTCGACCTTCATCTGGGTTGAATGTATAGACAACTTTGAGGTCGTCCGCAAACATAAAGGTCTTACCCTCTTGAAAACAGTGGCATATGTCATTAACATACATAATAAATAACAATGGTCCAATGACTGAACCCTGGAAGACACCACTGGTGATATTTTGAGGACGTGAGAGATATCGTCCTAGTTTCACTAATTGAATGCGATCTTTCAAAAACGAAGCTAACCAATCATGCAATTTGCCCGTTATCCCGAAAGCTTGTAATTTATATAAGAGAGATGAGTGATGTACTTTGTCAAACGCTTTAGTGAAGTCAAAGTATAGGGTAACAATTAATTTTCCATCATCTCTATTGTTTATTATATAGTTGAAGTATTCTAGGTGGCAAGTTATGCAGGATTTCTTAGACACGAAGCCGTGCTGGGAAGATTTAATTAGCTTGTGCTTAACGATGTGGGTGTAAATCTCCTCTTTTATAACTTTCTCCATGACTCTAGATAAAACGGAAGAGTGATTAATTGGACGGTAATTATCAATGCTAAGTCTGGTGCCTTTTTTGAAGTGAGGGATTATATACGTGGTTTTCCAGGAACTAGGAAAAATTCCATCTTCCAAGGAGAGATTAAATATTTTTGTGAGCAGTATTGGGAAGGCTGAGCTACCATATTTAATCAAATTAACCGGTATTCCATCCTCCCCGCTATTAAATGAAGGTTTTAGTGATCTTATAGCATTTCTAACATTAGTAACTGTAAACTTCATGCCAGTTAATTTATGCTGGTTAAAGTTGCTGATCATCCCTATAAGTGGACTGTTTTTAGTAAAAGAGTGTGCAAATGATTCACTAAACGCTTCGCAGATCTCCATAGGGTCACTAGTTATTTTATTTTTGATTTTGAGAGTAGTAGGAAGACTGGACTGGGCATAAAGTTTCTTTCTGAGGGTGGCTGCTAAATAGGCTATTTTGTCAGGTAATTTCAGAAGCATTTTTTCGGCTTCTAGTTCTCTCGTTTTTCTGTAGTTTGCTATATTTGTGAATACTGAATGGATACTGGAAATTACGGAAAAGTCATGCTGAACGAATAATCTCTTTCGTAACTTCCGTAGTTTGTTTTTAAATTTAACAGGGATGTATTCACTATTTGGGATGTGCGGTTTAATCACTTTAAAAGGTGCAACACTGTCAAGACATAAATTTATATTATGGTAAAAAGCATCTAGTGAGTTATTAACTTCGTAAGAGGAGAAAAATATATCCCAATTAAGATCATGTAGTAATTTCTCGGTATTAGACCAGTTAATTTGAGCATAGTTTCTACGAGAATCAAGAGGATCGTTTGTTTTACTCTTAGTACATGAACATTCATTGACAATTAACTGGCAAATGACAACTTTGTGGTCGCTGCCAGGAAATTCAAGACTAGTACTGACTGAGTAGTTTGGGGCATTTTGTAAGAAGATTAAGTCTAATAAGTTGGACTTTCGTGTAGCTTTACGTACTACTTGAGTCCATGCATTACTTTCAAGTATTCCAAAGAATTTGTCAAGGTGTGGAGGTCCATGCAAGGGGTTCCAAGTAACAGAAGGCATATTGAAATCTCCTCCTATCAACTTGGTCATAGGAAGCAATGATAATGATGCGAATAAATGACCTAATTGTTGGGTAAAAGTATGGGTAGCATTAGGTGGTCTATAAATACAACCTATCAGGAATTGATAATGGGAACAGTTGTCAATACTGACAAATATAGCGTCATCTAAAAGTTCACTACCTTTTGGGGAGATAAGAGATGATGAAAAATCGGATCGAACATATATTATACATCCTCCGCCTTTTCCTGAATTCCTATCTTTGCGGTATATGACATAATTATCAACTTGAAGTGTAAGGTCTGAGATATCGGGAGTACACCAAGTTTCAGTTATTAGTTTTTATTTTGTCAACCAGTGATATTCCACAGGAAGCATAATCTGCAGGGTTCTGTTAACTATCAACGTATCTCCACTGGTCTGGTGTACTTAATTTTTGTATAGTTGCTAGCCTGTTACCTACAAACCTTTCGAATCTTCTAGTTATATTTCTCATATAGTGAAGTACGATTCGCGAATCCGTCCAGTATGTAACAGACGAAATAGGTACATTTAATTGTTGCTTAAAATGTTTCCTTATCTTAGCACACGGCTCCAAAGCCGTTAACACCATCTTAGTTATAGTTACATTCCATTCTATCCCCAAAATTCCTCTGCTTGCTTCAGCGAAAGAATAAATGCTGAAATTTCTTTCGGCGCAATCTTTTGTTGGGATGAACTTCATTAGTTCAACTTGACTGCTTGTCCACTTAGATTAGATCCCCTATGACTTAAAATCTGATCTAATTGAAGATATGTTAAGCTGGTTGCTTGAATAGTATCGACGCTTGTTAGTAAATCGTCGACACAGAACTGTTCTCTGCCTATTTGTATAATAAGCTTTGGAAAACTCTCTTCATTGCCTGAAATAGTTCATCGTAAGTCTAAAGAGATGATGATGAAGTCTAGTGAAAATGTCTACTAGGTTATTGATCAAATTGGGACTAGAGCAATGATTTTTGTTTACAGATGTCCCCGCGTATTGCACTGCACAATCGAACACTACCCTCGATTTACCTGGCTTTTTTGTGTGGAAGACTGGGCCAGGCGGGTGATGCAAAATCCCACCTTCTGTATAAACATCCTTAACGCTTTTGGCGTAACCCCTTTCAATGTACTGTCATTACATAAACATAATCATAATGAATTTTGGATCTTCGGAAAGTAACCTTTTCAAGCAGTCAGGTCTAAAAACAACTACTGTCATTACTAGTTAAATTTTGTTCGAAACGCCATGGCGATGCTGTTTGGTAATGTCCATCTGCAAGCTGAATGGATTTCGACACTACATGAAGTGCAGTACGGTCTTATCTTACATCAGTATATAGTGATTTAATTCTTTGAATTCGTTTTCATATAATCGTTCTAATCTATCCTCCAATTTATTATGAGATGAGACATAGTTTAATACACCATTGCATCTAGAAACTTTATTATAAGGACCGAACAGCATCCATCCAAACGGCGTTCTTATGGCGTGTGGTTCGCTGATTTTACCGACTCTCCTCACTATAGCTTCATACACTTTGGGTACGTAACATTCGACTAACAACTTGACGTTTTCATACTTAACCTTCGGGAATTTTACAACCCACCAGTGGGACCATGAGAAAAGTTGCAGTGTCGATGGGACTATTATATTTATGCTCTGTTGGAGTCTTTATCCAAGTTCCCGTATCTAGATATGCTGTACAGTGCATTCCGTTCACCACCAGCCGGCTCTTGGAATAGCAGAGCCAGAGACGAAAAGCTCGCGCTTGTTTGTCAAAATGTACTATACTATAACATGTAAATCTGGCAACATGGTACTGTGAACTTTGATGTCGTTGGCCTTGCATTTGATTAATACCTTCATATAATGTAAACCCCTTATCAATGACTCTATCAAGATTCTTGTATGCTAATAAACCTGTATCATGCTGATCATGCCCGTAAACTGGCATGCACTCATGTACAGCAAGTTATTTGAGAATAAATCTATTATTATTATTCTGTGCAGCGACGGTAGTTATTCTACTACTCATGCCCATTTGGATCTTAATGGAAGACACAGAATGCGACGCGTAAACTTCAATACTAACTTCCTTGCAGTAAGGGGCTAACTCACTATCGAATATTTTTAAGGAAACAGTCTTAGGCTCTCCGTTTAGTTCCAGTTTATCGGCCAGATCGTTCGAAATTAGAGAAACACCCGAACCACCATCCAGGAAGTCAAAAGTTTGTAGTCTTCCAATTATGTCTTAGTAGTACGGGTACTATGGCTAGTGCAACCCCACTGGGTGTAGCGCCCTTCTCATATTCTCTTTCTATCCCTCTGCAAGACTGAGTATGAACATGGATATCATTAACATCAATGAACTGTTTCATCTGTCTTGTGCGCAATAAAGTGTGGTGCCGTCGACCACATCCTTCAAGTGTACGTGATCTCGTCGCCCGACAATTCTTAGCGATATGATTAGTCTTCAAGCACAAGCTTAGTGAGCACAAGCCACACAACTTGTTCTTTCGCATAAACTCTATTCTTTCATCAACATCTCAATTCTTAAACTTTGAACATTTATCTAAAAAATCGTTTTCATGGCACGACAAATATGGCAGACCGAGATGCGAGACAATGTCTCCTCCACTAATATTGGCGTACGATATCCTAGTCTGTACCAACATTCACTCTTGTGTTTACGAAATCCCTGTCATCCCGTCTCGTTGAAGTCTCATTGACGAGCGACTCGTATCTGGTATTCGTTATGTTATCTTGCTACTCAACAGAGTCTGTAAAATCACTAGACGGGGTTCCCGTCTACCTGTGATAATTTTACACGCAGTATTCGCCCATTCGTCTTGTATATAAATAGGTAACTTTGGGACAATACTTTTAATGGTTCCTGTGGAATTTAAATTAGTAATGTAGTTTATCTGCTTAAGCGTCAAGTCACAAACTTGGATCACTGCCGATAACTTTCTTGCTTCCTTCGGATAATTTCCTTAAATATTAGGAACTACTAGCATCTTGTCAGTAAGCCTATGGGTTACCACGTGCTTCTGTCCATACATTTCCTCCAAGAGTTCTGACGCTTTATGGTAACCAGCTTCAGGTTCTAATAAAGTGCAATAGCATGTGACAGACTTAGCTTCTCCTTCACAATATTGAACTGAATAACTTAAGCAAGCTTTATATCCAATATTTTAATTACCAATACATTCTCCGAAATTCCTGATAAAGCGCCACTAGTGCACAGGATTGCCATCAAATCTTATTATTTCTCGTTTAAGCGGGTCCAAGATTTTCGATATCACATTCGGTAAGTTAGTACTCAAGTCGATCCAGGCTTTGCGTGGAGCTGACTCGGGTTCAAAAATTGTCGGATTATCGAAAGCATTCTGGGTGAGATTTCTTTTCGTCTTATGGCTTAAGCTTTTCAACGCAACTTCCTTGCCAACTGAGCTACACGTAGTCTGGTTAGCTCTGGTTCTAGTATAAAACGAATTTTATGCTCGTTTCGTATCTGATCATTACTGTGAGCATCTGATCCATGAGAAAATAATACTCGAATCATATCGGTGCCGCAAGACTTTCTGAACGATACCTTGCGGATTGACTTTTCGATGGGAGCAGCACTCTTCGAAACTTTCTACGATGTGTTGAAA
Source organism: Schistosoma mekongi (assembly GCA_034768735.1). Classification (NCBI taxonomy): domain Eukaryota; kingdom Metazoa; phylum Platyhelminthes; class Trematoda; order Strigeidida; family Schistosomatidae; genus Schistosoma; species Schistosoma mekongi. The sequence goes on from CM068308.1 coordinate 29,813,705, forward strand.
CCTACAGATAACCTTCCACGCAATTTCCGCAAAATTGTCGACTAAGAGTTTGAACTTAACTACAGTCAAAACAGGAACGGCTTGGCATAAACTTATATCTGTTTTTTAAAACGTAGACCAACACAGTTAGCACAATGATATAATCATATTTAATTATCCCCATATGTATTTTAGTTCAAATCACATAAGAACATTTGTAAGCTCATATGAATTTTGCTTTCAACTAAACTAGGCATAGCGATAAATCCCACTGCTTCAGGTTAGTTAAAAGGCTTAATGATCATTCAGTAAAAATGACTCAAAAACAACAATTTCACCCCCCCCCAAGTACTAAATTTATATCCCGACTATATCTTGTTGCAGCACCTTCTCCCTGAGTTAACCAAAAACACCTAGATGAACACACTTTCTCTTTAACCTTCTACCGACATATTCTTTTCAACTAGGGTTTTCACTAACAACGGTTTTAATAATCCTTGTTGTTTCTTTAAACTAGTAAACGTGTGGACCACTTGGCAGCAATTTTTATCAAACAACTTGAACACAGACTAATAGCTCTTATGTGCAAAAGTATAAGGTTACATATCAACCACATTCACCTCTTCCTTTTAGAACTGTGAATAAAAACGACCTATGACGGACAATCTCTTTTTAACTATGAATAGGATTGCATTAAATTTGCGAATTCCGGCATTTTAACTAAGGTATACTACCTTCAACTGAGGTTAGGATATCCGAAAACCCAGTTCACTACTATCATTTGCTTTGGAAGAATTAGAATTTGCCCACTATTCATGTAAACCAGTGGAGAAGCAATTTTTTCAATTTAGTTAAGTCCTGACCTAATGGAACTATTATATTCTAAATGCGTGTTGTAGTGTATGTCTTGATGTGTTCTCTGACAATGAATTAAATTATTACTGTGGCTCTAACAAACAATCTGGCTAATGGAACCAAGGTTGGTTGCTAAATTTGTGATTATAGACACATCTAAGACAGACATTTGTCACTAAGTTTGTTACTGGTTGCAGCATCCTGAATTCTTCCCAACTCTGGCTGCTTTGAGAGACAAATTTTGTTAGAAAGTCTATTGTCAGGGAGCGGAATATCATTCATGCAAGTGTATTCAGTATACATTGAGTCATTTAATGTGAACTCAGGATTATGTGAACACCTAATGAGATACCTAGTTTTTAAATATGTGGCAACATATAGCCTGAGAAAGAAACTGTTAGTAACATTTATTTAGATAAAGATCGGAAATATATTGTACTACACGTAAGGAATACATAATACATAATAAATAATTTGAAGCTTATGAAAACACACTGGGCGATGGACATTAATTACGGCACTTAGTACTCGTACGAGTAAAAATAAAAAACAGTTAAGAGATATGTGATTCATGAAATAATTTGTACTTATGTGAACTCGTTACAGAAATTCGTCAAATAGAATTTTAGGAAATTGAAGTCTCCAACAGTCTTATGATCATATTTTTCTGTAGCCTTATGATATAACTTTTCCTGAATACATGTAGCTCCAAATACATCCCAAAATAAATAGTTGCATGGACTCTCGTCACTGATGCCTACCATGTTTGTTATAACAGACACGACTAATAAAAGCCGCCCGGTCAAGCTTCACCAGCAGATCACGACACGGCACAACTTTGGAAGCAATGTTCCCTCTAGTTAGCCAGCCTAGACGTTGCGACCCCATTGACGCTCTACTAACGATCAAATATAACTTCTCTATACCTCACTGCCTTCCAATCTATTCTTATTCTTGCGTGTGGGTTTAATCGTTAGAAGTTACTCTGGTTATACGAAAAACGTTACTTAGTCATCGCATATATATTGTGAAAGTTGTTGAATTTTTAATTCTTTTATATATTTATGAGTATATTTGTGTACATAAGGAATAGATTTTCTTCACTGTATTTTAGTACTTTCCCAATTGTCTAATATGATTACTTTTAATAATAATAATAGTTTATTCTCAAGTAGCAATTTGTACATTAGAGCATATCAGTTTACAATCATGATCAGAATGACATGGTCTGTTTTTATCAGGGTTTTGATAGAGTTACTGTTATGGAATTCACGATATATGAAGATATTAATTAGTTAAGAAGCCAACAGTAACAAGCTTCACAATTACAGTAGTAGAGGCGTATTTTGTATTATACGGCACTTCCAACAAATAACCGCACGCTTTATGTTCAGATATATACAGATATATATATATATATATATATATATATACATGCATATAAATGTATATACACAGATATTCTGCAGATAGAAGCATGGTAACAATTTTCTACTCTCAGTGATACCTTAAGGAAAGAGCAGGGTGTTTGGAATGCCAAGGCCGAATCTTAACTTTTAAAAGCCTGCAGATAAGGCAGTACTTTTGAGACAAGGGTACTTTTCGCGAGGAGATAGTTGGGAAAATAATTTTGTTTTGCCAACCCATTGGGAAAAGAATATTGTTTTTGAAACTAAAAATCGATACCATAGACAACATCATAATTACTATCAGGGTTTCCCAAAAGACTTAGAAGTTTAGTCAAAATTTGGCTTTAGGCTTCTGATATATATTAGTATATCAGGTTTTAGGATAAGAAATAGTTCAAGCAGTGCTAATAGTTGACAAGCAAAAGTCTGCAATTGGCTTTTCATCTGTCAGTGTCTTCAAAAACGTTGTATTAACTGAGACTCCCTTATTATACGAGTAATCCGGCCATTTATTACAATCGCACTGGGGCTGAAAGCAACTTAGTTATTAAAATGTTGTTGAAAACTGTTGAAGTGCACCCGGTATATGACCAAGTTACGTTTGCGGTATTACCAGGGCAACTTCTAACGATTGAACCTACTCTTACGAATAAGAGTAAATCAGAAGGCAATGAAGGATGGAAAAGAATTTATATTTGATTGTGTAAAGAGTGGGAATGGAATTGCAACGTCAAGGCTGGCAAACTAGAGACAGAGATGCCTCCCACAGTGCGGTGTAACGTGATCTGGTGATGATGAGTGGCCGAGCGCCTTCAACTGGTAGTGTCTGCTAAAACAAACATGGTCAGCATCAATGTCGAGGACCTATGTAACTATTTATTTTGGGGATTATTTACCACTACACTGTACTTAAAACATAGAAAAATGTGTTAAATCTCAAGGCTTTGCAACATTTCCTCAAAATTGTAGGCATTACAGAGCTTCACCCAATTCTTATTTGACTTTGCGTAATGTATCATAGAACTTCAGAACTTTGGTAATACAACTGGGATTTTAGGCTGAACACAGCATATACCGTATGGATTTATATAAGCAGCATGACTTAGAAATTTCAATTCTAAATACCATCTCACACAAAATCCTACTGTTTTTATTGATTTATCTGGTGACCGTACATACAGCCGAAGACCCAACCCTATTCCTAAACAGAAGTGCTCTTAGACTTGGCAAAACGTATTATAATGTTGAACAAAATATAATGTAATTTAAGAAATAGCTTATAGGATCATAAACTTGCCGTAAAGTTAGGATTTAATGTTGCAATTAGGGCTGTTGCCTCACCGATACGGTAAACGGAACTTAAAACAATCTGTACGAATAAGTGGTAATGGATTTTGGGTTTGTAAGTGAATTACGGCTCTAACATTAGAAACCTTGAGTTAAATAAGACTTATGGTAATAATCACATGTACATGTTATAAGGTTAATGTAGCGATAATGTGTATTTGGCTTCTCTTTCTAAATTTTGTTTGAGCAAATGTGTTTATATAGGTTACCGAAGAACTGATGACCCTAAGAGACTGATCAATCTCAAGGCTAAAGTCGCTTGATTGGGGATGTTGTTTCCTTGCTATATTGTTTAGTGTCCTGAATGAGTCACTGTGACCAAGAAGTTTTAAATTTAGAACAAACTAAACTCGCAGTTGGTGATGTTGTGTATGTCGGCTCTGGGACACAGCGAATCGGCAAAATCGAGTTTATCGGAAAGACACAGTTCGCCAACGGTGAATGGATTGGTGTTAATTTATTTTCACCATGTGGAAAGAATGACGGCTGTGTCGATGGCGTGACCTATTTTGCTTGCAAGCCTTTACATGGCATATTCTCGAAGCGCGTTAATGTTCGATTAGCAGTTAATTCTGCACCGGATGAGTCCTGTTCAAAAGTAAGCTAGTTATTTACATTTGTATGCTAATATTTGTGGAACTAAGCGGAAAAACTTAAAACGAACTCACCTGTTCTAGCATTTAGTTTTGCATGGCTATATATCTTTTGACTTTTTGGCAAACGAGAATACTGTTAGCGTGTATTGACTCATACTAAACATGTCTGAGTAAAGATTGAAGCTTTACAAAATGCTTTATGTAGAAAGCCATATGAAGGTCTCTAATTTTCGAAAAGTTTCTCAAAACGTAATTTTGAAGAAGTCTCGTGTTGCAGTGTTTCGTATGCTAGTATGCTGCACTGATGTTTCTCTGCGTGTTATGCTTATTGGACAATATTCTAAGACTTGCATTGGGACTTTGATCACGTCTTAGTAAGAATTTATCTGGTCATCTATTAATTATCCTGAATTAGAGCGTCTGATTTAATCACGTTCTATAGTCAACGGTTTGATTCTTTATCAGATTGGCGCATCAGTACTGAACAATACGATAATTCACCGAATATAGCTGGCAGATGAGCTACCGTCTCCTTAAAACGGAGGTCTCGAAGCAATTTCAGTTGTTTGTGATTGGTGTGGTTCACGTTTCTACTGAACCACAGCCTACGCACTAGTGTATGCTGAAAATTCATATTGTACAAAAAATACTATTGAATAAAGCTATTATTATTATTATTGTTAGTTGTTTTTTGCTGGTCGTCTCGATTAGCGAATTCTATCCTAAATGCATTTTTTAAACGTGAGTACCACTTGGTAAAAGTATCCCCACAACACAGTCATAATTAAATTACGGAATGCTGCTGGTATTTATGTCATCAGACATGATTGAAGTAATTTGGGTAGCCAGATACTTAGTTATCTGGTCAGAGTCTCAATCAGCTGCATTTTAGAGTCCATCTGCGCCTGCTGTCCTTGATAATTTAGATCAAATTGATCTTCTGATATAGACATCATGAATTCATCTCATTTTTCGTCGACACTACTAGCGTCTTTGAAAACTAGTGATGGATACTGATATATATTCAATGCATCGTTTAAACTGTCGGAAAGCCTAGTATGCTAATGGTTCCATTAGCCTTTTTAATCACGACAATCGGTGAAGCCTATGAAGCATAGTTCACAAGATGAATTACTTCAAGTTGTTGAAAATGATTAAGTTCTTTGTCGACTAGTTTAAGTGTAGTTTAAGGTACAGAATGTTTTAGTGGCAAAGTAGACTTGAGATCTTTTTGCTGGTAAATAATGTTCATCGTAAAGGTACTCAGACCATTATGAAAAAAAATAGGTGGAATATTTGGCTGTAGATCGGTGTTTTACTTGTTTTGATAATAATTAACTATCTGTTGAACATATATTTCGAACATATATTTCAGCCTTTTAACTGGTGGTTTTCAATTCCATCATTTCTGAATAAACGTAAGTAAAATCATCGAGAAGGATATGGTATATCTGTGATAACAAAAAGATTAATGTTACGACTGTTTTAGTATCCCACTATTGGTGATACTATTTAGTTTCCCTGTGTGCGCTTTGAACCTACAACCCAGTAAATGGTCGTTGTACGCCATGATACTTCAGTAAATTCTAACACATTTATGACGTGTTTTGAGGATAATGTCAACAGACCCGTAACAGATAAGGAAAATTAACCCATTGTATCATTAATGAAGGAAGTATGACACTTCAGTTTCCAGAAAACGATGTTTCGACGAATTTGTTTGCGGTAGATGCACATTAGCATTTTCAGTGGTTTAACAGATATATTGGTCTGTTGAAAATTGGGGAATCGCGTCGCGACATGTCTAGATAGTGTGTCAGTAAGGTTTGAGTAATAGTCTAAAGGTTACAAAATAATACTAATGTGAAATTAGTTGACTGCTAAACGTGTGAAGGTGAGAAAGAAGAAACCGAAAATATGGAGAGAGAGGTTTGAAACTATTAATTAGCAACGCTTCTGCAGTACATAATTTACTGCCCCGTTTGGCCCCAGTTTTTTGACTGTTTAGATAATTTTGAAAAATTATTTTATTGGATCACGGTGACTGTTAACAAGTGGATATTGTAAAATTGAAGTATTTACTTACTAGCATTCTCCTTTTAAAGCCAACTAGGGAAACATTTGGTACACTAAAGAAGCACTCGTTTTTGTGCTGGCGATGTACCCTATTATGCACGAGCAAGCCAACTTATAGATACATACGGATGTAGCCCAGATTCATCAACAGAAACCTGTAACCAAAGCTGTAATCTGGAGTTTCTACAACTAGATGGCAAACTATGGATCTTGAGTTTAAAGATGATGTCGCAACAGATGTATCAAAAAACCGAGGCTCTTAGTTTTTGAGGAAAACCAATTTCGCATCGGCTTATAATTCGTGGTTGCGTAAGGGATAGGAATTCACTTTCAACCTTGTCTTTTGTCTTAATTTTCTCCACAGAGTCGTAACATGTAATAAACTAGGATTATTAGTCGTATGAATAAACTGATATTGGCTGATAATAATATATTTTAATACTGAGGAAAATAATAAGACTGTTATTAGGTGTCAAAACCAAAGTTGTACTATACTGGGTTTGCAGTCTAAACAAAAGTATGATCCTTTTGATTGCCAACAGCTATTTAGTACTATCAATAAGTGCTTTGTTAAGTACCATATATGTATTACAATATGGAGTCTTCAGCACAATATCGCGACAGGTTTCTTTCCGCAGTATGCTTCTCGAAAAATATAAGTATAAATAAGGTAAATAGGAGATATATTCGCATACTATGATGATAACTTTCATATGCACTATAAGAGAATTAAAATCGCTAACTACGTGCATAAATATATTTAACCATAAATGAGCCTCTTTTTTATATTTCCATTTAGCCTAATATAATAGCTTGTTAAGATATTGTAAGCATCTGAATATTGTGCACTCTTACTCTCTTTGCGCAGATTTGAGTAGATCTAGTTGTTATGGGTCTGTACAGCTTCTTGAAATACATATCCATCTAAAGCTATCAGACTTAAAATGTAAGTGATTTTATTTAGTGACGATCGCATTTATTCAAGTGTGTTGCAACATTTTGCATGCTATGAATTGTTACTAAGTCTCGTATTTCATCCCTTGTTCCTAAATGTTTAGGTACCTGATGACGATAAAGTATTAAATGACCAAACAAAGCGAAGTAGCATTTTAGACGCCAGTAGTGTTTGCTCATCCAAACTTTCATTAGTTAACTCTGTTGCTTATACACCTGGACAAAGTACTTTGCAAATCGGTGATCATGTTCAAGTTTCTGGAGGTCGAGTTGGTATCCTAAGATATCTTGGACCCACAGAGTTTGCTCCCGGTGAGTGGGCTGGTGTTGAGTTGAATGAACCTATTGGAAAAAACGATGGCTCAGTTGCTGGTGTACGGTATGTTATTTAATTTTTTTGTGATAATTCTGTAAAACTAGATTTCAGTCATATTGTTGAAATTTTCGCTATTAGCAGTAAGTATAGAAATAAATGTGAGATAATGGTATAGATATTTTAAGTTACGTGTGTACTAGTATACTTTGGAACCATTTCAGTGGATATAGTGATTCGTATCCGGAGGGCATTGGATATGCACTCAGATTTCTTATTCATGAAAATGGTATCTGATAGTGGGACGCGGGGACTAATTTTATATATGTTACATATCTAGGTCATTTAAAGAACTCTGAATCCCTAGTGCTACACAATTTATAGTTATAATAATATTGTATTAATGGAGTTTCTTGGGTTCAGAACAATAGGGTCATTTCATAAATATTGCTGGTCTTTTGCATTACTCCAAAAGCAGATAAATTATTGAAATTGAAGGTAGTGTATAGTCACCACCAATTATTTAAGCTGCTCCAGGTCCCGTTTACATCTGTCCGGAATGTTGAAATAATCAGATGGAATCGCTATACTGACCAATATTTCCTCACTCATCACAATGATTATAACTTTTACCTGATTTTTTCTCAAATGTATATCACCTTTATACTAGGTTTACACTGAAGAAAAAGCTCTGTCATTTTATATGAGTTACTGACATTCGATTAGTTTGGTATTGTTTTTTGACTGGTTATCACATTTAGTAGGTGTGCTTATCTCTCACCACGACAGTTAATGTCAGTCCGGCTATTTTGTACCATACAAATTTTCGCAACCAGCAATATTAAGATTAATAATATTATTTATTTTGAAGATCTTGATGCAGATTTATTAGTTTTCAAACATTCTCTACATAGGTATTTTACGTGTAAGCCAAATCATGGTTTGTTTGCAGCCGTTAGTAAAGTTGTGCATGTCGGTAGTAAGGATGGAGTTCGCACATCTGCTTTTGACGGATCAAAAAATAGTCAAACCCGGTAAGTTATTATTGGAGTTTATTACTCCGGTACCCTTTCATATATTCATTACTTAGTGGTTATTAAAGCCTAAATTGTCTGGTTACTAAATTTTTGGATCGAATTTTTTCACTTCTTTTGGTATATTTTCTCTTAGCTATTCATTGACAAGTAACAGAATGTTTTTTTAAGTATTCACTTTGATTATAGCTTACGACCTGTAATTATTAAAAACGGAATGTATTTCACAGCAGTTTTTTCATTATACTCTACAGTCGGAAAACTAACCAAATTCTCATTCTGACTGCTAAGTTTGTAGTTAATGTTTCCTACACAAAATTTAGGTTTCAAATTGCTAGTAAGATGTGTTCAGAAGTAATTTTTATCATAAACGTTTAACAACTAGGTAGCTACTAAGGACTAAGGGACATTGGACAATTTTCTTCTTCACCCAATACTTATCATCATGGGCTCTCACAAATCCGTACCGAGGACTTATAAGTCAACACTTGATGCAAACTGCTTTCAGATTGATCACTTTCCATGGACCTTCCTTTCTAATAATAATCATTTGATCACTAGTAACTTCACCAAAAACTACCGAGATTCTTGTAGGAAACTCCATCTAGTGGCGCAGAATCGTGTAGAGATAGCTATTATCCAACTTTATGATTGAGACTAAAATTGTAAACAACTGGATCCTAATTCCGTTTTCTAAAGTTGGCACTTTCTCTGTCTGCCGTAAATGTCAAGTAAATCGTCGATATGTGTGACAGCAAAGGTGACTGAATTAAATTATTATTCACCGAGAAACATACATTTTGCGTGTAGATTGTCAAATCCACAACAAGGATTACTAGTTCATGGAAAAATCAACTTAGGACTGTTGACGTTAGGCGTAGGGTGCTGTGCGAAACAGACAATTCGATGAACGAGACTATGAGCTATCTTCGAAATTGTTAAAGTATACATTATTCATAACTAGTCATCAGTGATTCTTAAACGCGATTCTGACTAGGGTAAAGACAGTTTCTAACATGTCTCATTAATCCATATAATCAATGACTACTGATCTGAACCTCATTGGTTGACGTAAACTCTTACTTTTGTACCCGTTTGACAATCATAATTCGTAGTTGGAGACGTCTGATATTGTGTGAAATCGTTCGTAGTAACGCAGTTGCAGTCATTCTTCATTTTCTTCTAGATATTAAGTTTAGTACATTTTATACTCTTCATTCTTTAGTTTTATTTTTTTCCTGTGTTAACATAGATCATGCTTATTTTTCAATGCATTAACTATTATTTCCTCTCTCATGCTTTTTACGTCAATCTCCTCTCTTCTTTATGTGGATCGCGTAGTTGAACTAATAGAATTTCATATATAGAATCCAGCAATGATCATAATGCTGGCTCCCTTATATGTGAATTCTTTTTAAAATTCCAGTATGTTTCTTGCATATATAGTAAACTGTTTCTGCTAATTCAGTTCTAGTATTCTTATGCATATACCCTTTTAGAAGTGTGTTTCTGACAACCTTTTTTGTAAAATTTTATTTGGTTAAATATTTTCTTTGTTTCCCGACCGTGCTGCTACACTGCTAAGCAGGTTACTTGAAGGGCGGTGTGCCCAAAAGCAGCAAATATGAGGTCTGATGATGAAACAGTCCTGCCGACTATACAGAGGTGTGACGATAGTAAGGTGTTTCCCTCAGACAACCAGCATATCAGTGATGCCGTCTTCCCACAAAGGAAGGGTGGGGTTAGAAATGGTCGACCCTAAAATTACACATCTTACCTTACTCCACGGATTTTTGTCTACAACAGTAAGGATCCAACAAGTACGGAGCTACAATAACTTAAACCTAAATCCCGATCTTCAACTTCCTCCTGTGTCATCAGTGCCAATGATTGTAGCCCACGAAATAATGTCCCGGCTCTACTGGGACCACGCTCCTGACTTCATATTGGAGCATTCAATGTATGAACCCTGTGTCAAATTGGACAGCAAGCCTCCCTAGCTAAGTGTTATATTTTTGATATAGTCGGCCTCGTCGCCAATTGTTATATTTAAATATATTCGGGCCGATCACAGCGTACTGAAATTATAGTATGTGACCTTGACAATTACTGATTTATGCACCTATGCGTCTGCCTCGCGAATATCAGTTCCTAAGCCAGAAATGATGAACACAAGATGGATGAGCCAACCAGACAGAATCAGAATCATATTATATTTCATACATTCCTTTATATATACACAAAACCAGACCATACATCGGACCATATGGCTAAACACTCAGATTTGGTACTCATGGCTGGTGATTTTAACGCGAACTGTCATGTGAACTGGTAACCTCAAGTGGTGTCCGTCAAGATGTCCGAGGTGTCCATTTTTATTTAATTGCATAGTCGATTTACTGTTGGAAATTACACTCTCATTGTCTGACTTTTCGAGAATTGATCTCCTACCAGGAGATCTACTTATCGACCTAGAGTATGGTGGTGACACAGTCCTGTTTGATAAAGAATCTTTTGACAGCAATAAACACCAATGCAATCATGTTCGGAATGCGTTTCTCCTCTGAATGCACAATATTGCTCCAGGACTGGTCTTCGTCAACACCTGAGCTAAAGTTAGGGAGTGAAGTAGTTGAGCACGTCGACCACTTCACTTTTTTGGAAGTCTGATTAGCCTTAATGGGTTGGTCTCTCACAAAATCTCAGTACGAATTCAAAATGCTCGTTCGGCTTTTGCCAATTTCGTCACCTATGGCGTAGACGAGATATTCGTCTCTCAACGAAGGGAAGAGTGTACTACTCAACAGTTCGCTTTGTCTTACTGTATGGGTGTGAGATGTGGCCGTTAAGGGTAGACGACGCTCGAAGGTTATTAGTTTTTGACCATCGATTTCTTCAAATCATCGCTCGCGTTAACTGGGATCACTGAGTAAGTAACAACGAAGTTAGACTGCGGGTATTAGGGAAAGGTGGTAAATCCGTCGATGAGGTGGTGAATCTTCATCGACTGAGGTGGTTAGGACATGTGTTACGTATGCGTATCCACCGTCTGCCTCGATGCGCGATGTTGACTGTTAGAGGAGCAGGAAGGAAGAGAGTTGGGGGTGGCCAGACCAAAACGAGGCATGAAGTCACTAACTGCTGTTCTAAATTGTGCCAGTAGCTGCAGACTACCTGGTTCGAGTCCTCACGAATACTGAAACCAGTGGCTGGAAACGCTAGGTGACATGGCTCAAAATCAGTCACAATGGCGCAGGTGTATCCACTCATTGTCGTATCCTAAATCGTGAGCTTACAATTATTTCATACCTTTCTTTCTACTCTCCATCTCTTTCTTCCTGAACCATATTCTACAGATTCACTCTTTGTTTTTATTATTACTATCATTGAAGAAACTTCTACTTCTACTAATGTGGTGTTAATCTTGTTGTGCTTTAGAGATGTGGCAACTTGGACCGATACACACGTGCCAGCTTCTACGTTGATCATACATACATACACATACTCTTCGTTTAATTACTTCTGTCACATGGTTCGCAATTGGTGTTTTACAATGAATCGTTAACTTTACTTTCCATAAATTGAAGTATTTTTTCTTCCGGACTTCAGTTCATAATGGTATAGGGGTATGCAACATAATTTCGGATACAGAACTGATTTGATTTTGTTCTCTCAAGGAAATTAACAGTAGTTTCAGCATTTTTAGTAAATTTTACACCATGTATTATGAACTTCCTGAGAACCCTATCGACCATATATGTACAGTTCTTTTGGAAAAGAATGAACGTGTCATCTTAGTATTTCATTCATTAAAGTGATTTCCTTTTTTTCGAATAGGCATACTTTTGTAGCATAAGAATCAATATTGTTTCGGGTGAATGCACATTAGAGCGTATCTATATTACAGTATTTTTATGCTGCAGAAATTGTTTACAACACTTTTTACTTAATGGACAGTTTATCGTATATGTAATCTATCCTATTGATTGCTTGCTTCTTTTAATGGTGTAAATTCTTCTTTTTATTTGTAAATGTTGTTTGTTGAATTGTTTAGAACTAAAAATAATGTATGTGTTTTTAACAATCATATGAGTTTTTTCACTAACAGTTTATGTGAATTTATAGGTTCTAATAATGGTATGCTAGTCATTGTTGTTAACCTTGTTATCTTTGAAAAAATCATATATTTTGAAAACATTTCACATCATACAGTGGTTACATTTAAACAACCACTGGAAACAGATAAATTCGGTGTGGTTACTTCATTCTTTTACGGTACTTCTCACAATAGTGCACCCATGCTCTTCACAGGAATCGATTTGATGATCAGGCCTAGTAGTGAGCTCCTTACGTCAGTTCACTCATTAGTATCTAGTGGTTTGTGTTCCAAATTTTATTCAGAGCACAATATGAAGAGACCATAATTCATTACTGTCATTGATACTTGTTATGCATCTAATTGGAGTGAATTTCACTGGTCACAGCCTTTTGCTACATTGGTCATGAATAAACTTTTTTGATGAATTCAATCTTAAGGTAAAACGGCTTTTAGCGTTTTCTACTTTTAAGTTGTTGTTTTTTGCTAAAATATGTTTTTGATGTCATCTATCATCAAATTGAATAATCTTCACTAGGCTATTATTTTGGAAGTAATATATTTTCTGAGAATTAATTGTTATATTTCACTGAACAGAAATTTTAAACAAATTGTAGTGTCTGTATTAAGCATGTAATGGATAGAAATAATCACTCGTTTGCTAAATTGATTATCATAAAACTAAGTGAATTTTTGGTTGTCCGAAATGTTCTCAAAAATGTGAGTAAAAGTGGTTATTTTCTTCGTATATGTAAATTTATAACTTATTTGGTTATTTTCAAGACGATCATTTTTTTTCCTGTGTTTTTTAATAGTCGAAGTCAAGAATCATTGTTGTCATATACATCCAACTTAAGTTCAGTATCTCGATCTTATCGTTTAAGTCAAGGTACAAATGGATTACCCGTAAGTCCTTTTATGCTTTTAACCAAAAAAATATCAAACTTAAACTTGGTATGATACTAGTCTACGTAGCCACTACCAGTCCGTCGTATTTATGTAAGGAAGTCTAAATTTTGTGTGCGTGAAAAGTCATTGGAGTGGTTGAAATTAATGGCGGAAATCCCTAAATTGTTTATCTTCAAATTGTCCACAGTTGGTTTAATTCATTCTTTTCGAGTATTTTACTTTCCGTTCTCCATATGTATCCTTCTTTATAATAATGCACAGTTCTGAAATGTGATGACTCCAACCTACTTTGACTGTAGGTATTGAAGTGATATCTGTATACATGTGTATCATTTAGAGAGGAATAGCAATCAAAGTATCCATTTATCGATTTATAATATACTAAAGTCTGGAACCGGAATTCTGTAGGTTTCCACACAAGTAAACCTAACAGTTGGCCAGTCTACGCATTGATTTCACATCTTGAATAATTTCTTTTGTGAATCATTATCTTCTAACTTTACATTTGGCAGTATAGGACATTGTGAAGGATATTATTTGAGTTTTCACATCAGCTGTCCACGTCAGTTACAAATGACGTGTTCTGCATCAGTGTACTCTGTTTTATTATGTTACAATAAAACCGTCTACCTTAGTGTTAGCACTATTATTTTCTTTCCGTTAGTCTACGTGTTGATTTCTAACCCGAAGTATCGGAACGTGCATTGTTACACTAAAATCTATCTCGCTTTCTTGACATGACATTTTCGCATCACCAATCATATTTTAGTTTTGAGATAAATCAAGAAACCACTGTCTCTGTGGTCTCGCATTGATGACTGGCATCGGAGTGTAGAGTCTGCGTGTTTATCATATCAAATAGTAGGGGATGTTGAATTATCTGGCTTTGGATCAGTTACATTGTCACAAGTATACTCCTTATTTTCCTTTAGATTATAAGCTTAAAACGATTTTATACCTTTTTTTCATTAATCAATTCTTGCAAAATTATGCTCTCTATGTTCAGTCTGTTTTATAACCACTGACGTTACTGCTACTTCTCCGACTATAGTATTCTTCTGTTTGTGACTATAGAATATGACAACTTGAACCGATGCGCATACGTGTCAAGTTCTACGTTATTTCCATAACAAGGAAAATTAAAGCATAAGAATAAAGCTAGAATGAAAAGTTATGACATTATCAATCAGTTTTTGCTATGATGATTGTGAAATGGATTTCAATCGTACACGAATCACCAACAAATAGAATTGTTACTCGTAGAAATATATCTCACTAAGTTATAGAATATCAAAGACAAAACTTGATCTGTAATTGTGATGAGTATTTTATGTAAAAAAATTACTACTCTTTATATGGATATTTTCTTTATTGTGATTATGAATTACTTTTCAATTATCATTAAGTTAGAAGCACAACTTCATATTGAGCTAGTGTCAAAACTGGTTGCTTACGTAATAGCATAAATCAAAATGCAATAGGATGACATACTGAAGTGAATATTAACTGAAATTGTTATTATACAATTTCTAATATTAAATTAAACGATTGTTATATACAATCAGTTAACAATTTCACTCGTGACTGCTTCTTAACTATACCGAATGCTTCAAGCTGTTAGAGTTTTTGAATCTGTCATATAAATATGTATTTTATTTCTTTGCACTATCAAGAATCGTAATAGCATAACTGGTAACCGAAGACCTATATCATCAATGAATACTCCAAATCATAGAGAAGCTACATCAAACTTGCAAACACTACAGGTTAGTTGTTTTGCTATGTGTGTTTCTTTTCTTCAATTTCTTACCGAAATTCATGTTTGTTTCCTGATATTACTTGTAGTGCATCTTTAGTTGAGACTGATGAAATGTTATACTTACTTAGTAGTCTTCATACTAACAAGTTCCAACCATCATTATTTCTGCTTTTGTTTTCCTATCAAAATGGTATATTTTGATCAACTGCATGAAGTTGACTTGTTATTTAGCAAGCTTTTTATAACTTGTCGTCTGTTAAGAATTAGAGCGATGGTTTAGTGGTTTGAGTGCTTGACCTTCAGATAGTAGGTCACAGGTCTGAGTCCTGCTCCATCCGATTCAGTTTTAGACAACCGGTTAGTATCATTTCTGATCTTACATAAAGTGTGGTTTGAAGCTGAGTACAAGGATCTCATCAAACGTCATGTTCTGAATAAGGGAACATTATTTTATTTCCGAATTAACTGAAGCAGTCTCTGAAATTTTACAGTATAGGCCGATAAATATCATTACCAATTGATAAGGCTATTTGTAAAATACATTGGAAGAAGTCGTTTATTGAAATTCATCATACAAGTTTAAGAGTGTGAGAGTGCTTTAAGAAAACGATGTAGTATCACTCATGAACAAAAACGGCTAACTAGTCCACAGTTCATTGATCATTAGTCTAAATTATTCTTATGTTTTATGATATAGTTTGTCTTTGATTGGTTTTTCGTTTCTGTAGTATTCAATTGTCCATTATATGAGACCGATGTACTATTATTTTAACGTTTACACAGTTTAGTATGTTTGTCATCCTTGTAAAAGCTGCAGTTACATTACTAATAGAACAGTGTTTTACTCGACGCACTCAGTGAGTTTCGGGTTATAACCCAGCTCAATCTAATTGATGTTGGATAGCTTGGTGTTATCACCAGCATTAGCACTTAGAGTGCGGTTCAAAGCCAAGCATTCGACTATGTATTTGGCAAATGAGATGAAGTATTTATAATAGAGCTTAACTTTAATCACCCGAGCATTTCGTCTTCAGCCATTCAGAAACAATACGATACTTAGTTTGACCAATTCAGTGTATCCTCAAACTTAGTTCACTTAAACGTCTTTCAATACAGTTCTTCCTCCCTATTACAAACTTCTTAAATAATGTATACAGAAGAATACTTTTATATGCCTTACACTATACTCTAGTGCTCTCATTTTGTAATGTTTACAGGTGTGACATTTTATTACATGTTGTTACTCAGATATTTCTTTTGAGACTTTTTTATTCCTTATTATGCCCTCATCGTGCTTGACAGTCGCCATTTTTCGTCGTTCGGATTGTGTAATCCGTGAAATTAACACTTTATTTATCAGACATATTCTTGTAGGAAACGTGCGGGTTCTTAAAGTTTAGTGTGGTTCCCGTTACGATACAGTTAATGAATCTAGGGTGATCTGATTATATATTTAATGCTTGCGACGCTCAATACGGTTACTACTATCACTTATCCCTGTTAATCGTACTTCGATCCGGTTACCACAACTTATTCCTTTCCAAACGCATAGTTGCTCCAAAAGTCAAAACTTATAAAAAGATTGTAATATAGCGAAAACTGAAGTGAGATGATCGAACAAGATTTGCTTCAGTTTATTCATTTTTATATCAATCAGTTTACGGTGATTATTAGTTAAGTGAAATCAACAAATGAAGTAAACTACTGCAACATTTTATCGAATTAAATGTCATAGTATATGTTATGACGTTAATAAAAGGCTGTTATGATTGATGTTTTGATATTGTTATGACCGATGGGTGTGACCAGGTGGTTGATGAAACCTTGTGCGCACAATAACAACCGCCAATGAGAGTTCCTAGCCGGTCACTGCACGTTTACCAGATGTCTACTTAGTCTCAGGCCGGAAATAAGCGAACTCAAGAATGATGAACTAACCGAACAGGATCAAATTGTTTCAGACATTCCTTTATTTATACACGAAACTAGACTACACAGTCAACCAATTAGGAGTTTAACATTATTACAAAAACATGGACGATGGTGGTAGCGAATAGGGAGGGGTAACTTGTACACTACTAATTAACTGTACTTCATAATTGAGAGACACTACATTAACAGTAAATATAATAGACGGAAAGGTAGGGTCATAGGGGCAGAACAGTGATAAAAATGAAATGTTTACATTACCTACAACTTGAATAATTGAGATAGTCTCGTAAAGCACAGTTCTGAGTGTTCGTTATTCTTCCTTAGTCGTCCAACATAACAGTATATCATCTGGAGAATAACCGACACTAGATTAAACTAATGTTATGAAAGTTTCCAAATCAATACAAATCTTTTGCTTGATTTCCGGAGTACTTTTATTTTTGAGTATTTCGAATCTCCAATAAAGCTTATCTTCATCCTTAACAACGGCAATTGTTTCTATACTTACCTTATTACGAAAAGCATATTATTATCAGCATAGCGCTTTGAATAGAATAAAAAACCTTTGTTATTACGTATGTACTTTTTCATATCTTCACTATACTGGTTTTTACATGGTTTATCATCCTTTAAATTCATGCGTAACTAAATGGTTGTCTAATTTGTAAGATATTTTAAAAAAATGTTTGATAAATTGTAACGTATTCTTCTCTTTGTTACAGTAATAATGATAATAATAGTTAATCAATGACTGGGAATGTGTGTATGTACAACATAGGACCTGACATATTTACATCAGTGCAAGTTGCCACACCTCAACAGTACACCAAGATGAACAGCAAATTAGTAGTAGTAATTTTTCCATTGATAGTAAGAAAAAAGTGTGAACGTATAGAATATGGTACAGAGAGAATTAGTTGGCTGAATATTGATATGTTTTAGAGGCGTGTGGTGATAAAGTTATGCTAAAAGGATTAATCATGCGGATAAGAGAGTTATTAATAGTTAATGGTGGGATTTGACCTTGAACAAGAGGATCTCGTGTGCTGATAGAGTGTGGGAGTAGGATGGAAGAAAGCTAAGGGCGGCCAAACCAAAACATGGCACCATTCCATGAAGTCATTCACAGTTGGGCTGAGCCATGTTAATAGGCGTAGACTACCTGGTCGGAGTCCGCGTGATGATCGCCACAAATGGTTAGAGACTTTAGGTGATATGTCTCAAAATCGTTGGCAATGGTGCAAATGCATCCACTCTTTGTCTTCCTCCAAATTCTAAGTTTCTGAATTTATCATAGTTTTCTTTTTACTAAATCATATTTTCTTAAATCTTAACTCTAATCTCTATTCCTTTCCAATATTACCAACTCTGTTACTACCTCCCCTACTGTGTTATTTGATCCGTCAATTTAATCTCTATCTACTAATTGGAGCCTGGCAACTTTAACTGATGTACGCATGTACCACGTTCTACGTTGTAACTGGCTGACTATTGATATGTATTCAACACATGATGTCAGCAACTATGATAATTCATTATACTAATTCTATTTTTCAAAAAAACACCTTATACCTACGACGATTTTAGCAATAGATAATTGTTATAGACTTTTTTTGATAATTTTCGTATTATGATTTGAAAAAAGAAGGAAAAGGTAACGACTATTGAATCTTCGACTTGTAAATTATTCTATACCTGAAGAGGGATATTCTTATTAAATATGATTTGTTTGCCAGTCATTTCGCTATAGAGTCGTAGTGTATAGACAATATACTAGTCAATTAATGGCCTTTACTGTCTCATCCAATATCTTTTACGTATTTCACTATCAAGTTCAGTATGGTGTCAAGAACTTTACTATTAATTATACTTGTTATAAACGAGTTACATTAAACGTTTACATTGATTGGTTATTGAATAGTTTTCAATGTTATATTTTCCTGTTCCATGTTGTTGATTGATTTTTGTCTATGAAGTTATAATGTAACTGCTTATCTATGTTATGTGGTTGAAAGTCGTAATCAGAAAACCCTCCTTGATCTACAAGTCTTGCTAGCTGGCAGTCATTTAGAAGAAATACCCTGAACATAAAGGGGACTAATACTCCATATGCTACTGGAGCCTGAGTCATCTAATTTTACTGTCTGAAACGTTACCAATACGCTATTGAGTGACAGCCAAAATAGCATAACATTATTACTACCAGCCGATACTACATGGCCTTTGGTGAGAAGCGTCAATTCTTTCCTATCATAGTTGCTTCACATTTCATATTGACTTTACATTACCACCCTACTATTGTTTCTGTGTAAGTATTTTCATTAACAGTTATGATAAATATTTTGTTTATATCTGTACTGTTTAATTTTTTAGCGTTTGGTTAAAGAAAAAGAAGCACATATTGAACAGCTTTTGCAGGAACGTGAGATGGAACGTTCTGACTTAGCCAAAGTCACTCTCGAAAGAGAAATGGTTTGTAAAACTAATTAATTTTACTTGCTACTTTTTATTTCGCCAATGAGTCTAATTTATAAAAGTAATAGTAGTGATCAATTCATTTTTTATTCTTCATATTACTTACATATATGAGTAGTTGATAAGATGTTAATGTGAATAGACCAGAGAAAATCAAATATATGTTATATGTTTCTTTTCATCTAAGGGGCGT
The DNA here is from genome assembly GCA_034768735.1 of Schistosoma mekongi. Classification (NCBI taxonomy): domain Eukaryota; kingdom Metazoa; phylum Platyhelminthes; class Trematoda; order Strigeidida; family Schistosomatidae; genus Schistosoma; species Schistosoma mekongi. The sequence goes on from CM068308.1 coordinate 29,833,632, forward strand.
CTAAATTTAACCGGTATAGTTTTGTGACGTAAAACTATACAGTTCTACAGAACAGTCATCATACGCTTACTAATCACTAACTTCGAGAGGAAGTTCGTGGAGTTCTAGTGGCAGACAGAGATTATTGTATTCCAACCATGTTGAGTGTGAGATAAATGTCACAAATGTCAATGGATGTAGTCGCGCAATATTTGAAGTTGATCGAAATTAAAAATGTAAACCAAAAATGCTAAATCTGTGGTTTAATAGTTGAGCATTATTTTTTGATAACCTTTGCAAATAATATTTATCAACAACTAAATGAAGCACTTATTAAAGTTATATTATGTTTTAACCGATATAGTGATTATGTGTAATTTTCTTCCATATTATTTTATTCAATCAGGGAGTTAATGTGGATTAGGTTGTGTGTGTGTGTGCATTGGCTTGATTATTATTGTCCGGTCTTCATCTTATGTCACAACCTGAAATAACTAGTAGATACTATATGGAGTAGACATCGAGTTCTTACCAAACCATTTGGTCGGATGACACATAGGCGATTGTCGACGGGAATCCGTTCTAAAAGTGCCTATTATACCCTCATACTTAATGCAATACCTACGCCGGTTAGCCTACGAGATGTTTCTGTTGAGTCGTCAGATTAAACTCTAGGACTATCGGGTCACACAGCTAACACTATGAAAAGCACCTGCAAACCATTCTTTTATTTTACAAATTTAGAGATTTGATGCTTTCTTGATTTATTCTGTGACCTGTGCTTCTATGTGGTGTTCACGCGACTTTAACCATTATTGAAACTGGATAAATAGTTCTTGTAAACCATATTATTAGCAACCTTTCCCTTAAAATGCTATTAATCAGGCAAATATTTTGCTAATCATTTTCATTACGATTGAAAAATAAATCTTTTAAAAAAAAATTTTATAAAGGCACAAGCTGAAACATTGAATCAACGTGCCGTGATACAACAGTTAAATCAGCAACTAGAAAATATGGAAGCTGTTCTTCAACATTTGCGCGATGAACATGAGCAAACAACAATTAAACTACACGAAGAACGAAAGTGAGTATTGTCTTGTTAATTATTTTGATGATTTATGATTATTTATTCCACAAAATCACGCTTATTGAAACAGTTATTGATTATTCACCTAAGATAAAACATTCATATTGTAGATAGCTAAGTAAAAAGCCTTTAATTTTCAGTGTGCATCTCGGACTGATTTTGGTTAGTCAACTATTGAAGTTGTGAAGCACTAAATAACTGTTTCTTCCTAGTATGTGATATTTAAACAGTTGGCCTCTATACCCGTTACGATCAGACTCAATTGGTCACATATCAATGATAATGTCATTTGAAATAAATATGTATCACTCCAGACATTCACAATTCATATTGTGGTGGATACTACTTATAAGGTCATCAATAAGTAGTAGGTAGCAGAGCGTCACAGGGAATTAGGAAGAATCAGTAAACAGCATACAAGGCGAGTTGCGAGGCGGCAAGAAGTAAAGCATGATTAAAATACAGAGGAGAATCGGGAACAACCAAGAAAAGCAAGCTAATAAACGACGCAGTCTAGAGAACGCGGAGGATGTGCAAATTGATGCTTGGAAGTAAGGTATGTAATATTGTATGACACTCTGTTTTCACTAAATATATCACTTCTTGCCCATTTGGTCTTTTCACAATATCACTTCAACTTTTGAGATAATAAGTGGGAATTGTGGTATTAACATTAGCATTAAAATCAAAGAATTCTCAAAATCATATTAAACAAATGAGAATAGTTTCATTAAATATTCTTTTTATTGTTGATGTAGTACAACATACTTTAAATTTGTATTCTTTAAATACTGACTTTGTGTCATTTCGATTTTCCGATCACTAATTAACAGCGAGATTAACCGGGATCTTGGCTAGAATCTGGGAAGTAGACGTAATCCCATCTGACTGGTCTCGAACGCTAATCGTCCCAATCTATAAGAAAGGATAGAAGTTCTCTTTTGATAATTATCGAGGAATCAGCTTAACGAATATAGTGTCTAAAATATTAGCTTCAATAATACTTCGACGTCTCACTAAAGCTTGTGATGAACAAACTCGAGAAAGCCAAGGTGGTTTCAGACCTGGATGTTGTTGTATAGACCAAATATTCACACTTTGGCAGGTTCTGGAACATAGGCACACTTTTAGACGCCCAACAATAGTTGTATTTCTTGACCTTAAGGCGGCGTTTGACTCTATCGATCGTGAGGTTATGTAGTAATGTCTGTAACTGAAAGGCGTATCAGCGAAGTACATTAACTTTTTAAAGCCTCTCTACTCAAACACCACATGTCGAGTTAGAGCTTATGGCGGATTGTTATCGGAACTGATCACCCCAAGTGATGTTCGTCAAGGTTGTCAACTTTCTCCATTTTTATTTAATGTTATCATTGACATACTTTTAGTGTTAACACTGTCATCGTCTGACTTCTCCGGGGTTGATCTCCTTCCAGGAGACAAACTTGATGACTTAGAATATGCAGAGGATATAGTTCTCTTGGGTAACGATGCTGATAAAATGCAGAATCTCTTGACTACCTCAAACATGAATGTAAGCATGTTTGGGATGTGATTATCCCCGTCCAAGCGCAAAATGCTCCTTCACGCTTGGTTTGCTTCGATACCGAAATTAGTAATAGAGAGTAAAGTAGTTGAATGTGTTGACTGCTTCACTTATCTTGGGAGTCTCATCATCCCTGATGGGCTGGTGCTTGATGAAATTTCGGCTCGTATACATAAGGCCCGATTAGCTTTTGTGAATTTGCGTCACTTGTGGCGTAGGCGAGGCAACTGTCTTCTGACCCAAGGACACGTTTACTGCACATCAGTTCGATCCGTTTTACTTTATGGATGTGAAACATGGCGATTAAGGATAAAGGATACCCGTAGGCTCCTAGTACTCGATTATAGATGTCTTCGAAGTATTGCTCGTGTTTTCTGGGACTACCGAGTAAGCAATACGTGGGTTAGGAATAGAATACTAGGTAAATACAGTAATAAATCTTCGTCAGCTGAGGTGGTTACGACATGTGTTGCGTTTGCCTGACCACCGCCTACCTCGACGAGCAATGTTGTCTGGTGTGGGACTAGACTGAAAGAAAGCTAGGGGCGGCCAAATCAAAACGTGGCACCATTCCATGAAGTCATTCACAGTTGGGCTGAGCCATGTTAATTGATACAGACTACCTGGTTGGGGTCCGCGTGATGATCGTCACAAATGGTTAGAGACTTTAGGTGATATGTCTCAAAATCGTTGGCAATGGTGCAAATGCATCCACTCTTTGTCTTCCTCCAAATTCTAAGTTTCTGAATTTATCATAGTTTTCTTTTTACTAAATCATATTTTCTAAAATCTTATCTCTGATCTCTATTCCTTTCGAATAATACTTACTTTGTTACTATCCCCCCTTTTCTGTTATTTGGTCCGATAATTTAATCTCCATCTGCTGATTGGGGCATGAAAACTTTAACTGATGTACTCATGTACCACGTTCTACGTTGTAACTGACTAACTGACTGACTAATTAATGCTATCTTATAGGATTCAAACAGAAACCTTGTATATCCATGAACTGCTCAAACTAACAAATAATGATTTCTTGAAGTGATGCCATTATTTAACTAAATTGTATCTATTTTTACTCAACACATAGTTTTATGAGATAAATCTAAAAACAGGATATTTGCATATTTAATTTTTTGTCTTCAGTATGTCGATTCATTTTTGCTATCAGGAAATAAACTTGCCCAAACTCAGATTCGAGTTGTGGCTTAGTAGTTATGGGGTTTGACTTTTAGACTAGGATTGTTTGAAATATACTCCGATCGGTTTTAACTCAGATTTATGTATTCTTCTGTGGCCATAAAGATTCGAGACAGATTGGCAGATGTCAAGAATTTTCGGTCATTGGTTTTGTGGTCGTATTTCGACTAATTTCCTAATAGCAGTGTTCCAGGTGCCTGAAAAAGTTATTATCGTCGAGGTCAAGTAACAGCAATTGTCTAAGCCAATTAAATAATGCAATGACAGTTGGCTGTTCTTAAAGCCATGTAAAAATTCACGGGTATTTCTTAAGAAGCAAAAAAGCCCATGTACAAAATGGTGAATATCCTACTTAGTTATGAAAGGAAATTCCAAAAATAAGCCATCAAATATAATGTTGCATAGATTGTTTAGAAATAAGTAAATAACTTTTTGGGAACTATATAGCAACAAGTTTTGATCTTATAAAGGCCATTCACTTTGCTAAAATCTATAGGAACCGTAACACTCACTATCTTTCAAAAGTTCGTAGAAGTGACTAGTCTATTCAACTAGTCTTGGATATGAACAAGAATGATTAGAAATCTTAAACCCACTTCATAAAGAACTAGTTAATCATTAACACAGAGGATCCCTTTAAGCTTTTTGAAAATATAGGAAAAACAGTTTCATGTTATCATTAGATGTTTCATCTCTATTCACTTTTACTAGGGAGTGTGAACTTTTTTGTAGGGAACTAATAGATATATGTGTATAGAAGTTATAATTGTTGTCCTAACAATAAAGGAATGAATATTCTGGTTGTCTGATGAATATTTGTTTGTAACCTAGCAATTAATAAAATAATAAAATATGTAAATTACTGCAACGGATTATCATATTTAAGCAAATGTTCTAGAACATTAACAGACAATAACGAAGGACGTTGAGACTTAAGACGTTTAGCTAATTAAATAAATGAACAAAAATTTATGAAGAATGAAGCTAAAATGCATAGGGAGTTAAATGGATTCAGCTAAAATAAAATTCGAATTTTAATCTTACTAATTGACCTGGGCTAAATAGCTATTGGAAACCAGGAGACATTAGACAGCTGCCACATTCGTGTATAAGACTTTCCAGCAGTGCGCAACTATTTCACCACTGGGATGGGATCGAGTTCAAGGCCGTGTTTCACTGCGGATACCTAACCTTCAGACCACTGAGCTGGCATCATATGGACTTATTTAATTAGTAATATATTGCGTGACCTCATCCATCTCCATTTGTGATATTTGCCTTACTCCTGGTATGGTTGAACTGAATTTCTGGTTCAGTAGGCTCCACAACACCCAATAATAGCAATTAGCGTGTGCTCGCCAGTGACTAACGTCAAGAGGTAATTCCTTGAGCTCCAGTGAGAAGATGCAACCAGTGGGCTTCAATCTTGTCTGACGTGAGCCAAATATCATGAAAGGCGATGGATTATGTCACAGTGTTATGCGAATTAACCTTAATTAGAGCTATCAGCCAATGAATGCTAGCTCAGTAGTTTGGAGGTTAATCGTTTACAATATACCATGAAAGTCATAGTCTCGACCCCCCTGTAGTGACATTGGTGAACACTGGTGAGTCCTACATAAAGACGAAATGATTATCAATTTCTTCCTGGTTTTAAATACTTGTCTTACCCAAGTTAATTTGTAATTTCAAATTTAATGATCGCCACAACGTAAGTTTAAATTATTACTTATAAAAGAAGTAGATTCATGTGACAATTTCCTCTTGATACTGTTTTAAGTATTCAGGAAATCATTTATCGAGAATCCACTTAGTCTATATCTAACGTGTCAGTAACTGGGTACCAAATTGTCATTTTGTATGCAACTTTCTGTGTAGCCCTAATGTCCTGACTTCCTTTCCTAGTTGAGTAACTAGTGTACCCCCTTAAACAGCCGTTTAGTAAAATAGCACAACTGAATGGTTTTCAATAGTTCGTGATGTACACTCCCATAATCAATTGATTTTTCCTCATTTTCATAACATGCATTCATAGGTTACCTAATTACCTCAACGTATATCAAATATGGGAGTAATTATAAGGTTGCATCCTTTATTATTATACAATGCTCCTTTACTAAATTTCCTCCATCTTTTACAACTTTTATTAACCCCGGAAGTTTTGTATCTATAATAACTGTATCCTTTATTTCATTGTTTATGTGTATGTATGTGCCTATCTCTTGTTTATCTACGCTTTTCTTACTACACGTAATTAACAGTTTATCGTGTAAAAGCTAGGTATAAATATGCAGTTGAAAGAAAATGATAGCCATTGTATAATTTGACCTCAAGATTTTTAAATGCATAACGTCTCTGTGCATAACTCAATTAATTATTCACTGATTCCATACTCTTTGTTATTGTTCTTTTTGTGTTTCTCACTCACTACTATTATTAGCATCCGCTTAATTTAGTAGTACACTCTCATGTGAATATTTTTATGTATGTAAATAATATTCTTTTGATGTACAACGTCTTATCCTAAAATCTATTAAATTTGGATTGTGGCTCACAGTAAAAACTGCATCGATCAGTTACTGGATGGATCTATATCTCAGTGTAAATGCTCATTAATGAAACTTGGGCCAAGTTCTTGTTGTTTCACGCTTCAGCGTGTTATCCATGCAGATACTGAGTCTGGATAATTACTGTCTTGTTCAATAAGGATTAAGTTATATATGCATGGGTTTGTTTGTTTGTTTTGATGACGTTAGTTGAATTGTCTCTATTGGTACATGTTGCATACTTATCCAAAGACTATTAAAACTTCCCAATAATCCTTAGAATTTCTATTTTCATAGAGGTTGGGGCAAACGTTTCAGGAAATGTTAGCATATTGTAAATGATTTAGACAAAAACTACTTTCCTGCTATGTTTGAATATCCAGCTTAGCCAAGATGGATATATGAGTAGTGAACATTGCCACTTATATAATCTTCTCAGTAAGCCTGCCCTGCAGTTCCCACCATGTTTTCTTGTGACAGCATGTGGCGTACTTTGATTCGTTTAGTTTATCACCTTCCCTTCTTGGAAAATCGCCGTCTTTGAATTTATCAGTTACAGATAGTGTGAATAGCATGCCAAGCAAATCATTTCAAGAGAGATGACAAATACATTTTACTGACATCTAAATCCGGGGCTTTTAATACTATCTCGACGTTTGTTTTCTGTTTATCGTACATATTAACTATTTGCGAAAATTATTTGTAAATAAATATAAATATTTCTCATCTTGCATTTTCTCATTTCAATAGAAATCTTGAGGATTTGCAATTTAGAATAGAAGAAGAAAATATTGACAAGAGTACATTTGAATCACAAACTATAGACGATGAGTCAAAAATATTTGAATTAGAAGAAGCTTTAATGTCAGCTCGTGAAACTAATGAACGTATGGAAGCTGAATTAAATAAATTACGAATAGAATTAAATGATCTTGTACAAAAGCAATCTAAAACATTGGATCAAAATAATGAAAGCAAATCACAAAAACAGGTAAGCAAATCGAAGGTAGTTTATTTTCTTACTGTTCTATTTTCTAATAATCGTATATGAGCATTATTTATTATTGAATTTTACTGTTAGAGAAATATCTGGTTTTTTTGTCTGTTAGTCAATCATAAGTAACTTAGGACGTGGTATTCATGTGTATCGATTTAAGTTATCACAACACATCAATAAGATAAGGTAAATACCAAAGTAGTGGTATTAGAAAGTCACAATACCTGCTTTATCACAGCTGTTTTTGATCCATATCAACCAATTTCTCTAACCACTAATTGAAGCTATTGCGCTAACCCAAGTCATGTTATCTGCACCATAAACAATAGTCAATAACTCTACAGGTTAATTCCACGTTGTAGTCTAGCTGTCCCTAGATTTCTCCCAACCTACTCCTGTTACGAATTGTACATTAGTATTAAGTTATTTTCTCTCTGACAAGTAATTCGTATCAGTAAAGCTGACCTGTAAAAAGTTGTTTGAAGGGACGTGTGAAACAAGTTGTCAAATCAGCCGACTGAATTGCTACGATTGAGCGCTTACTGGAGTTCAGAACACTACTGTCTTGCTTCTACTGATCAAGAGTTTCTAATTAATAGAGTATCGATCTTGTTTATTATCCTTAAAACCCAAAGGAATAACAAGAAGTCGTCGGAAAACGATTAATTACTGTGTACAATAGCAGCGATGGCAACAATAATATCAATAACAACAATAATAGCAATAACAATAGTGTAAAATAGGGCAATAAATATACAAAGTAATTAGAAGTGTACTTCTGAATAGTATTGACTCCAACAGTAACTCGAACGTTCGCTCAATCGTTTCAGGACAAATGGCTGGTAACAACGGAACTCGATGCAGCCAAATAACATTCAGTGGTTCCAATGTTCAACTTCCTTGACACAAGTCATTAGTAACATTTAGTTCATTCGTCAAGATTCTATGTCAACTGAGGACTTAAATTACCGATGAATCTAATGAGTTGTTTTCAGGAAAAGTCGAATACAGTGCTTTATTATGCATACTAAATTCATGAATATGTAACATTCATTTTGCTACAAATGAGATGTTCATGTTAAAGTATTTGTAGTTTTATAAGACAAAAGTACTCTCAACTTCCTCAGAATCTAAAGTTAGTGTTTACACTTGATTTTGCACTTCGTTTTCAGCCGTTCAGTATTATTTATTTGTTGTTGATCTGTAAGTATTGCATACTATTGGATTACATAATCACTAGTTCAGTCGAAGTTGTTTCAGTTCTCAAGCAAAAATTTAAGCAAGTACTTAAATATGATAGCTTTCTGCTTTGTTTAGTTACTTTACCACTGTTTATCTATTTTGTTTCATACGTATGTATTGATCATGAGAAGTTGATTACTATTGCATTTTGAGTATTTTTATGATGTGCAACATTGAAAGTGTACGTATTTTTTAGTTTGTACATTAATCACATGGTGATAGTAGTGTTGATAGTGACAGGATTGATGGTTTTATGTATATTGTTATCGATACATAAACCGATCGAATTATATATATGTAGGTCATTTATACTCAAATTCCATACATCTCTGTACATAGACTAATAATTCTACGCAACTGCTTATAATAAAGTAAATGAAGTGGAGTTTGAATCTGCAGCCTACTAGAAACTTTTAATCAGTAAATCACAGCTCAACGGTTTTATTTGGAAGCTTTGGTTTACTGCTACAAGTTACGATATATGATGCAGGATACGTTAAAAAATTTTATTGCACGGTAATATTTCATGGGCAAATAATTTCGATTTGAGAGTCCCATTGCTTGATGGTCGTTTATTTCCTTTCCGCTGATTTTATTGCTCTGAATCACTTTGATGATTTCATCCTTTTAGTAATCTCTGCGAGTTTCTGTATTCTTAATGAAAACACTACACCAGAAGATACTGATTAATCTGGTGACACTATTTTTATTTTGTTAATTTCACTTCATCCGATGCATTTCTCAAATGTTGATTTATATACTTTGATTTTATATTATATATATATATATATATATATATATATATATATATATATATATATATATATATATATATATATAGGAAAAGCCATGTCTTCAACTTACTGGACTTATTTCCGAGACAACTATTACTCCGACTGAAAGCGGAAAAGAGTCTTTGGAAAACGAATGTGAGAAATTACGTCAATTATTGGCTAAACGTCAGGCTGAAGCAGAAAGTGTATTAAAACGTCAAGCTGAGACAATTGAGTCGTTGACTGTCGATTTCAATGGACAGATTGAAAAATTAAATTGTCAATTGCAGAACTCAACGAAGTAAGTTTGTACTATTATTGTGAATTTCGAGGTTCCTTCAAACACTTTAAATTATTACTGGTTACGATCTACAAATCCCACTTTTTCCCCCTATTTCTTATTGGTTGCCTAATTTCCATCATTTTAGAATAAAAGAATCTGTTCATTATATTTCAATATAGTTTAACATCTATTTGTTGTTATTGACTCATTTATCAGATTTTGCTTTGAGCCGTTGACATAGGCTCACACTGTTTTTGGGTTATTACTATTAACCGGTTGCTTAAACCGAAGTATGTGAAGTGTGTTTATACTTGCTGCTTAGTGGATGGGACTCGAATTCCTTTACCATTATGCCATCCATTCTATCATTTAATTATCAGTTATATGACACCTGTCTGTCGGCGCGCATTTATACCAAATCTTATTATAGTTACGGCTCGCAAATAATCATAGGTATTTTCATTTAAGTTTGCGTTCAAATTAATTCAGTGAACAATAATTTATACATATTTATATGCATTCATATTACTCTTGATAATAGTTGGCAGTCATCTGATATTTGTTGTTGATTATGAGAATTGGATTTCTATCATTTGAAGAGTGTACGATTTTTCCTAGATCTTTAGGCGTCTATACTGTTATTGAAGGACTAGTGTCTAAGTATTAGTTTTTTTTCCTCCTTCATTACACAGTTTGATTGACACTGAATATTCCTACCTTCTGCAAAACACGTTTTTCAACACCGATTTAACTTAAGTTCATATTAAAAACTTTATTATTTATATCATCTAATGTTTTGCGTAACCGTTCTATCTTGTTTTAGTGAAATACAAACATTCAGAAACGAGAATAATTTGTTAAAACAACAAAATAACGAATTGGTTCAAAGTTTAAAGAGCCAAATTGATCAATTAAATAAACAATTAGCAGAACAAGAAAAAATTTCTAATGAAAAATTATCGGCATTTGAAAATAAAATCACAGATCTGGTAAGCTTTTTTCATGTTGTTATTTATCGCTGTTGTCTATGTCAAGTGGTGAAGAGCCATCCCCAGATAGCCCTCTACCTGGATTTTGTTCTAGTTCCCACTACTCAGCCAGATATGCCTGTAATGTTAAAGGAACTAATTCTCTCCATGAAATTCAACTATATGTCACAAAATATTATAGTTATATGCATTCCCAATAGGCTAGGTTGTCTACAACCGACCCCAGTTTCATGACGCTTAATCAGTAGAATGCAATAAGGGAGAAAGAGCAGACAAACATAGAGCATCAGATACTACCCAGTTATCAACCAGTATGAGAGGAATTTTCAGTTTCCCCGAGATTACAAATATACCGTGCTAGGGAATGTCAATTTACGCGAAACTTTTCTCACAGTTTTCCCCAACCACGAAGCACTAAGGAATAATGCATGTAGTTTCGAGTCACTCAGGCCAGTGACCAAATGATAATTAAATAAGAATAGTTCGATTAAGACTAATGACTAGTCATTTACGATACTATTAGTCACTGTTTACTAGTCAATCAATAAAAACGTGTCATTTTGTACTTTCGTAATTCTTTTTGTAATAGAATCGTCTATTAGAAGCTGAAAAATCTAAATCCACTTTACCCGCCAATCTTCCTCAGATGACCAGTGAAAATCTAGATAAACTAAAAGAACAGCAGAATTCAACTATGCAAGAGATAACTGATTATCAGGTAAATAATTTCTAAAGTACTCTTTGAAATGAACTCTTTTTATATTTAGTATCATTGATTTTAATTATTTTACGAAGGAAAGGAGTCCATTTCTAAACTTTTTACTCATCCTTTCGAAAACAGTAAGGAGTTATTTCCTGCGATATGACAATATCAAATAGTTTGATAGCACTAACGTTTAGTTAGCAGTTTGAATTATGATGGAAGGCGATCCTTCAGGTTAAACGATAATCATCTGGAGTTATTATTATGGAGAAATGCGTATTTAAGTATGTTTTGTAACCTTAGATAATTAGTTGCTTGTCTTATAATACTTGATTACTAAACTTTAGTCTGTGTATTCTTACCTCAACTCACCAGTGACTCAACACACTCAGTAGTCTCACCACGTACTACTCAAAATATGTAAATTGTAACTAGTACCTGAACCTCCGCCTCCGTAGTTATTCCTATTTTATTTTCACTTTGGGTCATTATAAAGTCCTGATATCAGGTGATGGTAGTCAGCTGAAACTTTGATTTAAGTTTCATGCCAGTTGGCACTCATCTATAACGCCTACCTACAATCTTGAGAAAACTGATTCTTCTTGTGGGCTTCGAGCTCCTCTCACTCAGCTTCATATTCTAGAGCGTTGCGATTGAGCTGTTTTAGCTGCTTCTGACCTCTGTTAAGACTGGAACACTTACATCATTTTAATTCTTAATGTTGATCAATTTTTGTCAATCTAGTGTTAGTATGGTCACTGATCGAAGTTGATCAACATCCCATGCATTGTTGCGATGTTGGTTGGATGAAGATTTTGTCACTAATTATGTCTGACTATTTAGTGTTAAGTAACTTAAACTTATTGTCGCATTGTGACACAATCAATTTGCACTATAAACACTGTATTTAAATTACTTTCACTTGCCTTTGCTAGTACCGTCTATTGTTAACGTAAAGTACTTTTATTTTGTTGCATGTCTCGTAATCGATTCATGCACAAATAACACTAGGAAATTGAATGAGTATGTACTTATTTTTTAACTAATTGGGAGAAAATATAAGGTAATCTTCTCTATCGTCATCATTGTCCCTTAATCTAGTAGTAAAATATTATTTTTTCACACTAATTAAACATTTGTGTTGTTTGAAAATGTCTCTTATGGTTTTGATAGTAATATGCATTAATGTTACTTAGTAGGCAACTTACATGATTTGTGTTTGTAGATTGAGTGTAAATTTTCACAAAATACTGTTATGACCTAGTAAAAGGCATTGTACCAATTTATTGAGCTATTAATAAATCTCAAAATATTGCTATCTTCATTAGAGTAATTTGTGCCCGAAATATTACGCAACAGTACTTAGAGCTTGTATATTCGTATTTACCTTCCTCTCTGTTTTAACATACTAACTGACTATCTTAGAAGTAAATTGAAGAAATACAGACTATTATTGATCTGTTGAAGGTATTAAGTTGTTGACTGATAGTATATACCACATAAAAGATAGTATGGATTTTTTCAGACAACTTTGCTCAAAATCAGTCCCATTGATACAGATTCGTCCATTTTATTCATTCTTTTGATTCTCAAACATGGAACTATCTTATATCATTAATAATCGGTGTCATCCTTTCCTTTTTAATTTTTTATACCTTCATCTATGTAATGTAAAGTGCTGCATTTGATACTGCACATTCGTTATATGTTTGTGTCTGATCCAAAATTCTTTTACTTCAATATCATTTCATGTAACGTATTTACCTCCCATTTATTCCCTATTTTTCAACTTGGTAACAGTTTTCCACCATTGGCATTTGATAATGTTGAGTAATATCGCGAATCTACTGAAGTTAAAGACACAAATCACTAGAAGCCAACTTGTTGGTCACTCACGGCGAAACTTTAAGCTATTTAAGTCGATCTCTTGTCGGATCATAGATGCTCACTCTGAAGAACCACCATACTAGATGGAAACAGTTGTCAAGTGCCTCCTCTTTTCTAATAGTTGTCTAACTACAGTCAGTTCGGGGTGTCAAACTTCAAATCTAACCGTCACTATTAATATCCAATAATAATAATCTTCCTGTTTTTGTGTCAGCGTAACAACATACACATATTATTGAATATAGTGAAGTGACATAATGTGCATCGTAAGGGGAATGCTTAGATTCAAATATTTTAATGATTTATCCATTTACATTACACTTGTTCACATCTTTTTTAAACAATGTCCAGGCAAGATCAATTCATGACGCATACAGCTTTCGCAAAATCACCTCGATGTGAATAATATTTTGCTTTATAATTACTCTACTTTCAAACCACTTCAGTAATATAATTGTGTTTCATTCATTTTAACAGTGTGGATTTATGCCTTCGGCTGTTTTGAGTGATATCATTCTCGGTATCACTTATTTTATCTAGCTTACGTTGCATTGATAGTGATATTTCTGTGGATTTTTGTATTATCATTACTTCTGAAGATAATTTTATTATAAAATACACCATCTCTGAGAAGTTGAATTCAGTTTTTAGGGAAATTAAACTCATATACAAGATATTTACTTAATAAAGTGTAACTTATCTGACAGAAAATAATTTTGCATAAAAATGAAGGCTAAAAATCAACCAACTGTCCTACGTTAACTGGGCCTTGTGGTTTCTCATCGTCTGTATTCGTAACTGCAATTGTCTAATATGTGCATCAAGGATTGATTACTATGATATTGCATTATGTTACAAAATGTATTATATTTGGTATATGACTTATTCTAACAGACTATTAACGCATTCTTCTAAGCATACACATATGGTAACTGCAACTGGTCTCTTTGCGTTTATGAGTACTAACAACTGGAAATTTTAAACACATTCTATTACCTACATATGTATTGGACATATTAGTAATTATTTAGCTTGTGTGTTGTTGTTTTACACGTAAGCTACTGGCTTCGAATTTCAGAAAGAAGATCAAAATTCAGATCAATATGCATCCATCTGACAGATATTAATCAGAGTGAGACACGTTCTAGTTTATATTGCTAGTCACATTGCAGTTATATTTAAACACGTGATAATTCAGTTTTCTATTACACCACATGAATTTTGCTTACCATGTTTCTTTACTAAGCACATGCTGTACAGTATTATGTCGTGATATTGTTGTAAATAACTCTCGAATTAACGTTACGTTTTTAAAATCACAAAATCTAATAAATTAGAGTACGATAAATTTTTAATTAGAAAAATTTTGCAAAAAAAAGCCTATCACATGTTTTGCGATAAAAACCATTATTGATTGGTTGCCTGATAGGAATTTTGGGCTATAACTTTTTACCAAATATCTCAAAAAGTTACTTTTTCGTTTTGTTTTAACTTCTCAATCATGTTCCGAAATCGCATTGTGTACTCACGAGCTTTTATAAAATGTTTACGGTCTATCATGAGTAATTCAGTTACATCTAAACTAATACATTATAGTGGCTTGCAACATGCGTTAAAAGGGATCAATATTCATCAAACGTCTACTCCTAAAATTCTTAGTCTTAACTATAGATTTCTTATTGGAAAGTTGGACTACCTACAATTTCTCCCTAGTCTTAACATATGCCGTAACTGTGGTTTAATCACAGTCCAAGAATCTTGGCTACATAACCTATTTTGTGCATGACAGACTACCACCTGCCTCGTCGCATGATGTTAGCTAGGGGTGAAATAGGATGGGAGAAGAGTAGGGGTGTCCAAACTAAAACATAGCATCAGTCCATGAAGTCCTTGACTGTTGGTCCAAGCCATGTTGGCAAACGCGGACTACCTGGTTGGGGTCCGCGTGATAGTCGCATTAAGTGGCTGGAGACACTGGGCGACATGGCTAAGAATCGATCACAGTGGCTCAAGTGTATTCACCCTTTAACTTCATCTAGATCTTGAGTTCTATTATTATTTTCTGCACACCTTTATTATTTCCTTTTTTATTCTGTTATTATGTTACCTCTGTTATCTCAGAGTGATAATGTGGTATGGCAACTTGAACCTAAGCGCGTATGTGCCCAGTTCTACGTTGTTGATGAATGAATGAATTTTTCGTCAGGATCGTTCTGTCATCAAGTAAAAGTGTAATGGTGATGTTGCTACTTTCGTGAACACGAACTAGTGTAAATCTAATCTTGTGTACACGGTAAACGAGTAACTTGTTGAGACACTGTATGCCGAAACTTCATATTGTACTAAACATACTATTGAATTAAGCTATTATTATTATTATTATTATTATTATTATTATTATTATTATTTTGTAATACTGACTTACTTCGGCTAGATTCCTAAAATAACTATAAATTTCTATAATTATTTTCAGGTAAAATATGTTTGGTTTATAAGAGGGATATGTGATCTCTTTCTTTTTAATTGTATTTTGATTTATCGATCAGCCAGTCGTGTACACTGTAGTAGGAACTAGCACATATGTACATTGGTTTAAGTTATCATACGTCATCATAGCCTGATTAGTGCTAAGGTAGTTGTAACATTGAAATTAGAGAGTATAATTCTAGAAGAAAGTAACGATTCATGAGTAGGAAAATTTGAAATAATTATAAGTTAACGTTTTAACAGAAGATAAAGAATTAGTGCATCTTCGCCACTCTGACCGACTCATAACTATGTTATTCAGAATCTCCCAGCAAGGTTATTTTAATGGGTAGCCCTCAACCAAGTAGGCTGCACTTAGCAACATGACTTAGACCAACAGTCAGTGACTCCATGTCTATATTTAGTCTAATTACTCATATTTAAGCTACCATCATGCATTGAGATAGGTAGTCGTTGAGATTGTATAATAACTAATAATGTACTTGGTGCAGTCGATGATAAACCGCGATCTAATCAACTAATTCACTGTATTATTATAGTACCTTGCCTCCAAATCCATCATTTCTTACTTAGTGGTCTCACCGAACACTGTTCCAAATACTAGCAAATCTCGAATATCTACTACTTTTAAGTCAATGTTTTATATCAATATATTGAATCAAAGCGGACTACTACTTAACGTACCTGTCAGTCGTTGTGTGTTTTGCTTGACCCATTGGTGACGCAAGTTGATAAATGTTAAAACAGCTTTCAGATATAGTAAACTTGCTATTTATAGATATGTAGTTCTTTGTTAGAGGAAACTGGGGCGAAAATATTTCCAGTTCCTCTTAGTTATTAATTTTTCCTCAACCGGCTGAAGTTCTGCATGAATTAGCTTAAAATACATCTAGGCCTTCATCAGAATAGTGTTTCTTTTAAACAATTTTTCTATCATTTATCATATCTCAACTAGATATTTTACACTTCTACACAGTTGAATTCTCCTTATATTTAACTGCTGTGGTGCTTCCACTAATCTACGAACTCAGCTAAAAGATTGATTTAGGACAGTCATTATTGTAGCATGTATAACGAAGCAGCATAGTGACCATGTGGTGGATACTACTTATAAGGTCATCAATAAGTAGTAGGTAGCAGAGCGTCGAAGGGAATTAGGAAGAATCAGTAAACAGCATACAAGGCGAGTTGCGAGGTTGCAGAAAAGTAAAGCATGATTAAAATACCGAGAAGAACCGAGAACAACCAAGAGAAGCAAGCTAATAAACGACACAGTCCAGAGAACACGGAGGATGTGCAAATTGATGCTTGGAAGTAAGATATGTAATATTGTATGATATACTCTGTTTTCACCAAATAAATCATTGCTTGCCCAATTGGTCTTTTCACAACCTAACTTGGAACAGAAATGTCACTTTTTCTGTTGTAGACTGACAAGAAACAGCCGATTGTTCTGGTTTGTTTTGTAAAATATTTTCCACTTTCATTGTCTTGTAGCCCCTTAGGCGATTGAATAATAGTATTGCCTGTAATTCACTAACGGTTAACTCTGGTATGTTTAGAGAGTCGCTCACTGATATGCTAAATTGTTTTTTTTGAAAGAATACAAAGTGCTAACTTTAGATGGAGCTACTTTGTGCATGTGGTTCTTACACTAATATTTAAATGCGTAACTGATATAATAAATTGTGGGTTTAATCAGAAATTTTTATTTTTTTGCTAATTCCATCATTGGGATTACCACTATGAATTTGTTTCTTCCTACTGATTTTTGTTTTATTTAATTTGGTTGTTATTCGATGTGTTTCTGTGTGTATGAGATTTTCCTGTTGTGATTGTTACCTATCCCTCTCAATATTGAACTTTTTTTTATAAAGTTGTCTATTCTGTGTATTAATTGTCTATTTTGATATTCATCAAACAGTGAATCATATTGTTTATGAAGTCGCGTTTACTTTCCTTTTATTTTAAACGGTGCTCCCTCTCTTACTGTCAATAATGGTTACAGATTTACTTAATTCTGTAAATCATTCTCTAATTATGTTATTTGTTAGTGTGTTATAATAAACATCGTGTACTACGTTGAAAGTGATTCTTGTTTATTGACACAAGATGTACTGGTTCATTCATATTCTGTTTTAATTATTATACCTTGATTTAATTGAAATGGGACATTTAATTCCTGTCTTACCTTCTTGCTGCACGTTACTGATGCTTTTTTCAAATTGTTTTGATATTACGTCACTAGAGTGAGGGCATGTCACGTTTTTAATTTTCTAGTATGTTCTACTACCGCCTAGAAATGCAGCATTGATTTATTGGCTTAATAACTTAATATTTAAACTGCTTGTTAACGATAGGTTCGAGCCCTATTCCACCTAATTCCAGTAACATACTCAGTTATCACTGATTACTGATATTTTAGAAATTGAACTCATAGCTGAATAAACAAACTTGTATTTCGTTAGTTATTCATTTAGGTAGTTCTGATAAACCGTAAGAATAAAGCAACTCACTTACTTCAAATCATTGTATATATGTATACGTTTAAAATTTTATTA
Source organism: Schistosoma mekongi (assembly GCA_034768735.1). NCBI lineage: Eukaryota > Metazoa > Platyhelminthes > Trematoda > Strigeidida > Schistosomatidae > Schistosoma > Schistosoma mekongi. Next base: position 29,851,915 of record CM068308.1, read on the forward strand.
TACTTCTATCTGAGTGTTATTTAATACTTTTTCTATTTACAGTGAAATTGTTGATTTTTGATATATGAAGTAAGATAACTATTCCTTTCTTTTTGAACATTCACTTATACATATGGATGTACACATACAGATACTTTATTTTAACTCTACAGTATATGCTTCCTCCTATGTCTCTAGGAATCGTTCTTTTGGAATTTCTTTTGTTTATTGTATTTTCTTCTATATACCATAGATTTTTTTGAATGTAATTGAAAGTATAGTGCTTTTCAAACAAACAGTTATAAAAACAACTAAAGGTCACATCACTATAATTGTAACTTCGTTTATTCATTGCTGTTTGTTTACTTTATTTTTAAACTCACTAATCGTTTTACCTTATACGTGTTTATTGTCTTTTCCATTTGACCTTTATCTAGTATATGTATGTTTGTTAATTTCCTCTATATATATTTTAAGAAGTTTGTATTGTTTTATTACTACTCTCATTTTCCATTCACTAATGCGATTACTTTGCTTACATATATTGTGGATTCCGACAAAATGTCATAGTTTACCTTCACAATGAACATATGTATTAAAACGACTTTAATATTTATACATATGTTTGTGTAAACCATTGTGATATAAGGAGGAAGTGATGTTTTTATTACTGCTTACTATAACGATTGTGTATGTGTGCATAATGAGATAATACCTATCTTCTTTATTGTTTAATGTTAATTTTTCGGTGTAATTGACTGCATTGTTTGCTCCGTGTCTCATACTTCTCATGGTCATAATAACTATACGTAAAACTGTGTGCATTATCCTTTCTTACAACCAATATAAATTGGGCTAATTGGATGGGGGGGCCGGAGGAGGAGTTTCAATAAAGCTACTTATACTTTTAATAAGTAGTTTAACTAAATGTTTTCTATTGCTTATTTGTTATCATTATTGTTTTGGTCTTTTTACTCACAGTTTGCAATTATTTTATATTATGCACTTTTAATTACAACAATTCGCAATGTATATGTACGCTTATTTACTATACTGCGTACTTCGTGTACTTCTCCCTTATATTGTATAATCCAGTTACTTTTTTTTTCTAATAAATAGTTATACGTATGCATACTTTGTTTGAATGAATATTATAAATGATTGTGTTGAAAAGAACCTCTTTTGTAAATCTTTTATCTCATGCGTGCCAATGGTTTTATTTCTAATGCATTTAAACACATATCTGCATAGTTTTCTCTATTGAATTTCATTTATTGTTTTCATTCATAAATTTTTAGAACATTGTCTTATCAGCTGTTGAATCTCTTCATGCTTTACAAGTAGAAGAAGTGAATAATTTGAAATTAACTGACAATAATGATGATGGTGATAATGGGGAGGCTAACACTAAGTTATTATTGGAAAAACTTAAAGCACAAGAAGCATTGCTTAATGAACAGAAAGATCAGTTAGCTAATTTTAAACTACAATGTGCGACATCAATTCAAGATAAAGAGAATGTATGTATTAATCTCTTTCTGCCTAGATTTTGTTAATGATTCATTTTATTTTTTGAACAAATTACATTATGCTTTAACGTATATGTTCCAGTCAAACTGGATCTCGTAATCATCATTTGAATTCCACAGTGATTCATGTATACCTTCTTGAATTAAAGTTATTCACAATGTTTTCATTGTTTACTAAGTGTACTAAATCTTACACTCAACTATTTTTATGTTCATTTAGTGAGTGAGAACTGCATATTAGATCGTAATTTTCATAACAAACATTAAAGTTGAATATATTTACATTTTTACCCTGCATATTGAGCTGTATCAGACTGTTTTGCTTGTAGGTGATAGTTGATAATAACGCTGGACGCATAAATAAAACTTTAAGCATAGATCACAGTTTAATTCGCAACATTAGCTAACGAAAAGAACAGAAAGTTGACAACAAGTTGATTTAACTTTCTGAGGATGTTTTGGAAAACTCCAGCCCATTCTTGTCTTATTTGTATGTACTTTGAACTAATCTGTACTGCAAATGAAATTACACTTCTTCGTTTTTCAATCAAACTCTTACCAATGAAAAACTTTTCATATTGAAGAGAAGTTATTTTGTTTCTGAATCCGAGAAGAAAAGCTGTCGTGAACATTATGTGGAATACAAACAGTATCTTCGATGCCTATTTGTGCACATTTTTCGGAATAGTGAATTTCACTTGTAATATTTTTGAGAGTTAAAGTTGTGATAACGCTGTATTGCCAACAATTTATACATGGCATCAATCAATGAGACAATTGGTTTTTGTTCATGTTAGCGGTACGTTTATGTCCTCGGCCTAGGCGCACATGATTTGCGTGTTTTGGAGACCTTGGTGACATGACCTAGAATCACGATGATAATTTGGCTGGTTATCTTACTTTAGACTTCAAGTTCCAGTATTACGTCATGTACATTTTTTCATTCTGTCATCTCTAACCTCATATTCAGTGTGTGTTGCTTCTCCCTGACCAATATTATTTCAACTTCTCCGCTATAAACCTTATAACGTCATGTTGTCGTGCTGATGCGATATAATGACTTGAAATAACACACTTTCCTGAGTCTCTATGCTGATTATGATTAATCGTGGCTTAATTATTTGCAATAAAATGAAGAGACTGTAAGAGAGAGTAAGTTGTTTCCACTTTAACATGGATCATCACTATTATAACTTCAAAATCCAATTAATCAATAGGATGTTTAGTTCTACTTGTTTACTCTTTTTTATCTGTATGGTACACATAACTTCTACTCCTCACTTTTCTTGTATTCCCTGTTTTATAAATTTCCTATTTTCTATAGATTTAGTGTACGCTTCGAATCCAGTATATAATTCCTTACCTGTTAGATAAGCTAATAATAATCATAAGTAATTACTAAAAATTTGTTTGTTTTTATTCATTTTAGTCTGAAAATAAACTTAATCAACTTGAAGATCATTTAAATCAGTTGAAAACTGAATTAAATGAATCTAAATTAAAACAAGATGAATTACGTGAAGAATTAAATTGTGCTCATTTAAAACGTGATAAATTAGTGGAAGATATTTCAAAAATCCTAGGTGATTTATCTTTAGCTGAAAATTCTGAGAATTTATCAACAATTTTGCATAAACGTATTAATGATTTAAAAGGGCAAATGTGAGTTCATTTGGTTGTCATGTATCTCGTTTATTATTTTTTTTAATCGTTATTATTGTTACTGTGAGATAATTTCATGTGTCCCTGGAAATTCGTTCCAATTTTATTTATCACAATTTTAATAGCATTTGTTGGTTACTAGATACCCATCTGCCAATAAAATGGTTTATGATGTAGTAAGTCTTCATGAAGTGTTTCGAATATGTATTTTCTATCACATACCTGGGGAGCATCATCAATGAACAAGGAGGGTCCGATGCAGATGTAAAGACAAGGATTGGCAAAGCCAGAGCAGCATTCCTACAGTTGAAAAATATATGGGACTCAAAACAAATATCAACTAACCTCAAAGTCAGACTCTTCAATTCGAACGCGAAGACAGTCTTGCTGTATGGAGCTGAAACTTGGAGAATAACTGCAAATATCATCAGAAGGGTACAAGTTTTTATAAACAGCTGTCTACGCAAGATACTGAATGTCCGTTGGCCGGAAATCATCAGCAACAACTTACTATGGGAGAGGACAAACCAACTTCCATCCGAAGAGGAAATTAGGAAAAGACGTTGGAAATGGATAGGACATACACTACGCAAACCATCAGACTGCATCACAAGACAAGCATTAACATGGGATCCTGTTGGGAAACAGAAAACAGGAAAGCCAAAGAACACACTGGGTCGAGAATTGGAAGCAGACATTAAAAGGATGAACAGCAACTGGAAACAATTGGAAAGGATTGCTCAGGACAGAGTTAAATGGAGAACCCTGGTGAGCGGCCTATGCTCCTCAGTGAGGAGTAATGGGCATAAGTAAGTAAGTAAGTAAGTAAGTAAGTAAGTAAGTAAGTAAGTAATAATCGTCTATCTAGTCGCAGTATTGTTGCTGGCTTAGGAGTAGGTTGGAAGAAATTTAGGGACATTAAAACCAATATGTGGAGTTGATCCCGGTTGTCTTTGAATGTTGAATTAATCTATGTAGTTGGGACTAACACAGTTATCGTTACCAATTGTTATAGACCATGTGTGTAACCTAGGTCCATTCATTTGTCTAACCCTAGATCCTGAGTTTTAGAATTATCTCATACCTTCTTATTCTGTGAGTTTGTTCCTTTCGGGTAACATTCATTATACCTAAACGTTCTTACTGTTACTCATATTACAACTACTACTATTTCTTTATTATTCATCTTAATATATTGATATCGTGCGGCAGTTTAACCGATGCACATATGTAACACGTTATATTTATTGTAACTAACTTTAACAGAAGTTCACAAGTTGTTGAGTAATTCAATTTGGCATGTTGATTGATTATTTCGTGGTTTAGCTATTACGTAGATGCCACTTTAGTACACAGATGGTTGTTATCATGACATACTAACGTAAATTTGGACGAAATACCGAGTAATCAGTAAACAATTATTTCGTAGTAGTGGTATTATGACTCTTTAACGTTGAATGCTGCTGAAGTACCTATCGGTGTTCTTTGTAGTTGGCAATCAAATCTGATGACTTAAGTTTACTAAAAGTTGTCATTTATCAACAAGTCCTGCCCACTATACTAAAGTAACTTATAATTTACGACTCATGTCTGCATCATCCAGTTTCACAGTCTGAGTTGTTACCATTGATTTTCCAGCCAAAATAGATGGATTATCGAATAGTGATCATTTAATCTAAGTACTTAATAAAATTAGATAGTTTTCCTACTCACTACGTTTCTCATTTACCTTTTAACCAAAATTAGTCCTGCTAATCAAGCTTTTGCTAACTATTGTGTTGTCTCTGGTAATGTTGTCCTTTTCACAATATAGTTGTGTTTGGTTGCTCTGAAAATAAATGACAAAAAGACATGTTGTTTGTTATTACAATTACTGTGTAATAACTTTGCTAGTGATTGCCTGAAGGAAGCTAGTCAATGCGAATTAGTAAACAGTGATTAGTTGGTACTATGTCTGAACAACTAAAACTTCCCTTTGAGGTATGAATAGAGAAAACAAGCACCAACGAACAAGAGCTAAAACCGAGTCGGTTGTTGGATGAAAACAATGGTTTTTATATATCATATGCTTGACCAGTTTTTTCAGTATTCCGTCTCTTTCTCACTATCCGAAAGCTGCTTAGAATACTCATTCAAAAAATACTGTGATTTTTTGTAGTTTCCAATCAAGCTTTGAAAAAATTAGAACTTTTTGGAATCTATTTCTTTATTTACTTTCGATTACTGGCTACTGGGACCGGACTAATTGTGTTAGCTCGTCGTTAAGCTTCGATGTTTACCACATAATATTTTTTATCGTGGTCAGTTTTTTTATACTGGACTAGTCAATACGTGTTTTCTTCGAACTAAACTGGTCTTTTTAAGTTTTGATACTGTAATCTAGTTACTGAAATTGTTGCACTTCATCCACTCAATCACTTCTCCACTCGGTGATAAAATTCTAATTTCTCAGGTGAATAGTATACTAATTCGGCAGTGCATACAATTGTATAGCAGTGTCAGAGAAGTGTGTAAAGCGTTCTAAAATAACTTATTTTTTCTGTTCAGAGCATCTTACTTTTACTTGTTTTATCTACCAGTAATTTTTTGATTGATCAAATAGTTATCTTTTCCTATTTTAAATGTTTTTTTCTTGTTACAAACATCTTTTGTTTTTTATTTGATTAGATCTGGACATGAGAAAGTTCGTGAAGATTTGGAAAAATATTGTCATACATTAGAAAGTGAACGTAATGAACTTGAAAGTGAATTAACAAGAGTTAATGTGACACTGAAGAATGCTAGTGAAGTACGTTATTTCATGTTTTTAGAAAATAACCTATGTAATTTTAATGAATTTTTCTATAGTTATTAGTATCGTAATCATAAACAACTTGGAAAATGTGATGTGCATTTTATTTTAGTGTTAATTCTAAAATTCGAATTAGGTGAATTAATTCACATTTTTGATAGTTACCTGAATATTGATTCCGGTAATAAGTCGATCTCACTAACAGTTCGGACATTTAAGTATTAGTATCTTCATATTTATTTGACAAGTGTCGTTTTAAAGTAGCAATGATATACAGTCACTTTTACCTACATTCTTTGATTAATGTATTTATTGGGTGAAATAATTTGTGTTACGTTATTTTAGGAGATGAAACTGTACTACTTATTTGTGTTTAAGTAGCTGAATTATCCTGAACTATATTTTTGTCGTTTTTCATCACAGACTGACTTCAGTTTCATGAGCTTTGGAAACCAATAATCTCTGAACAGTCGTTTCGTCTTTATAGAGACTTCCTTACTAGCACCATCACCAATGAGCCCACTGAAGATGGAACATAGTGCATTTTGTCCTTGCGAAAGGCACTTGACCGTTTAGCTGATTAGTTTACATCTCTAGCTTCACTCAACAAGAAATATTACAATCTTAATTTAATGCTATTGTTGATAAATATATCGTGTCTAACGTCGCTGAACACGAGTGATAATTATTAAAGTATTTTAAGTTATACTCTACTTACCTTCCTAACGAAGGCTGAATTAATGACCGCCTAGGTAGTTTTGTCATACAGTATTCGGTTAAATTATTTTATCTATGCGGTTCCTTTTTAAAATCCTTACATTAAGGAGGTAAGTTTGTGTATTATTGAGGCGGACTGAACAATAATGGAAGAAACTTAGTTAGACGCAAGTCCTCTTCACCACTTCAAGTATCTTCAAACAGAATATAATATTATATGAATTGAAACTTGTTATATTTTTGTTAAGGTCTGATAAAATTATACTGAAGTCGTTTTTCTCTGTATTAGCTTTAGACTGTTTCTGTGCTATTTATTCCCTTATTGATTTTGCTTATTATTGCTGTTTCTTTGTAAGGTACAAATGGATGCTTCAATCTTAAAAGAAGAACTTGATAGTGCACGACAAAAGTATGTTCTCTTTGTGTGGATTGTGAATGTTATCGCTTTGTATTATGGAGTATATGCTGAAATGTCTTTATTTTTGAGTAGATTAACATGGACCTGCTGGCGTATTGTCAATTTTTTGTCGAGTTTGATGAATATTCATTTAGTTAGTCAACACAACTTTGAGAATCTGAATGTTCATTCGATCCAATCAGCTACACAAATCTATATCCAATTTAACCCAATCAGAATATAATAATCCTAAATAAATATTCTTTTGGTAAAGAAGATTATACTGAGGTTTCCATGATAAATGTAACTATGCTTACCTTTCAACATCTTTTTATAACGAAACGAATGGTCTTTCATGTACCCTGGAAGCACTGGACAGCTGTCCAGTTGTCTGATCCAGATCAATTCGTGATATTAAAATTGACAGTTAAATTATCTCTACAAACCCCCCAAATTGTACCCTTAAATTGTTTTCGCTTGAGGTGCAGAGTTAGGGTTAAGTCATATTTAGGGTTATTTAAAGTTAAGAGTTTTATTTAACGCTTAGTGCTGATTTGTGCGTTTTATAACGTTTGTTTGTCAAGAATTTTGTATTTTATGTGTAATATAGTATATTACTAGCTCTGTGGTGTCATAAATAAGCTTTTGTTGATAATTTTATACTTTATGATCTCTAAACAGATGTGTTACGATAACTGACGTTTGATTAGCTCCGAGTTCTGTAGGTTGTCACTTGTTAATCATAAGGTAGTTAATCGTAGATACTTGAAGAATAGCTTATTATATTGTGTAGCCTTTCACTGCTAAGTGACGAGTTCCGGCCAAGTCCCATCTAGTTCGGTGTTAAATGATACGTCCGATAGGATATCAATATTAAATTACAAATTCTTTATATTACACCCCTCTCCACCGTTCTACGTATTGAGTCACATCCTTTCTTTCTCTTTAGTATTCTTTTTTTACCATAATAAGAGATGTTTCTTATTAATTAGGCTGTTTTATTATGGACATAACCTAATTTACGTTCTGAAGTGTCTACACTTTAACGTCTAAGAGTGTCTCGATATTTTTTTATAACGCGATAACTGCTAGATGGTGTTCATCAATAATATATTTAAGTCCTTCCTTATTTTCGATCAATTTCGTTATTGGTGATTTTCGGTGAATGACCCTTTAATTTTTCATTTTATCTATTTATCTATCATTTGCGAAGGTGAGTACCACAGCAGTAGAGGTTGTAATGGTAATATTGGTTATTGTATTAAAGGATTGCATATGGAGAATATGATCCGAAATAGGTGAATGAATTTGCGAAATAGAAAGGGATAAAATAATTTTTAAGTTCAAGATCTGGTTTGAAGCGAAATGAGTGAATTTACTTGTGGTATTGTGATCAATTTCGAACGAGGACATTCGACGTGTCCAACCTTTGATTGCGGTAATCATGTGTATCCTAACCAGTCAGTCTACACCTACCAACTTACCTCATATCAACCCTTAACGACTTCATGAACTAACACCACACTTCGTTTTTGTTGATCCTAGTTTTCTTTTAGCTACCTACGTCATCCAACATTACACGACGAGCTACTTTAGTGTTTATTACTGTCAGGTAATTTTCGATTATGACGAATGGAATGATTACATGCTATTTTAATTCAGCATCGGGGAATTAGTACTCTTAGCAAAGTGTTTTTTGTTAGTACTAATTACACTATCATACATTTGCTCAGCTGTTTGATTAAATAATTAAACCGCTACATGCGCTTTTGTGAACTGATGGTAACCACTTTATTTATATAATAGTTTCATTCGTGATAGTGATGTTTATCAGGACTACACCTCATCTATTAAGTTTATTCTGTCTTAGATGTCCTCCTAGAAGGATGTTGAACGACAATCGAATTAAAACTTGATATTGGTCTGAGATAATATTAGAACATACAGACTACCAAGTTGAGGTTCGCGTGATTTCAATAGTCAATATTAAAGTCATTATGTGACATGGCTCTGAAATAGTTAGAGTAACCTCAGTGCTTCCACTCCTTATCTTCTTCTTATGTTCTTATGTTTCATCCATCCTTCTGTCCATACCTTTTCATTTCCTTTTGTTGTCGTAAATTCTGGTATTCATGTTATTAATTTGTTCGTGTCATGATGTTATGTCAATTTGAACAGACTCACGTATTTAGCAAGTTCTACGTTGTTTATGATTGACTGACTGACTAACATAAATTAACTGTGTGTCGATCAGCTTATTGTCTGTGTGCATATGTAACTTCGGAAGTCTTTCGATTAGTTGGTATTTTGCAGTTGGTCTCATGCACGTAACTTATAGCGTAATGTCAAGTTATCAAATTACTTGTTGATACACAAATCGCGTAAAAGCAGCTTTAGTTTGCTCAAGTAGTCTGTTGACAAATGACTACTTATGTAACTCGTCCATTTACACCAAATTGATTTGTTTTACTTTTCACTCACATTATAAATGTTATTTTCGTTTATTCCTTGATGTGTTAAGAATAACCTGTAAAATACAAGTTAGTGAATTTTTTTATATCTTTAAGAAATAGACCATTCAGTGAATATATCCATAGGAATATATAAAAGAACAGTTTTGATAATGATTTTATGATTCTTTCTTTTACTCATTTCTTTATGTATCGAATGTAGAATGTTTTCATTGGAGAAAAGTGCTTCAAATGCTTTTAGTCAACTTGAAGTTAAATCAAATGAATTACAAGCTATTCAACTACAGTTGGATAAAGTTTTAAATGAAGTTTGTCATTTGTTGTATTTTGTTTACGAGTTATTTTGTTTAAAATATACTTGTCTAATCATACTTTTTAAACAGTTTTTTTTTTCGTTCATTTACAAATAGGCTGTCAACCTTTAGGTCAACATAGATTGTTTACGAAGTACTTTATATTGAGTATGACAGTCATATTGATAAATCACTCACCATTGACTACACATAGAAGTAGAGAATACATTTTGATAGGTATCTATATTCTTCAATCATTCTAAAAATTTTATTATCCTATGTAACTACAACCAACTTCGAAAAGCTATTATCTGTTGGTCACATGCCATAAGACTCACATACATGATGATCACTATTGTATATCTGAATGTATTCCGTGCATGAATACTAATATCGCATAGTATAGTGAAAACATCCTTTTCAATGCTTAAGGATTAAACTTTGAAAATCCAGATCTCTTTGTAAGGAAAGTTCATGCATTAAAATACTAACTATTTATTCGTAATAAATATAATTTTATTGAATCTGCTACCATTCGACAAGGAATTTCAGGTGACTAGTTAAAATTTTCCTCTTTTCAAATAGAATCAATAAATATATTTTGTAAATTGGACGTAGACTTACCATTCATGTTGTTTTTAAAGATCCTATTCACGCGATTTCTCGTAGCATCATCCATATGATGGGTTTGGCTGAATTTCTGATTTACTGTTTTCTTATTCTTTTGTTTTTCTATTAAATTCTTAAAAGTATTCTCACTTGTTGGAATCTGTATATTAGCGTTTACTGTTATACTCACTTTTTCTTAATTCATTTTTTTCTGCCTCATATAGCTTAGTAGATTCCATATCTGTATAGTGGTGTTTATTGTAATAAGCAGTAATTGGTAATTAGAAACATTTATAGTAGTGTAGGCTTTGTGAGTATAGTAATTATCACTAGAATTTCTATGTACAATACATTTTCTGTCTTGCTTATTCTATCAGCAATTGGAACTTGAGAAGATGCACAATCATTCTATAAACGTTCTAGAATCTGAGAAACAAGTGTTGTTGGAGCGTATTAAAGAGGCAGAAACTCGTCTTCTTGAACATCAACAATCAAATCCATCAACTGAACTAAGTAAGATTGTTTCTATTTTCGGGATATGTTTGTTTTGGATAATTTACTGAATAAAACAAATCCATTATGAGAGCTTTTATTACTTGTATGATTTATTGTTAGTTCTTTTAAATCGTATTTTCGTCAATGATCGTTTAGATTTCAGATATGTTTGATTCAATTAAAGTAACACAGTATCTTTTCTATAAATGTGTTTTAAAATCAAGTAGAAAGTTATGAATTGTTGGTGATATTAATTCGAATAACCTTTACAGACCAGTGTTGTTCAGTTTCATTATCTGTCTTTTTACGTAATTGCTGATCCTTACGGCTTATACTATTTATTATAGATATACCAAAAACAAATGCGTTTCTCTCATTTAGACCTATATCGTTTGACTTACATTTCTTTATCTCATTCCACTAATGACTAAAACCTCCATGAAATGTTACTACTGCTTTACCTTCTAACACCCAAGCCTTTTTTGTCAAAGTACTCACATGAGAGCCATCGTAATGCACCGAAATCTCTGATATGTGTCCTCTGTGAATACACAAACAAGACTCAGCAATCGTTATGTGTAAAGTGACGGTGTTTGTATATATAACATCTAGTTAAGTATCTATAAAAAAATGGCTTAGAATTTTTCATCTGGAAGTAGACTTTGTTGTACAATGACAAAATAATCAGTAATGGATGAGTACTCTGACTCGCTTCAGTTATAGTCGTGTGAAAATTCAATTCCTCTCTTGACCATTGTGTTTTAAGTTTCGTACTAACATGTCGCAACCTTCCCTAGTAATAATGACGACGGTTTTATTCCCTTTGATTTGTGTATTATTGGTCTCGTACTTATTTGAATTCACGAAGATATGTATCCTGTTGAGTCAACTTATCTTACAGGGAGCATCAATTATCTCAATAGTGCATACAGGCCTTGTTAACAAGTGTGAACTATTATGAAACCTAGATTGACTACCTTAAAACTACCTGACATTATTTGTTTCATGTTCCTCTCTAAATTACATTGGTGCTTCTGACGTATATTCAGAACACAATGCACGGTCATTTTAGCCTGTAGCATTACTTATTGTTTTCTTGCTCTTTGTCAAAAGTTTTCAACTTCTTAGTTTATTTATTTATCTCATGTATTCGTCTAATCACCTCTAATCTCCTCTAATGAAAAGGATAAGAGGAAAATATTGAAGTTTTTTTAATCTGTTGCTTCTTTGAGAAAATGCTATGCACATTTGACTTTCCTCATTCATCTTAGATTATAATTGAAGAATTAGAGAAAAATTTTAAGAATGAGAAAAAAGACCCGTCGCTTTATCTTCATATTCTAAGTTTATATGAGCATAGGTGTGTTAACAATCCGTTTCGCACATATTCTCTCCAGCATACGGTGTACTTACCAAACACTTTTTCCATGCAATTATACTAAGTTTCTCCTTTCTACCTTAGCTATTTTTATGTGACGAGCACATGAAACCGTTCTCCTTTTTCTGTATCTTTGTTGTTAAAACAAAAATCATTGTGTTTATGTGTCTGATTTACCACTGATCGATGCGAATTTAGACATTATTGACCTTTTTGGCTCATAGCCAAGCTAGGCTGTCTTTTAGTTCAGAAATTATTTCTAATGCTAATCTCTAACTATTCCTGTCTGTATCTGTTGTCAGCCTATCAACTGTTGCATGCATGCTTGTGTATGTAGATTCTTCAAGTTGTTGATAGATGTCAGCATATAAACGTTTACTGCGACATACGAAGATACACACACGGATCATGTACTATTACAATTTACATCAACGTAATATCTGAACCCATTAGTTGTTATACAAATCTTTGTTTATACTTGTGTATATATATGACATTGTATTGTGTCATCGTGTTAATTAAAAGCCGTAAAATTTCCAACTTATGTCTGTAATACAGACAGATGTGTTCTATCTGTAACAGTCGCTCACTATATGTGATAGAGAGGTATTTACTCAATTATTAAATGATGGATTAACATTTTTTGAAAGTTCACTAATGATTTCGTACATGTTTTGATAGTTGATCAACTTGTAATTTATCGTTCATATTCGATAACTTAATTTTCTTTTTATGTGAATACAGCTGAAGAACTGTAGTTCAATGAATATTTACACTACTTTACTGGACTAAATCTAAGACTTTAAGTTCACATGGTGAATGTGATACAAGTTTTAAAATCTAGTGATTTTTGTATTTTAATGATCATCTCTTTCATGATCTCTGATATGCTGGGCAAGGGGATCTTTATGTACTGGCAGGAACAATACTTCATTGTATTGGAGATGCATGATCTTCGAGGCAGTATTGTTGCGAGTTTGAGGAAGAGTTGGGAGGGCAAGGAATTAACCACATCTGGAGTGTACATTGACGACAGTAGTAGCTTTCTTATATTTAATGCGCCTCCCGGCTAAATAATGTGACTTCTTGGACTCAACAGATGGTTCAGACATGCCGGGCACCTAACGAAGATTGTCTATCTTCGAGAACTGTGCTTTTGAACATCATTTCAATTATTATAACTGTGGACAGTTCAAACATTTCATTTCTATGACTGTTATGTTCCCCTTGCCCGGCATATCAATCTCATTCACAATATGATATAAAATCATTGTCTAATACATCTGTTTTACACGTTTGGTCATTGTATAAACGTGTTTTACGCACGTGTCCAAAGGTCTTTTTGCAATATTAGATCAGTTTGTTTAAAGTTTTTCGACATAGTGTCGTATTACATATATTCAATACGATTGATTTGTTACTTTTATTGAATGTTAAAAATTATGAAAGTCCTTTCATGATTTTAATTGTCAATTATTTGTTTTAGTTACTATAATTTTGGTGTCTTTCTAGTTCGAGGAAGGGGGGTGTGTGTATTTTCCATACTTTAGATTTTTGAAAAAAATAATCTGTTTTTTTGTTACATGAATATCTTGTGTTCGATTATTTCCTTTACCATAGATACTTTCCCTGGGAATTCCGCATTTGGGCAAAACAGATGTTTAGTTCTCCTTGATTTTCATGTAAAAGGTTCGCTCAGTATTTAAAGCACCTAACTATCAGCCATTTGTTCATACCTTGCTTTATCAACTTTAGTTTGTGAAAATGGATTGTTCAAATAGTCCACATGTTTTTAATGTGACATAAAACAGTATACAAACCTATAGTAATCAGAAATTAGTCAACACACCTGTCGGATTCGATTAATCCTAAATGTAAAGGTTCGTATTGTTGATCTTAAGGACATCAACTGTGTGCAACTTTTTCGAATTGCTTTGATATCGCGTTTTAAATATGTATTTCAGTGCATTCGGATTGTAGCTAATAACAAAATCCAGGATGTACGTTTTATCCTATTTGAGTAAACACTCTAATATCCACACTGAGATGAGAACCCAGTACTTCTTACTCTAAACGTCAACGTATTTTCCATGAAACTACTGAGTTCATATATCAAATAACTTGTTTAACAGTTCAGTTTTTGTCGATTACGGTTTTTATTTTTTTCTTGTTGATAGTAAGTACTGTAATTGAACAGTCTCCATTGACTTATATAGATTATTGTAATACATTCGATTGACGAGCTTCAGATAATAAATGACGAACGTCTCCCACTTCTAGACGCATTCCAACTTTACTAAGACTGTTTCTATGAGTTTGAGAAACTAGATGAAGCTGTATTTACACTTATGTTGTTATTTCTTTATAGCGAATCCATCTGTACCGTCCGATATTAATCGATTAATTGATGAAAAAGCATCGACGGAATCACAAGTTAATTTTCTTAATTCTATCATTGTTGATTTACATGCTAAAAATGCTGAATTAGAATCTCGAGTACGAGCATTGCTTGTTGGCACGGATGAACAATTAGAGTAAGTTGTCATCGCATAGTATTTCAGTAATTTGGAAATAAATGTGTATATTAAATCGTATAATGATTAGTTTGATATATCTCATCAACATGATTTATTCTGGTTATTTTTCGATTATTAAGAAAATAGAAACCTGTCGTTTTACTGTTTCATGGCAGTTATTTTACGTGAAAAGAAATAAATCCAAACAGTGATGTAATAAAATTATGAAGTGGAATAAAGTATATAATATCAATTGACCATCATACCAATATTGTGAATACTTAAACAATTCAAGAGATTTCCTCAAACTAACTAAATTTATCCGCTTTGAGCCGCTTCATTTAATGCTAAAACGTACCGTTGATAATAAAATATGATGACTCGCCTTCCTCTTCTGCAATAATGTTTTTTTTAGGTTACATCACAATTTTACTATAGCTAGATAATCACTATTAACTAGAAACCACCGGAAAGTTACGAATAGACTGTCAGTCTTCTGAGATTATATTCACCGCTTTACAGTAATAATTCCAGTTGATTTACTGGGTGTACTTTTTAATGTGAGGCCTCTAGGTCATGTATCCAACCCTTCTTGACAATCTGATAGAAGCCCCATGTTGTGATGAAACAGCTATCCAGTACTTTTTAGTTTTAACTGACTGTCTAGTTATAGTCAATCCTTAATGTTAGTTACTGAAATCAGCATTGTTCACAAACCTCCTATACTAGGTATTTTTTTATTCACATGATAGCGTTTGACCTTAACATAATTAAACAATTGCAAATTATATCGTCCATTTTTACTATGAATCTCACCTAAGTTCGCACCTAATCACATACAAGGAGATGGATAATGTTCATACTTCCTTAATGTTGATAAACAGAATAACACAATGTCCATACGCGTTTATTATATATTTATGGACAGTCTTATCTATTTCCACCTGTAGTCGTCATCTGTCATTCTGAGGTATCGAATTTTAGTAAGAAAAGCGTTAGAAATGCATGTTTTACACTTTAATGAATTATTAAAAATGTTGAATTTCTAGAACATTTTAGTCTACTGGAACTCTGTTTATAATTCATTTGCTTTTAGTTCAATTAAAAAGGTTTGTCGATATCCGAATATTCAGCCAACTAACGTATACAACCACGTGACAGAAACCAGTCTTCAAATATTGTCTTCAGTGAAATTGACATTTCGTATACATGAACAAACGACACTACTGTTCCTTCGTTGTTTACATTCCTATATTATATTCTTTCTTCTTTTCTTATATTTTTAACTGTTTAATTCGCAGTTACATTTTATCAGTGAGTTTACAGTGTGTCTAACCATCACTTAACTTTGAAATTCTTGCCATCGACATTTCTAACTTTGATGGATGGAACGATGATGATGGAAGTCCTTGTAGACTTCGAGTACTTTAATAGTTTACCACACCTAAAGTAATTTTGTTACATTTATACTAAACAACATTATAGAATTTGAAGGTGATCCGTTCCTGTTACATATTGTTCATCTGATATCTTGTTGCATCTTTAGATAGCTACAGGAATTTTCAAGATGGTTACGTTTAGCTGTACACAATATCTGTTTCTGCTTTCGAAGATATATAATAAATGTAGTGTTTATCTGACATGCTTCTGCATCTTTTGGTATGGTTTTGTGCAATGGTCTATCTTACAACACTGAAGTGATCTAGCTCCTTTTAGTTGCCATTTTCTAAATCATTCCCAACATTCATATGTTACACATATTATAATCGTGCGTCACTATCTTTTCACATAAGCAATCCTGACTAGCTGTTAAAAACGAAAAGATCAACAGTTCGAGGATATGACAGTTGTCCACACAATCGTTAAGTAATTGAATCTTATCGTTCATTTAAATGATGGATTCTTATTTTGTCGTGGAAAGTTTTTCTGACACTGCTCAGGATGGATCACAACGAACTTGTTTTGCCTTTTTTAAATAATGTATATCTGATTGTTGTTTGTGTGGTTTTCTCTTCACTACTAAAATTCCTCACATTTCTTTAGTTTATGTGACGTTTTTCATCATACTTTTCCTAGGATTGTTTTGTTTATTTACTGTAAATACGTTTATCTTTGGAAATTTTGGTAGGTAGTGTCCTTGAATGATTAGATATCAGCTTTTTAACCGCTTCCTAACCGTCTGAGATCTCCTACTCATGAACTTTGAATGGAAGATAGTAGGTGGGAAATACGAGAGTGCTTTACTTAGAAGAATGGTTTGTGTACAGAAAATAAGGTTTTTTTACAACTTATACAACCTTGAGATTCAAGATGTTTCTAGGAGACATGCTAAAATTAGTAATAGATCCTGTGATTGTCCAATAAATGTAATAATTAATCCACTGTGAGGTTTCCGATGTACACATTTTGTGCCTGTATCAATATCAACTGCGAAACGCAAAGTGTTCATTTCTTGTCAAATGCATTAATTACTATTCTACTTATTGTTATTGTTATTGTGTGTTCTCATAACTCTTAAGAATTATTATTTTGGATTGACGTAGGCTTTTTAATATGTGTAAATGATCATGATTTGAAATAATAGGAAATATTTCTAGTATATACTTTAAAAATATTCGGAGAGGTTGATTAGAAGAGCGTTTCAACGAAGCAGACCTCAACTTTTAGGAGTCTCCCATCTATATGGCTCTAGTTAGATACCAAACCACTATGACTGACCGATTCTATACACATTAATTAGTTTTAGTTCTTGTACATATAAGGTATGTAACAAATGACCAACATATGCCTACTTCGTTTTGCTGTGTTAGGGTAAGTAGAAGGGTAGTTGAAATACAGCTTGAGGTGAGGGTGACCAAATTATGACTTGACTTCAGTAATTATGATCACTTGGATGACATGGGCTAGGATTGGTCACGGTAGCTCAGATGTATATACTCCTTATCGCTCTCAGTATTCCATTACACATTTTACTGCGTTTTCTCATATTATTTCCTAGTTTTTTTTAGTTTCTTTTGAATATTATTGATGCTACCTTCATTTCGGTTTTTTGTCAATTTTACCGTGTCGTTGTTATGTGATATAACAATTTGGAATAACAATACTTTTTGTCTAGTTCCATGTTGTAATTACTTACTGACTACTCTTTGAGGTGTAAATATTTTATAATATATAATTTCTTAGTGTTACTTATTAGAAACAAACAAGTAAATAAATAATTAAAGTATATGGGCTGCCACTAGCAATATAGTCCATAGCACACATTTCATCCATCTTGGGACTCATCACCTTGATAGCTTGCTGTCATTTGAAAAGAATGAACGCCATCACTGAAAAGTGGTATGTATACATAAGTAACAAGTGTCAGATAAAACAAAACGTACATTCTAGATTTCACTACTAGGCTTAGTATCTATGTAGAGTCAATTCAATCCGGATGTACATGCGCCAACAGATCAAAGTTCGATTCTGATAATACAAAACACTTATTAATAATATGAAATAAATAAACATTATATATGTAACTTTTTTAGTTTTTCTAAATCATAATTATTTTACTTTAATTTTTCCAGCTCACTTTTTAATAGTAAACGTAACAAATCACGGAGTTCACCACCTACACGGTTATGGTGTGATAATTGTTTTATATTCGACAGTCATGATACACAAAATTGTTCACAAATGAATGAAGACAATAATAACATCATTAATGGTATAAAGAAAAATGCAACATATAATGAAATGCCTCAAAAATCGTCATTGAAAACATTTCATAGAATTTTTAAACAGAATGCACTAGTCACATCTAATCGTGTATATTGTGATAATTGTGGTGTATTCGATGATCATATTACTGAGAATTGTACAGATACACAAACATTTTGAAATATTACAGGTATATAAATAAGTTTGATGTACATTTTCTTGTGCTTTATTTTTTTGCTTCTTTTCAGGCATTCACTCAAAATCTATGTTTCTGTAACATCCTCTTTTCTTCACCGTCCTTTTCTCTTATTTTCGTCTTTATATTCTATCCATCTTCTTAGGATTTATTACATATTCCTTTCAACTTAATTATTTTATCGATGATGCCAACAATAGTATGATCACAAGTTCTATTACTGTTAGTCACGTACAGATATTTGTGAGTGAGTGCCTTATTATTTCTTGATGCTTTACAAAAATGAGGCTACTATTATCCTTCTTGTTCTCTTCTATTGTTATTTTCATTCATTAGATGAGCATGAACTGTATTTGCTTTTTGAATTCTTTCGTGCCATCATGCCGATTCATGTATTTTACATTAAACGTGTATATATATATATATATATATATATATATATATATATATATATATATATAATGCAAAACCACCTACATACATCCACTGATAAATATTGAAATGCTTTTAAGCAATAAAGATAGCAATTTATGGGTTTATTTAATAAACAAAACGCTTTTACTGCCATTGATTAATTAATAAATCAAGAAAAATCCTTATTTTCATGTTAAAAGGTTGTTCTGATTTAGTAAAATCGATGTTTTCAGTATCAGTGTATCAGTAGCATTTTAATATAACAGAAAGTACAAAAAAAGAGATGAAGGAAGGTTTTTGGTAAATATTCTTTATAAATGTTTTCAAATTTATATCGGTCATTTTTTTTAAAAAACTGTTTAATGAATGAGTTTTATGTCCTATAGTCTAAGCCCTTTAAAATGCTTTCATCCCGCTTATAACCTCTGTAAGGGAATTTTTGTTCACTACCTTCTTGCGTTTTGGTTTTATTTTCAAGAGTGGGAGGATAAAATGCGAACATCCGGTGCCTAACCTGGGTTGGTTTACACGAGACGTCCATACAAAAGATCTTAAACCAATGATTTACATGGACTCCATATTCTTGAGCGTATGAATCTGTTTTGGTCACAGGCTTCCAAGAGACTGCTTCTCTTGACTTTATTACACTGCTTCTTAGATTAGACCTTTAGGTCAAGGTTTTGGGGAGTATCATACTATGGTAACCACTTCCTTCGGTTCGGACGTGCAAGCAGTACCTCAACCCACACAATTTCACTGATTGGTGTGGCACACACATTTTCGGTACCCATTTGTATCAATTTTTTGTGTTTGAATAAATGAATAAAATATAGTAATGTAATTTCCTCTAAAGATTTCAATTCAAGCTCCAGGTTTTATTCACAACTGTTTGGAATGAATATACGTCAGTGTAATGCATCACATTATACATGAAAAATGAATATATTCATTGAGTTTCAAATGAAATCTGAAATGAAAATATTACTCTTATATGCAGCACTCACTAAATGGAAGGGATCAGAATGCTGGATACAACAAAGTGAAAATTAAAAAGTTGTTAATAACCACAGACTAACCGATGCAATTTTCTTTTTATCTTAAAATTCCACAGAACTGATTAGTTATTGTGTTTGTGACAGGTTCTAGTTATATATTATTATTATTATTTTGTTCATCAGGTTAAGTAACCAGACTTAACATAAACCCTGTTAAGGAGAGCCAAATATGTGTGGCATGGAGTTGTTCAGCTACATAATTTACATTTTTGGTAATTAGTCAGTTAGATGGAAACGTTTCTACTCTGGATTTTGATTTATGTTGGTACATGGTCAGAATAAACTTATTGAACAATTTGTTATACTTTTGTAACAATCAGCTCAAATTAACACACCACTTTTTAATTGCACTTTTATATTGCCGAAAAATCTACGTAAAGAGTGGTATTTTACCTCGAAATTAATCTTTGCCGTTCACAGACGGGATTTTGTTTTTGATCTTACAAATTCCCATTATATGAATTGAAAGCAACACATATAAGAGAATAATATTGTTTTCAATGAGGTCATCATCAGGCTGTACTCTAATATACAGCAGTATATATATACGAATATATGAATTACTAAACCAATGAAGGTAATTTATGTGTACCAACGATTAAAATGAAACAATTGGACCACGTAGTTAATCATAATAGTTGAATGATCTAAATTGGTAATAGTAATGATAAGCAAATTAATAACAATAACATGAATACATATTTCAACACAAGATAAATATAAGCAATTATTATTTGGTATATGAAGTTGGATTGTGACTGGCAAGCAGAATCCAGGACGTACATGACAATGGTGTGTAAGTAAACTTGTTGAGGCAATAATAATGATATTCGTTCAAAAGTAGGTGTGAAAATAATGTGGTCAATTAAATAGAGAGTGATGAGATATGAAAGGGGTGGAGTAAGTACAAAGAAACAGCAAAGGGTGTAAATATTATGTAAGTTGTTTATTAAGTTTTGTAAGGCCATGGAGGGAAAGGGATGTTGCACATTTCTTTTGGACACATAGACTCGGGTTGTTAACTCGAATCCCTATGGTTTAAGCGATACGTAGGAGACGAGCACGAATCTTATCCGGAAATTTTGATGGTATGCGGTATACGCTTTGGTTCTATCCTTTGAATGTTCACTGTCTATCAAGTGTAACAAAACAGAACTACGTATTAATTTCACCGGCCCCTTTCCAAACCACGATGGTAGGTGCTCGTTAATCCGTTGTTAAAGTGATATTTCTCGGTATTCGTGCGAACGCGTGGCTTCTTATTGATTTATCGCGGTTCGCGATACAATATAGCTAATAGATATAGAGTAGCCGGATTGTTTATCTGATTCCCTCGAAAGTCTATATGACTTACGCGAAATGTTATCACTGATACTTGTGCTTCAGGCGGTTACCACTGCTTGTTCCTTCCTAGCCCACAGCTACTCCAAAAGATTTAGCTTACAGGATGACTGTATTGTGAAGTAAAGACTGAGACGAGACTAGCGAACAACATTTACATAAATGCATCGATTTCTATATCAAATAAATTATAGTGATTATTCATCAACATTTTATTGATACAATTATATATTATCAAACTGTACTTAGGAGTAGGACTCACATTGTAATTAAATTCATGTGATGAAAGTTTACAATCAAGCTTACAGAAAATCAATACAACGCCTTTCGCTTGAACAAATTAACAATTGTAATTTGAGAGGGGTGGATTTTGAACCCCAACACTAAGTTGGGGTTCTCCACAGGAACAGCTGAATTCATAAATGCACAAGAGAGAGTGGCAAAACTAGGTAACTTATCCTTCAGTCAAGTAACTATCACAGATCACCTAGTGAATGATAAATATAAGTTTGCTGCATTGAACGTTCTTTTGACAAAACTGGCTAGTCTCTCGCTTAATATATCACTTGCTATTTTCCCTTTGAATTGAAGTTTAAGGAGGAGATGTTTCTTCTTGGCGGTCAACGTTTCAGATTTACTGTTAACCTTCGACATTTTTCTTTGCAAAATTATGAGGACAGCCAATTTCCGCTGATTTATTGAATATGGTGTCAAGTTCAGTGTTTATGGCATCTTCCGAGCAATTCTTTTTGTCCCCAGGTTGCCGGATATCTAACAACATTTCTCTTTTAGCGCATGAGTATGAAGCTGAAGAAATGTGTGTATTGACGTGCAATTCTTTTTATGCACACTATTCTAATTATTGAACCATCTCGTTTTCTTAGTAAGTAATCTAAGAAGTGTAATCTGTTGTCGCATTCACTCTCGCTAGTGAAACAAATTTCTAGGCGAACATCATTAAACCGACTTAAGATTTTCTCTTTATTGATGCTCTGATTGAGGATGAAGTGTGTATCGTCAATTTAGCAGCAGCATAAATCTAGTTTGTCGATTACCTTCAAAGGTCCATTTTTTTAATTTAGATAAGAATAGATCAGCTAGAATCGGGCTTAAAGTTGAGCTCAAAGATATACTATCAGTTTATCGATAATAATCATTGTTGAAGACAAAATAGGCACACATTGTACACCTTAGGAGCAGTTCTTTCAAACTGTCTTCTGGGATTCCAATGTTAATTTGTCTTCCTGTTATTTGTTTTCATACAAATTCGATTGTTTCAGTTGGTGGTATATTGGTAAGTAGAGATGCTATATTTAGTGATAACATATGCTTGCTGTCAATACTTTCGAAACGAACACAAACACCTTAACACTTTTCTTTACGACCGGTTCGTGAGCAGGCTCCAAGATACGTACAAACCATCTTGCAATCCCTGACTTGTTAATTTTAGAGAGACCTTTGATTCGTGGTGTGCTTGAACCTATTATGTTTAATGTAATGACGAATTTCTGGTAAAATTATTCCTTTGTGTTTTAGTTCTCGAAGAGAGTTGGCCAGCTGTTGTTCAACCTTAGAATTTTTGTCTTTATTCCGACCAATTTGCTGGAATTTAGTATCGGGTTCACCTTGTAAATATATTCAGTTTGGTTCATTAGAACTGCACCTCCTCTTCCTACTGAATTATTTATTCGAGAACACTTAAGCTGTAAGCATGTTTACTTATATGTCTCTCCTATGATGAAAGAAGAATAAAATAAATTAAATTTCATGCATTTTATGTGTTGAATGAAATTGGTAGAAATTAACTTTCTTGAATAAGAGTAGGTGACAGGTGTTGACTATTGAGAAGCATTAGTAAAATAAATTTTTAAATAACTAAAGTTTGGATTCATGCCAAATAAACAGAAAGGTTAACTGACTTTTGCTAACGCACGTCACTTGTAGCTTAGTAGGATGTCCATCTCTCAATGCAAGGCTGAATTTTATGCGTGGTATTCGGCTCAGTACAGAGCACTGGATGCGAAATGTCGGTTATGAAAATAGATGGTGTGAAGGCATCGACTCTTCTGGTAAAGAAGTCACCCGTATATCATGGAATAACCGAGTAAGCAGTACTGTTGAACAGACTGTCAAACTAAAAATGGCACCATTCCATGAAGTCTTTGACTGTTAGTCTACGCCACATTAGCAGATGCAGGATACCTTATTGAGGCCATCGTAATCAATAACTGGAGAAACTGGATGACAAGGCTTAGAATCAGTCACGGATGCGCCAGTGTGTTCACTTTATCTTGTAGATCGTAGGTTCCATTGTTCTTTTTGCATATACGTTTGCTTCACTACTTCCTGTTAAATTATACTGTTGCGTTAATCTTGTAAATCTGATCCCTATAGACACATGCTAATTTCTACGTTGCCCATTATTGACTGATTGAAGATTTTAGAATTGTGGCACATTCTTTCTGATAATTCTTTACCCCAGTAATATTTATGGTACTACATAAAATTATTGTTCTCAAACTTATAATTTATGCAAATTTGCATTTGGTTATGTTTCCTGAAATCCATAGTTTATTACGTATAACTTTTTTGTTGCTTAGACAATATATAATCAGTGATTAATTCTTCTAAAAGTGAGCCGTATGTTTATACTACAAGAGTTAAGTCTGACTATTCTGATGAGAACATTGTTTATGAACTGTTATCTTTAGAGATTAATTTGTCCTTGTATTTCTGTCAATCGTCCTGTTTAGTTGACCATTAGAGACCTGACTAATTTTCTTTTTCTGAATGGACTAGTAACTATGGTCAATTTACCTATTGATTAGAGAGTGATCTAAATGCAATGCTACCAGAAGTTTTCTAGCAGAATTATTATAAGTATAGACTAAATTAACTCATTTGGAATAACCAATTAGTTTACTTATATGTAAAGTAACCTCTGATGATTTTGATACTATTAAGAATGCGTCATTATCAAACCATCAAGATCAATGAACATAACATAACTAAAGTGATTTATATGAATTGTAAAATCTTCATCATACTTACATTTACTTGTTTGTGTTCATCACAGGTAGATATTGATTGAATGCCATTGAAAACCTAGGAACACAAACAACTGAACTTAATTTGTATCTCCACTAAACCACATCAATCCGATAATTTACATTTGATAGATTTGTGTAATAATTTCCGAAGAGACATTTTTAGGATATCACTATATAATACAATTAAGAATGTACAACGTTGATGTATATAAATAAACAAAACAATTAGTGACAGGGGTGGTCCTTACAAACAGAAATGACAAAATTTATACGTAATTTTCTAGTTATTTGTACTAATTAATCTAAGCTATTTGACATAAAATCGACAAAAATCACTTTAATTAAATGAACGAAGCCAGTATGTTTGCATCTTTAAACGTATTTGTATAGAATTAGATAGAGTTGTTTTCCTATACAACTGCAAATATGAATAACTTATAGCATGTATAAGTCAATTGATATGATAACCGAATCAATGTATAAACAAAATCACTTTTACTCATAGACCATATATCTATCTGCATTACTTGTTTACTGTATTGCGAATGAATAAATAGGTTTTTGTCAAAGATTATTCATAATTAGATAAATAAACAGTTAAAATGAAGAAGTTAATAAACAAAGTAAGAAAAAGAAGATAAAGGCGAAAGTCATCATTACTATGAATTAATGCTTTGGTTTGTAATTGTTTACAATGAATGATAAATGAATAGAATTTGTCCTGTAAAATTATCCTATTAATGAGATCGACTGTAGAAATGGTAAGATATTATAATCACTACAAAGAGATTAACGATTATGTTGAAACATGGAGGTTTCAAGACGATTTAAAAAGTTTGTTAAGTGTATTTCACATTATAAAAAATTCAGGTGGTGGATTTCCCGTTTAAGGTTATCTACTTGTTTTCATTACTAATTCCTCTGCTAGTAGTTCTAAATAGATTTAATTAGTATTTGAATGATGACTTCCAGTTAATTAGTTAGCAAATGTTATTTGACAAAATGAGTTAGACTTCATTAAAAAAACTAAGTTTTCCTCCATAACATATAATCAGATCACATTTTCTCTATCCAGACATATTTATGTACACAAGAAGTGTGTGTAAAATTATCGTCATCGTAAGTTTGTCATATGGCATTTTACAATACGGAATTGTGTCGTGTTTCTTCCAGGATTTCGTCTAGATCAGAATTCTCAGCACTGAAACTTCCCTAATACGGAACAGTATGCTAAGGAGGTCGAGACTGACAGCCAGTTTTTCTAACCCATCTCCTTCACCCCATCCAAGCCCGAAGACGATGCAATTAGTTAACACTCGAGAAGATTTAGTTGTATTTCACTCCAACTCTGTATGAGTAGTTACAATAACGATCTTGCCACATACAAATCAATTAGCAAATTAAAAGTGACATCAACCAGTTACAAAACAGTATGGCCGTTGCGAAATTTTGAACACGGATATTGGTTACAGACAGTTTCCATTTTATTAAAAAAAAGCGGAAATTATAAGCATTTACAGGAAAAATTAGATAGTTTTCACTACTCTTAGCAGGAGGGCGTTGAATTCTGTTCCATTACATTGCAGTCATTTTAATTAGAACCACTGGAAAGCCGGATACAGCTGGTTAGTGAGAATCCACAACCTTAGTCGATATCATAATCAGGATCTTTAGTCCTCCGTGCTGAGATGTTTACATAGATTGATCGCTATGCAGTGGTTAGTGTCGTCTAATTATTACTGCTGATTGAATTCTATGGATCAAGTTATCATACCATTTCAAATAATAGAACTAGATAATTCATTTTTAAATCCCATAAGAATCAACTGCCTTTTCAAGCTTGTGCTAAGGTTGCGCGAATTATGAAGATACCTCGATACCCGTTAACGAATGCATGACCAGTGACAACAAAAAATGAGCTAAGCTATTTCACAGCGCCCCAGCCCAGCTAACTAGAGGAAGAAGTCCAACGTCAGCAAGAAGCGTTAATTCTACAGGCAGTCTGTCACACCGACTACAACACTCAATTCATGCGTATATATACAAAATATTCGTATACCCATAGTGATTATATATCAAATGGAAACTATCAACGCTTATAGTAACACAATTAAGTGTTGTCATATGTGCTCGGGAGTATGACATCATTGTGATGACAGTTTGCAATGAAGCTTACAAAAAATCAATACAACTTGATTAAATGAACAATTGTATTTTTAGAGATTTTGAATCGTTAAGAGCTTGTAGGTTTACCTTTCTAACTAACCTGTAACCTGGGTTTAAATGTTGACAAAACTTTCTAACTTCGAATTCTCTATTCGTGTTCCGTCGTTAAAAGTAAAGAAAACTTATATACCTAAACCATTCGAATATGACTCATTGGTATGATGATTATAGGCTCTCAATGAGGTCTAGAGGTGCTGGTTTCTAGGCTTGGTTTGATCGTGAATAGTCACCACAGTGAAGTTCACTGACATCTAATCATTACTGGTTCGCTTAGTCTACTCAGTTTTTTAGTAGGTTACGTCATTAAAATATCCTCCTATGTTTGTGCAACCTAAATACTTTGCATTACACGTTTTTATTTATTGATTTCCTGAAAGTTGTGTACAGATTTACATTTTAGCACTGAGGAATGATTCAACGTATAGCTATAGTGCTTTCGTTTTACTTCTGAAATGCCATCGCTTCTGTAAATTTACAACGAACTGATGTGTTTCATCTTTTAGTAAACTTAGTTACCGTAATTACATTCAAATACATGTTTCACCCAGTTAGGTAATACTTTGCGGATAGTATTCATAATACTATGACTACTCTAATGTTAAATATCTTTTCAAAAAAACTAAAAAACAGTCAACAATTAGATCCTCTTCAGGGGCTTTAGGTTGGCGAAATTCTAACACTGCATCACTGGGCACGCATCCAACGGTAGGATTCCCACTTTCAGCAATATGTGATATAGCGCGACGATCATCCATTGTCTTTAGTGATAACTATCCAACTTTCAAAAAGTTACCCTACCAGTGACTAACTTCACGATGAGTTTGAAGCTCTAGGGAGAAGTCGTAAAGTATAAGCCGATATGGTTTTAATCATTCGTTGATCGATCCCATCTGAAACACGTTCACTAGCAATGAAACAGTTCACCACAGAGAGTGAGTGTAGACACAACCTACTGCAGACTTGGAGAGGTACTTTGTAATTGGAAGGTGTAGGGTATATGCCATTTTTATGGATACTAATTGACAAATGGTTAAGTGTGATTTGATTGGCATGCATGTTATTTCCCTGCAAGGCAATATGATTGGCATACGTAAGTTCAAAAAAGTCCCCTAGGTAACAAATCCACACCATAAACACACATTTCTTTCGGAGCTGTCTCTAGGATGTCGTCGATAGCAAAGTTGAAAATTATTAATTATGTTGTACAAACCTGCTTAACCTCGCCGCTTGATTGGAACAGTGAAGAAATGTGGATGCGTTCCGTCAGTCTGCCTATGTTGGTATTCAAAGCATTTAGGAAATAAGTAAGCCTCTCCTGCCCACTTTCATCCGACAAGCAATTCCAGAGTACAGTTTTATCTGACAAATCGAAGGCAGCCGTGATGTTATGAAACACAACAGTCATTGGTCTACAATGCATGCTGTGGTATTCTAACACTTGATAGAGGGTGAAAATGTGATCAACACATCCACATCCTGATCTAAAGACAGCTTGCTCCCTGCGAGTCAGTCTTCCACATATTTTGTACAATCTGTGATCTATGACAGGAACCAATAGTTAAGGAGCAGTCGAGATAGTACTTATCTCCCACTAGTTGTTACTTTAGTTATATGAGTCATTTATAAGGATGGGGGGCGACAACTGTTTTGTTTTAACGTGGTGGATTACTCTTGGTTTCTCATATATTTTCACACAATTATGTTAGTTCCTGATATCAAATTTGCCACTATCTTCTAAAATAGGTGGGGTAGGGAGTACTAAGTCTTCTGTACTTGGTGATTTGTCATGACTCGGAAGTTGTAGTTCCATACCGAGTCCCCCCCATCGTTTGGTGGACTAGTAGTCACTAGTTAGAGAGAGTAAGGCAATATGACAGAAGTGCCAAGTAAACAAACCAGCTGCACTGCTTCTCGAAAAACCCAGCTTGTCATCTAAGACATTAAGAGTTTTACTTCGAATCCCATTTACTTTCAGACGTTATCTCCTAAACAAAGTCGTCGACAACCGTCTTAAATATCTTATCCAGTCGCTTTCTCTATGCTGCCCAATATAATAAGTTTGAAATTACCTGTACACTTTCTGTTTTTACCATTAATATTCTTATGTATTAAATTAGTTTGATTAACAAATCTGTAAAACGTAATTTTCGATTTCAGTAAATGATCTTAAAATGTGAACCCACATTCACCTTCCCTAGTCTCGTTACTATGCAACTAGTTTTAGTGATAACCGAGTGACCTAAGTGATAATTAGTATAATTCGCACTGTTATTATTATTATTGCGATAATTTACAGACTATCGTTAAATTGGTTAAGATACTGATAAGGAGCTAAATGGAAATATATATATATCGTTTATCAACTGGTATTAACTAACGCTTTAATCGGAATACAGAGGTGTTTTTTCCGTCTATTTGCTTACCAATGGAGTTTTTCAACAAAATCGTACAGTATTGTGCTGAAGAGATACTAAATATGTGCTGATGTAGTCGACACGACTTTGTTTTAAATCATTTTCAAATGGATTCACTTATGAACCCAAGTAGTTGACTAGATGAAGTTATTAGAAAATGAGAATAACTAGAATGTCTAGTGTTTTGTTGTTGTACATAGTGTATTACTTCATTAATAAATACAGAATGAAGGTTATTTACTATTTAATAGATGGTCTTAGCGATAGAAATGAATCCTAGTTACACTTTTATTTATGATTTAGTTATATTATTAAGTTTGCAGTGCATGAATCTATAATGTAGGCTGACGAAGTGTCTACAGTTAATGAAGTCAATTTGAATTTTAAAATTTTTACTCTTTTAAATTTGCTCATCTGATTCGTCCTTGATCATTTGTCAAACCCGGACAACTATAATAATTAAGCCAATAAGACTGTCGTATTTATCGCGAATGGTAGCCCTGAAAATTTACTTAGGCACAAAGGCAACTTCACCTAGTTTAAGTTTTACCGTAGTTCTTATTTACTAAGTGTAAAATCAAGGATAATTATAGATTATAAACTAACTGTAATGAATACGGTTTGGCATTTAAATATTCATATTTATATATAACAACTGGTTTTCAGAAATTACATAATCTATTATTTGGTATAAGAAGACTAACTTTTTGATTATTCAATAGTGAGTCTTAAGTCGTAAACATAGTTATGTAAAACAATTCTAGAGTTCAATGGTTTAATTTTAGTTGTTCCGTTTTATTTTGTAAAAATGTGAATTATCTTGTTTATTATTATTATTTGTGTAGGATTGTGGTATGTCCATCACTGTATTGATTTTACAGGTCAGACTGTATGTACACGAGGCGATAGGTTCATGTCCGACAGTCAAAGATAATGATCAAGGATCATCATCTTTTTATTTAACTTTATTTATTTTTATAACAATTAGATTACAATTATTACAGATTAGAGAAAATTATCAGCTGAATAAATTTTACAACAGTTACAGAAATTGAATACATAGTCAAACCGAATTAATTACTACAGTCAAATGTCATAACATTTACATTAGATTGATTCTTAACCTAGATGAAGATAATCCACTTTGAATGATATTGAATATGATGTGAGTCTAATTAATGAAGCTCACAAAATAAACCAGTAAAGAACCATTCACTTAGTTCTCTTGAATAATTTTGCTGTAGAGAAGGAAGAGGGGAAAGGGGTCAGAAATTGACATCCCCTCCCCAAATTGGTATTAAAACATGTCACTTTTCAAACTTATTTGTATCATAATTATACATTAAGCAAGTCGACAATAAAAGTTATTGTAATTGCATTGCCGATCAATTCATTTTAACTCCAGGATGTTCCTGAAGCTTCAATGAGAAGTCGTGACTGGTGGAGTTCAGACTTATCGGGAATGAGACAGTTACCACCAATGACAATGGATGATCGGCGCGCTATGTATCACAAGTTGATGGAAGTGGGAATTCCACCACTGGATGCCGACCCAGTGGTGCAGATGGTTAGGCGTTTGCCGTCAGCCTAAAGCCCCTGGTGCGGAATCTTGGGTGCGCACTGCTGAGGAGTTCCTCACTTGTTACGCCGGGAGATTAAAGAAGAGTAACGAACTTTCAGAACTGTATTTTGGGGGACTATTCTCGTTATTTTATTCATGAGTGATGTAATCATTTTATTTCTATGACTGTTACGTTCCCCTTGCCCGGTTCTCTCGTTTAGTGTATTGATTCTTAGTGTATTGTTTACTAACTACGAACTATGCTTACTTAATTGTGTACAGGTTGTAACATTCACCGCCACTCTTCCCTTTGTTCTGTACAAATGTTAGATTCTTGATTGGTTCACTGTGTGGTCTGACTCTATTTATATATAAAGGCATGATTGAAATATAATACGTTCTCAGTCTTCCTGTTCTCGGTTCTCAGTTCTCAATTCTGGTTGTCATATTGTCGGCCTGGGGGGGGGGGCGAGTGGGCTTAGGTCAATCGGACATTCTCAACTAAGCACGCATCTCATTGGTGTTTGCGTCCACCAACCAAATCATCCCCTCCTCCTTCCTTTCTTCACGTCATAACAACACTAGAACTAAATAGCTGTCCAATACTCCTTGGCTTTCAATGGTACTCGGCCAACATCAATCTGTGACATATTCAATCAAATAAATATCAAAAGTAAAATCAAAGCCATTTACACCATACTATTTATTAGTAGTATAAATTACATCACAAAAGAATAATGGCAACGTTAATCGAAGCCATATGAATAAAGAAAAATAATATTGTTTGTAAAATACTGCTAAGTCTTTCTCATTTCAGTTCCGTGATGTTTTGCTTCAATAAAGGTTAATGTTTTTTGTATTCAATAAATGTGTTGCATCTATTATTTTCGGTTGCTTCCCCGTTCATTGAGTAGGATCAATTTATACAAAACATTTTTCTTCGTATCAGAGTGTTTTCGTTTTAAATTCGACAGTTTCAAATTAGTTTAGATGCTTGAAGCGAAATCTCCAGTAAAAATTGTATTCCGTTAGGGTGTACTTATTTTATTTGCACATATTTATCACTTTTACGTTTGATTACATCATTACGTAGATTTCTCAACTCTCTTATATTTCTTGTTTATATTCTCTTTTATATACTCTTTCTCGAGTGCAAATGAAAAGTGTAGTGGATTAGAAAGTTATTTCGTCCAACTGTGGAATTCCTGGTCAACGAGCTCTACCGTTCTTACTAGGGAACCGAACCTAGAACATTCAGGTCTCGTGGAAAATTTTCAATTATCAGAACCAATAGGCCAAGCACAACGAATATTAATGGTGAGTTAGGTACCAATTTCCAAAAACAACTTCATCCCTTGTATCTAAATAACTCTGCATTTTCAACTGACTGAGATTCACCTTATTTCATCTCAATCAAATGTATCGCTAGCATAATTCCAACAACATAACCATTTATTTCTACATTCCAACCTTTCTGATATTGCAGCATTCTAAACTTCTTTCTACACATAATATGCATCTAGAATATTTTATCTAACTACATATCAACTAGACTAAGCTAGTGGGTTTTCACAAGTTTGAATCAAATTCATTTCTGTATTTTTATTTCAGTTAGTCATTTGATTCCAATAGATTGTAGATTGTAGGCAATTGATGACTAACCAACTACAAAACCTATGAATTCGCTTACTTCCTTTGAACTTATTGTTCTGAATCTTTTCAAAAAAATATTTTTTTCCCTACCCCACTCCCAGTATAGTACATGGCGATAATTTTGTTGACCAGTACCATATAGAAAACATTTTCTTTAAAAAAAAATAATAATTCAATAAAAATTATTTGTTTGCTTTCAAAAATGAATAAAATTTCATTTTGATCATGATAATGATATGGAATTTAAAAAATGTTACTGAATAGTATAAGTAGACAATAACTTGTTTTCCAACTCCCACCCCCACCCCTTCTCCTTACGCATCCACCCCAACAACAATGAGTTGATTCTTTGGCAAAATGCACAAGTGACATTTATCATGTTAGATTGTTAAAGCAAGAAGGAAATTATTTAATTCATATACCAAGATAAAATTAGTTCAGACAACCACTAATTTATTAAGTTCATATCATCATTTTCAGTATGATGAATAGTAGCCCATTTCTGCAATATGATTTATAGATTATAATGAGAGTTTGTTTAAATATACCTAATAAACCATAAAAAATGTTTATTCAGAGATGAGATCTCATTTCAGCGAATTCATTATCAAACTTTACAATCGTATATATATATATGATAAATTATAGATCAATTAGTAATTATAAGTATTCTGATTAGTTGTCATGCGTCATTCTTTGACTACTTAGTGTTTGAAAAAATCAATTGGTAATTGAAGAGGGAGATCTTTGTAGAACATGAAGATTGTGTTATCAGTAGGGCAGAGATTGTAATTGTGAAAATCATTAGACTGATGTAAAGGTTTGGGAATGAAAGTCAAAAAGATTTGAATGGTGGCAGTTATCCTAATAATAGTAAACATGAATGGAGGTAAAAATAAGATACAGAAAAGTGCAAATAAAGAAATAAACACATAAATTGAATAATGTGAAATTCTTAACTAAGGCCATGATATAGAATCATGGTATAGATCTCACAAATTGCTCTTGTACTCACAACTCAAGCTTAAAATTGTGGACTACTAGCGCTTCTTGCATCAGTCGAATAATTCTGCCGAGTTAAATTGATGACATTTTCAATTAAAAGAATTTATGTCTTATTCATACAAACATTTTAAGGTATGATAAATTTACTGTGTAAATTTGAAAGTGATGTCTATTACTAATGTTATATCTCGTGCTTGATGACTTTGACTAGCCGCAACGCAATCTTAGCACTTGAACGCCTTGAACCCTCTTAGTCGCAAAATCAGAAGTCAGAAGACGAGAAAACAGGAAACTTTATTCCAGTGAAAAGGGAAGTGAGTCGTGTACAAAATATTCGTATATTTATAGTGACTATTCATCAAAAATTGCAATCATAAACATTTTATTAATACAATGAAATATTGTTAAATATACTCTGTGAATATAACTTACATTGACTCACATTAAAATGTGATGAAAGTTTATAAATCAAGTTTACAAAAATCAATACAACTTGATAAAATGAACAATTGTATTTTTAGGGATATCGAATCCCTAACACCTCCCCCTTTTTTTTAAAAAAAAAAAAAAAGAAAACGGCTGATAGGTTTCTCGAGACCAGTTCAGCTTTGTGGTAGTCCGGTAAAAACACTAGGCACCTCCAAGCGTTCTGGAGGCTTCGTTGAGGTTTCTGGGAGCCAATTCATCACCTTCCCTCTTCACGGTTTTTGTATGTATGATTTTCTACTTGGGTCAACTTGCAACCTTGTTACCGTGTTCCGCTTGCGGTCCATTACTCGGGGTGGTTTGATTGTTTTGGCGTTGAATCTTCTGCGTTCCTTCTTACTGGGGCTCTTTGGAAATGTGTCCACCAGCATTTGAAATGGAAGTCGTCCATGCGTTTTCACTGTTACCCCGTTCTTTCGCATTTGATTGACATGTCTTGTGCACGTACCGAAATTTCCCCGAACTAAGTATAATACTTTTCCGATCCTGCGTTCAACGACACACGGCTCCCAGTTTCTATCACCTCGAAATGATCTGATAAGCACTTTTTCACCCACCTGAAAACTACGGATAGTCGTCTGTTGACTTTCACCGTTGGATTTATTCGTTCTTTGCTGAGGCAGCATACTGTTAAAAATAGTCCGCACCTTCCTTCCGAACATGCACTCTGCCGGTGACTTTCCCTCTGGTACGGCTGGGTTTGGCGTAACACGATAAGACATTAGGAATTTGTCAACAACTTGTATCGGCACACTATCTCCTCCCTCTTTTTTCAGAGCTCTTTTCAATGTATCAACGAATCTTTCAGCTTAGCCATTGGATTGAGGATGGTACGGTGGAGATTGCATGTGTGTAATTCCGTTTTCGCTGCAAAAACGCTTGAATGCGGACGACATAAACTGGGTTCCATTATCGGTCACCAGGACCTCTGGGACGCCGAAACAGGAAAAAAGTCTGGACAGTTTGCGAATTGTGGCCTCTGACGTCAAACTTTGCATGTGGTATACTTCCGGCCACTTTGTGAAAGCGTCCACAACAACTAAGTAATTTCTGCCTTGTATTGGACCAGCGAAATCAGCATGTATTCTACTCCAAGGGGCGTCTGGTTTCGGCCAAGGTTGAGGTTCGGCTTTGGCTGGACTCTTTGAAGCTTGTAGGCAAGACCAACAGCTGCGGCACTTCGTTTCTATATCCCGATCCATTGACGGCCAGTAGGCGTAACTTCGAGCTAGTGACTTCATTTTGCTAATACCTGGGTGGCCGCTGTGAAATTGGGCTAGGACCTGCTGACGGAGGATTTCAGGGATAACAATACGGTGGCCAAACATGATACATGAATCGACAATTGTTAGGGCGTCTCGCCGACGGAAGTACTGTAAAAGTTCGCCCTGGAGTCGCGATGTGGGCCACTGATTGAGTATATAATAACGTATGATCTTGATTGTTCTGTCTCTTTCGCTAGCCTCCTTGATGGCTTGGAAAGTAACCGGTAGTCCAGAAACCGCGTCTGTCAACACTGTGTGGACATCTGCTTCGGCTTCTATGTTAGCCACAAGTACATCCTCTTCTTGTTTTGTATGGGAGCCGATTAATCTTGAGAGGGCATCTGCTTGACCAAAATACTTCGTCGGTTGGTATTTTATCTTAAAATCGTAACCAAGCAGAGTAGTGGCCCATCGTTGCAGACGATTTGCTGTATAAACTGGAATGCCCTTTTTGGATCCGAAAACTGCAAGTAGTGGTTTGTGGTCTGTCAATAATGTGAACGGTCGGCCAAATAGCATTTTGTGAAACTTTTTTACCGCAAAGATAATAGAAAGGGCTTCCTTCTCTATTTGACTATAGTTCCTCTCCGTTGCTGTTAATGATCGTGCAGCATGGGAAATTGCCTTTTCTGATCCATCTGGGTAAACATGTGAAATCACCGCACCAATTCCGTAGTTCGAAGCATCTGCTGCAACCATAATGGGTAGGGTTGGGTTATAGTGCGTTAGAAGTAAGTTCGATGATAGAAGTTGTTTGATTTCCGTAAACGCTTCCTGGCATTTTTCTGACCAGATCCATTTGGCATTTTTCGACAGTAGACAGTTCAGCGGAGCTCGCAGGCGGTGCAGGTCTGGAAGAAATACACCATAATGACTGACCATCCCTAAGAAGGATCGTAGGGTTGGAACGTCTGTCGGCGGTGGCATCGTCTTAATAGCTTCAATGTTATCCGGGTCAGGTCTTCTTCCATCCTTATCCACTATAAATCCCAAGTAACGTACTTGCTGCAGATGGAAATCACATTTTTCGGCACGCAGTCGGAACCCAAAATCTCCAATTCGCGTGAGCACTAAATCCAGTTTCTTTTCTAAATCGGCTTGATCTACCCCCCATTATGAGTATATCATCCAAATAAGCAGCAGTACCAGGAATGTCTTGTAGCATAGCGTCCATGATTTGTTGGAAGATTGATGGATCTGTCTTTACGCCAAATGGAAGTCTGTTATACCGAAACAATCCCTTGTGCGTATTTATAGTTAGATATTGTTTGCATTCTTCAGCTACTGGAATTTGTAGATAAGCATCTGATAAATCCAATTTTGCGAAGTATCTTCCTCCATTCAACTTTGCAAATAAGTCTTCTGGTAACGGCAACGGGTACTGATGGGCTTCTAATGCTTCATTAAGGCCTGTAGAATAATCTGCACATAGTCGGATGTTTCCATTGGGCTTCTTAACGATCACAATTGGAGCTGCCCATTCGGAAAAGTTTACCGGCTCGATGACTCCACTTTCTTGAAGGCGTGCTAACTCATGCTCAACAATAGGTAAAGCCGCATACGGCACTGGACGTTTGGGTCGGAATACTGGTGTGGCACCATGCTTGAGGACTAGCCGTGCTTTTGCTTTATTACATTCTCCCAGTTCTTCTGCAAACACTCTGTGGTGTCTTTCTAAAACAGTGTTCATCCTTTTTACCGACATCTCAGACGTCCTGACACGGCTGCAGACATGATTAATCGAGTGGTCGGCCAGTTTCAGAGTTTCTATGAGGTCGAGTCCCAACAAATCTAATCCTGGACTCTCTGTGAGGTATACAGTTGCATTTGACTTTGCATTTCCCTTCGCAACTTCACAGCATACCTCTCCAACAATATTTAATTTACCTCCTGATGCACTGTGGGCTAGCTGAATTGTTGGGCACACTGGGGGTTTGCCAATTTGCTTCCAAGTTGCTCGGCTAATAAGCGTTATGTCGGAGGCAGTGTCAAGCTGTAGACGAGTACGATGGCCATTGACCTCTAAGGTAACATATTTTCTTCGGCTGGAAAGCTGTGTGCTAGTGTGAGCCACCATTATTTTGTTGGTTACTGCACGGGCTTTGTATTTTCTGGAATAAAGTCTTGGTGGACGACGACGATGTGACTTCCCTGTACAGTAAGTTTCTTTGTGTCCTTTACGATGACACTTAATGCAACGATGGTCTTTGTATGGACAAAACTTCTTATAGTGCCATTCTCCACATAACCAGCATGGGGAAGGAGGTTGTAAGCCACATTGCTTTTGCACACTAGAATCTTTTCGCTCAGTTATTGCGTGAACGTACGGAGGACGACTACCAATCTCGACCATAGAAGTATCATGCTTCAAGTTCACCAACCTCTGACATTCACTGGTAACTTCTTGGAGAGTGATGCTTGGACACTGTTCAATTTTACTCAGAATTCTGGTTCTGATGTCAGCATCTTCAGGTGATTGCAGGCTGCATACAAATACCAAACATTTAAACTGGTCTTCTGTCATTGATGATAGTTTGAATCGTTCACACTCACGATTCACTAAGCCTGCATGTTTCACCCAGTCGTCATCGCCTGCTTTTGATAGTTTAAGGCACTGGTAGCGAATGTTGAATAAGGATGATTGTTCACCAAAGATTTGCGACAGAATCTTTATTGTTGCTTCGAAACTAAAATCTCTTGAGTTCTTTGGTAGGATGTAGTTAGTGTAGCGTTCATGTTCAGCCGTGCCAAGTTTTCGAAGTAGCATTCTGACTCTTGCGGCATCATCAATTTTTTCCAGGTCGACTGTGAATAAGTCTTCGTACTTCTTGAACCACGAATCAAATGTAATACCAGCTAACCCATCGAAGTGGAAATCATTTATGGAGTTCATGATTGAATCGGCGTGAGATGTGCATGAGTTTTCTGATAGCCCCTTCTGGGTAAGATTCATTTGCTGGGTTAAAGTTTCTAGCATACGTATCTGGAACTGTTCATAGCGTTTTTCTTGGCGTTCCAGCAAGGCTTCAAGTTGTTCGAAGGTAAATGACATTTTGATGAGTTCACCTCGTCGCCAGTTGTTATATCTCGTGCTTGATGACTTTGACTAGCCGCAACGCAATCTTAGCACTTGAACGCCTTGAACCCTCTTAGTCGCAAAATCAGAAGTCAGAAGACGAGAAAACAGGAAACTTTATTCCAGTGAAAAGGGAAGTGAGTCGTGTACAAAATATTCGTATATTTATAGTGACTATTCATCAAAAATTGCAATCATAAACATTTTATTAATACAATGAAATATTGTTAAATATACTCTGTGAATATAACTTACATTGACTCACATTAAAATGTGATGAAAGTTTATAAATCAAGTTTACAAAAATCAATACAACTTGATAAAATGAACAATTGTATTTTTAGGGATATCGAATCCCTAACAACTAACAATAAAGAGTAAGAACGTCAAGAGATTGGCTTATAAATTGGTCCCTTTTTGTTTAAAATCGATGGAATAATCTTACTAAGTTG
The DNA here is from genome assembly GCA_034768735.1 of Schistosoma mekongi. Classification (NCBI taxonomy): domain Eukaryota; kingdom Metazoa; phylum Platyhelminthes; class Trematoda; order Strigeidida; family Schistosomatidae; genus Schistosoma; species Schistosoma mekongi. The sequence continues at coordinate 29,890,651 of CM068308.1, forward strand.
ATTATGTAGTCTTGAATACTTTCACTTAGATCTTATACAGAATCGTGATTGTGAGTTGTCAATAGATCCAAAATATAGACTAATTTTTTTCTTGTCTTCTAAGAGTTCTATAAAATATTAGCTGGTTAATTAACTTACTTTACTTAAATGTTTTATTAGATACTATTGAATAAAGGTTTAAGTAGTAAAACTTGTAAAACCACCTCATTCAATTTAAAGTTTATAATAGTGGAACTGAAAAAAAATATGACAATGGTAAATGTGTAGAATACATTTTGATTCAGCAATCAGTGCAATCACTACTTAAAATCAAAATGACAAACAGATAATCCATGTATTCTTAGATTTTCTTTTGTCATCCATCAGTGATAAATGATCGTATATAAAATAAACTAGAAGCAGATCTAAAAACTAGTTACCTAGTCAAAATATCATTACCGTAACGTATAATTACAATGGTTTTGAATGCATGTGAGATTCGAATTTACGCAATACATTGAGCAAAAATCTTTCACTACTTTTTTGTTTACCTTTGATTACCTGTCGATGCAGGTTTATGATGAAAGTCAACTTTAAATCAGCATTTATTTATCTGCCTATCATTATTTTCATAGGTACAGACTGTTTAAAAATGGATTAGTGACAGGCAGCGAATTCATATGCTGTTAGAGTTGGTAACTTCATAGGTTTACATTTAAATTAAGTGGCAAAAAAGCATTGATACTGAGATTTATATCAGCTTACATACTTAGTAGTGGTTTTTAGCTTTTTATTAATTGTACTTAAAGCTGTAATTCATCTCTCTCCGTATGTGTATATTAATCTGATTGCATGCTTATAATGTCGACATAGAAACCAAGATGACAGTTCTGCCCTCTCTGAAACTCATCAGATTGATGTACCCTTTTAAACCTAGCGTATTGCTCTTCCAACTCGCAATATATTATCCGCTACATGCTCAGTAGCCTATTAGATATTATGTTGGGGAGTCGATGGGAAACGTCATCTTAATCTTCCAAGTGATCGTCAACTATTACTTTACCATTTCACATTCATCGACTACTGCTAATTAATTATGTACGTGTCACGTAGTTTTCTCATCATTATTAGTTTGTTTGGTGTCTATGTCATTATTCTAACTGGTTTGCTGTTTGGTCTGAATATAGATGTACATGTATAAATGAGATATGAAATATGAGATATGGACTTGGCTTATTAATTTGTCGTTCGCATAATCTGGTTCGTGGACAACTGATATCTGGGCAAACATATGGCCACAGAACAATAAGTTGCTATGTCTTATTCTCCGGATTGATTCTATCAACCTTATTATTCTGTATCACTAAATTGATTGCAGTTCAACACGTAATTTCAATTACCACAGTACTTAAAAGTGAACCACTAACTTTTTTAAAGTGTAAACTTCGTATTTTGGTTCTCTTATCCTACTAGCCACAACCAATCTTAATAACATCGATTTATGTTGGTTACTAATTATTTATAGTATATTCATTCTATCTACTTGGCATTCTATATCTAATAGATGATAAGCAAATGACAAAGAGCAAAATTCGGATTTTATAAACCACAAAGTATACCTATATTGGAATCAATAGTCAAAGGTGTAGCTTGAAATGGAATCAGATTTCTTTCGAATATTGTTCATCACTTCTTTATCATAATAATCCATCTATTTGTTTATGTTATTAAGTTCGAATAAAGTATTGAATATACGGAAGTGTTTGTGCTGTTCATTTATGCATATTAAAATTTGATACTTGGATTTTTTTTTTCCTAAATTTTGGCTAAACGCTACTTAATACGTTTTTAGTGTTGTTGTTTAAACGGTTATTTACGAACATAAATAATCGAATGGAGATTCACTTCTATGAACTAATATCTTAATATTCAATCAAATCAGGCTTTTGAAGTAATAACTGTTAAAAAAAAATGAATAAAAAAACTGATAATCATGGTTTACCAAAGAAAATGAAACACCGTTGTACAATCAATTGTTTCATTCAGGTATAGTTCTTCATAGAATTGAATATTTTATTACCATTCAATGGATTAAAATATAAAATATTCAACGTGAAATCTCTAGACCATGTATGTTAAAATTCATTGAATACGACATCAAGAATTGATGTGAGTTAGACAACTATCGACTGTTCAACAACACATATCCACAACCACACCAGAGAATCGAGACCAGGACCTTCAGGTTTTACTGCAAAAGCTTACACGACAAACAAATGAGCCAGTTTAAGCAATTTATATTTCTAATCGTTTGAATTCGCGATAAATTTGAGCGACCTTATCTAATGCTCTCGGTAGTTGACTTCTTTATACCCCTCACGGTTGAATCATACTGTTTACATCTTTTCACTAGAACTCCAGAAGTTAATCAATAGTGAACTAATTAGTCTATATGTAAACTTTTTTTCGAAATTAAACTAAGCCAATGATTAATTACAATGTATGAATGAAAATATCTTGATTATAATGAGGATTATCTGAAGATTGAAATGTAAAAATTACAATATGTTAGGAAATGAATAAATTGTTGGTTACTGTTTGTGTGTTTCCATGTACAAATGACTTAAGAACAATCTTAAAGCGTAATCAGTTTTATGAATTTGTAATTTGTATTGATAAATGAAACATTATTTTATTGCTTTGTGTTATATATTGCGAAATAATACACAGTGCCGTTGATAATTGCCAGTCAGAATACAGACACGTCTGCGCCACAACTACCAGTCCCTCAAGCCGGAATAGAGAAAACAACGATTGAAGAGCGAAACAGACACAATCTAATCCAATCCATTTCTGGTCTAATTCAGTCGTATTGTATTTCAACCATACTTTTATATATACACAAAATCAGACCACACAGCAAACCGATTAGGAATTTTACACTAATACAAAACACAAGAGATTGTGGCAGTGAATAGGGGTAACTTGCACACAACTAATTAACTGTAGTCTATAGTAAGAGACAATATAATAAAAGCAAATATATTCTAAACAGGAGGATAAAGTAGGCGGAACGTAACAATAACAGAAATGTAATGTTTACATTACTTAGGACCAGAATAAACGAATTAATCCTCTAAAACACAGTTATGGAAGTTTTTCACCTTCCTTTAATGGTTCGACATAACACTTTTAAAAAACTATCGAATGGAAGTTATACGTAAATGTACACTGTTAATAGTAGTACTAATAATCTTGTCTCAGTATAACAAGTCATAACGTAGCTCCTTATGAAATAAGATCGATTTCTGTGTTGGAACAGCTTAGTAAGTAAGTATATTTAATTTCTACAACTGATGAAATTCGAACAGATAAAGTGTATCTGTTACAGCTGATGCATATAACTTGGAAGTCATGTTACTACAATCACTGTTTCTATATATTTAGCAAATGATTAGCAGTTTTAACATGGAATCGTCAGTTTAATTTACTTCTAACCGAATATTAATGTTCACCCTGAGTTTCATAATGAAAAAAATTGTATAACTACTTGTTACAAAGATTAAAATTACGAACTTTCAGCTATCTTTGACTAACTATTATCTATAAACCAAAGTCAATTATTTGATTGTTAATAAAATTTAATAAATCTGCAAGAATAAACAATGAATCATTCAAAAGACTTTAGATGTGGAGGCAACAAGTTGTGTTTTCATATTTTGTTGTATATATCATCACCAAAGTTAACTTTGATAATTCCAAATTGATGGAAGTGGGAATTTTACCATTGGATACCTACCCAGTGGTGCTGATGGTTAGGCGTTCGCGTCAACCTGAAGCCCCTGGTACGGAATCTGGGGTGCGCACTGCTAAAGAGTTCCACACTAGAACGTAACAGCTGTCTAGTGCTCCCTGGTTATCAATGGTATCCTGCCAACATCAATCTGTGATATATTCAATCAAATTTCAAATAAATTGAGTATTCGATAGGTTGGTTGAAATCCAATAAGTAGAAATTAAAATTCCTGACGTTTCGCGGCTTAGTGCAAGTTGCTTCTTCAGAGAAATGAATAACCGAATTTAATTAACACAAGATTAAATAATACAATGGAACAAATCAAAAACAGAATAAACTCGTACAATCAAAATGCGAGTTTCATCGTGTCATGTCAAGTCATTTGGGTCAACGTGGTTTGAAATGAGACATGTACGCATATGTTATTGTGATGTGAAAGGAAAATATGTAAATATGTGAGAATGAAATTGTATGCTTGTTCATATGAATGAAATATGATGTATTTTAATTGTGGTAGGTTGGATAGAAAGTCCATGTTAAGTGCAGTTGGATTTAACAAAATGTGAAACTCTTCAGTTATTCGTCTTTCCTTATAATTGAAAAAACCTTTTTGAATAACTTGGATATTTTTAACATCGATTTTATGATTGTGGTAGATAGAATTTACAGACACCTATTGTTCATTTAATTTGTAATTTTTCAAGTTCAACAGGATTAATTATTAAGAGGTCGTTTAGTGTAGCTTATTTTGTTTTATTTATGTATAAGGTAAACATCTATACATACTTATTAGTTGCTAACTAATTTATCAGTATGTACTTTAATTTATATTCACGTATTATTTTCATTTGTTGAAATCACTATTGTTATCTACTTCAAAAATATGTAAATTATTTATTATGAAGAGTACAACTGTGTAAAAATGCTTGATTTATTCATGTACAAATTATTGATTTAAGCATTTTGTTATAATCACACAATTTAGTTATATAACAACTAATAATATACTAGTACAATTAGGGGGGTTTGTAGAGATAGTTAACTGTTAATTTCAATTTTGATATCACGAATTGATCTGAATCAGACAACCATTGATCGCGCAACGTATCACGAATTGGCTGAATTGGAAATATCAACCGTTAGGAGCCGACTCAGTGGTCCAATGATAAAGCGTTCGCCGCGGAGTCAGAAGGTCATGGGTTCGATCCCCGGTGGGGTCGTGGATGCTCACTGCTGAGGAGTCCCACACTCGACGAAACTGCTGATCGATGGTTGTCTGATTCAGATCAATTCGTGATATGAAAATTGAAATACATTAGTAATTACACGATTGTACAAATTAAAATAGGTGGAGCACGTTAGAATTTACAAAATCAAAATTAATAACTGAAAAGTTGACAAATACTTTAACCACTGGGATACATCTCCAATTATACTTTCATGAAGGTTTAATGAAATACATAAATAAATGAGTACACTGACATTTGTAAATAATATTGTTGAAATTGAAAATGAAACCAAGTTTATACACAACGTTTATTAAGTATACCCCTTTCTGAACTTTTGATTATGAATGCTCCAAATCAAAGTGTAGTATTCATTAAACAGCTCTATTCATCTTTTATCTATACTGCACTAATATACACTTATAAGTCAGTTGTTGTTAACTGTAAGCAATTTAAGTTAAGTGTTAAATGATAACTACACTTCACTGTACATCAGTTACTCACTACACAAATACTGAATGACTAAAACTACTGAATATCAAATAAACGTTATGGATAAACCCAGTCTATAATGCTCATCATATGTATACAACATATACCATATTCTTATTATGTATAATTAAAATGTTTGAAAAAAGATAACATGAACGTCTATACTTACTACTTTTATTTATTGATCAAATCAGGAGCGGTATTTGTTACACAAAATAGACGGAGACCACAACAAATTTAGTAAACACCGTGTGTATTGTGGATTTTACGCGTTTCCCAATCTTCCTGAGTCATATTTGTTACCATTGATACAACTGAATGTTTCATTCTAGAGTGAAAATTACTCGCAGTGTAATTAAATTTACATAGTTCCAAAGATATACAGACAACACCCCCCCTTCCCTATAGATCTTATTTCATTCTGTTTGATTGAATACGTCTCAGATTGACTTTGGTAGGGTACCATTGAAAACCAGGGAGTAGTGGATGCCGATTCAGTGGTGTAGAAGTCTAGGCATCTGCCAGCCTAAAGTTTCTACGGCGGAACCTATAGTGCACACTACTGAGGAGTCTAATACTAGGATGAGACAACAGTACACTGTTCCCTGGTCTTTATTGATACTCATCCAATCTAGTCAAACAAAACGTAATATCAATCTCCATATACCATCTCGAATCAATTATTTCGTTCTACTGTACAAATTGATGCTTTTTTGTATTTTCAAAAGTTAACTTACCAATATTTCATGAAATTAAAAACAGGATTAAGGAAACAATTTGTATCATCTAATGAACATTAATGATAACAATCCAATATTTATTACATTTACTAGTAGATTTAAACAGTCATCTGTAGATAAAACTAGCTAAATGAAAACTTTTATTTCTGTAAAACAACATCAACAATCTAATTAGGATAAAATTGTATATTCCCGTTGATTTGTTATAGACTGAAAATGGCCAGTCATTGTTTCTATATGTGCATCATGAGCGGATTGCCTCGATATAGCGAAATTTTCATGAGTATTATATAAGTTGGATTGTGGCTGGCAAGTGGAATCCAGGACGCGCGTTTCGTTCGATTTGGGACTCATCGGCTGGATGTACCTGCATCTCAATGTTGATGTTCACATTGGGATTCGAACTCAGTCCGTTTCGTGTCGAACGCCACCGCGTTCACCACTAGACTACTGAGTCCAGACAGCTATACTTGTGAAACGGGCATATTGGTATTAGGATAAACTTGTATATTCCCGTTGATTTGTTATAGATTGAAGCTGGTCAGTCAGTGTGAACATCAACATTGGGATACAGGTACATCCAGCCGATGAGTCCCAAATAGAACGAAACGCGCATCCTGGATTCCACTTGCCAGTCACAATCCAACTTATATAATCAACAATCTAATTCGATTGAAACACAATTTACTTAACTCAATCAAAATTTATATACCATATAGTCTGTAGAATAACTTTGTCAATATTAATAAGTTTATAATGAACAACAAAACTTTCAACATTCTTTTATGTAGACTAAGATGAATGATCATAGTAGACAGATTAACACTAACCTACTAGTGTTACTTATATTGTCTACTTATTACTTATTATAATATTGTAAATTAAAGTAAAAATATTTTATTTTCGTACTTTTATTACAATCACTTGAGCTGAAAAAACAACAACTACCAAACAAACAAACATATAGAATATAAACAACCTCCTATGAAGTAAATAAGATGAACTGGTAAAATGACAAATAAAAGCAACAACAAACATTAACATGAAGGAGGGGCGAGGTTAGAAGAGGATGGGGGGGATGCAACTATTATTGTTTGTACTATTATCATCATCGATTATCATTACAACGATTCACATTATCACTGGAAAATGTTCAATTTTTCAGTTTTAGATAACTTAATTATTACTTCATTTTAGAATATGGAACAATATTTTACAGAAAATGAAAATAATGCTACAGAGAAAGAATTTAGTAGTTGGGATTTATCATATACTTCAACTGGTTACTTTTTCCCACTGTCTTCTTATCATAGGAAATGTATGTGTAAGTGTAAGAAATAAATAAGAAATTATCAAAGACTACGGAGATGTCAACCATTGAATTGGATTAGTTTCAACGAAAAATGCATGTATTTTCATTTAAAATGATGAGATTAAATACTGAACTTAGTCTGTTATCTGTATTCGTCACAGATCGATTTGAGTTGGCCACCTTTAAAAAGTTTGATCAATTCCTGAGGGGTGTGACACTTATCACTAGTGATGATGGATGATCACTGCAATATATTGCAAATTGATGAAAGTGGAATTTATATCACTGGACGCCGGTTCAGTGGTGTTTATGGTTAAGCATTTCCCGTAAGACCTGACAACTTTGAGTTTGGTCTCCAGGAGGAGTTGAGGGTTACAACCTATGCGGAGTTCCATACTGGGGCGCAACTACTGTTTGGTGCTCGTTAGATTTTACTGGTACTACACTGAGTTCAATTTGTGATGAATACAAACAACAAAAACTAGTGAGTCATCATAAACCTCAAATACTCTTATTTTTTAATATGTTCAGTTTAAGAAATTATTGAATAGTATACTTTTACATTACATATTCTCTGTTTATCAATGTTTCATGATTCTCCAACCAAAGTAAACCTATGATATAAAAGTGCAATTAATATTTACCACAATTGACTGTGTTAACAGAGTGGGAATGAGATAGATAGCACAATTCTAATAAACTTCATCTCATTAGATCATATACATTTTTACTGGATAAACTATCTTGATATTATTTGGTTAGAAGTAATTAAGAGAAAATCTTGTTCGATTTAGGTTTCCTTGTAATTATCACTCCATAACTAAAACTGGTAATTACCGTAGAATTTTAATCTACATCACCTATTTTCGTTGTGTTTGATGTCACGTCTGACTGACTTCCTATAGAAGTAGGATAATTATATTCATTCATCACTAATTAGTAAGTGATATCACATCGAAATTTTAGAGCTGCTCGAATTCTATTGAATGACACAAATTGTTTTTATTAAAATAAAATAAACAAGATTTCTATAAAGTAACGTTCTTAGAAAACCTAAAGTAGTTTTTGTATATATTAATATTCGGAATGTAGCATAACACATTGGTCAACAATGCTTTTCGTGGCTGAATCAAAGTGCTTATGCGGTGATAGGTATTAAGCTATGTTTTTGTATTTGTCACGTTAGTTGGATACCAGGAACCGGTAGGGTTCAAACTTTTCAAGAACGACGGATTTATTACTAGTGGTATTGACTAATCATGGTACCATATCATAAACTTATGGAAGTGGGAATTATACCACTAGACGCCTCCGAAGTTATACAGATTATTGTGTCTGCAACGACACTTGAAAGGCCTAGGTTCAATTCCCTTGCAGAATCAAAGGTGTATACTGACGAGTAGTCCCAACTTATGAAAAAAACCAACCCTCTGCTACTCCTTGGTCTTCAGTAATATCCAGCCGACTCCAATCTGTGACGAATTGAGACAAGTGAATCTGTTACTCTCTGGTGTTTAATCTTTATTTTTAAGTTTACAATTTCAAAAATGCTTTCATAATGTTTCTCTTATTAGTTATAAGTATACATTTGAATGCGTATAAATAATTTTAGAAAATGAAAACATACATTGATATTTTATATTTTTAAGTAGTGAAAATTTACTGTTGAATTTTTACATCAACTATCCCCCCCCCGCCCCCTATCACTGCCACCATCACCACCACTACATTGGTCGTCATCGTCGTCTACCTCTCAACAAAGTATTTAGTATTATTTGATTGGTTAGCTTAAAGTAAAAATTGTCTAACCTAGTTCTTGACATTATAACCAACCATCCTACTATTTAGTAGAAAACTATTATCATGATTATTTCTATGAACAAAAATATGTACGTGTATAAATCCCTATGCTTAGAGAAAATATTCAAGTATATCTCATAATACAATTGAAGTTATGCATATTTGAAGTAACTAGTGAATTATTGTTTGTTGTGTAGACAAAACATTTACCATAAATGATGAAAAATTCTCCGTGTATATCATCAAGTGTGAACACAAATATAAACAAAATATTTATGAGTGAAAAAAAAAAACAAAACAAAACAAAGATCTTGGCAATAATCAAAAGGATTCTCATAAATTTACATCTATTTCAATAGTTTGTTCATTCCTTTCAAGTTTTACAGTCATTTTTTTTTCCTTTACTTCATTCCTGTGTGTTTTTAGTTAACATCATGTCAGTGTATAAGATGAAATTTTAAGTGAAGTGATAGAAGAAGGAGAATGACACTAGTTTCATTCTACTTACTATCATCATCATTATAGTAATTAGTCAAGAATTGTCATGTTAATGATTTCTATCATTGGTAAGATGATTGTAATTTCACTTCTGTAAGTTATTTCTTTGAGTCATCATGCATTTCATGTCAGTTCTTCTGTCAATAGACCTTTTTTTTCTTTCACATTTCTAATAAGTTCTCCAGTTTTATTCTTTACTTTTTAAAGTTTATTTCATTCATCTGTTTTCGTTTTTTTAACAACATATCAACTCAGAAATTAAAAAAAAAATGAAGGAAAAAAATAATCAAAGAAATGAAAGTACAAAAAAAACTTAATAGAAATGATACAAATCCAAATAAGCAGTGGAGTATACACATGTGTATAGGGGTAAATACTCATGAACATAGATATGCTCACAATAATTGAATTGAATGAGATTATTTCATGGTTTCCTATTCCGGTTTCAATTGAGTTGATTTATTTGTCTATATTTTTGTATTCTAATTTTGAAGAAACAATTTTTTGTCTTTTCTCCCATTTTCTTGTTGATTCGTTTATTTGTGTAGTACACTATTGTATTCGGTATTTTTCTTTTGGTAGTCTTGAATGTAGAAAATTCTCAATCATAGAAGATAAATTATAATGAGATTACATTCGAATTGGATTCACGTAAAATTTTGACTTCATGCTTTCTGTGCTTTTTATGAGATCTAAAAGTTACCAGTCTGAACTTATGTGGAGCTATAAGTGTGTATTAGCGAGAAGTTCCAAACTAGAACACTCAATACATATTGTCTTCCAGTAGTTCAACTTGTATGCCAAAAATTTATAAGCAAAACACTATCTCTCTATTTAACAAACAGCATCATTCAAACATATAAGTAACTGATCATCTTGTAGTGTAAAACATTAGGTGGGAAAAAATACTTTAAGCTATTAAAACAAAATAGTCAATAAAAATATATTAGTAAGAGATGAAACGGACTTATTGGATCCTACTGCTTATCAGACATCAAGGAAACCATAACTTCTGACAAAAATATATATGGACACAGTCAGTTCAAGGTGTATATGGTCGAAACGACTGATCACCTGTAAACTTGAATATCATTAAAAGAAAATACAGTTTCTAACAGTGGTTTCTTTGTAATTCTTTTGTTTAGTTTGTGAAATTAAATAAAACTGTAAAAAATTGCCGTTGCATCTACTTGACATAATACAGAAATATTACAGGGATCGCTTTGAATGGAGGCAAGAGGAAAAAACAATTGCCCTGGGACATTGAGTATATAGGAGAACATTACTTATGGATTTATTAAGAAACTATTAAAAATGCAAGTGTCTGATTTTTGCTTTATCCTAATAAAAAGCTTTCTACGGATATGTTAAGTTTCACCATAATTTATTATGCCTCCAAGTTCAAGTTGATTTTTTTCCATTCGGGTAAATCAATATCTGTACCACAATGTTTTGGCACTATATAAGTTGTCAGTTTTTATTGTGGTATATGTCAAGATTAGAAAAATTATCTGCATAGTAGCTGTATAACAATGACGGATATAAGCCTGTCCATATTATGATTTTCTAACCTGCATATAGTAAGTAAATACATTAGTTGGAAGGAACTGGTTTCTACTTGGTGATCATCTGGGAGAGTTGCAGAGGTGCATTTCGTATCCGCCATTTCATTGAGATATCCATACATAGTAAATAGAGAATGTCTATCTTATAGTTTGAGTATATTCCGACTATATTAAAACTAAATGACAATGTATTGAATAATCAAAATCGTCAGTTAGTCAGGTTATTAGACACAGCTAATTTATGTTGTGTAACAACTAACTAATTGTAATAACAGAATCGTACCTTCAAAAGAGAATTTTAGGAAATGTCGTATGTGCTATGAATTGAATGATCGGATCATGTTATAATTGAAAAAATAAAATCTTTAAATTACACTAAAATTGTTAAGCAATAAATTTTCAATTACTGAGCTGTTAATTCAAAGTTTACGCCACCAACTTAACATTGAATGGTCGCACGGTTTGTGGCAGCCTAAGTTTGAGCAATCAATTAGTAACCAAATAACAATAATGTCAGGTTAAGTTAAATGTAACAACATCTCAAAAGTGTAATGAGTCATTCCACTCAACATGATTTCAATTCAAATTATGCAGATGCACATTATACATTCTATGTTCTCCTTCTTTTAGCTTCATCTTAAACAGTTCTTAATTAAAGTTATGTGTTTGTATAAGCGTTTGGAGGTGGAACCAAACTGTTATGTCTGTAATCAATCAAAAATATTTTCACAAATATAATTAATTTTTAATAGGAAAAATAATTATAACTAATTTTTAATATAAGAATTTAATGGCTGTTTTCTGAAATCAGTAGTGTTCACTGAACATTCTATTACAAATGTGTCACATTATTGTTTGTATCGACCTTAAAGTCAATTATAAATACAAATCCTCATGACTAACTAGTTACACTTCGTTATTGTAATTTCAGAAAATAGTGTTTTAAATCAACCGTTTTCGCTTTTTAAGTAGATTGCCATTTCAAAATAGTTGATAGCTGACATATACATATTCTGAACTGTCGCCTGAATGAAAATCTGTTTTCTGTAATACTACTAGTTCACGATTATTCATTTATTCTACCAGTTTTATGCATTCACTCCTCCTGTTGTTGATTAGAAATGCATATAACGTTAAAAACTGTAGCTTTTCTTTTGATATGAAAAAAAAATTGTTTAATAAAATTATCCGTTTCATCAAACCATTGTCTATCTTATGTATTCATCTATATATGTATATATGTTCACTATTCATTTTCCAGTATTGCATAAACCAGTAACAGAAAATATCCATGCTACTGATCCCTTCCTCCCCTCCTCACTCCTTAACATTTATACATTTCCACTGCATAATTGTCTGTTTGGCATAATGAAAAATTTCAATTCAAATGAAGATGAATATTACATTCCACATATTTCTAAGTTGGATATTATTTTCAATGAAGTATTTTATTCATTGAATTGAGTCGTATACATTATTGTAAATTATTTATTATTTAATTAACAAACAAAATAATGGAGAGAAAACTGTGGAGGAGGGGGGGGGCAGAGGGAACGGAAGCAATGAATATTAGTTTTTTGAGAATATTTCTTTTTTTTTATTTTATTTTTACTGTAAATTCATTTTAATTAATTAATAGAAGAAAAAAAAGTATGATGTCTTATGTAACCAAGTTATAATTTTCACTTTTATCAAATAAAGAACTCAAAAGGAATATACATTCACCTTATTTAATACAGTTTAGTTTATTGCAAGAAATTCTAGTTTAATCAACCTATTTTATTGTGTATATGTAAGAAAATTAATGATTATGCATTCATTGTTTTGAATAACAACAAAAATTCTACATCTTTTCACAATTAAAAAGTAATAAATGTTCATCAATGAAGAGTTAACTAAAAAGGAAGTAAACGAAAAGAGATAGAAGAAGAAAAAGGAATGGGTTGATATGTAGCTTTTTTCTATTGATACATACCTACATACCTACAGAAGTACTAATAATACAGATATGAACTCAGTTGTTTTTTCTCCCTCTCTCTCTCTCTCTCTTTCTTTAAACCTAACTAAATCCACAGTCTGATTTATGTATTCTCTTAGCGTTTAACTAAAAGCTATTAAATAATCTAGAAAAAGAAAACAGCTTCTTATAAGACAGAATAGAACAAATGAAGAAATATATTTACTATGTGTATTTCAGATTTTATTTATGAGTTAATTAAAGCCAAAGAAGAAAATGACAAAATAAAAGGGGAAAAAATGCGCTAACATACAAATATTGGCGAAGACAAAAATGTATATGAAGAGAAAGTAATGCATAATAAAGATAGTTACAAGTTGAAACTATGCACAAATGAAAGTGGAACATAAATACCTCTGTACAGTATATGCAGTTAGGTCTAATTAACAGCAAAACAAGAGGTAGAAGTATACATGAACAGTGTTCAGTGTTATCCTATAACGATTATTCTACTAATTTTTGTATGGTTTGTTTTTCCATCAGAAAATAATTATGCATAGTACCGTTTTCATGTTTTCCATCTAACATATGCAATTATTTTAATAGTATTACATAGTTTGTGTTTACACCAGTATATATATAATAGTATCATTTAGATGGGTAGGTATAATTACTGATAATATTGTCATTACTATTAGTAGACGTTGTAGTTGTAATACTACAAGTATATTTATTTTCCAAGATTATTACGTAACAATCAATACGTGAGCTATCTACGTCTACAGACATATTTCTAACTACAAAAGTTAATAATACTAGTAATAATAAGAGTGGTAAAATTGATATGCCGGGCACCTAACGAAGATTGACTATCTTCCAGAACTATGTTTTAGAACATTATTTCAGTTATTATGACTATGGACAGTGTAATCATTTCATTTCTGTGACTGTTACTTCCCCCTTGCCCTGTCCTCTCGTTTAGTATATTTACTCTTAATATATTGTTTACTGTGAACTACGGTTACTTAATTGTGTACAACCTGCCCCCGATTCACTGCCACTCTTTTCCTTGTTCTGTATCAAAGTTAGATTTGTTATTGGTTTACTGTGTGGTCTGATTTTATGTAATATACAAACGCATGATTAAAATATAATACGTTTTCAGTTCTCGGTTCTCAGTTCACAGTTCTCTGTTTCCGGTTCCCAATTCTGGTTCTTCTATTGTCGGCCTGGAGGGGTGAGTGGGCTTAGGTCAATCGCACATCATCAACTAGGCACAATTCGTTGGCGTTCGCGTCTACCAACCAAAACCCTCTCTTTCTGGTGTCATAACAAAAATATATGGGATGGTCTCAACAAGTAGAATAGAAATTATTTTCTTTTGGTTATCGAAAATAAGTGAAAGAATTTCACTTACATAATAACCAATTTATGTAAAATAAAGTCCTCCAAAGAAGGACTCAGTAAATTAGTAATTTGATTAAAGTGACTGTAGATAATAGAGAAAAAATAGATTATGATAAATGGAATCTTGAAGCCAATTTTTCAACAAATTACTTTAAAATGATATAGATTAGACCAAGTAGCATAGTAACAAACTTTCTATAATAAAATATCCATATGATTATGGTCAGATTTCATGTAGTTTCTTGCAAGTCAACACCAGAACTATTAGAATTTGAAAGTTTTACACATTCGAATAGTGTAGTACTATGTTCGAACTGTACTTTGAAAAAATACTAAAATAACGATTTTCATATCAGATTTTTAAATAAAGATGGGTAGGTTAGCAGGTAAGTGTTGAGACTTTTGAACAATCT
Source organism: Schistosoma mekongi (assembly GCA_034768735.1). Taxonomy (NCBI): domain Eukaryota; kingdom Metazoa; phylum Platyhelminthes; class Trematoda; order Strigeidida; family Schistosomatidae; genus Schistosoma; species Schistosoma mekongi. The sequence goes on from CM068308.1 coordinate 29,905,836, forward strand.
CTGCCAAGTGACACAAAATAGACACTCTCTTGCGCGTACTAACTTCCACACCTCATCTAAGGTTTATATACTTTAGAGACTGTATATGTCGATAATGAGGGAATACTATCCACTTGTCTATCAATAAATACAATGATATTCACTCCGATTAAATCAACGTGTAAAGCTTCAGTAACTCACACAAAATACTGTCAAGTATATGCATCCATCCTATTTACATGATAAATGAGCGCATTAGTTAATGATGAAACTATTTAATGAAGTAGTCATATTTGTTGATGTCATATTAATAACATATATATCAATGCAGAATACACATCATTAGCTAGGTTAAAACCTAATCTGTTCAGAAAGAGTATAGTGATCAACCTCAAACTACCTAGGTGACAACTTCGTTAAATTTTTACTTTTCGCAGAATAATGCTTACTACTCAATCAATTTAATAGTTTCACATGAGACGTCGTCTTACGTAACATAATACTTGTAAACAAAAAACACTTCGAGAGTGATTAATCTTCATCATTTTTGACTTTCTGTGTGGATTCATTGAACCAAATGACAATTTATTCTTCATTGTTATGAATTTTGTCAATTATAAGCAGATGATGTTAAAGAACAACATTCATTGAGTTCATCATATCCTACTAATTTTGTCGTTCTTGCTTAGTATTCATTTTATAAAGAGGAATAAATGCAAGGAATATTGTTTCTATTTGAATTTCAACTTGATTATTTCATTTCACTTCATCAATTTTATATCAGTTGTCAACAGTTTCATGAATACTGATTGATAAAAGAATCAATGTTATCAAGTATTTGTGCTTCATCTATTTCAGTACCGAATTTGCTACTATTACTGTTTCATAATAATAATACTAGCTTTATTTAGTAGTTTGTTTAGAACAATATGAATTTTCAGCATACACTATCGCAACAAATTACTTTTTTTCCATGTTCACATACCAGTTTGTGTTTGCGAAAGTAGTAACACCACCACCATCATACTTTTTCTTGATGACAGAACAATACTAGCGAAAAATCTAGAGAAATTTTAGCGATACCAAGTGGTCGTCATACAGGTCATGTAGCTAAGATTCTTGAACTGTAATAAAACCAAAGGTGCTGTATATGTCTAGATAAAAGGGGAATTGTGGGTAGTCCATCTCGAATTTTAGAAATAGATATCTGATGAATATTGTTCCTTTTTAACGAGTGTTGCCACCCACCATGATGTCCTCGCTTAGATCTCACTGTATCACTTACGATAGGTCGTAGACTTATATATTGGCATGTGGGCACATAATACGATTATGGAACATGATTGAGCAATTAAAACCAAAACACAAATACAACTTGTTGAGATATTTGGAAAATTGGTAGCTTAAGATTTCAAACAGGCCGTCATTTAATGGAACTTACTATTATACATACAAAGTGGTGATGTTAACAAAGATATTTCGCTTTAGTTGTAAGTTCAATTCTTTGATTTATGAATTCCAATTTTAATTACTCACATAGTAACAGTATAACACTTTATATAAAATAAACTTATACTAAACCACCAAGTCATATTCACATTCAATATACCAATTCTAAAAGAAACAAACAAAAGTAAAAGTTTTCATTCTGCATCAGTTTATGACTTATATTTTTGTATGTACATTTATTCATCTGAATTACCCTAACATGAAAGGTGAGCAAAAGTTTACAATTCCACTGGTGGCCTCATGTACTTAGTATCAAAAATCTAGTGAGTAAATAACAACATCATGGCAACATACCAATTAACATAGTTAAAACGGTAATAGTCCAGATTAAATTTTTGTCTAAATAAAAAATTGGTTCTTTCATCTCTTCTGTTTGCATCTTTTATTAAGTCAGTGTGCTGTTTTCGTCAAAAAGACCTTATTTTAATACTTTCCTATAGCATTGCGTAATCAAAATACCATGGTGATCGGCAGTAAACGAACTGAATACATTTTACTTTGAAGTAAAGTCATAAATGCCAGTAACTTTCATCATCATTTTTGCATTTCGTGCTTGGTGTAAATAATCTTGACAAGAATGTTGTCATTCAATGTCAGTTGTTGCATAGAACAGAAATTCCTTCCATGGAACTTGGATTGATGACAAGTATCTATAGTACAACTTGTTTATGAATGTACGGCAATAAAATGAGAGTCATAATGAGTAGATTTTGTTTTCCTCATAATTGAAAATATCTGATTTTATGAAGAGAGTAACATCCAAGCTAAATGGTTTAGTAGTAAAGTTTTGATTGTCATTCTGAACATCTTCAGCAAGTACTTTAAAAAGAGGGAAAGTATCAGAAATTTTCTAAAATTGACAAATAGCTTGTTTTGTTAACCTGGAATATAGTTGGTTATTGCCTACATGTGGTTTATCTATGGTTGCATATTCATTTTAATTATCTTGTTCATTGACTTCATCTGTGAATTTATGAAAATTAATGGGGCGTGTGCATATCCTAAACTGGAGTTGCTATGTTTCCTGTAAATTATTTAATTACTAATAAGTATTCAGTAAAAAAACAGCATTTTCATAATATTTTTCCCATAAATATGAAACATTAGATAGTAAGGCTTAGATTCATTTGTTTTAAAGACTTTCACTGATGATTACAAGATTGTGAATGCCAGATTTTAAAATCCCTAAAAACCTACCTCTTTAATTATTTTGCATTCTTTAAGTTGGATAGTTTAATTGAGAAGCTTTAATCATCATTCTAGACGACATCGTGGGCATGAACTTCTAATAAATCCTTCTATCAGTTGCTCAGCAACCAAATCATCTAGCTTAGAGGACTTAAAGTGACTAAAATAATTCTCCTGAACTAAAATCACTTCCATCAAGGAATACTTCTTCACGTCATTATACTTAAAACCTAGATTCATTTTTATAAAATTTAAAAATATTTGATTTTCTGACATGGCCTATAGGTGTTAAATTAGTTTTCATAAATTGGCATCACTCCAGCCGTGATTGAAACGCGTCACCAAGTCTCCTAAACCTCCATTCAGTGGACTAGTAATAAGTTGATAACTGAGATAATTGACAGTTATGATTTTCCGTTCAATACAAAGGTTGATATTTCTAGCTCTATAACACCCAATTACGGTCAATTTCAGTTTACTTGTGACTAATTTAAGTAGGCACCTCTTGGAGTTCTAATGAGATGACGTAATCGGCAAAGTTCCTCGAAGTCTGTTGTGAGAGTATTACTTACCGCAGACACCAAACGAGGTAGCGTAAATATATTACGAGCTAACGGAGGCTATAAACACCATCTGTTAAATGTTTGTTCAGTGATCTAATTGCAATTTTCGTTGAGAAACTTGACGGTCTTCTGCTTGATTCCTTGGTATAACAGCGCTGTTAAGGGGTGCTATACAAGAACGAAGTAATTGTCCAGTCCACGTTGGTTACTAGTGGGTAGCTAACTCAAGTTAATTTGTAATATCAAATTTAAACTCATCAAACTCTACAACACCTAGTGATAATTTAAAGCTTGTTTATCATTCGTGACTAATAAGATTCAAAGATCATGTTTAAAAGTTGTTTACAATAGTTGTTCAATTAGTTAACAATTGAAACAATATCTATTATCAGTTCCATTAATTTTTAAAAATGCATAACATGTATCCTCCTACGCGGTTTTTCCATCTTATGCAATGAATAATTTATCCATTAATGGATGACGTGATACATTTCTGGAAATTAAGTTTAATAATCATTTGGAACCTACTTGAACTAGACAGCACATAATGACACAGGTTTTTTAATGATAATGAAGAAATACACTGATTTTTTCAAATGTATTTACCATATGACTTTCTGTCTTATTTCGTAATCTTCAACTACGTGCATCTTCACTCCAGTGTATGGATTATTCAGATGTGGACTTGAATCTTATATCATTCATTTCAGACACCAATATGATATCCATAGAACAAATGAATTCACTTAGTATTCAAGTTGTTCCTTACATAGATACTAAATAGTTTGTAAGTTCGTGCTGTTTATAATCACGACTACTAGAGATCTGACACTGTTACAGCAGACGTATTCCGAGCAGATTGTTTAGATATATTCTTTAGTCACAAGTTATGGTATATTTGTTAAGTGGTTACCTATGGCTAAATAGAGGATATAAATATGGTATATTGTGAAAATCAACAACAGGAAACTAAAATCTCTTTCTAATGTTCTTATCCTTGTGAATACACGGTATCATGCATAATGTTATATTATAAAATTCACATCTCAGAACGGTTTCTGTTAAAAGATTGGTGAAAAACAGGTTGCGTCACACAGTTGTTTTGTTGTAGTATAGAACTCCATAGCGTTGTGTACCCATTACCTGACAACTGACCGAATCTAAGATACTTAGACCCTGCAGCTTAAGACTTTCATTTTGTGCAAACAACGGTCCAAAATTGGTTGAATAATTTTTAGTGAAGTAAAAATCTGATAGTTGCTATTTTTATCTAAAAGATTAACAGTTATTCATCAGTGAATATACCTGAAATGGCACCAATTATAAAGTGAATATTCACTTTCCTTAACTATAGGTTAAAACAAGTCTCTTCATAACAAATGATAATAGTCTTTAATTTGTTACACTATTTTCATTCGTTTTGTTTTAACACTCTTGAGATAATAAAACTGATGTGGTTTTGTGAAGAATGATTTGAACTTACTGTTTGCTCTTATGATAGATTGAACTCATGTGGGAACTAATGGACACTAAAGATCACTGGATAGTAGGGGATACCTAGTCAGTGCGCACCAGCGACTCTGTCAATGAATCAATCCAAGGACCTTAATGTTTTGTGGCGGACTTTTTACTAACATTAACGCTAATCTGGTATCCAGTTGTATATATCCTTGGTTCGATCGCCTGGTGGAGTCAGTAGTGTACGCTATTAAAGTCAAGTGTACAGGTGTACAATGCATAGTGGTTTTCAATGGCACTCAATCGGGACCAATCTATGACGAAAAGAAATAGTTTCAGGTATTCATAGTTACTTAACAGTGAGTTAGTTTCTCTGAAGTTAATAAGTAATGGAATAGAATACACATTCCATCTTTATTACTACGGTAAAATACATATTAGACGAAGCATCACTGTATATAACGAATACGTCTTGTGTTTGTTAATGTTTGTCAACCTTCCTAGTAATGTATCCTCATAGGACCTTACCTCATGCTAAGCCCAGGATTTTAAAATCTTTAAACAATTATATCGGAATCCATTAGTTATTCTATAAATAATTAGTTTAATTAAGATTCAGACATTATGTTCCAGTGGCAAATTATAATTTGTAATCAAAAGAAATTATATTTCTTGCCTGACTACTGCCTCGTAATAATATTTGTTTATATGTTATTAGTGCGTGTTCATTTCATTTACGGTTACATTTTGATTTTCCTGTGATTCCAGATCAGTACATTCAAGTATCATATATGTCATCAAAGACTGGTCATAATCCATAACTGAATATTACCGATGAGATTATTCAAACACATACTAAGATATTAGAAGCATATCCGTTGAATAACTTAGTAGTTATATTCACCTACTGGCTTCGTGAATAACGTGTTAATGTTTAAAGTAAAAATATAAGGATCAAGTCTTGATGTGAACATTAATGATATTAAGAAGCAGTTAATGCTAAGTAATGAATTCCAAAAGAAGATATAATCACTCTTCCCACATTTCTTAGTCACCTCAATCAATCAATCAATGCCTGTTACCCGATGTGGAGCATAGGCCACCCACTAGCATTCTCAAACCAACTCTGTCCTGAGCTTTACTTCCCAGATCTTCTCAAGTGCTCCTCATTCTCTTCGTGGCTGTCTCCGATTTCCGACGCAATGTGTTCTTGGGTCTTCCTCTTTTTTTTGGCCTTCAGGATTCCATGTTAGTGCTTGTCTTGTGACACAGTTTGATGGTTTCCTCAATGTGTATCCAATCCACCTCCAGCGTCTTTTCCTAATTTCTCTCTCGGCTGGAAGCTGATTAATTCTCTACCATAGAAGGTTGTTGCCGATGGCATCTGGACAACGAATCCGAAGTATCTTACGCAGATGGCTGTTTATAAATACTTGTATCTTCTGAATGATGCTTTTCGTAGTTCTCCAAGTTTCAGCTCCATACAATAGAACAGAATTGGTAAGGTTTGATTCGAGATGCGAAGGAAACAAATAAGTCAACTAGATGAGGGCTACTAGACAATTCGAACGTCAACATAGTCCTGCTGTATGGAGCTGAAACTTGGAGAATTACTGCAAACATCATCAGACGGATACAAGTATTTATAAACAACTGCCTACGCAAGATGCTGAATGTCCGTTGGCTGGAAACCATCAGCAATAGCTTGAAAATCAACTTCCAGCAGAAGAGGAAATTAGAAAAAGACGTTGGAAATGGATAGGACATACATTACGCAGACCATCAGACTGCATCACGAGATAAACATTAACATGGAACCCTGTTTGGAAACGGAAAATAGGAAGGCCAAAGAACATACTGCGTCGAGAATTGGAAGCAGACATTAAAAAGGTAAATAGCAACTGGAAACAGCTGGAAAGGATTGCTCATTACAGAGTTAAATGGAGAATCCTGGTGAGCGCCCTATGCTCCTCAGTGAGGAGTAACGGGCGTAAGTAAGTAAGCAACTTTGTAGATCGTTCACTTCTGGTCCCAAGATTGATTCCTTCAGTTACGGATTAAATACATATGAATAACATCAATCCAACCTAGCTTATATATATATATATATATATATATATATATATATATATATATATATATATATATATATATATATATATATATATATATATATATTAGTGAAGTCTATTGCAACAGCCATCCATTTCTTTCCAAACTAAAAGTTAAAAAGTAGACTAGTAAAATACAATAATATGATAAATACATAAACAAATTTAATTGTTGACCCAGACATTAATAAGTATATATGTATAGGGTGTGTGCATACATGTACAGTACGCCGTATACGTGCGACGTTTCATATGCATTCATAATGCATGTGTGTTGTGCCCACACGGTACTTACATATGTAACAAGTACTTATTAAACAATGATATTTTTAGCAATTTGATAGCTAGAGTTTATTACTGTTTGTTATGAAACCACGATTTTATTTCGGGTAATTTACTAAATGAAGATTACTGTGTAAAATTAATTCATAACTAACATCCACAAAAATATCTACTTTTTTATGGATTTAAACGTGGGTTGTAAAACACAGAAGTTGTGAAAGTTAGGGGTCAAAATGAAGTTGTTTTTGAAAATGATTACTTCACATGTTGCACTGACTCACCAAATGAATAGAAAAACGGTTGCAAATAGTGGATGCAACTTCAATAGTGAACGATAAAATCGTTCTCTCATAACTTCAGTCTTGCTCTTATGCTAACAAGTTCATATATAAGTAACTCTTTGTTTGTATTCTGCATTTTACCATTAAAGTCATTACAGACAGAATTTGTTCAGTCTCTGTTAACATATGTGCATAGCCTGGGGAGTGTAGAATATAGCCAGTAAGTGGAATCCAGGATTTTAATCACTCTTGTAGATTAACTCTATATTTTTATGATCCGCTTCGGATGTACATATGACGACAGAGACTGAACAAATCCAGTCTCTTCCAACATCAGGAGGTATGTACGAACACATATGAAATATATAAAAGCCTGTTACACAAGCGCAATTGTCTGAACACTACAGTTTAGTGGATAATGTCGTAGCGTCTAATATGAATGGACTGAGTTCGATTCCTAGTACGAGTTGCAACACCCCTATGCAGGTACATCCGTTTGACAAGTTTAGCATTGAACTAAACCTGTATCTTCGTACCCACTTGCTAGCCACAATTCAACTTTATTCACATGTGACCTTTTTAATGGCTACTTATGAATATTTAGAATTTATTTTGGCTTTTTTACAGTTCCACTATGATATCACTAACATTTAGACTTTCTGTATTGAATTTGTTTTATTCTATGGCTTTATAATTTCATGGTATTCAAAAAGTATCAACAGACTTTATTTTAGTTACGATATTTCACAATTAACTTGAATCGATTTAGAAATGTAGATGTAATCATTTTGTGACGTAACAATAAACAAAGCTAAAGAATTTACTTTCCTTAAAAAAAAATGACAATAAGTTCATGTTTATGATGTTGTTAAAGTATTAATATAAGAATGCTTAAGACGAAGAATATTTTAATTGAATTGTACATTAAAGGACAGCTGATGGTAAGAAAACACTGCTGATCTTGAAATAAATACGATGACGTCTGTACTCGACAAGAATGTGAATAATTGTATGTTTAATTGATATCATTTAGTTGATTTCATTTCAAGTAAAGACATACATTTATTGATTAGTCTTCATTGTTAGGTTCTAACAAGGATATCTATATAAACATATCACTGAACTTCATGTCTTTGTCTTCGTATTGTAATGACAGTTAATGGTGAAAAGTAGTTTCGAAAGCAATGGTAAAAGATGAAGACAGCTAACTGATTCCCTACAAAAAAAATGATATGTTTGATGGTTTCAGGCATATTCTCTAAAGAAAGTTGTGTAGGATATCGGTTATATGAATTCAAGATACTCATGGTAGCAATGAATTATTCGGCCATCTTGTGACAGAATAAAGCAATCATTCGTAATTGCAGACTTAAACTTAGTTTTTCATTACAGCTGCAGTAAAAAATAAGGAAGTACTCTACAGTTATTTAACTCAACAGCGGTACTCATCTTCGATCCAACCATGGACGAAAACTAAGGAGCTCCATGTCTTGCAATGAACGTTTAACCGTCTGTATCATTAGCTGACGTCAAGTGATTGTTCACAAAATCGCCTCAACTCAATTCAAACTTCAATCTGATGATTTTCAGAAAAATTATTAACTAATTTGATTCCCGAAAATGCAACTTAAGACAAACTGTGATCGTTAAGTGGTAATTAGTCACTAACGAGTACATCAACGTCCAACAACGGAAGGTAACTTCTTCAGTTCCTCTAGATTCACTCCCATTATTATTGTGTCTTGGTCAGAAAGCCCCCAGACAAATAAGGATAGGATTTGTAGGGATAATTCTACCTACTACTATATAAATTAATTGGTTTGATTATTTACTAAGTACCAAACAGATTGGAATATGTCATCCAAGCTACAAATTAACCTGAATTCAAATACATAATAGCTTAAACAAGTGAAGAACATTCTGAAATGACTATTTTAAAATGGTGCTCAAAAGAAACATTTATAAATTTTAAAACTGATGGAGTATTCCATGTTTATAATAGCCAATTTTGTACTAGTACAGCTTAACATATTTCAAGATGTAGAATCGGGTTATCCTACCTTGCGAAGATACAGTTTAAATTACCCGTAAAATGACTGAATTGACTGACAATCATTACTTTAACATAGTTTTTAAGAAACTTGTCTACAAACTTTGTTGTTATAGTCATTTCGGTTTACATTTCGTATAATAAGTAAGTTTAGAAGCACTTTTTAAAATAAAGAAAATTCTAGGTGAATAAAAGGGCTACATTTATCTAAGGTCTCATTATTGATTTTCTGAATGCACTTTGTTTTTTTCAAAGTGTAACAAAATCAATCACAACAATTTTGTTTCACATCTTACGTTGTTATGTTTACTTGGTATCAAGTTTAAAAAAATAAATTATGTCATTTGGCTATAATTTAGACTTTCTTCTTTATGTGTTTTAAAAATTTTCATGAAACAACATGAAAAATGCGCTAGTTGTACTTTCTGAATGGTTGCTATGTAAAATTAGAGTATTTTAAATTCTACAATTAATGTATATACATTTACCTATTAACTTTCAGTGTTATGTAACCGTTGTTTACTTTTAAAAGATGACAAATGTATGTGTAACACAAGTGAATGTTACGGTAATTTTGCTTACTCTTGCGAGGCTAGTTTAATCGCAAAACTATTGTTGTCGTTCTGACTAATATCATCCGTACTGATTTACCTCTATTTGTACAATGCATTGATGATACCTCCCAGAATGTTAACGAAATTTTTACCAATAAACTATTTACTTCGTAGAAACTAAAATTACTAAAATGGTTATTTATCCATATTAGTAATAGACGACCAGTTGAAATCTAACGAAAGAAGATTTGGCTTCTTTTGATTAGAAATCAACTTAATTACCACATCAGTAAAATGAGAGTTGTCTCTAAGATAAGTCCCTCACTATTTAAATCAATATACTACATCTAATAATCTGAATTTCTTTTCAGAAAATTCAGTCTATCCATCCATAGACTCATATTGCATAATATATCACAACTTTCAGAACAGAAAGCACGCAAAATGTTTCTCAAATGAATAAATATAATTTTTTTTCGATGTTGTTGGTGTTACAGAAACCTAGTTAAGAATGAGTTTGCTTTATACAAACATGCACGATGACATTACACTTCACAGTTAATTTCAACTATGGTACTTTAAGCTAATTTAACCATATGGTTATTAATTAGATATGGTAGAAAAAGCATATATGTAATCATAATAATTGAAACATTTATTCTAGACATTATTTTCGAGACAGTACAATATGTTGCCAAAAATTACCTAATTAAATTGGAATTTATTATTAAAACTAAAATTTGGACACAGACAATTTCAAGTATAGGCACATTCAATTAATAACCAACTAACTAACTAACTAACTAAATAGCTAACTAACTATACAATCGTTTTTGTTCTATAACACGCAGACTTAGACACATTATTTATTCATATTGAAGACACGATTTAAGTTGATTCTAGTAGATATTATAAATGAAATGAATAACTAAACATTATCCTCTCTCTCTCTCTCTCACTCACCCACTCACTCTCTCTTTCTCTATCGAGTATATAATATAGCATGGTTTAGTTACATGGTTAGTAACTTAAATTTGATATTTATGTCTGATATTATTTACTTTTCAATTAGTAGACTTTTAACATATTAAAGATTTCTTTGTAACGATAAACAATAATTAGTTAGAGAAAAAGAAAAACAATTTCATTTCATTTGAAAACAAGTCTCGGAGATTATCGTTTCAAATGAAATCTGATTACTCAATGAATTAGGCAAAAATGTTTCGCATTAGTAATAATATCATTGACAAAAATAGTAATCGTAGTAATAGTAGTAATAGTAGTAGCAGTAGTAGTTGTAGTAGTAGGAGGAGGAGGAGGAATAGTGACAGTAAATAAACTGAAGAACTTTACTCTCTGAATAGATCCACATTGGTACATTTTGATTAACTAGACAAACTATAGTGAATTGTAGACTGACACCTTTATTGGTCATGAGCTTTAAGTAGTTCATTTTGTAATAATTTGTAACACTTTTTTTCATGTATAAAAAATAAGGTAATAAGATGAACTGAAAGGAGAGTAAAACTATTTAGAGAAGGCGAAGCATATGGAATGATTATCATATTTAGCAATATATGCATTTTTTTTTAAATGCAGTTAATTTTCTTTTTCATTCTGTGGAAAACTATTCAGAAATCATACGTAGCATATTTAGTGAAGACAGTATATTTATACAGGCTACATTGTTGTATTTCGATACATAACACAAACTTTAGTATGTATACAAGATATTACAAACATGTAAGAGGCTATATGAATCTGGTAGTTTAGTGAAAAACATATTGAATATTTAAAGTGAAATGTATTTCATCATAGTCTTGGTGTACATAGAAACACGAGCATATGAATACCTTCAGAAGACAAGATGAAACGCCTGTCCTGTATTCTACTTCTAACCAAATACTAATTACTTAAAGTAAATAACATAGGTTTTATATAAGTTTATTGAAATGAGTCCCTCATAAATGGGCAACAATTCTATACACTAGGGTTTTAAATTGACTGATAGATTAAAGCTGAAAATTGTTTTCCATGAGATTACGCATAAGAATCAATCGTTAATTCAGATTATTTCCCTGCTTTAGAATGATGGATTTTTTTCAAATGCAACACTCAGAATACTTGTATAAATTTCGTCATATGTTGTCTGTAATAGTAGTATGAACTGCATTAGCTTCAATGGGCTCCGACTGAATCACCTTTACATTTCCATTTGATTACAAATTCATTTAACTGGGTGCGGAAAGCAGTGAAATCTGCGACATAAGGTTTGTCTTGTTTGTGGCCCTCTATGTACTAACCACAGTATAATTTAACTAAAGACACATTGTTAGCAGCTTTGCTGTGATAAACAACTACATAAAACCTACAGCCTAATTCATTTGTTGTGGGTTTACTGACAGTGAATGTATAAGAGTTGTACTACGCGTTTGAGAGCCAACTTAAATTTTGCAAGTGAACCATTCTAAATAATCTTAGTTAGCTTCTACTAATGGTTGTTCGGTTCACCTTTATATACTGTAGACCGTTCATCTCTGGTTCCAAGATTGTTTCCATTATTTGCTGACCAACTACCTAAGAAAGATACAGAATCTCCATCTTACAGATATGTATAATCCATCCCTCTACTCAAGAAATTGATACTGTTAGTATTTTACCGATGACTCTAATTCGATGTTTGAATAAAAAGAAACTCCTTACTAACTGTCAACTTTTAAATTATTTTCATGTATTCCATCTCTATTTTTGATTAGTTGACTATTTCTTATCCAACAGTCGACTTCTGATTTAAGAAGTAATTTAATCAGGATATAACTAAATGAACTTAAATTTCACATCAGGTATTAATAAAAGTTTGTGAAACATCTTCCAACGTGATGGAAAACTACTAAAAGCCAGGAAACACTGAATAGCCTTCGTTTTAGTATAGGACTCGTCACTAATGCATGTAAACAAACTGGTAGGTGATAGGACATAGAGCCATCATTCTGAAAGAAAGGCACTTGTCATGCATTTTATAGATACCACGTTCAACTTCTGATGGATTGCAGTAACATATTACCAACAAGTTCGATACTCAGACAAAAAGGCTGTGTGGTTATCCTTGATTTTTATTATTTGTTAGTTTGAGACAGGAGAAGTTCAAGTGTACATCATGGGAAATATAAGCAGAGAAGGATTACAGACTGCGATTCTAAGTTCCGTTAGGTATAAAGGCAGTTGTCACTTTCCGGTCTCCCACCTCGTGAAATAATTTGTCCTCTTGAAACACTCGAAAAAGAATCTAGTATGGGGGAAGTGACAACACGTGAATGTGACCTCACTGCTTAAGGAACAACTGCTTGATGTCATACACGGCATTTTGACAAGTGGTTACTGGCGTGTTAGCTCTGTACTCAGAAAGGCCTAATCGCCGAAGAGTGAAACCCAGTAAGAAGGCCCCTTTCTTCCTTTGTAGGAAAGTGGCGTCGCCGTCATGCCAGTTGTATGAGAGAAACACCTTACTATCATCACGCCTCTGTACTGTCGGCAGTACGACTTCGCCCTCGGAATATAGGTCTACTTCTCACAGGCTTAGCGTTCTTTAACTAACTTACTTAGCATGGTAGAACCCTAAGGAATGACTGATTCTTCCTGAATAGCTTGATTCCTTCATCACGATAGACAAGCCTAACCACTAATTCATGGTAGCAGCAGTGGTCGAGACTTAATTTAGGACAAAGTTTACATTCATTAGTTTACTTATCAGTAGTATATTCGATCGCGAAATTCATCAGTTTATTTTTTCATAAACTAAACAGTAATCACATGTATTTACACTGAATTTTGCCTATTCTCAAGAAATTATAATAAATTATGAACTTAACAAGTTTACATAAATCATACTGAAATAACAATGAGACAGTTTTTCTAAGGTTTATCAGACTAATAAATCTATTCTATTCAACTTTGTAATCTAATACGCCAGAAGCATTTTTGCTAGTAAATCTGGATTCACTATTTCCAATTATTTTCGGTCAATCTTAAATCATTATGTGAGCTACAGACAGATTAGTATACTTTGGTATTTTTGAAGATTCTATTTCATTCCTCAATGTATTTTTAAGTTACTTTGATAATAATAATAAAAAAAATACTTCGATAGTAAACGAAGTTACTCCTGGAATTAACTATATTTACTAGTATTATCGTAATTATTAAGTCTTTAAGAAGACTAAGCCATATATCAAGCCAAACCATTATTAATGAACTATCATTTTAACTTCTTTACAAAGTTAGATATGGATCTTCATTCAAGTCAGACCAGTTTTAAATTGATAAATGAATAAATTTCAGTTTGTCATTAGACAAATTTTAATTTTTGACAAACTGCTTCAATTTAGTATTGTAGTGGTAATAATTGTCACTGTTGGATATTTCTACTGAAGCAATAGAATTAAACTAAATTGTTGTATAGTAATGTAGATTATGACAGAGATAAACCAAGTTAACTTAGTAGTAAATTTTAGTTAGAGTAAATTTTCTTGATAAGCATCTAATCTTGTAGAAGTATACAGTCCATCAACACTAGGGGTTCATGAAATTAATCGATAACTTGTGATATAATTGTTGTAATCTATTTTTATCAAATCAGTTCAAAATGAAAGGAATGAATAATATTAAACCAAATATGTATTATTATTTCATCAACGTCTATACAATTCTGAATGTAATGCGAAGACAAAGAGAACAGAAGTTTTACAAGCATTCTAACCAATAAGAGACAATTGAACGACGATTCACAGTTAGGAAGTCAAATTCACCTGCATGAATACATTTTGCAAATTCACAATGGAAATTTTTTAAAAACATTTTGTCTGTTTCATGTAGAACTTTCTTGAAACGGTGTATTTCCAACGAATTATGATAGAAATAGTATAATGAAATTCAATTTAGTACCATGAATAGGTCATTATTAGACAGCTATTGACAAACAGGAGGCACTGAATAACTGCATTGTCTTAATATGAAACTATTTAACAGTGAGCATCCAGGACCACACTAGGGACGGAACCTAAAACCTTAAGGATTTTCAGAGAGCGCTTAGCCATTGAACCACTAAACCGGATCCCAACCGTTGGTATTTTTAACTACAGTCAATGTATGATGCATTTGCATGGCCTCATCTAATGCCTCGAATCCTGAAGGTACTGATGCGATTTATAAACTACTCTCTCAAGGAACTGTATCACCTTTTCCTGTTTCCTGCTCCATTTCATCTGGACGCTTCTTTCTTGATTTGTCTACTCATAGTATCAGCACGAAGTAGACACACAAGAGAACTACACTCGACAAAGTAAAAGAATATTAGTAAAAATAACAATAAAATAGGAAGTTGAAACCAAATATCGATGTACGATCTACTTTGTATATGCCCTATTTTGATGGCATTCAATTTTCTCTAGATTTTCCGTCTTACACATAGCCATAATACTACAATTGTTTACCAACAGATATTTAATAACAAGTTACTGGTAAATGAAAATAAAATGTCTAACTTCATAAGTTTACTGTAAAACCTTTACGATAAACACTAATCTGATTAAGTCCAACTAAACAAATAACTTAATGTTATGCAGACAATTTGACAAGCAGGAACACACGTAAATAAAACCATAATGTTGGAAGTAGTTATGAAGAACACATTGAAATCAATCATTTTGCTCACATTGCACTACATTCCATATATATACATATTTGTGTATTCAAGTGGTGACAGGTCTGCTTCTTTGCATACTATTCATTTATTAATATGAAATATTAGACAATTAAAGAGAATGTAATTATTCAGCACATATTCAAAGGAATGCATAGACTAGACTGAAGTTATGTAAACAGATCAATTTATTTTTTAGTAAATAGATTGTATGCATATGATAGTTACATAATCACTAAATAAATTACGAATCAATGACGGTGTAGAATGTAAATTACTATCTTACTACACCGACGATAGAAGTGAATATATTTGGATAAACAAAATGAAAGGATAAGCAAATATTTGCAATTGAAAGTTGTAAGTAGCAAATAAGAAAGTTTAGAGGATAAACGGAGAAATAAATGGTTGATTAAAACACTAACTTTATAGTTCACAATACTACTAACATTTAATAAGTAGTGTTATTACAATTTAAAGTATTATTGTTATAAACAAACTGGCTACGAAATAAGTATAAGCATGCAAATACTTCCCAACTGATTCTTTTTAATATCCTGTACCAGTAACTCTTAGTAATCTCATTTCGATGACGATTCGTTGGAAAGTAGGTAGATAACTCTACATTCTTAAAGGTCTATATGGAGGTCAGTCATTGATAGTATGAAAGTTATGGCTCGACCTAATTGGTTTATTCTAACTATGAATAATCATTATTTGGTTAATGTTGACAGGGTCAAGTCACCAATAATATCATCTGATAGTATAAGCTGAGCATGTTAGCATGGTAGTATAAAACATTTTCAATTGTAGCCATAATGACAACGAAAAAAAACAATTGATTGGGGAGGTTTTTCTGCTAGGTAACATATCAGTCACTTAATTCTTCTAGAAAATATTCTCATTCATTTACTGGTTTTGGAGTTGACTAACAATGAATAATTAAAGTAGCACAAATACTTATCTTTGGTAAATTGACTTACTGCAGAACAATAAAGAAGTGTGTCAAATAAATCTTCTGTATGAAGATCTGCATGAAATGAAAGGTAATAGTTGAAATTAGTATAATATATGCTTTATTTGATAATCAGTCCGTAAAGTCTAGTAGCAATGAAACAACCTTTAGCACTAATGAATAAAACTGAGTAAATAACTTCTGTATGATTACTTGTACGGTAAATGAGAATCGAAAGAAGTATGTTTCTTTTAAGTTTACAGAAATATTTCGCTGAGGAGCATCAATAAATACGAAATAACATGTGGAATTTTCTACTGACTACTTTTAACCAAAGAAAGCGATTGAATGAACTGAAGTAAGAGGGGATTGGGGTATTTAAAACTTACAGTTATATGTGTTGCATGTTTGCAGTCACAATACATGTACATTACATTTATCTTTTTATAATTCTAATAGCTTACGGCCTACTGGTTCTGATAGTCATGCGTTCGTCGCCAGATCCGTAGACCTAAAGTTCAATTTCTTGGCTGAATGGAGGGTTTGCACTGGCTTGAATTTCTACGGTAGAACGGAACACCTGTCTTATGTTACCTTGCTTTTACTGACACCCAACCAACATCATTCTGTGACGATCACATATAAACAACGAGATAATTTACATTAAGCAATCCATCATGAGATAGAAATACGGAAATTTGGACAAAAGAAATAGGTCAATACCAGTATGCAACCGTTTAGACTTTTATGCGACACTTGAAACACAAACAATTTATTCAAATTTTCTTTTTGTGATCACTGTCAGGCACTCTTGTTCCGCACTACTGGTTTCCACCTAAGGTAAGGGAGACCACAAATCATCTATTCATTGTTCATAACAATAGTGTAAAGGCTCATAAATTTATATTGAGAGTTGTTCTAGCCAACCTTAAAGTGTTTAAGGAGTAGTGCATTTTCTTCTCACCTAAAAATATGGAACGTGGTAATGTTTTCTGGATAAGTTACTTGGTTGCATTTTTTATCCTAAACTCATTCATAATAACCTCATGGTTATGGTGAATCTTAGAAATACTTTTAAGATCGATATCTAATTTAACGTTTTCTAATTGCTTCATTCTTGTTAAGTAACTATTATTTTCTAACATAAACAAGAGTACAGTCTAATTAGGACTTGCATTTAGATACAATTGATGAAATATTTCACTATTCGTGGGTTCTACACAACGTTCATGTATATCGCCTATAGACTTCAGGCATAATACCCAAAAGACACAGTCATATTGTTGTTATATTTATTAGATAGAAATCAATGTTTTGATTATCAAAACAGAATCTATCTGTTACTTGTCAGCCTTTGAAAATAATATGATGTGTACCTATTTCTATTAAAATCAAGACTTCAATTATAAGATAAAATGTCAAGTGGTTTCAATATAATGGAAATTCCCGTGAACCAGGATGTAGATACCTGTGATTCAACACATTTGAACAAATTAACAGTATGCAATAAAGCCAGAGTCTAAAATTAACGATATTTGATATAAACTTGGATTTTTAGTACATTTTATGAACTTATCTTATGTTGCATCCGCATTATTGTACTACATAATGTGTATGAAATGTAAAAAATGGAATAAAGAGGAGTTATAGTGAAAAATTATCTACCGTTAACTGATTACTGTATCCTAGCATTAATTAATTCTATGGTAAACTTTACAAGACGTTTATGCACAATGGGAAGACTGGTGAAATATAGTTCTGCTTTCCAAACTGTCTATCACATATGATGATCCATTTTATTGAAATAGTCAACAGGTTAAGTGTAATAATTGTTTTAAAGAATAGATAACAAAGTCTTCAGGTACTAATAGGTACTATATTATAAATTAATGGTTAACCAATGACAATACTTTAAGATATTCAATGCAGTTAACTAATCTAAGGAATATAATTTCACAGTAAAAGTGAATAGATGATGTATAATTTATGAAAGTATAAAGAATCGAAGCTTTCAGTGTTTTGCATCTTCCCCCCAACACCCCGCCACCTCCGCATTCTGATACCTGAACCCACATCATTCATACTCCATTGATAATTTCGTTTGCATTGAAAATTTTAAGGTTGCTCACTAAAAAAAACGGAGAATGGAGGATTTAATTTCCATTAAACCGTTTAGCTCAAGAGATACAATCTAACTGAAACTTATTATGATTATTTTCACAATAGTTCATACTTACGCAAAACAGAGACATCTGTTAATGAACCTTCTCATATAGTTTAATTATGGAGTAATTGGTAAGAAACTCTAAACTTCAGTTTTAAACTTGATTTCAATGGCTTTAAATGACTAATTGATATTGAGAAAATCCTAGTTATTTTGCAATTTGCACCACAAATTATGCATAAAAATTGTTGAAAACCAGGAGTTACTGGCCAGTTGTTCCCTTGTCAGGTACGAAACCTACTAACTTTATACTGAGTGCCTTACTTTAAAACCATTTACCCATCATTCAATCCTATAAAATTTTAATTTATGTTTCTTATCCTAGTTAAGTTCATCCAGTCAGTATTTTCAATTAACGCCATGTCAAATATTCGTTATTCTTTAGTACTTAGTAATCAAATGTCATCAAAGGATTTAAATTGATCAATTCGTGCCAATGACTTTATCAACTAACAACAAATGTCTGAAGATTTCCGATAAATATTCCCAGCAATTAAAGTAAAAATGCAGTGTATTCATAGGATACCTTGTAAAAAACGGATTTTTGCTCATTTATTAATATGATGATAGTATGTAGAAATTATTGAAAATTCCTAGGGCTGTCCGAAAGTACACTGATAGCTATATAAGAACTAACGCTTAGGGAGTGAAAAATTCCCAGTCACTAATAAATGCATTAAATGACAATTAGGACTGAGAACCCATTCATCTTAGAAAGACATCACTTCCATGTAAGACAAAAAAAACTTGGAATTTCCTGTTTCAGTCTTCTTGTTCCATACAAGTTCATAAAATATACATCAAACTCTGTAAGTGAAGAAATTTCCGTATTGTCTGGAATACACCCGTTTGTATTATGAACTAACAAGTTTAATTTGATAGGAATCATCTAAATACTCAAAAACTATCTGATCATTGCAGTGGTTAAGTTTAGTTATATCACTAACATTTAGTACATGATTTACAAAGTCACTATCATTCTTCAGAAAATGTCTCATGAACAGTCAAACACTATTTCAATGACAGTGTGTAACATCAACAGTCTATAGACACTACGTATTCAAACATAGAGATCTTTCTTTGAATAGTTTCACTGAAATATCTTTAGCATTCGAATGCTTGATATTTTTCTTTAGTAAAAGGAGTTTATTCAATCTCATTTCGAGTTCTTTGAAAATCATAGAAATGAAAGTGACTATCAATTTTTGGAAACTTAACAACATTTTCTATTCTGACATTAGAATTAAATTATCTGGAAGCAGTGAATAGATCTTTCCATTTTCTGTAATCGAATGTTTAGGTATCTTATCAAAAATGTGATACGATAATCAAAGTTGTTCTAAAATTCTCCAATCTAAATAATAATCGTTTCTTTCATACAAGCATCCTGTAAACATGGATTATCAACATTGAAATCGATGATTACATTCATAGTTTGCTTAGAAGTTAAACATAGCCTTTCGGCCACTCCTCTTCTTCTTCCTCGTTCCTTTATCCCATATATTTTAACACAGGAAGATGTACTATCCGAAAAATGAATTATTTATTTTAAAAACACCTTATTATTAATTGAAACAGAAACAAGACAATAAAATCATTCACAAACATTTGTATGAGATTTTTAGTTGTTATCGCAATACAATTTCTTTTATTACTTCTATCGACTATGTGTAAACAGTATCATTCAATGTGTCATAAAATCTCCACTAATATTAATCAATGTGTGTATGTTTGATTTCTTTCCATATGATTGTTATTTGATTTGTAAAAATGGAAGATAGTTCATATAACAGTATAGTAGTAGTATAGTATAGTAGTAGTATAGTATTTATAAAACATTCAGTAGTTTGTATCTAGCCTGAGGGTACTTCATATCCTAGGTAGTGTTGGGGTATGTTCGTAGGGTAAATATGGAACAGCGGAGTGTGTAGAAGGTTAAGGTGAACCAATGACTCAGTATACATATCATATGCATTTACATTTAATAATGGAAATAACCGGCCATTTTTAAAAATGACATGTGTGGAATAAAAACAGTATGAGAATAGAAACTGGAAATCAAAAGAGATTTAAAATTCTTTACAACAAATTCAAAATTTATTACTGAGTAACAGCTCATATCAAAATTCTAATTCTTGGATTCGGAGTGGATGGTGATAAAACGTAAGGAAAATTGGACACATCAAAAGTATGTCTTTCATATGCATGTATGTATGGCGTCGGTGATCAGAGATCAAGAAAAATGCAAAGATAATCAGAATGAAGACGCAGACAATGACAGAACAATTAAGAACAATAACCATTCAAATTTCAGGCTAAAATAATAGGCTATTAGTCAAGTGTGTCAGAAATCCTAATACATAGTTTTTTTCTAATAATATTGTTGTTTACAAAAGTAACGAATTCTTCATAACTCAGCTAGCCAGCTCAAAGAACGTAAGGTCCTTTTACATTTCATTTACCCGTGAAAGATAATTGCAGCTTGAATAAAACATTTAACTGACAATTAAACGATTTTAATTGTAATCACAGTTGGCTTGAATAGAATAAACCGTCACTAAGCTTAAGATAATAATAGTTCGTAGAACATAAAAGTTAAATAATCCAACCGTAACTATAAAGATAAATACTGTTTTATTCACTTCACGACAATAAACAATCGGATTCTAAATAGTATTTCTCTATGTTTCCAGTGTAACTGATCATATTAACATGAAACTTTGATTTCCTCACATTTTGAATAATGTAGGTATTGGCATAAAGTACTTCAAAGTTTAAAGTAGTTAGTGGTATACATCATGGAACACCACTTAACCTAGGTTTTATAGTAGTTCATACTTGT
This sequence comes from Schistosoma mekongi, assembly GCA_034768735.1. NCBI lineage: Eukaryota > Metazoa > Platyhelminthes > Trematoda > Strigeidida > Schistosomatidae > Schistosoma > Schistosoma mekongi. Next base: position 29,927,530 of record CM068308.1, read on the forward strand.
CAACGGTGCATATTTGTAATTTAGAGAAATGTGATGCATTCTCTGGGATTAGAGTCTAGGTATACTCATTTTCAAATTCTGAAATCTTATTTCTGAGTGATAACTAGTGTCAAGTATATCTAATAATTTGTGTACAACTTAACATATCATACTTTATTTAGCTGCTAGTCAAGAAGATCTAATTTTCCGGCTAGGTGATACTTGACAGTACAACGTGCTGCATCTAGATTAACAACGCCTAATCAACACTTCAGAACAGATAAACATGATGCTAATCACTTCTCAGTGATCATTTAGTCTATATATCATGAGGTTCACTACAAAGATCATGTGATGATGATTTAGATTGTAAATAGCTGGCAGCAAGTGATAAAATACTTTGTATGACCTTATATTCTTCTATGAGTACGCCCGATCTTGAGAAAACTGATATTTCCTCAAACATTAGAAGCCTTGCAACCTAAAGCTTTAGAAAAATGTGATGATATTGAACACTTAAAATCATTACATGATTCCATGTATTCCCCCATTATATTCAATTGATGTTTCATTTTTTAGCTTATCAATCGCATTTTGAACTGAATAAATAGATGTTGATCAAGAATTCTGGATAGATTTCATGATACTGTTGTGAGAAAGATTTCATCGGGATGAAAAAAGTATTTGTATTTGATATTGTCATGACTCCAGTAAGCTGTTATAACCAATGGGTATGACCAATTAGTTGCTGTGACCTTGTGCGCACGAGGTTACTATAACAAATGCTAATGAGTGCCTAGATAGTCCCTGTATGCTTTCCCGATGTCAACTTAGTCCCAAGTCGGAAATAGAAAGAAACCAAGACAATGAATCAACCAGACAGAATCATATTGTATTTAAGGCATTCCTTTATGTATACATAAACAAGACCACACAACCAGCCGATTATGAAATTAATTTTAATTCAAAACATGGGAGACAGTGGCAGTGAATCGCAGTAACGTATACATAATCAATTATTCGTGGTTCATAAATGAGAAATGATTTAGTAACAGATAATGTACTGAACGGGAGCATAGGGCACGACGGACGTAATAATGATAAGAATTGAAGTGTTGCTTTATATGCAACTAAAACAACTGAAACAGTCTTCTAAGATATAGTTCTGACGGTCAGTTGTTCTTCATCAATCGCTCAACATAATGAATATAGATAAGAAAGAGAAGCTTACTCATAAAATTTGCATAAACTCTCCAGTTTGACAAGTTACAGTTAGTATCGTATGTGTCAGCGTACTTTTTAATCTCTTCAACTCTACATGGTTCATATTCTACATTATCAGATTAACTATGCTTTCTTGAAACACTAATTCAGATTAGCCAATTGATCAACTATAGTTGGGAAGTTTTCACTCTAAATAAGTACTATATTAAATTCTTTTCAAATTAATCGACCAATGTCTTAAACTCTACAGAAATGAGTGATGTAAACAAAATCAACAGACGGAATAGCTAAGATACTTGATTAATCCTGTTGCATTCAAAACGTGAAAAGAAAACATCAAACTATCAGTGTAAGTGCATACTGATTCATCTACTTCATATTTTGAGTAATAAAACTGAAGTGCACTAACATGAAGAATGATCAACTGAATAATTATCGTTGCAGTTTTACTGCACATATCATTATGTATACATATGTATGGATGAAAGTTCCTCTGAAGACGAGTTAGTAGACTCAGTCACTATATATATTTGAGGTGGGATGTTAACAAATGCATCACACTGTAGATGATTTTGTTCGCACACCACAACGTTTGCATATATTTTATAAGAATGTATTAAAATGAATCAATATATTTCAGTAAATATATTACTACTGATTTAATATGAGTTTTAAGTAGTGTCAGCCAAATTAAATATTGAACACATTTTTGGCTTTATGCCAGAAGTGTTATCTTCTAACTTCATCAATGAAAAAAAATAGTAATCGTACTAATAATAATAACATAGCTGTATAAAGATGGATCAATTTTCAATTTGTTATATGTAGAATAAAAAGTTACTTCGTAGTCAAGATATCATAATGACATAACATTTATACATAATTATTACTATAAATATTATTATTATTAGTGTTACTATCATAACAAACTATTCAACAAGACGAGAGGGGGGTTAAAGGAATAATATCAAGTGCAGAATATCATGAAGTGAGAGGGAAAGAAAGTAGACAAGATAAATGGTAAAACATAAATAATGCTGGTAGCAAAGATGATCACCATTGTTTCAATGTGCTTTAATAATTATGCTAGATGTATTGATTAACAATATTTATATCTATGTATGACAAGTCAGTGGTGTATAACAGTTTGACAGGCTTTTCTATACTAATTTCTTATTTCTTTTACTTATGTCTATTTCAATGTATGTAATCATAGTAAAAAGTTTATTATAAATGACAGTATTTGGTACAAGTGTTTTAAACGGAGAGACATGTTTGTATCTCTATAGTAAGTATCTTCACGTCATCATATTTTCGACTTACAGTAACATGTGTCGTTAGTGAGTGAAGATCATGTCGATTAGACTAGTAATTGTTCTTGTATGTATAACCCAACTTTTCTGGAGTATAGTTAATACCGATTTAAAATTTTATTCAATTTGTCTCTTGTAAGAATTTTTGGCACAGTTATATTAGCTTCACCAAGCAACCTTAATCGGGTGATTTGAAATTCGATGATATAATGCCATAAGAAAGTAGGCATAAGCTACATTTATATAGTCTACAGATTCCTGAAAATTGATTTTAAAAAAAATAAGTGTATTATGGCATCGCAACATAGAAAATGGTATCCAAAATGTAATCGGAGGAATTCGGGACTGTAAACATATTATTTAAATCTACATCTATAATGTAATATTGGTGAATGTTAATTCGATTTTTGTTTTTGAGTTGATGACGAATATTTGTAGCTTTGGTGGATGATATATTCTTTGAGCCATTTAATTTATTCATGAAGCATTCATCATCCTTCTGGGCGGCATAGTCGTTGTATGCTTCAAAACGCAGTGAGTAAATAGGTTACCTCCACAGCTGACTAAGATTTTACACTGTTGACTCAGAATTTCATGAAGTGCTACCCACAATTGGGTTGGGTAATGTAAATCATAAATTTATCAATAATATCATAAGTATCTTGAAGGTTCAACAGTATGAAATAATTTTCAAGACCATTAAATAGCTTTAAGTATTCGTCATTGAGATATAAAGAAATATGAAAACAAACAATTCTCAAAGTATGTTTTTACTTGTCAGTAGTATTGTAAAGACCAAAACTACTAATAACGTTTGGAAGTTAACGTTGTTTCTGTATAGGGCCTGCTGGTTCCTGAGTCACGCACGAATTCGCAACAGAATATCCAATAACACAATTTACTGGTGCAAAACGTGGTACTATATTTAAAAATAATCACAAATTTAGTACACAAACCTCAACAGTTCCCCTTTCCTATACAGTCAAAGGGATTCAAGCAAATTGTACAATTAATCTATAACAAAACAAATACGTAGCAAATAAACATCAAAATAGTTACTTGTCCTAACAAATAAAGCCAACCAACTGAGTCAAGTCACTCAGGTATAGACAAGTAAGATATCAAACCAATATGGCTTACAACAAGACCTTGAAGTCCAGTAAAACAAAACGGAAAACCAATAGCATGTAGCGTATGCTAACAAAAGGTGATATGTAAGGAACTGATTGTGAGCAAATACAATACTGTTATAATAAAAAAGAGGAAAACAGGAAGAAACAAGATCTGTTATAGAGTCAGAGCACAACAAAACGATAAAATACAAGCAAAGGAGCTGCACAATACAAAAAATAACATGGAGGGATTTTCATACAAGCGAAAAGGATTTTACAAGCATATTCACGAATACACCACTATTGGTAAATTATTTTACTTTCTTAATTGTGTCAGTGTGTAACTTGACAGGATCGAGCCTTAATGGCAATATCAAAATAAAGAGTAAATACTCATCAAAAAACTCCATTGATCTTACTAATCTCCAAAGAGGTAACTTGGAGTGACTACATATCTTCATCATGTTCCGTTAACAACAATATGTAACTAGGTTAAAATGCCTCCCCCTTCTAACAACTAAATGAAACACTAAGTTTGAATGTTGACAGGAAAGTGTTATCAGAAGCTAACTTTTGAATTCGAAAAGAATATGATGTTGATACTATTTACTTCAGTAAGAGGATTTTCCATAAATTACGTTTATGATTATGATTATACCGTTCAATCAATCAGTGCCTGTTACTCCTCGTAGAGCATTGGCCACCGACCAGTATTCTCCAACCAATCCTGTCCTCAAATCTCTTTTCCAGTTCTTTCTAAGCGCTGATCATTCTCATCATGTGTACCTCCAATTCCTAAAGCAATGTGCTCCTTGGTCTACTACTTTTCCTTTGACCTTCAGGATTCTTAGTTAGTGCATGTCATGTGACGCAGTTTGGTAATTTTTTCAATGTTTGTCCTGTCCTCTTCCAGCGTCTTTTCCTAAATTTTCCCCAGCTGGAATTTAGTTGATTTATTCTCTGCCACAGTGAGTTATTGTTTCTGATGGTTTTTAGTCAATGGGTCATAAGTATCGTGAGCAAACAGTTGTTTATAAATACTTTCGTCTTTTAAATGATGCTTTTGTAGTTCTCTAAGATTCATCTTTATACAATAAAACTGTACTGAAGTCTGTATTGAAAATTCCGACTTCGGTGTTGCCTGAGAACTGGTTTGAGTTCCAGATATTCTTCTTGAATTGTAGAAATGCTGCTATTGTCTTGCCTTGCAGCTGCGTGTCTTCATATTTGTATCAGACCCTCCTTGTTTATTGATGATGTCAGCCAGGTATGCAGAAGTTTCCACATCTTCAAAGTTTCTCCGTCAACTGTAATTGGGTTGGTGCCCATTGTTTTGTATCTGCGGATCTTGCTTTACCCTGTGTGTATGTTGAGACCTGCTGCTACACTGTCCCCCCTCCACCTGCATTTGTTGGTGTGTAGGGTAGAAGAGTTAGGTCATCTGCGAAATTAAAATCGTCTAACTGTATCCATGTTATTCAGTGCATTCCGTGCTTCCCCAGAGATGTCAAGGTTTTCATAATATAAGCAACTACTCGTAGAAGGAGAAGGGGTTAGTGTAATCAGCCTTGCCCGATGCCAGTCTTTACTCGGAATGAATCTATGTGCTACCCTCCATGGATACTTACGTAGTGTAGTCCGTTTTAAGAATTCCTATTGATAATGACTGTCTTCTCAGGTTACCATTAAATTGGTAGTTATTCATTTGAATCATACAAAATCAAAATTCTGAGTTTTCAGGCACAGGGGAATGTAATATTTTGTCTACATGGATAGCAATGGTAGACTTCATTCAAATTGACAAATACAGCTGGACTATTAAGCCACATTAGATTCAAAAGTTTAGTACATAATTGATAAATTACGTCAATTTTTCACTCAACATTCACATTGATAAGCATATCAAGAATGGAAAATATAGCATAGCAACTTATTTTTCCAAATGATAACCTAATGATATAACCCTAACTATTTTGAAAAGGTTACAAATATCTGATCACCTGTGATTCCAAAGATTCATTTGTGATTCACTGTCAGTGAACAGTGGAATGGATAAATATGATGTTTTAGATATTGTTTACGTTTTTAGTGATTGATGAGTTATTTTTCAATATTGTCTGAAAACATAAAAAGAACAGTAAACATATTGAAGACTTAAGAGTGAATGATACTAGACGAATGTAGTTACATAAACTGTTTGCATGTTGCAACATACAGAACTTTGGAATTAATAACTGATGTTAGTGAATCGCCAGTAACATTGACAGGATATTCTTCAGTTATTACTTCCTAATATGCAATACTTTTCATATATCTTATTCTGTTTATATTAAAATGTTCTATCATTATATTCGGTTCTACTTCTTTAATCAGACTGTACGTACTCTGAATACAGTATTTATAGTTAGAATTCGTTGTTATTTACTGACTTGTTAAAATCTGAATATTGTTCCACTCTAGAAGGCAAAGATGGCAATGGATAATATACCTAATACACCAAATATAGATCAAAAACTGTGTCCGAATACGACGGTTTTTGTGATGCATTTATTTCCACTGATTAACAATTATATTTTATATGGAGTAAACAAACGCATTAGCAACTTACACCAATTTGTCAGCACAAACAAAATTTACACAGTCAGAATATTCAGTTACCATAACTATTGATAATGTAACTGTTCGTTAGTTGCAAGTATCTAACTCTCCTGAAACTACTTGTACAATCAATTTATCAAGACGGAGTTAATAATAACAATAATAGTTATTATTATTATCATAGTTATCTTCGCAGTAACTTTTCACACCAGCTGTAGTACTAAGGTATACTTTGTAACATATACTTTGTAGCAAATAAAGTACTAAATCTTAATACTTTAGTTTTATGTATTCTGTGATGCTAAAATGTTCAAAATGGCCATCAATAAGAAACAGAAATAATTTGCATACACCACTCATCAGCCACTTCTTCGAGTTCATCACCTTCATAAATGGAACAAACTAATTATTTCAGTCATACCTAAGTAAACTACTATAATGATTGATCTGTGAAGTTTATAATCATCAGTAATATTAATAATCTTATTAATGTCATCTATATCAAAATCATTAGCTTTACTTGCATCTATCATCTTAATATCTAGCTCACTTTATGATCTGTCTACATTCTGCTTTTACAACTTAAATTTTTTGACGTAGATCAAAACAAACAGTAAAAACTTGGCAAGAGGTTTGGCATTGAGCCAAAGTTTATGCCTTAAAAATCTAACCAGATTAATCGAATAAATTAACCTGTTTGTCTAACTCGAACTAACAGTATGTTATTATGATACAACGATCACACATTCACACAAATATGTGCACAACTATACTCCACTGTTATTTGTACTAACAGTTTTATGTCTCTAATGTGTGTCAAAGTATTTTGGTAACAATTTTTTTTGTTGCTACAGTCAGTTCTGCTGAAAATGTATTTTCAAATCATTTTCTTAGTGTGAAATATTATTAGTAATATTATCGTATTATTATGATAGACAGACCATTAACACAGACATATACATATCAACTAACATGCAAACACATGTGATACTTCATACAAACTTGGCATGCATACATACATATTTGTAAGCCAAGCCTGTTTATATGGTTGTCTCTTAAATAAAAAGTCTATAAGGATAGACAACACAGACAATAGATAGGCAGACAGACAGACAGATAGAGAGATAGACAAACAAACAGACTGACTACTTATAGTAATGATAATAACACAGTTAAATAGAAATGAAATGAAACAATTATGATTCTCTACTTTACAGATTGACTAATTCAATAATGTACATGAATGTGTGTTTATGTGGAGAAAAAATGATGTGAAGAAAAAACAAAAAAAGGAGGATATACAAACAAAACATTGAACTCATATTGACAATTTTCTGTCTGGCTTTTAAATAATGATAATAATATTGAACTGATTTTAAGCCAGCTGATTTTGTCCATTTTTTTCATTTTGTGTGCACAATCCAAACACACATACACACACACACACCTTTACTTATTGTCCGGTCGGATTCTGCGAAATTCTCTTACATCACCCTCTCTCTCTCTCCCTGACTGAAGGTTGATTAACTAACTTCTGTTGAATACAGTAACTTAGGTAGTGATTACATGTTATTTGTGTGCATCTTATTTTTATAGACATTGTTATATGTAATCAACTTTTCAATTAAACATTTGTAATTTGGTTATCCGGCATTTTGCCAAGTGGTTTAGAATAAATTCAGTGAAACTAGAATTAGGATATTGTCGATTCGATACATCTGAATAGTTCAACAACATGCCAAGTAACCTAAAGTAGCATGCTGTAATCAGTTACCTTTATTACATGAATTTATCAAAACATATTAGCTATTGAGAAGAAAGAGGAGGGAATTGTTAAGACAGTTGAATTTTAAGTTAGATTACGTTACATAATGAAACATGTACTGGTTTGAACTTAGCCAATAATTCACATTTGATGAACAGGTAGAAAAGTGAACTCATGAAATTCTGAGGATGAAGTGAGCACATTACCATCAACTCATTAGGTTGGAAATCAGTAGTGTACATTTCCGACTTGATTTAATGTTTTAGTAATATTTGTATTATTAATAATGTTATGGAAATATGCAGCAGGAACGTCCTACACTAGTTTTTAGTGGCAATTTAGCTAAATTTAGTTTATAATGTATAACTTCGGCATTATCAGTCACTACAAACACTATAATGTTAATTGTCATCTGTTTACTATTGACTGATTCCCAAAGACAAGTTTTAATAGGGGATCACATCTAGAGTATGCCAACATGTCTTCTTACATCTCAAGTTGACTGTAGTTTGAAATGTAAACAAATGGATGCCGACTAAGTGACCTAAAAGTCAGGCATTTACTGTTAGACCTAATAATCTGTGGTTTGATGCCTGATAGGCAAGTGGATTCTCACTTCTGAGAAGTCATACACTATAACGAAACAGTCATCTAGTACTTTCTGATTATCAATGGCTATTTAACCAAAATGAATCCGTAGTACGAATTCGACAAATCATTGGAAAATATGAAAACATTGAACATTTGTTTCATCTTCATCATGGTTTATAATTTTCTATAATTCATATTCACGATCGTAAATGATCAGTCTCTGCTACCATGCGATTTGAATGTGTCTGTATCACATAGTACAAAATTGTACTGAAATTCGTATTTTGTCAATTAAGTTGTGATAATTCGAAACTCAAATCAATACAATGCAAATGAAGTGATCAGTCTAATGGTTCCGTAGATTTTAACAGCTCGATTTACATCATAACTATTACATAGCATAAACCATATGGAAAATTATGTGATAAATAGTTTTTAGTCGTCAAAATTCTGATAGAAATGTGAAAAAGATTGAGTTAAAAAAAGAAATTAGTAATTTGTAGTCAACGACAAGTGAATTGTGTTATGTGAAGGACACATTTGGTCTCAGCTGTTAGATTCGAGCCCATATCACGAAGTCTTAAAGTCTGCATACGTTAAAACTGAGCTATTAAGTTCATTGATGATACCCTTAGGACTAATGTATTTCTAGTAATTATTCACTAGTAATATGTTTGCATAATGCTGTTCACAGCCGATCGAATTCTGTTGATCGAATGCAGAGTGGTCATTAGTCTAAGAGTAAATTGCCATCAGACTGATGTTAGGTAGTTAGAGATAATCAGTAGTAAACTCATGATTTGGGTTTGAATATAGATACATTCTGCTGATAAGTGCCAGTTAACACCAAATCTGCATCCAGACTTTCCTGTAAACTACCTCCAACTACCTTTTTTCAAAACGTATTGCATGTGATAATGTGTCAAAAAGACTGGTGATCACAGTATAACTTAGTTTGCGGAAATTGATCATTGCTGAGGAGTAGTACAAAGAGTTTAAAGAAAGTGACCATTTTAGAGTTTGTTTCATGAACTGTGTAGCTAGATAACCACTAACTCTTCCACAGTGTGAGCAACCCTCATACCTCTAAAAGCACTCGAGATTGCTTTGTTCACGACCAAACACGTTCTCCTTCTTTGGTTTATATTATTTGCACTTCACCCACTAGATCTTCTATGCGTGGCACTTGTACTGGTTGTTTGAGTTTCCGAAGTTTTATACCAGGTCATCTAAAACCGCTCTTTAAACTTCATGTCGGAGCTTTTAATGTGTATACGCTGTGCCAAACTGGTCAACAAGCTGCGTTAGTCAAAACACTAGAATCTCTTGTAATCGATATATACTGCGATGACTTTTATTGTCTCTGCTTATGCCCCCACTGACTATAGAACAGATGGAATAAAAGATGAGTTCTATATGAAGTTCCTTAGCCTCTTTCAGAAAGCTCAGCACTCAGACATTGTCAATATGGCAGGGGATTTTAATATCTAAGTCGGTAGGCTAAATTAGGTTGAAAAACATTTAGGTAGGTCAATCGGCATCTCAACCCAACGAACGGATAACAGAGATCGTCTGATACAATTATGTCTAGACTATCGTTTATTTTTCTCTAGCACAAACGTTAAGCATACAGAGAGACATTGTTTAACTTAGCAACCTCCAACATCTACACAACGATGGACGTAAACTGACCACATCAGCTATTGTTGAAGAAGCTGCATAGAGGACTGCTGCTCATCCTTGGGCATGTATTTAGATTCTGTCCACGCCCTAGTGAGAGCACGTATTTCTATGCGTTTTGTTAGTGGCAGAAAAGCCACATCAAGGAAACCCTTTAGATATCAAATAGAGACTGGAAATACCAAGATTGCATTTGGAAATGGTTTGGCTAAGCATTTAGTCGGCCAAAATCAGCAGATTCAACCCGAAACAGCTTGGAACGATTTTAAATCAGGTGTAAACGCAGTACCGTTATCTGTATATAGTCTCAATCCTAAGGTTATTAAATACCAATGGATCTCTGGAACTTTTAGTGAACTGATGGAAGCTCGTAAACTCATTCTAGTAAGCCCAGAGAATGATGTAGAGCGATGACAATTAAAATGTAGACTAACATAGAGTCGGAATAAAGATCGTGAACACTGGTGGGCAAAAAAGCTATGGAAGCAGCGGCCTCGACAGGCAGCAGTAGACGGGTGTTCCGATTTATCAAGGACACCGGTATTAAGAAGTTGGCGGTTAGTGAAATTATCTCTGAAAAAGATGGGTATATGATTCACTCTCAATTTAGAAGATTAGGACGATGGACGCATTACTTTCAGGAACAGTTCAACTGGCCGCCAGCTACTCTTAGCTTACCTACTATCCCCAAGCTATCTGAATGGAAAACTGACATAGATCCCCCAACTCTCAGTGAGGCTGGAAAAGCTATAAGTAACTTGAAGCGAAGAAAAGCAGGACGACCTGGTATGTTGTCTACCGAAATCTGTATAGATGGTTGTCCATTTTTAGCCTGCAGGTTGACTGATATATTAGCCAAAGTCTGGGAACTTAACATCGTCCCATCTGACCGATCTCGTTTTCTGATCGTTTTAATTTACAAAAAGGGACAGAAATCCTCTTGTGATAACCACAGAGGAATCAGTTTGACTAATACAGTACCTAAAATATTATCCTCTATAATCGTTCGGCGTTTATCCAACACTAGAGAACAGCAGAATCGAGAAAACCAGGCTGGTTTCAGACCTGAAAGTGGTTAGATTAATCAAACAATCACCCTTAGCCAGATTCTCGAACATAGACATATGTACCAACGACCAACTATAGTTGTATTTCTTCACTTCAAAGCAGCTTTTGAATCCATAAACCGTGAAGGCTTGTGGCAGTGTCTGTCATTAAAAGGCATACCTCGAAAGTGCATAAACCATATAAGGGCTCTCTACTCAGTCACCAGCGGTTGAGTTAAAGCCTATGGCAAGTTGCCATGAGAAATATTATCCTCAAGTAGCGTTTGTCAGGTTTGTCTCTTATCCAATTTTTTATTTAATTTCGTCATAGATGTACTCTTAAAAGTCTCACTCACGTCTTTCAACTCTTTATGAATTGATCTACTTTTAGGAGGTCCTCTCGTAGTCTTAGAATACACAGAAAATATAATCCTATTCAGTAACGTCGCCGTCAATATACAGAGTCTCCAGAGCACCTTGAGTAACAATGAAAGCATATTCGGGATGCGCTTCTTCCCTTCTAAATGCAAAATGTTACCCCAGAACTGGCCTGCTTCTTCACCTAGATAAGGAGTGAAGTAGTTGAATGCGTTGACCACTTCACATATCTCGAAAGTCTCATCATTCCTGGTAGGTCGGTCTCTGACAAAATCTCTGTAATGATTCAGAAAGTTCGATTCGCATTTACCAATTTATGCTGGTAACATATTCATCATTCAACTAAAAGCCGGGTGTACTGCGCAGCAGTCCAAGCCGTCTTAATACATGGCTGAGAAACGTGGGCCATGAAAGCCCAAGATATACGTCGACTTCAGGTATTCGGCCATAGAAATTTTTGTAGCATTGCTCGTATATCATGAAACAGCCGAATAAGTAATATTGAAGTTAAACAAAAGGCTCTTGAGAAATATGGTAAATCAATCGAAGAGGTCAATAACCTTCAATGACTGAGATGGCTGTGACACGTGTTATGCATGCCAGACTGCCGCCTGTCTTGTCGAGCGATGTCAGCTGGGATTGAAGTAGAATGAAAGAAGAATAGGGGCGGTCAGACCAAAACATGGCATCAGTTCATGAAGTCTTTGACTGTCGGTCTAAGGCATGTTGGTAAGTGCAGATTACCTGGTTAGGGTTTGCGTGACAGTCACTCTGGAGACACTTGACGACATGGCTGAGAATCGGTCACAGTGGGGCAAGTGTGTTCACTCTTTACCTTCATCTAGATCCTAAGTTCTATTATTCTTTTCCGCACACCTTTACTTTACTACCTCCTTTGTATTATATTGTTGTGTTGCCTCTGTAAATTTAATCTCGTAGTGCTAATGTGGTATGGAGACTCGAACCTATGGGCGTATGTGCCAGGTTCTACGTTGTTGATGAATGAAAAATGAATGGGATAATAATTGAAAAGCATAGAGCATAAAGACTTCTCGAAAGTGATCACTTAGATCTGTATCAGGGACCTCATCAAGGATCTCCAGGTTTTGTGACTACTGCTTAACCAATACACGTCCATTACACAGGACTTCTGACTTTAGTCACTTTGTGATATTGTGCAGTTATCATGAATTTCGATTGTGATACCTGCCAAGCATAGAAAGTGAATTAACTCAACTGGTCACAAGTGTTTTCTGGGAATTAGGGGATAGTTCCAGGATTTAATTACTAATACAATGTTGGAGATAGATCAATGTATAGTTTGATTAAAGTAATGAATTTAGCTAAATAAGAACTAAAATCCAAGTAGTAAAAATTTTCTAATTTCATCATTTATGTTTCCTGATTGTTGTGTTACATAGCTACTAATTCGTCGATTTAGTAATCAGATTTCATCTTAGACATTGAAATGAATATTGTTCAGACTGGGACCTAATGGTTTATTAGCGATTTTAGGTATACATTGACAGTAAATCATAAGTCCCCCCCACACCTCACCTACGTTTCATTAAATTCATGAGCGTCATCTGACTGGTGGACTTCAGACTTGTTAGGGAGTGACTGTTATCACTAATGATATTGGATAATCGTTGCACTATATCACAAATTGATGGAAGTGGAAACTTTAAAATTGGATGCCGGTTGTCTCAGTGATACAGAGGGTAAAGCGTTCGCCAACCTAAAGCCCCTGCGGCGGAACCTAGTGTTTGTACTGCTGAGGAATGCCCTACTAAGACCAATCAGCTGTCGATTGTTCTCTGGCTTACAATGGTACCTCTGCCAACATCAATCTGTGATAGCCTCAATCAATAAATGAAAAATTTTGCACTTGTTATGAGCTGTATACAAAGAATATAAAAATGAATGTAACCGTTTTATGTTAAGCATTCTGTTTGCACTTTTGTCAATGTACTTTAACAAAATCATCTTTCATGATGGTGGAAAAATTTGCCTTTTTCTCTATAAGTGACCTAATGACAGTAAAGTATATTGAGATAAACAGTACTAGATTATTACTTTCTTTTTATGTATTTACTTCAGAATAATAAAAATTGTTGAAAATAAGATTTAAAAAAAAATGAAATGAAAAACTGATAAATAAATGAAGTATATCTCACTTCATTTAAACTTCTAGTTTAATTATCAATGAACGAAAGATACTACTTGTTTAAATGAATACAAATATACATTGAACACATTTACGTAATTCAATGATAAATTTACAAATTTAGGAAAACTATTCAAATGAATGAATAAACATTTTATTTCAAAGTTGTAAAACATGTTTACATTATTAGATGTTTTAAAGTTTATTATAAGCGATTAAACGAGAAACAATGAATTTCACGGTGAATAATCGTTATGACGTGAAAGAAAGAGTGGGTTTTGGTTGGTAGACACGAACGCCAATGAAGTGTGCCTAGTTGATAATGCGCGACTGACCTAAGCCCAATCACCCCCTCCCCACAGGCTGACAATAGGAGAACCAGAATTGAAAACCGGAAAACGGAGAACCGAGATCGTATTATATTTTAATCATGCCTTTATATATACATAAAATCAGACCACACAGTAAACCAATCACAAATCTAACAATGATACAGTACAAAGGAAAAAGTGGAAGTGAATGGGGACAACTTGTACACAACTAAGTAACTGTAGGGCATAGTGATAAACAATATACTAAGATTAAATATACTAAACGAGAGGACGGTGCAAGGGGGACGTAACAGTCACAGAAATGAAATGATTACACTGTCCATAGTTATGATAAATGAAATAATATTCTAAAACACAGTTCTGAAAGATAATCAATCTTCATTAGGTGCCCGGCATATCAATAATATTACATTCAATGACATATATGCAAAAAGTATACATTATTCTCTTCCGATGATAGCTAAATTAAACTGTATAATAATTGTGTATTCACTAGGCACTAATGTGTCAATGAAGATCATTACTGTTATGATGAAAGATAATTGATCGGTTGAGAGAAACTCCTATTGAGTATGCCTAGTCGATAAATGCGCGTCTGCCCTATGTCCACTCGGTCCCAAGCTAGGGAGAGAAGAACACAAACCGATGGACCAACCGGACAGAATCAGAATCCGAATCGTATTATATTTTAATCATGCCTTCATATATACACAAAAGCAGACTATACAGCAAACCAATTGAGAATCTAACATTAATACAGAACAAAGGAAATAGTGTGGTGATTAGGGACAACTAGTACATAACCAATTAATTGTAATAATTGTAATTAATAGTAATAAACGATATACTAAGAGTAAATATACTAAATGGGAGGGTCGGGTAAGAAGAACGTAACAATCATAGAAATAAAATGTTTACATTATTCACAGTTAGAATAATTAAAATAATGTTCTAAAACACAGTTCTAGATGATAATCAACCTACTTTAGGTGCCAAGTATATCAAGTACTAAGGATTATACAAGCATTAATCAATCCCTGTTAATATCTTAGACTTACACAAAGTAAGTCATAGACTCAATAACGTTACAGATAGTGGTGCTGTATGGTGTCATATCGAATTTCACAAAGTATGTTACTTCTCACAAGATTTTTAGTGTCAAACTAGTGTCCTGGAGACCTCCCATCCCCACACCCCACGCAATAGGACAAGGATCATAATGATAACTCACATAATGCTTAACTACTGACTGATGATAAACTGATCATTGTTTATGATTTGTTGCATTAAAAGGGGTTAGATGACAGATAAAATTAGAATTCCACAAGTTCGACATTAGATTTTTATTAGTAAATCTATTTGTTCACAGGCATAGTATGTATTATGAAACTAGTATATACAAATTAAAATAATTTCATAAACAACGTTTTGAATAAACGGACTATCATTTTGGCAATATGTCATACTGAGGTTCATAATAAAAAGATGATATGAATAAGTTAATTATTGAAAGTGGATTAATTATAAGTGTGAGAAGACATTCAGTTAGTTTCAACTCTAACACATACGGAGATGTCTTTGTTATTATATAACAAGAGGTAATTGGCTGGAAATCCTGGATAACCTAAGTTTCACTCTAGATGACACACGTTGGCAAGTCTTTAGTACTGATAGACTTCCCTCAATCAAGTTCTAATTGGGACAGTAGTCTAATAGACTACATTTAGGTGTTACGTGGTTACAGGCAATGAAGAGCAAATTATGAATTTAGGTTTCTTTCTACTACAGACAATTCAGTAAGGCATACCTGAAAGCTTATGCCAGTTGCTAGGATTCAAATATACTTCTGTCGGTTCCATAATCTAAGATGTTACAAATGAGCTATTCGTACTGAGTTTGAACAGTTGTAGGATACAAATTTCGACATTTAGGAAGAAATCGTTATCTTGACTTTTGTCGGAATGAGAGTAAACTAATTGTATGTGGTTTAACTGGAAACACATATCTGAGTGAAAAAACGAATTATTTGTTTATCTTCAGTTCTCGAATTTGTCGTTTTCCTACGTATAGACATTCTCGGTATTTCAATTTAAAGATAAAGTAAAAGTATTTTGAATGTTCACTTGGAAAATATAAGACAGATATCGTCTTGAATTCCTAATACAAAAGTAGTATAAACTAGTAGAAATTCATACCCAAATCCGAATAGACGATATAAGCTACTCTGTGTTAATACTCATGATAATAATGATAATATATCCCTCTCAAACGAATGATTAACGTTCGCATTAATCATACATCGTGGATTAATTATAAGTGTGAGAAGACATTCAGTTAGTTTCAACTCTAACACATACGGAGATGTCTTTGTTATTATATACAAGAGGTAATTGGCTGGAAATCCTGGATAACCTAAGTTTCACTCTAGATGACACACGTTGGCAAGTCTTTAGTACTGATAGACTTCCCTCAATCAAGTTCTAATTGGGACAGTAGTCTAATAGACTACATTTAGGTGTTACGTGGTTACAGGCAATGAAGAGCAAATTATGAATTTAGGTTTCTTTCTACTACAGACAATTCAGTAAGGCATACCTGAAAGCTTATGCCAGTTGCTAGGATTCAAATATACTTCTGTCGGTTCCATAATCTAAGATGTTACAAATGAGCTATTCGTACTGAGTTTGAACAGTTGTAGGATACAAATTTCGACATTTAGGAAGAAATCGTTATCTTGACTTTTGTCGGAATGAGAGTAAACTAATTGTATGTGGTTTAACTGGAAACACATATCTGAGTGAAAAAACGAATTATTTGTTTATCTTCAGTTCTCGAATTTGTCGTTTTCCTACGTATAGACATTCTCGGTATTTCAATTTAAAGATAAAGTAAAAGTATTTTGAATGTTCACTTGGAAAATATAAGACAGATATCGTCTTGAATTCCTAATAACAAGAAAGTAGCGCTATATCAACTAGCTTCGATAGAATAGTGCATATCATCATAATCCGGAGTATACAGATATTTCCCAAGCTACTTTCTGTGTTGAACTGATCTCAATGACATAATGAATGAATAATAATTATATCCCTCTCAAACAGGATTACGAGAATTATTATCATACGCTCTGCATTATCACATCATATAAAAACAGTTGTGCTCTATACACTACACTACATTAATTTTACTTTTCAACTATTACCTAACGATAATTAAGTACTGATTTTGCTAAAATTACATTATTGACTGACTGTAACATGAAAATTACTGAAGATTAGGAGTCATTAGTCAGCTGTTTCTTTCTAGTTTGAAACTTTTCAGATGGGCTAATCCACCTGGACTAACTATTTAGGACAGCGAGGTTCAACTACGAGCTTATTCGTTTCAACTTGTTTGTCAAGTATTCTTCAACTACTCATGATTCCTAATACAAATATTTACTAAAGTATACTGGAAAAAGCATGTATTATTTTTCTTCATTCATGCAAACTTAATCCATGTAATAATTCATCATTAATTTCATTGTTTAAAATCTATTTAGTAATTGTATGCACACCTGAGAAAACAACAAACATTTACGTTATAATTCGAATATGATTTTTCCATTGAAAACGTCTACATGTTGCGCATAACATTGTAAAACGTTATCGTTTCTACTGTTCAGTTTGACATTATTAGAGTAAATTTCTAATAAGTATATGTAGTATTTGGCTAGCAGGAGGTTCATCTTGACCCCCTTCAGGCTTGTTAGCTTTGATATAAATGCCACACTCTTCAGTAGTGATGCACAGATCTAGACTTGAATTCAGTATCTTCCACTTGAACACTGATTGTCCTTTTAGTCACAGAACACAGATAGATACTAACCTAATCAGCGATTATGAAGGGATCGTTAAGTGTTCATATGGTGGGTAACGTGTATGGCAATAGATATTTATCAGTTACAGTCCACAATATCACTAACTGTAGTTACCATACTTTACCAATAAATTTGTAATTATTGAAAAAGAAACAGACAATAGGAAATGCAAAACAGTTTACTGTTATTCGACTATTTGCATTAGTAGTTAACTATTTCTTAGACCAAAATATTAATTTTCAGGGAATCACCAGCACACTTCAAATGTTCCAGTCTATTTACTAATATTGTTGACCTTTAAGGAACCTATTTATTTGACACTACGATAAGTTTGATATTCAAAAATAGCTGTATTTATTGCAAATGTAATGTTACTGTTGCGGCTTTACTTTGCATATTGTTGTTGCTGTAATAATGTTAAATTCCCTAAGATGCACAGTTTATTTTCTAAGTTTTCGTTTTCATTCCGGACAATGTCATCAGCGTTGACTTTGAAATGAAGTGAGTATTTTAACTCTTCCATAAATAGTATTTGCAATGTAATTATGATTCACACTCAAAATTGAGGTAGTCACTGATAATAATCTTAAGAGTTACAACGACAGTATCATAATCAAATCACTCAAGTTAAAGATTAAAACATTGTCAAAGCACCTATCTGAGTCATAAATCTTCATTTTTCCAAAATAATTAGTTTTACTATTCTCTGCAATATAATGTACTGTAATTTATATTGTTCAGTCGACTATATATGTTTCTAACAACTAATGATGAGTCTTAAATTAAACAATGAGCAGTGAAATCTCACATAAATATCAATTATTACTCTTCAGATACAGTATTATGTAACAGTGATTCAATCACTAGGCCAGCTAATTAATCACCATTGTTATCTGTTATTATACTTGGAAGTTATTGTACAAATTATAAGTTATGTTTTGAGTGTTTGATTCGTCAGCGATGATTTGTCAATAAATATTATGTGCAATAGAAGTGGTTTGTTCTTTAAATTGGTTAGTTAGATCGTGTCGTTTTTAAAACTCTTCTAGACAACATTGATAGTGTGTAATTCAAAAAGAAGTAAACCAGTAGAAAGTCATTATAAGTAACTAGTAAATTATCCTCTTGAATTCGACTGTGAATGGTTATAGTTCGCAATTGCAACACCATTGTTTGCATGTTTACATATGATTGTTCCCACTTCTGATCTGTTATTTAACTTTGTAATTAGCTGTCTGTAGATGTAGATGTAGACACGGCTATCGTCCAATCCGTAACTCTTACTGTTGATGTAATTTGCATTCAGTAATCTATTTTGTTTCTTTTAAAAAAATTATCGAAGTTCTATACATATAAGTTCTATAAGTTCTATACATATTGGAGTAATTTCTATTTTTATTTGATTTTGTATGTCACAGATTCATGTTGGCGGGGTACCATTGGAAACCAGGGAGCACTGGTCAGCCGTTTCGTTTTAGTGCGGAACTCCGCAGCAGTGTACACCCCAGATTCTGCCCCATCAGCTCCAGGTTGGCAATCATTGTACCCGGTGATAACTGTCTGACTCCTGACAAGCCTGAACTTTATCAGACACGACTTCACACTAGAGCTCCAGGAACATTCTGAAGTTAGTAACTGGTGAGCAGGTTATTGTAATTGAATTGTGATGGATGATCATCATGGCATGTATCATACATTGATGAAAGAAAGGATTGTACGATTAGGTGCCAACCCCAATGGTGCAGAGGGTTAGGTATTCTCCAACCTGAAGCCCATAAGGCAGAATCTGGGGTGTTCACTGCTGAGGAGTTTCACACTAAAACGAAACGGCTGTCCAGTTCTCCCTAGTTTTCAATAGTACACCGCCAGCATGAATCTGTGACATATTCAATCAAATAAAAATACCAATCACCACAAAAATAACCATCTCACTTCTATTTTTATTTCTTTGGATTCTATTGTTGAATTCCAGAGCAATCAGTGACATTTACAGTTTGCTTTAATTACATAATTTGATAATGAATAAACAGCACTATATCATTGTGTGCATTCTATCTAGTCAATTACTCCGTTAATTCAATCCATATATACCATCGATGATGAAAAGTTGGAAAAGAATATTACTGAACGATTTAAGTAAGTTAGTAGTAGTTAGCTAGTATTACAACTTGATAATTGACAAATAATCTAGTAGTGTATAGTTTTATTTATGTTGAAACTTACGATTTTATAATGCAGATCGTTTTTTTTTATCTTTTAAACTGATAGTCTATCGTAGTTTACTAAAACCATTAGGAATTCTACAATACAAGACAGCATTTTGAATGCATCCAGCATAATTACCTGTTAATTAATTATTTCGTTCAATATATATCTATATATGTATATCTATGTATGCATGAAAATCTTATATTTCTAAAGTAGACGAGAATAATTTATAACAGCCAACTAGGCAACATATTGCGCAAAACTTTTCTGTCTGTTATATTACCGAAAATAAATGTAAACCACACACAGACCCTTATATACATATGTACAACTAATGTATGTAGGCATTCAAATTTATGTATGAATATACCATATTTGAAAGGACGTATACATCTATTTGCATGTACATATACATTTGAATGTTTACAAAACTATTTACATACAATAATAGACTGTCAATAACAGTTAAATTTACTTTATTCTAATTGTACTTTATCACTCCTGGAATTTTTACTTTGTTAAGAATAAATACATTTTGTGCTCTTTATTTAGATAAACTTAAAAATTATATCGATATAACATAAAGTGTTAAAGAAAACGTCTCGAGATAAGGACAAAAAACATTGAATAAATGACTTGTTTTTATTAGAAAAAGACAAATAACCTGTTATCTAGGTAAGAAATATGTCGTTCATTTTGTCCCTTTGACTGTACAGTATGATGCATAAGAATATAGTTTCTAGTGATTATATATGAATATACATGGGTGAAGAGAATAATAATATAGCCTCTCGAAATAATTCATTAATCTAGATGAACAATATTCCCATGTATGTGTTAATAATACAAAATATTAACAAAATAATCTACCAAATAAAGTTTACAACAAATAGTCTTAAATTGTAATTAGGTGTTGTGAAGATTGTTAAATTCTAATCGGATATCACGAATTAATATAAGCTAGACAACCATTGGAAACCAGGGAGTACTGGATATCTCTTTCAATAATCTAAGCAAACCCCAATTACAATCAGTATTAGCTCATTAGTGACTAACTTTTGGTGGCAATTCCTAGAGTTCTAATGAGATGACGTGACCAGTGTAGTTCAACCGTGTCTGGTATGAGGCAGTTATTCACCGACGGCAATGGATGAGATCGTGCTAATATAACGCTAGTTGGATGAATTAGAAGTATCAACGGTTAGGAGTCGGCTTACTGGTTTAAGCGAGAAGCATTTGTAGCAAAGCCTATAGGTCTTGAACTTGATTCCTCGTTGGGGTTGTGAATGTGTCATATTGAAAGGTCCTACACTAGGGCGAAACAGCTGTTCAATGCTTCTTGGTTCTGAATGGTTGTCCCATACAAACCAATTCTTGCCATCAGATTAAAAGTCTTGATATTAGGCTTAACTTCTAGTCTTGCATTAAATGCAGTAAAACATGGAGCATCACGGTTTATTATGGGCATCTATTCACGAATAATCATGAATATCAGTAACGTGGACTTACAAACTTGAAGGGATACGTTCACACTCGTCAAATAAGTCAATGGTTATGTGTATTCGGTAGTTTAATGGGTGCCACATTACCATTCACGATTTCGATGTAGAAACCATGATTTGTTTACATCAGATTGACGTCTTCTAAAGTGAGTAGAACTCTCCTCCTGTATGTTCCTGTTAGTCACATACTGAACAATAGCAAGCTACGTTTAAATTCTTGATAAAAAAGCAACCTACTAATGGGATCTGAATGTGTTTTGCAAAATATCACAAATGTTTAACATAAATGAAATGTACCGATAGGTCGAGTCTTGTAAATCAGTGTGTAAACTTTATTATGATCAAATGAATTTTGCACAAATCATAAGAGCTAAACAAACAGTCGACAAGAAGAACCTGGCATGTAAGTACGCCCATTTAGTTTGTTACACTTCATAAAATGAACAGTGGTAAGAAAATAAAATTAGACATGAAACGAATTTGAGACAATAAAACGGTTTCGTTGAAATAAATGTATTACATAATGTTTAACCACAGAATTCTAAGGAAGCTAAATCTTGAACAGGTCTACTGTACTAAGACCGGTTCTAAACTAAAAAAGTGTGACACTAACTTGTTTTGAGACGAAGTGTAACAAATATATATATTTTTTCAGAATGACATAATATTTGCAAGTGAATTAATATGTCTAAATGAATAATAGCATATTATTTAGATTACCTGAAAGTATTGACTGTGTTTCACTACTAGATACCTTAAGTAATATTGCATTAAGGAATCTCTTATGGCGCAGTCCATATAGTTAATGTCTTGAAATCTTCCAAGGTAATTAGTTAATAGTCAAATTGTAATATTCTAACATGGTTTTTTAAATGCCTTAATTAGCATTGACTTATTTTAAAATCTGTTTTAACCGTTTCTCCAACTTAGACTGCAAAATTGTCAGTGTTTGAATCTTCCCATTAATGTTGATATGAAATGAAATTTGTTAATCTCTGTAACTAGTTTTGGATCTAGAGTGTATAGATACAGTGGTAGTTCTCACACATGATAAAAGGAGGAACATGGTTCACAAACAAAATGTGAGATTAGCATTTCGCCCTATAAGGTACTGGTCAGTAGTACTGATACAACCTGCTTAGGAAGCACAACTGATAACAGTGATTTATTAATTTCATTCTTTATCAATATCAACAGGTGATTACAAAAGCTTGCATATTACACATAAATACTGGCTGATCAAGCCTGATTATCTGAACTCACTAAATCAGTGCTTTAGCATAAACAAACTGAGTCCGAGTACCGATGTGAATGTCAACACTAGGATATAGGTACATCTAGCTAAAAAGCCTCAAATAACCGAACACACATCCTGGATTCCACCACCCTGCCATAATCGCCACTTTGTCGTACAACGTTTTCCATTTTCCGTGTCTGATAAGTTTCTTTTTAACTCCATTGAAGTAACAAATATGTAACTTGAACTTTTGGTCAGTTACTTCATTAAACAAATAGTTACTTTTTTGCTCTATAATCGATTGCTGGTATTTCGATTATTTAAGGATCTTTTATTCCAATAATCTTATCCAATTTTTATGAATTTTTGGTCTACCATGACGATGCAGCATTAATACGAATCAACTTCGAGTAGGTGAACGTACTATCCTCATTATATAATACTATTTTCAAACTGATATAGGTTGTAAGCTACTGATAAGAACTCAGTAACAGTTTTATTTCATGTTATTCCACGTAAATCACAAATGAATTGAGGAGATATCCTGAAAACTGACATTCAGTTTGTTGCCTGTATTAATCCAGACTGGTTACTACTGAAAACTAGGGAGCACTGGACAAATGCTTCGTCCTAGTGTGGGACACTTCAACAGTGTATATCCGTGATCCGATTACTCGTGTGTTTGTAATGCTACCCAACTAAAACTGATCTGTGATGAATACAGGCAACAAAATGAAAGAAATATTATAAGTTAGGTAATGTTGGAGATTGGGCATGATGTTTCTGCCTGCAAAGCAACCCACTGAAGGTGCATACTTAACAACAAAAACTGATCATTTAAAGTTTTTAGAAAGAACTACTAGGAGGTAAATAAGCATTCACAAATTTAGAACCTTTTGATATTTTGTTTTCCAGATTTTATTTAATTCCTGTGTGTTTGGTTGTAAAATATATTTAACGTGTCTAGTACTAGTTCCCTAATTATCGTTCAGTAAATATACCCTGTTTACTCAACTTACCACTTGTTCTTAATTAGATTATTGACTCTATGACTGATAGAAATGAGTCCTGTTATCTACATCTCAACTCTCAATCAACCCTCTATCTTCAGAATGTAGTCACAATAATAAAACATCTGTAATTGTAAATGTTTTGCATATAAACATACATAATTCATTAATCTCCAAGCTACTATTTTTTAAACGCTTCTAAATGGTTGCATTAGTAAGTTTGGAATGCTTTTATTAACTAGGGTTTTAGAGATTGATGAATTTGAAGTATGTCAACACTTAGTGAACCGCTGAATTACTTATCGTCACATTTGTTTAACCATGAGACTTCTCACCAATTTACATTCATGATTTCACCAGATATTGTACCCATAAAAGTAGTGCTTAGCATTATGTGAGTAAACTGTAGACCACCGAGATTATGTCCAGTAGATTACATTTTTAACCACATTTGATTAGTAATTTCATCCAATACCATCAATCGGTAATTGTCTCACCCTCGACATATTGGAATCTCACTAGTTATTTATATGATTAGTGTAAAAAAAATTGCCTCTTGAAGTCTGTAACTAATAAGTACACGATGATGCTTAATAATGAGTGATATGGATTTGACATATCACATCATACGTAAATATATTTGTACTATAAACAATCAACTTGACATTTCTGGCTTGGCCATTAAATGATCCACCATGAAATATATAAATAAAAGTCATTCAACCCTATTTACAATTCAGTGCTTATAATACTAAGTGGTGTGAGTGTGTGTATAACTTGACTACTAAAACATTTTACTTTTCAATATTTTGTTTGTAAACTAAGAAAAGCATAATGTACACAAAATATACGTGTAATTGTGAGTAATCATTATTTTGACTAATAATCAATGAAAAACACAATTTTCCGTCTTATCATTAAAAAGAAAAAAATAATGTGAAACTTATGGTAACCAGCATTTAAAAAGAAAAGAAAATATTTTGGCATTTTGTCATGGATATATATTTTACTAATATTGTTATTGTATACATTACTATTAATATTAACATTACTATAGTAATAGTATTATATTTTAAGTGTATACTAAAGTATAAACCAAGAGACAAACATTTTGAATGTATTTGTTTATCATCAGAATAAAGACAATAACAAACTTAAATGACGAAGAAATAACCTAACAAACATAGTAGATCCTCCTCTCCTTCTATTCTAAAAATAATAAATAAATAACAATCGATAGCAATACTGAAACAACACTACTACATACAAATAAACAACGAAACTATTGTGCAGAGAAAATAATCTACAAACTAACAACAATAACAGTAAGTGCTTCCATTAAAGTAGTAAGAATATATAAAACTTAAATTCTAGGAATAATCAATTTTACAAGAGTGAAACTTATAATAGATTCAAATAACAATAATTGTAAATTGAACAAAGTGATAGATTTGAAAACTGAAATTGTAGTTTGTAAACTATAGTTAGTTAGTTGAAATGTATCCACTGTACAGTTAGTGTATTGTATTCACAATTTTCGATTGATTTTTCTATCTATTAATTAGTTGTGTACTGTATATTACACTGTAACTTACATCAAAAAAGTCGTTTCAAGAGTGTACAGTTGTAACTGTTCGATATGAACATGTTAGTTTAGCGCAGCCCGACATCTAAGATGATGGAACATAAATGCTCCAAAATTCAGAAAGTGGAATCAAACAATTGAAGTAAGTGATAGTCGTCTGTTGATGGAACGCCCATATTGGTACATATGGTCAACTATTCACAGTGAGGCTTGAGAGATGGGCTGTTTGGTTCCTTGGTGGATCGAGAGTGCGCGCTGCTGTGGTGTCAAATACCACAATAAAACAACTGTCTAGTGTACACTGGTTTCCACTGGCGCCAAACCAGCATCAGTATTTGACAAATACTACCGCTCTTATTTTGTAGGTGTTAATATACCGTATACATACATTGTATCCTCTTCATTGTGTTTTGAAAGACACGAATGACATTTATATCGATACAACATACGAATAAAAGGTGATATGCTAGTTGTATGATATTGGAATAGTTATTTTGTTCAGAAGTAACTAGCATATTTTTCAAAGAGTAATTATCCAAATGTTGCTTTCTGTATTATTTTGTATATCGGTATAAAAATGTCGATTTCAAAGTTTCAAGTCACAGACCTGAATACACTAGACAGACGTCACATCCCAGTGTGCAGCTTATCAGGAGTGCTAATTGGTGACCAGAATATGGACTGAAACCAGGACCTCCTCACCAATGAATTAATACCAAATAGTTTTCGTAATATTTTATTCCGTTAGTCGGTAACCACATTACACTTGATATTGTTGCACTCCATTATTCAAACTTTCCCACTCTAATACCAGGAACCATCTCCAGAAAACAATCACTATTATGCACTTGGTGGTTGTTATTATAGGATCTTGTGTTATAGTGAAAATCGGATTCGAAGTTTAACATCACGGAGTGACTTAAATTAGACTGCTATTATTTATATTGTTATGAACTTGTAATTTTGTACTGTAGTTTGACAATGAGTTATTATCATAATCGATACCTCACAAAACTAAAGCCAGTAAACTATAAGTGTGCCACACCAATTTAAATCGAATAGTCATTGGATTTTGTAGGACATTATGTTAAATTGAAACTGTAATTATTCTGATGATGTAGAAACGAATTAGTCGAGGAAGTCGTACATTAAACTAGTGTTTTTGGCCCATAATTAATGATGGATGGTAAAGGGCACATAATTTACACAAATAGATGAAACCATTATATACTACAAAACAGTTAGAATTTCTTACCATCCGTCACATTTTATGAATTAAAGTAAGCCACAATCGATTATAGAGGCAAGATAATGTAGCTATCTTTACTGTAATGTAACATATTTTTGGCCTATAACAAGGTTATATAAGCAATCATAATATCTATGATCAACTGATATGTCAGGGATCAGTTTTGTCTTTGTACAGACAATTCTCAATGGTCATCCAACGATAAACATTAAATGAGGAAGATGGAAATTTTACTAGGTTTGAATATTTAATAGAAAAGCGTAATAAGGGAATACAACGTTTAGATGGAATATTGAGGGTAGTTCATAATTTTCTTATAATTCCTTACATGTTAATCAAATACACTTAAATCTGATATCTTAAATTCCACCTTCAGATACGTACCTAATACACACCTTTCCAAATACTAAGGTGTTGCTCACTAAACCTTAAACATCACAAATTATGAACTTAAAATCTCTACAAACAAGAAATGAAACCCTTATAAATATATCTGGATTATACTTACATCTAGAAAATGAGGTGCATTGGAACTCATTATTTAGATGTTTGGTTTCCCTTATGTCAAATTAAAAGTGCACTTTACTTATTACCATTGTTACCATTCATTTTCTCTAAAACACAGCAAGTACATTTTATCAATCGAAGAAGAATATGACTACTTCAAAAAAATTAAGAAGAAATAAT
The DNA here is from genome assembly GCA_034768735.1 of Schistosoma mekongi. NCBI lineage: Eukaryota > Metazoa > Platyhelminthes > Trematoda > Strigeidida > Schistosomatidae > Schistosoma > Schistosoma mekongi. The sequence continues at coordinate 29,955,052 of CM068308.1, forward strand.
TCGTTCCCAAAAAAAATACTAAGAAGGATAAAGCACTATGCGGTTGGTGTAAAACGTTGCAATTAGTTTTCTTCAAAGAGACTCACTACAACAAAAATTCTTCATATCTAATTATAGCATATATAACATAGATCATTTTCTCTCGTTAATGATATAAAAATAATCAAGTTTGTAACTTAATGACATTATGCAAGCAGTCCACCTAGGATGTACCGGTATATTCCAGTGACACGTGTCGCATTGGAATTTATTGATGTCAACAGATGGAAAATTCAAAGCCTTATCGATCCAATTCATTAATGTTCTTGCATTTGTTCTTTCACATTTTATTCCATTAGACACTAACTAATAAACACAGTGAGTTATCTTAATAATAAATGAACTTATGATTTTTGCCATAATTGTAGCCACTTGGTTTGACCAACGTAAGAGAATGACATATAATTCAAACAGTTAGCTATATTATAAATTTTCTAATGGTTAGCTTATCTATTTATAGTCTTTAAATCCTCCTTCATTTAAATGTTGTTGCTGCTGATGTTCATATTGTTATTACCAACTTTTCTAGAATGTTTCAATGTTTTTATTCCAACCTAATGATATATATATATATATATATATATATATATATATATATCCTTAAGCCTTATTCTTACTTGATCCAGGACTCTGTGCATTCTTTTGTCTCCTGTTTCATCTGTTAGAAAGCACACTGAAATAATTGTCATCTAAAGCATTAATAGTATTTTTGTAAGTACAAATACTAATAAAAATCAGTCAATCAGTTATAATCAATATAGAGCTTGTGACAAATGTACATTATCTCAAGGCGGCATTCCAGGTTAACATAATAATATAAAATTAAGAACATGAATTTTAAACAGATTGAAATAATGGTGATAATCACTCAACCAGTCAGTGTGTACATCCCATTAAACCTCAGAAAAACAGTCAACGATTTCATAGATCTTTGTCTCATCCAACAACCAATATTAACGTAGAAGCTATTGCTATCTATGTAATACATTTCCAAGTAACGACAAAATATACTTTCATGGAAATAGAAGATGCAAATTTACGAGTTCATTTTAAAAACGTATAGTTGTCTATTAACGTAAATGCATGAAAGACAATTGTTCAATTAATTCAAAATAGTTATAGTCAACTAAACGTTATCTCCTAGACATGTCTGTACATTTGAATTGATAGTTTGGATTCTTTGGAGTATTTCAACCGGAAAGTTGGTTTTCAATCTCTAGTTATATATGGAATGAGTGAAGTACTAAAAATATGCCATTTCAAATTTTATTAAATTTCATGATTGTTTTGAAAAGTAGAAAAATATTGTATTTTATTTCTATAAATATCTTGTGTATTTAATATCAAGGTAACCGACTTTCATTCAAAATTATTACCTTGGAGACAAGCATTACAACATAGTTACCTAATTTCAAGTAGATAGAGAGGAAGTCAAATGAAAAAAATCAGTAATTGAATGTTAGGTAAATTAAACCGTTAAATCAGTGCTCGATTTACCTGTTAATAAATTGAATAGCATAAGTCTATCAATTACAGACCATTTATAAATCTGGACAAAACAAGAACCAGATGATTTACTGAATAAAGTGAACTCAAAATATTTCGTGGTTAATTATCAACTTCAAAAGTTCTGTAGTCATTGAATCATAGAAATATAGAGATAACACTAACTATGTAACTTAGTTGATATAAATAATAGGTAAAAATAGAGGTATATAAAGGAGTTTGGAAATACCATTAAGCTTGAAATAGGAACCATTATAGAAATATTTCTCAAATTTCACCTTTGAAAGGAAGTGAACTATTCACCATTTCAATTACTGAGTCATAAGTACCTTTAAAACAACTACCAATCAACTTTGCAGTGGTAATTTTCACTGGTTATCTTCCACCTAACCCTTGTACATTGAAAGCAAACTTAAAATAATCTCTCTGTTGTTTGTAATATAATCTATTTATATTGTCTTTAACACTCGCACTCGAGACGTTAATCTTATGCCAATTCTGTGGAGTGATTATGTAATCACTTGTTAGTAGAAGTCTCGTCATTAGTTCTTGTAATATTGCGTATCTCTTTTACATAACTTCATTTTCAATATATGAACACTTATTAGTCATGTCTACTATGTCATATAATTAGTGCTATTTTTGTATATTTGCGATTTTCTGTATTCGTTTGAATTGAATATCAGTGACTAAGGCATGCTTGGAGCTGATGAAAAGTCAACAAGTATTATGAATTCGATCTATTCATCAAATCTTTTGATTTATAATTTGTCCGATTTCATTCTAATCAAAGTATCACTTCATGATTTTCAGTTTCAGATGAAAAAAGTGTGTTATGCAAATTGCCAAAAGCTAGAATCATTGTTTGTTGCCGTCATTATAAAAGTGAATTTCAGTGAATGACTGATAAACACTACTTCTTATATAATGTTTTCTAAAACCTTGGACCGATATTATAAAACAAACTGTAAACTGAGTCCTATCGAGTCCTACTAACTACATCCAAATTAATTATACTTCAAAAGATAGAAGACAGTTATACTCAGTAAAGTGGTTGACCAACGCATGCCAAAATGATTTACAAGCTTTCAATGACCAACTAAGCAGTTTAATAATAACAAAGTCGTTGTAAAGAAACTTGTGAAGTTGAAAATTCTATCACGCACCATTATACTGTTTAGGGATTTCTCCCTATGTGGATATATTTACAGACATTACTGAAAAATCGAAATGGAATTTATTTTACCAACTCAGAACTAATCACTTGTTTAATAACAACTGGAACATTATTTGACTATAGACTCTTTAGGTTTGACTAGATTGTGAATTATTAGCTTACTTCCGGCACGCTCAACTAATTAGATTATAATACACAAACGTACAATAATGTTTTCATTTTGATGCTCCTATTGTCTTACCTAAATCGCTTTGACCGCTTTATTTTATGCATAACTACGACTGTGATATCTCTACTACATGATATCATTTTGTTCCAAACCATATATCGCTGTATGTATATGATTAGTGTATTCAGCAAATGATAAGGGCACAGAAATTAGCTTAGCTGAATATCGGTGTTCTCAGGTAAACGTTAGACACCTAAGAAAACATAGTAAGAAATAAATGTCGACTAAGTGAATAATGAAAAAATATAGAAATTGTGATTAAGTAATAACTATATAATGAGATTCCAACGGAATGGATCACATATATTCTGCTTAAAAGGAGCTATTCGTCTTGACATTCAGCTCTATAAACTATACATTAATGTTTCGTTTTCTGTGTTTGTCATAGATTGGTGTCTTTCGGGTACCTACGGTAATTACTGATTATTGAATACACGTTTCGTCTTAGTTTCAGAACGCTAGGAGAGCTATGAGTTTGATTCCCCGAGGAGCATCTAAGGTAATGACCGCTGTAAAAGCGCTAAAGTAGTGAACTATACATTTTAAAGTCTATCTTTATAAAATATGGTTAATTCTTGGGATTTGTTTAAATAAATATCAAAGAGAGAAAAAAATCTCAGAAAAAAAATATCCATAGTTTCTAGGGAGATCTTACTCTCAAACTTCCTGTTCAAAAGTGACACTTTCGACAAAATAACTAAAATCAATCTGCTGAAATAGTTTTGAGGAGTATTAAACATACCACATCTTTTTGTGACCTATTGCAGCCATCTTGTAATGTGCATCCAGGTAAAAAATAAGTTGACAGGACTGATCATCTATATATATATATATATATATATATATATATATATATATATATATATATATATATATATATATATATATATATATATATTCCCTTGCTGTTGTAAAGGCAAGTATGTAGGGCACTCGTTAGGGCAACCTGTTGGACATCTACACCGATTACAAAATCCGGTAGAAGAAAACAACTGGTAGATCATTAAATTTGCTTTATGTAATAGAAGCCTTATCCATCCACAATTCGAAACCCGCATTATGTATGCTAAATCAATTCGTCAGACTCTTCACTTTACCATGACCATAATGTTGACATCTTTTTGTTTTGTAATGCATTAATATTCTTTTTCTTCTAATATAGTTTTAAATAGCTCTATTTAATTTTACTATCATTATCACCACTCACGAGATTTTCTCTACCCAGAATTCATGTACGCATTGCTTTTATTTCACCTTAACGACTGTCATTGTTACTTTGTTCACTTTAATGAACATATAATTTTTTATCCTTTCAGCCAGTATCTATGCCTGTTTTAAAAATGTCGAGTAAAATTTCACACCACAGCTGACAAATTTTAACAAACATCGTATTATTGATTGACCTACGATCTATCAGGCAAATCTATACGATTGCATAGCTGTGAATTCCCTGAAAAGGAATCCTTCATTGAATAAATTCACAGTATTTTATCAAACAACTATATGCATTTTTAGTAGACACCGCTATCGCTTTCAGTGATCCCAAAGAAGCTGAATGCACTACATCAAATTAACTGTGTAACTTTTGGAAGTTCTGATATGTCATCAACATGCTAATCGACTGCACAACTTCCTATCCACAAGTCGAATAAATTAAAAAGATCAGATAAAAACTTCAAATGTGTAAATTTATGTACATTATAACACTTAATTGTGAAAAATCATAAATTTCATCAGCCTTTTGATATGAAGCATAAGAAGATTTAAGGGTTTGTGTTTGAAAATATTTATACGCGGAAAGAAATTGGTAGTTAAAGATTAGGCACAACAGCAATCAGTATATTTTGTAGGTGGCTAACAATAAGGTACGGGAAGTGCGGTTTATCTTATTGAGACAAAGCTACATTGATGAGAACTGCTCATAGTGCACATAAAGCAACAGAGACTGACTAATGTCAGTCGTGAATATCAACGATAGGAAATTTCAAACTCTTCCTGTAACTGCATACATTGCTAATAAAATCTTATCAAAATAAAATCAATAAACTGAACTACTCTTACTCAATAGTGAATGTGGAAAATTAACTAGCAGATGCATTATGTCTATTGTAATCTGATTAATAAAGCATTGCTAATTATTGGAATTGATCCGAGTTTTATTTAATGTTTAAATCACTCATACACCTATAAATACTCCTAGATTTTTATAACCGCCTAATAGACTAAATAGAAATTCAAAGATTATAAATTTGTTTTATGCGTTGCGTGTCACATGTATGCTAGTATTATTATTATCACTATTAATAGTAAGGAGTCCAAATTTGGATTCACATTCTATTTGCTATAAGTACTGGTTTAGTAAGCGCATGTGCTGCATTTTACTGTAACATATATAGCTCGCTATAAATTTAAGTTTGTATTCCATAGACTTTTCAACAAAGGAAACGAGTTTAACTTAAATCCTTCCCCCCCCCCCCCCCACTACACAATTACAGAACACATGCTGCTAAATATGCAATTTAATGGTGTATAACAAATAAAGGAATATTACATTATTTTCAATGAAACACAATCAATTTACATTTGTGTCTCATATGTACACTGCATTGAAAGTTGCCAGTTTAAATCAATCGAAAGTATGTTACTATCTAAACTAATAACACACATTATTGTTTGCAAAATACAACTGACCAAAAAAGCCATACTCGTTTCAGGCGTTTCAAGTTAGAAATATTTTTGAATTTTAATTTTTCCTCACTATAAATTGATTCCAACTAGACAACCATTAAAGCTCGATTCGCATTAGACAACCGTTTTATAAGGAATTACGGTGCAGACATATCCCTACTACAATCATAACCAAGACTTTCTAATTCACGATGAAAGTTTAACCATTAGATTATTGAGCCAACATTCAATAGTTTAATATTTTCAAATTCACCCAATTCACAATTGTTTGTAACTTCATTACTTGCTATTGGGGAGCTGTTGTTTCACATAGACAAGGTTTAATTAATTATGTATAAAATGTGAGTATTATTTGTAAAAGTAATAACGGGAGATTAATGAAATTTGTGAATGCGATTAATTAATTGCATTATTAGGGCATATAATACAAAAAATGAAATGCGAGATCGGACTGAACAAATAGGTGATTACGTAAGTGACAATTTAAAAATTAAAACAGACTAAGGAAAAGTTTGAGAAGCGTTGGTACACTTTCTCAAATCACGTAAGAAGTCAAGGTAAATTTAGTGGTTGTACACACCTCTTCTTTATACAACATTTAAGACCTATATATATAAGTGCTCTACATTAGACATATTCTGAAAGCATGTTGCATTACGATGAAATTCTTTTGATAACTTTAAAAATTAAACTTGAATCCATACTGTTGTTAATAACGTGTATGAACTTCAAAATAGAACTCAAGTATAATGAGTGCGTTCTAGAAATATGATCATATATTCGCCCAATTGTACGATCAACGTAAAAATCCTTACCACATATAATACAAACAATCAACAAAGGAAAAATCAACGTCGAAAGGTTAAAACAACTTCTATGAAGCATTGTTCATGGTTATTACTCTAAAATAGAAACAAAATTCAATACAACTTTACCAACTATAAATGAATTCATGCTGTTCACTTCATTGTTAATTTATAAAATACTTTATTTTGTTAACAGGAAAAAAAATTACACTTATCGATGAGCCAAATGGTTAGTGATCACTATTTTTTCTTCTGTTATTTCTGTATAAATATAGATTATTCGATCTCGCCTACACTTTCGAAAAATTCATGTTCCTACGCAAATTTATTATTTTTACTATTGTTGTCGTTTGTTTGTTTTTTTACAACAGTGTATATTTCAAACAAACAAATAGGATTGATTACATAATGACTGCTTGAAATGTTAGTATCGTTCAATGTGTATTCATTCATTGAGTTTTTTTTTCAGTAATAAAGTGAATTGCAATTTTTTATTGTGTAGGTGTAGGTGTATGTGTATGCAGTTATTTATGCTTTTTGTGCTTGAATTCAATATTGACGTTTGAATGAGACAATAATGTTCAGTTATTGACGTTTAAACTAATTATTTACAAATATTCAATCATAATTGTAATACCAAATACTTGAACTTAACTATGTTAAACTTAAAAATTGAATTTGAAAAAAAAGCGCGGTAAAATGCTTTTTGTACAGATTGTAGAATTTTCTAGTTTACACTACAAAATGAATGTATTCACATAATCACTAAAAATTAAACTGTAGCAAATAGTTAATTCATTTTAATTAGTACTCGTCTATGAAATCATTATGGAAATTATGCAGTTTGTACACTTAACGAATGCTGCCTAAAATTCAGTTGGTTATTATCAAAAAAAAGATCAGTTGGTTATTATTAAAAACGATTCATATGTGCATCTTCAATCAATCTGTCATCTTACTCCACTGTCATCCGTCTATATTTACTTAAGTGGTGTTGTCACTAGAAATCCAATTACAACATGATAAATGGTATATTTTATCAGTAAATCTTTGATATAAAGCAGACTGAAACAAAGAAACAATTTTGCATAATCCCTACCAAGTTGAGGAATCAGTAACCAATAAAGGAAGACAATACATTTACTGTACAATGTAATACACAGAATTTGAATTCAACATTATCAAGTACATTTTGTCTATGAATATCTTTCTTGCTGATTCTTCAGTAGTAATTCATATAACTCTGTCGAGATTAGGTGATAAAGTATCAAATTCATTAGTTGATCACTGCGCCATGACTGATCTGATTTTCACCAAGTCCTTTATAGTATTGATCGAATTCTATCAATCAAGGTGTAATCCAGCCACTAGTCAAAATAAACAAAGATCACAATCACTTCCTAGGGATGAAAAGTGGTTTTAGGTGTAATCGGTAGGGGACTCTGGGCTTAGGTTTCGTACTGTATGGCACTCGACAGCAACTACAATCTGCACACTTTATAACAACAAATACTCTCTGCGAATTCTACCCCGAGTCACTCAGTGTCATTGTCTGGTAGGAGACAGTTATCACTAAGCTGTTCGGGCCACGACTAACCAACCAATATACACTTTTATGTCCAACAGAGTACTGTTCATGACCGATGTAGCTCAAAAGTGATGGCCTCAGATTGTAAAACTAGATAATTCAGAGTAGAGTATGCAGAAATCATAAGTTGTCTTAAATAGTTCAGGTTGTCTTTGCTGATGAGTGCCAAGTAGTAAGAAACGTAGGTTCAGAGTTTCTTGTCAAATACCCCAAGAACCACATTTCATTTCTGAGAAGTAATACATCATTTAGTGCTGTTACGTAATGAGTAATCTAAAACAAGGTATCTATACAGGATTTCATTTGAGGCCTGAAAATCTGTGATAATTTCTCTGACTGTGGTGTTAAGTGACTTAGACTTGGACTCTACCTGGATTGTCAGTTTTCCCAATATTTCAGGTTTACTCTTCTAACGTTGCTTCGTATTAAAATGTAACAGGTAATAAAGTTTTCCTAATGAACGTACATATCTTTTGTGTGTTCTTCATTATGTACTAATACTCACTACAATAACTAATCTTGTAATCAATCCAACCCATTCATTTATCTCTGAGTTTATTATTTTAGTTAAGGTGATTTCAGCGAAATTCTATTCGTTAAGATTACTTCAAATAAAATTTCCTCTACTAATGTAATTAGGATAAGCGCGTATTTTCCCGTGGATTTGTAATGGACTGGAACTGGTCAGTCTCTGTTGCCATATGTGCATCCTGAGAGGATTGCCTCGACACTATCTGGACTGTCTGGACACAGTAGCCTAGTTGTGAACGCGGTGGCGTTTGGCACGAAGCGGACTGAGTTTGAATCCCACTGTGAACATCAACATTAGGATGTAGGTACATCCAGCCGATGAATCCCAAATCGGACGAAACGCGTGTCCTGGATTCCACTTGCCAGTCACAATCCAACTTAAATATTCTACTATTAATGTATTTTATTTAATCTTCGTTGGGTTTCTATCCAAATATTGAATCGAAACTTAACTAAACAATCATTATGTCGCATATTGTTGTTAATTGGTTAAAGAAACCGTACATTAATAAATCCTGTTACAGGTTATTATCTTTTGTTGTTGGCTCTATATGATAAACAAAACAACTCCATCTGTTTACAAATCTTCATTCAATAAGTCTAAGATAAATAAATACTAGATTGTTCAATGTTTTCATCCTACTTGTTGATTATGATCCTTTCATTTTATTGTCGACTCAGTTTTGACTCTTACCTTATTGGCTTCTTCTTCATTTAGGTTGATTGTTATTTTTCTCTTAAAGAAAATACAGAAACATTTTTGTAGTTCTAATCAAAACCGGTTACTGATAAACATGTAAATTTATTAAATAGATACATTTCATTTAGTTACAATTACAATTACTTCTAACCCCTATCCTTCTCGTGAAATATTTTTTCTTATTAAGAAAATTGAAGTGAGGCCCAAAAAAAATTGGAGAAATGTTTAAGAGAAAAAAATAATGAAAGTTTCGCTAGAACGATGATATTGATATTAATAATAATAATAATAATAATCAAAAAGAGGGTGACAAGGTAGCTATTCGAATAGGCCTGATTGGTCGCTATTGTGAGCTTTCAAAATACTAGTTATTCTTGTCCCTGAAGCCAGACCAACAGTAATAACACTTAATTGTTTGGCAATACAGAATTTACAACAGTAGTACAAGTTCTTTGGCTTTGATAAGATATAAACGAGTCTAAAACAGTAAGTTTGAAATCAGTATTTTATACTTCTGAATGTATATTGGCTACCACTTATTCTACGAACGACATGACCGATTCTATGCGGGAAGTATGGGGACCAACAACGGAAAACAATTCGACCAAACAATGTTCAGTAGCAACAATTTGCTAGCTCCCTTGAAAGAAGGGTAACCAGTATCCTCAGTATCTTTATTGTAACTTCATAGATGCTAAAACAGGAACTGCATGTTTTCACATATATTTTTATTAACAAATATAAATGATTAATTGTATGGAAATGTTTACTGCATTTCCATTATCACGCATTTGATATCATGTTTTCAGCTGAAGTCACTGTTAACTCGTTAAGTAAGATTATATTCTTAATGATAATGTTCTCAGACAATAAATGTTTATTCTACAAATATTTATCATCCACTGTATATATTTATGATTAGAAACACTAAGAAACACGTATTCTAGAATTCGGTGCTGAGAATTTTCATACTTCAGTTGGTATATGTACTACGAGTAAACTAACTGGCGAGAAATTACAACTTTATTTAACCTACTAAAGAAACTAAATGTATGATTGAAGGTACAATACAGTAGGTGTATAATCATAGGCGTAATATTTAGCTTCACATTGGATTTAGAGTTGAACTCAAAATCCTAATTCTTGGACGTTTTATTAAAAAGAAGACAAGATGGCTAAGTAGGTAGAAGATTGAAGTAAAATGGGTAGTATACAGATCTTTATAGTTGAGTCCTTCTGACTAGGAAAATAAATTTCATTTACTTTTTATTCTCCACTTATAGATGATACAACAGGGAATTAATCAAGTAAACTACAGAAGACACTTATCAATAAAAGCCGGATGTTAAGGTTCACTAACTAACCTGAAACGAAAGCCGCGTCATTTAAGTATACTAATATAATGAATGTTGAATCTCCCAGAGGTCACGGCGGCCAGAGTTCTAAAGAACAGACCTTGAAAAGCTCTACGAGAAAAGTTTAATTCTGTTTAGCCCTTTATTATCTCTGATTCGTGGGTGTTCCAAAGACAAGCTCCTTATTTGGGGCACATCATTGTGAATGAGAAAGTTTACTTGCCGTTACGAAATCATTTACACTGGCCACATAATTAGTACTCTTCTCTAATGTACCTCTAAAAACTGCCCTACTTAAATGCTTAAATGGTCATGCTAGTAGATCATCAGTTCTATTCTTGAACTCCTAGTAACCTCTTATAATAGAGCCCTATCAATTCCTTTCTTCAAATTCATTAACTGAAAAATTATTTTTTAGAATTATATTATTGTTTTTCTAAAGTTTTCAACAGTCATTCAGGTTGTTATATGAACTACTTTAGACTTTTAAGACTTATATATAACTCAGTAGTTACTTGAAGCTACTTGATTTTTTCTGATTTCATTTTCACAACTTTATTCCGAGTAAAGCCGGTACAATACTCCTTTTGTGAGATTTCACTATATCTGTGAGAATATAACAAATGTAAACGACGTCGTCTAAAATAAAGCTGTCCTCGTTAAACGTTCTTTTTTCTCATTGACTTTAATGAATTTAAATGTGGCAACTCCCAGAAGATTGTAGGCTTACCTTGTTTATGACAACAGACAAGCCTGAAACGTGAAACGAAAGTTGCCTTCAAGAATCGTTAATTACTTATTACCGTACTTAACTGCCTTTTTGTTCACTTCTTTATTCGTTATGCAGTTAATCAATAGAAGCTGTTTATCAGTGGATAGTTACATCTCCTTCAGTGTTAAATTGTATTAGCGTCTGATTATATACATCACACATGCTCCTACCTGTTTTAGTACGTAACTTTGATTCACATGAGAGATTTATGTATGTTTTTAAAAATTTCTTGCATTATTGTTTGAGGAACATAGTACTAATCTTTTTCAGTAATCATCTCGAACAAATGGTGGCATTTATTCCACATAATATTGTGAAATGAGAACAAAGTGGATCATAATAATGTCAGGTAATACATTACATATGTGATTAAAATGTTCAAAATCTGTTTAAAAATACATCATGGTATTCGGATGAATTTTATTTTCCAGTTAAACTATCCGAGCAACCGGTTTACTAAGTTTTGATGCATTATATGTTCTAGTGAATAATGGAAGTTAGCGTCTGTTTGAAGTAGAGAGATCAGATTTTAACACGACGGAATATGAGGCTGATAGTACTGGGTTCGATTGCTGTATAAACTGGGATTGGATGCTTGTTTATTTTTTCTGAAAAGAAATAGATCAGACTCTTTCCTTAGATTCCAATGCCAGCCATAATCAAACTTTGATAAATCAACACCAGAAACGCACAAAGCATTACTTTGGTGATTACGAAAAACGCGCTATAGGAGCAACTTATTAATTCGGATTTGTAAATATAATTGACGAGGAATGAAATGCTAATGGTAATATCTACCTTATTAAAGGGTAACTTCATATTTTGCTGGATAGTGTATTCTAATTAAGTACATATTCTAAGCAATAGAGGGTCCCAATAACTTCAAACCACCAAAAGTTTATTATAATCAGTTCATTTACTAACTTGTTTCTTACCTCTATGTTTATATAAGTAAGTGAAAAAAAACAGCAGAAAACCATCTCAAGAAGTAAGTACTCAAATCCACTGTGTAGAGAAAACGTCTCAAAAGTCACCACATAGCACTTTTAAATCAAAATTACACGCAAGTTAACAAATATTATTTCATTCAACGTTATGTAGACCGAAAGTTACATCAGTGAAAGAGGATTTAAAAAAAGTAATATCGTCTTTAGAATTTAATCACAGTAACCGCGTGAAGCAACACTCCATCTAAGCATACATGAACATAAATTAAAGGTAAAACAACATGAAATATCATCACTTATTTCAATAAACTCCGACAACTATAGTGTCAACGTCGAAATTATGAACCAAGTAAATATGAAAATAGAGATTGTAAGACTAGAACCATGGTAGTCAATTGGTATTCAATGAGTAAATCAACAAAAATTATCAATTTATACACAAAAAGTTAACCAAACAGGTATATGAAAGTCAACCACGTAAACAGTTTAAGTGAAATACAACAATAAATGCAATTGACAAAGCATTTGAAAACAACTGTTGAAACATAAAGTCATCATTAGAGTAATTCGATTCAATTCCTATTGCATAACCATATAGATCACTTTAACTTGAAGTAAGATCTATTAATAATGTCTGAAAGTAACAACAACAATCTTGCCAATATGCTATTAAAGACATAGAATCCAAGACAATCAAAAGACCTACGTGATTTCTAAATGTTATACATCAATTGAACATTATAAAATCTTTTCTTGTTTCTTTTTTATACTTCATTTAAACAATACGTCTAAAAGTCATGATAACAAATATTGAAATCTGTCAGATCAATCAATTTATTCATTTTGTTTACTTCTTTTCTTTTCTTGGGTATCTATAAACTGAAAAAAAAAATGGTAAACTGATAAAGCATTCAATCATTACAAAACTGTGAACACTTAATATTGTCAATAAATTAAATAAATTTCAATTCTGTTTATTTATTCATTAGTGTATCCTTCTATTTTTCTTTTAGAAAGATGTAAAATAGACTAAATAAATCACAAAATTTTTATGGTGGGAAAAAATTTCTAGTGAATAAATAGTTTTTCATTACTACTCTAATCCCCTCTCTCTCTCTCTCTTTCCACCTCCACCACCTTCCTCAACAAAGTAGGTGTTATGATTATTGTTTTAAATTACAATAAAATGCCTACTGGACACCCACACATAGAACAAATTGATTCCTTTATTAACAAATACACCTACCGCATTGTATAATGAGAACGAATTTGAAGAAAATGCACATAAAAATAACAATGATATTATTAGTGTAAAAACTGTATTCATTGTCAATTTTTTGGTTATTATTTTAATGTGAAGTGTACTAATCTGTAACGTTTTGATCTAGTTGTGCTGCTGAATTCATAATCGCGTTAAGATCAATAATTGCATATATGCTATCAGTAATTCGAACTTTGTCCATCACAGTGACTTATGCACGTACAACAATTGCAAGATACACCTATGATCAAGAAGTCCAGAACGAAGATGCTACAGACATGTATTTGAACCCAAAGAATCTAAATCACATGTGCCAAAATTCAATAGTACAGTACAGTATAACATTTGGCACACAAACTAGAAAAAAACGTATGCAGTACAAAGATCATTATGTTAGCGAGTAATCACAAACTCCACGGTGGCTCCTTATTTTTTGTTGTAGTGGTGCTGAATTGTTAAAGCTTCAGTTGCTATTTAATTAACGTAACAAACGTTTTTCACTACTTATAGTATACTTTGCGTAATGGTCGACTAACAACGATTGAGCAAATTACGTGGAACACTTATTGTAGAAGATATTTTGTATGACTTATCAAATCCTTTGTACTATTGATCAAATATTAAAGACTACTCAACGAAGAAATATTTGTTACCCACAACGCTAACTACTTAAACTGTAGAATCGTATCGGTAATTAATTTTTCTAGACATAGTAGCCTGTAATAAAACAAAGGAGAGTTACGGCATCTTACAAAGTTATCAAAACAAAGTTGGAAGCATTAAATGTTTCCAAGTAGTGAATATAAATTAAAAGTAATAAGATGTTAAAAGCAAGTGGTGTAGTAGTCTACAAACACCTGATACGAATATATGAAATAAATGCATAATGGACACGATTGTCCACTTGACGAATATACAGAAAGCTAATTAATAACTATGAGAATGACTAGGAAGTATCATCAAACATAGTGAATAACACGAAATAGTTTGTAGGGAAAAATAATAGAAGTGGATAAGTCTTCATATAAACACTGACACATAAAATAATCCTATAGATCTTGTTTAATGATCAAATAATCAAAATGCAGTTATAGAAGCCTAATTATCTATTGGGAATATAACAAATCTAGTTTTCCCATGTAAAAACAAAATTATGATGAAATACTTTTGGTTATCCACAATACACAAAATAATCATCAATAAGTACGCCACTTCCATCACTTGTGGTCATTTATTTTTGTTTGTATAATAAACATTTAAAGGATTTACAGATATCTGCAACTAACCCATCACGAATATATCACTGTCGTCCAGCTAAACATGTCGAATAATGGACAGACATTTTAGAAATTTCAAGTCTTGTAATGACGTTTGTGGAATAATCATCCACTAAATGAACTGTAAAATGACCAGTTATACTGTATGTATACAAAATGATGGCATATTAAAAAAGTTGAAGATAATATCTCTGTGAAGAGACTTCAAAGGCATTCAAATCAAAACCTAGCCAATACCCAGATCATGCTTATATCGAATATTGGAAGAGTACTGAGCACAAAATGATATGAATTCATTCATTTGAAATCAGTTAGAAGTCAACTTAGAATTCTCAACAATGTCAATTCTTAAAATGTTTTAATTAATTTAAAGTAGTAGAAAAAATCTGTAGGTCAGGAGAATGATTTAAGTTAAACTACATTCTTTGTTGTAACTTCTATCAAAAGTTCACGCTGGTGAGTTAATCCAAGATGATGACGAATGCTCAGCATTTAAACCATTCAGCTTAAAGAAGTCACTTTAACCAAAATCCCATTCAATTCATAAACACTAATTTCAATCGAAACAAATCATCTTCTAAAACTAAAAATATAGTAAACAGGCATTATGATATATGTACGAATATAAAATCAAAATAATAACAACAATAATTAAAGCTTCAATAAATAATTTCATTGCATAATTATCCTGATCATATTTCAGTATTAGTGATAAGAACAATTAGAGATACTACTTAAATACTGATTACTTTAAAATTTACATAAACATTTGATATAACCATGAAAGCAGAAGTTTAATAAGTAGTGAATCACAGGGCAATTAAAAAGAACAATTTTTATAAAATAAACAAATCGGTGGTAAATTGATGATTATTTACGTAAACCTACATAACAATGACTATTAATTAAAATTAATATTAGAAATATAATTGAAGTCATTGTTGTCATGTACCTATAAAACAGTAATTACTTGATTAGAGAATGATAAATGTTTCATACAACATGATCTCTTGATGAATTTGAATAGATCGAAAACAATATAATGTGCAGAATAGAAATGAATTCGTTGTATTTAGTAACATCAATTCAACTGCAAACTGACCAAATTTACATTGACTGATATTAGTAGAATGTTAAAATGATGCGTATCATAGCCACTAAGTCCCGGGGGGGGGGTTAGATTAAAACAATATAGAGAAGAATAATACTAGCAAAAAGTACAAGAAGATGAGAGCATTGAGTGATGTGACAGTGGATGAGATTAAGGAGTATTTATATTTTGATATAGAGTTATAAGAAGAGGTTGGCATGTGATGTTATAAGTATGAGTGATTGTCTTTATAATCATTTAAAACAGTTGATGTTAAATTAAAGTTTCAGTGTTATGAAAGAACAGCAATAGAATGAAATATAGTCATGCAATAGACAACAAAATAATGTTGATCAGCGTAATTACTTTAATAGAGGTCATTAGTGTCCGATGACAATGGCTTCTGCGAGGGGTAGTAAATGTGGTGTCCTCTGTTTGTTAATTATTACAAATACCCCTCTAATATCCATCATATTTACGCTTGTGATCAAGTAACAGGTTATCACACTCGAATTAGCTTTACTCACCTTCAAGCATAAAATGAGAAAAATTTGTTCAGTAAACCTTATTCATGCCCTGTTTTGTTCTTTTGTGTATTATCGCTGCTACGAATGAAATCGACAGTTGACACAATTAATAAACATACAACATTACTTTTACTAAATTGTATGGAAACTACTACTATCAATACTTTCAATCTGACCTTTAAACACAGTGGAAAGGCGTCTTAAAACCTTCATTATCATCACAACTTAATTACTTTGATTTATGTCATTTGTCATATTAGCACCTTATTTCAATTCGTTCAAATGATATCCGCTCATAATTCAGAAACTTTAATTTAACACTAACTGCTTTAAATGATTATAAAGATAATCATTTGTTACAAAGCTATAACACTTCAATTCATCACTCATACTTATAACATAACATACCAACCTCTTCTTATAACTCTATATCAAAATATAAATACTCCTTAATCTCATCCACTGTCACATCACTCAATGCTCTCATCTTCTTGTACTTTTCGTGAGTGTTATTCTCTTGTACATCGTTTTGATCTCTTCCCCCCCCCCTACTTAGTGACTATGGTATGCATTATTTTAACTTTCTACTAATATAAGCCAATCTCAATTTGGTTAGTTTGCCATTGAATTGATGTTACTAAATACAACGAATTCATTCTATTCTGCACAATCGTTGCTTTTGAATTATTCAAATTTGTGAAGAAATTATGTTGTAGGGAATTTGCCGGTTTTAGTTACGAGTTATAATAGCTAAAATAATCTGAATTTCGCATTCATATTTATATTCTTTTGTATGTGTGCAGTTGATTACATGTGAATGCGTACCGTCTTATTGAGGCAAGTACTTTTGTGAAGTTAACAAGGTTGAAAAGTATTACAAATAAGCATAGTATGTATGAAAAGAATCTAACATCAATAATAGTAATCAAATATCTCAGTTTATTAAGTAATGAAATAGCTGAACACATTTACAGTAATTAAGATCAATATGTATTGCGATTTACTACTTAAAACTGAGACTATGAATGTGAATAAATTAAATCAATGCAGTCGAGTGTAAAGAATGTGTTCTTGGCGTCGAGTATCTTAAATTATAAGAAATATTTTAGTAGTATCACTTCATAGCATTCCCCTACAACAGAACATTAGGTTGATACCTTGAAATTTTATTAAAATTCAATTGACAACTAGGATCTAGTAATCTAAATTGTACTAAAGCTGTTCCAATCAACTACTTTAAATTGGTTCAATGTTATAAAAAGGAAACACTTGTGAATCATTGTTCACTATAGCAACATTACCCTCATCTCATTACATCACATAATTATTTAACTATTTAGATTAGCTAAAGTTAATAAAGTTCACGGGATTGTGAATCACAAGTTAAGTACTATAACGTTCATTTTGTGGTTACCCTCTGGATCTCATGTAAATTAGTTTCAATTCAGAAATGATATGTTTGAAACTAAGCGGCTTATTAAATATTCATTACAACTGAAAAGGTTTTTAGTTGATATTAATTTTGAATAATGATGATCACAACATTTTGTAAAACCATTTATGTAGTAGATCCAACCGACATCAGAAAAAAAATTTACACATGAATGACTAACTTGTGTTTTCAAACTAATAATAACTATCATCCGATAATATGACGGGATATTTTACATTAATTCAACTCATCAAATCATAAAGACTAAATTAACGTATAATAAAACATGCATAGATGAGAACATCAGTTCTCAGAACACTAGTTCCGTGACAATTATTTCCATGGTTATTAATAGTTTCATGTTATCCCCTATATGATTCTAACTCTTCGACTGTAAAATAAATAACTCATTATAGATAGGTTGATTAATCAAATATATTCTAGTGAAATTTCATTCTAGACAAACTAATAATTACCCTCTGTTTCACTAGATTCTTGTTTATTTATATATTCTCCACGTTATTTTTCATTAGTAATTAAGAGTATTAGACATATTGACATTTTTGTTAAAATTTTTTAAATATAATCGTTTACTACTTATATTACTACTGTCTACACATAAAAGTATTGATTTCACATAGGGTGTAAATATTAACTACCACAATACATAAGCATACTCAACCTTTACCTCCTCAGTTGACTAACCTAAATTCTACGAAGTATATTCACGTTAAATGATTCAAATTAGTAAGTTTGTAAATGTGAATTCCAGTAGAAATCATTGTTAGCTAACTTTAAAGGTGGAAATAGTTAGGACATCATTAAAGAAACTAGACGCGTTGAACAATTTACTTCATTTTAGTACAAGGATTCTCAAAAGTACGCACTCATCAAGAATATTTAGATTTTAAGCACTAGACAAACATAATTTAAGACTTAGATTTTGATGTAGTTATTATTTTCTTGGTTACTTAACGAAAGTGAGTGATTGTCCATTGAATATTCGTGATAATATGTTTTCACTGTCTGCAACTGTTGCTCAAAACTTATTACTATGCAGGATAATAATCAAATCAAATGAGTGTTATATTAAGTTTAGTTGATTGAATTCATTACAAACTGATGTTCGCAGGGTACCATTAGGAACCAAGGAGCAGCGGACAGTTGTTTCCTTCTCAGCAGTGCCCACCCCATATTCTGCATTAAGCGCTTGAGGTTAACGAACGGTTAAACATTTGCACCATTGGGTCAGCATCTAATCGTAGAATTCCCATTTTCACCAATTTGCGATATAGCGAGACTATCATCGACTGTGACTGGTGATGACTGTCTCACTCCAGACAAGTTTGAACTCTACAAGTCACGACTTCCCACTACAGCTTCAGGATCATCCTGAAGTTGCTCACTAGCGGGGTGATCACCGTAACTGAATCGAGGTGGTTTGCGGACATTGGTATTAGGTTTAGTAGACTGAATTTGTCACGGAGTGATGTCAGCAGATTGGATGCCGGCCCAGTAGAATGAACGGTTAGTCGTCCGCCAACCTGAAGCCCTTGGGGGAAGAATCTGGTATATTCACTACTGAGGAGTCACATTCTGCGATAAAATAGCTGTCCAGTACTTCATGGTTTTCAATGGTACCCTGTCAGTACTAATCTGTGACGGATTCAATCAACTAAACTTTATACCTATCTCCACAAACCATTTCGATTCAGTTGTAATGTTAGTTGCAAGAAATAATGGTAATATAGTGAAAATGGTTTGTCAAGTGTCACGTAATGTATACAGTACTTTAATTTTGAATCCATAAATTTATTATCTTATTGTACTACATAATGATCCGTCCATTTGTCGAAAACTGATCCTGACTATTGTAAGGAGACTACTGTTATAAAAGTAGACGATAACAAGTGACAGACCACTTTTGTTACCAAAAACGAGTTGATCAAGTGGAACAGTTTGTTAACAGTGGAGTTGGAATGTGGCTAACAATGGAATTCAGAATGCGATTTTCTTTCTATTTAATACTTGCCAGATGGATGAACTTGTATTTCATTGCTGATTTTCATACTGGAACGTAAACCTAGAACTAATCCATTTTTTACTAGACCTATGAGTGTAAGTAGACGTTTACCTTCTCAACAGGAATAAATTAATGTAACTGAGAGTTTCAGTCCTCCAATTGTTGTTATTATAGATAGTGTTTGATTGGTCCTTTTTAGCACATATGCCTTCTTATGGGATTCTTTTCTTTTATTATTTAATTACAATGCTATTGCTTTCTGAAACGAATGGTACTGAGTTCGACTGTCTATCGGTCTGAGACAGTAAGGCATTTTCGCCAAGAATTACACTTTAATTACATTTCACCTTTAATAATAACAAACTAAACAGTAATATTATGATAAACCGCTCGGGATGTATACAGACCAATAAAGTCCCAGATATCAGCAACGGTAACATTCATCGTCATATGTATCTAGTTTATTACTATTAAAGAAAGTTTCAACAAAGTCAAGAGTTGTATTATTTTACTAACATTCTTTATTCATACTAACATCTAAATAAACTGTTTCATTTTAAAGACTGACCTTGTACAGCCATCAGGAATCAGATGAAGCTTCCTAACATGAAACCTATTGACAGCGCACATACACTGCATCATCAGGAATAAAATCCATGACTCTCCAGTAGTCATTCAATCAATTTATGATGCTGCATGTACTCGTTTAGTCTCAGTGATAGTTGACTGTCCCACATCTGACATGGCAGAACTCACTACTGCTCTGTAATCTCCTCCTAAAGTTAATCACCTATAGGCAGATGAATATCATTATTGGAAATATAAACTAATTAGAAAATGAGGAATATTTTGAATTATTTTTGAGTACGAAAGAGATGAAGGCGCATTCATGTACTGCATCACTAGCACTTTAATGCAAATCATTCCATTTCACTAATCATAATCTTGACCATCCTTATTATTAGTATCATCATATCCGTTATACATACACATAAACTAATATGAAATATCAACATGGGAATGAAATGATTCATCATATTTACCATCGTTTCAATTATGCAACATTTTTAACGAAACATAACAGCTAAATAAGTGAATGTAGATGAAAGTTAACTAAACATTTATTTTGATACAACAAACTATTTAATTAAGTTTACTCATACTTCTTTGAAAAAATAAAAATAAACAGACCATTTTCTTACCACCCGCCCCCCTCCCACTCTTTACAGATAAACAAAAACATCAAAAAATTGAGCGTCGAATAAAATGTTTCAACAAAAGAAAAAGGTAACATTAGAAACAGATTAACAGATAACCGAAACAAAATCATTGTGAAGTGGAAGAATTAAATGTCAACCCATTTATTATTAATATTAAGATTTTCATTGAATAGTTACCAATTACAGATTACTATTATTATTATTTACTGTGAACCACTTCGTCTTGTTCTCCTCTTTCCACTCCCTCTTTCTCTTTCTCTTTCTATTAGTTAAAATTTAAAAATAAAGAAATTTTGAAAAGAAAAATTGTTGATTCAATGTTTTTAATTAAAGGTTAATGTGTTGATGTTTAACGTTTTATCGATTGTTTGCTGTGTGTTTTAGTTAACTGG
The DNA here is from genome assembly GCA_034768735.1 of Schistosoma mekongi. Taxonomy (NCBI): domain Eukaryota; kingdom Metazoa; phylum Platyhelminthes; class Trematoda; order Strigeidida; family Schistosomatidae; genus Schistosoma; species Schistosoma mekongi. The sequence continues at coordinate 29,976,612 of CM068308.1, forward strand.
TTTGTTTACATATTTCAAGTGGGTGGGAGGGGAGAGAAAGAGTTGGTGAATGGGGGGGGGGTAAAATTAAATATGGAGGTTAGTCGGGAAACAAAAACCAAGTGATTTCTTTAAATAAAATATTTTTAAAAAATTGTTTATTTATTTTTTCGCCGAAAAAAATAACAGATTTAAAATAATAAACTAATTATTCATTATTTTATTTAATTATTTACATATTAATTTGTTTATTATAAGCATTTATTCGCTTAAAACTAGAAACTATTATTTAATCTCTTAGTTATTTTAAGTATTTCATTGGATTGAGTTAAATGTAAAATAGCATTTTACCTCCTGTCGATCAGATTGGCCAAATAATTTGAGTAACTTATTATGGTTTGTATTAAAAGCTTACGTGTACATTTTTAAAGAATCATTATCCTACTAATTATTACAGTCTGTTCTACGTTGAACTATCTAAGATGTAATCTTTCTCATTTTTGATTTCATTATTATTATTATTATTGTCAAAAACAAAGACGTTTGAACGAATGCTCATCAGGTTCTACATTTATTAGTTCAAAATTATTAGTCTCAAAAATAGCCAGTTCTGAAGCAGATAAAGCATCATTTAGATATCAAGGATAACTGGACATATAGTCTTTCCTCTTCGGGTTATATATAAAATACAAATGTCAATATTGAAATCATCATCATCATGTAACATGTGAGACGTAAACGACAGTTGAAATAAACAAGATTATTATTATTATATATATATATGTATATATATAAGTATCTATGTATCTGGGTTACATAAGGGATGGGGTGGTATCAAAATATGATTAGATCAAGTGTTTGTAGATAAAGGCTGAATCCTATTAAAAATGAAACCGAATAGGTAAGAGTTTGTAAAATGGGGTGAGCGATAATCAAAACTTGTAAAATAGCAACAATACTATTACAAAGTCAATAAAATGGGGAGAGAAGGTTGAGTGATATTCACATTCATTCAGTGTACCTTAACAATAATAATAATAATAATAAAAAATATGCATATTTGTGAATAAAGAGAATAGTATTTGGATAGGGTAGACTTAAATTATAGAGATACACATAAAGAGGGAAAGATACATATGTACTAATCAAATTAAATCGTGATATGATTAAGGTGGATATTGGTTTGATGGATCTTGCATTGACCATGGCAGGAGAAGGGATTGAACATGCTTCTTCTGTACACACATTTCTGGCCTTTTAAACCGTACAGCTATCGTTTCTGCCGTTTTAAGGACTTCGGGTCTAACTAATCTTGGCAGATAACTATTTAGACAGAATATTATTATGAACGACTGATATTTGCTAGCCGCATCACTTTTTTGAATTAGGTGAGCTAGTATTGAACTGTTGATGTTTCTGACAACACCTTTGGTTAACCAAACCGGAAGGTGCTCCCGATCACGGAGGAGTAAATTCCTTGAGCATCTGTCAATGTAACTTGCTTCATGGGAGCAGTTGAACTGATAGATACAAAATGAAGTGGCAAGCTTAGGTAATTTATTCTTCATTCTCGGTATCACCATACGGCGGGTAGGAAACACCAGTTGTAGTTTCCCAGGTTTATATGTTCTCCGAATGGAACTGCGTAGTTCGCTGCGTGCGTCCCCTCTGAATTCTAGTCTAATGAAAAGCGGCTTTCTATCTACGGTCTGAAAGACCCTTCTATTTGCTTGCAAGATAGCATGTTTATTTATAAACTTTATGGGGTAGCTATTTTCACTGAGGGTTTTATGTAATACTTTCGTTTCTCCGTCAACCACATCAGGAGAGCATATCGTTATTATTCTATAATGCATGGTTTTCAGTAGATTCCTTTTATGTTGTATAGGTACAAAGCTAAGGAAGTTTGTATATTGTACTATCCATGTGGTTTTCTTGTTCAAGTTTCTTCTTAGTGAGTCATTTGTCCTTTAGAAATGCTATTTTACCTTCACTTTCTTCTTCGCATGTAAATCCAAAAGCTGGGGGAACCTCGTTAAAGTGCCTAAAAATATCAGACCGACTAATACCCCATTTGCAAAAAACAAATGTATCATCCACATATCGGCAGTAGTATGGCGATTTACCAGAGTTGTGCAAGTGGACCATTTTCTAGTATGGCCAAGAAGATATCGGCCAACGTGGGACCCAGTGGAGAGCCAAGTGCTACTCCACCCACTTGCCTATATATGTGATTATTAAACATGAAATGTGCATTCATTGTACACTTCAGTAATAATCCTTCAAGCGTGTCTATCGGGATGGTGATATATATTCCGGGTTCTATGACTTGGTCGTACATATAGTTAGCCGTCTCAGTTAGTGGAACATTCGTAAATAAGTATGTGACATCCGAAGATAGCATACGTCGCTCTTTGGTGTTCAGTTCCTCGACCATGTCTACAAATTGAAATACATCTTTGACGCTGTGTTTTTACTTATCTGTTTGCAAAGAGGTATCAGTAGATGTACCAGCCATTTCGCTACGCTGTGACAGGGTGAATTTTGTATATCTAGGATTGATCTGATTGGAACACCTGGTTTATGTACATTTGGTATACCATAAAGTCTTGGTGTGCATGTTCCTAATGGTTTAATCGTTTTATATAAGTTTGATGGGATTAATTGTTGATCCTTTAACCGTTTTAGAGATTTTGTGATGTCCTTCTCTATTTTGCTAGTAAGAACTTTTTGGTTATCTAGTTTGTGAAATTTTAAATTATCTTTTAGAATATTATTATTATTACTGTTATTATCACCATAGACAAGCTGAGGTTGTCACTAACCAAGAACTCTATTTTCCCCATAACTTTCTATCAAATTAGTGTACGTTTTTGGTATGAGTGAAACATATCAGAGTGTTATTTCAAAGCTATCACTTACACATACTTTGTGCTTTTTATATTGGGCGTTATCACATGCAACACTGAAGTGTTCATAGAAGTCAGTTAGAGATAATTCCAAAAACTGGAAATATTTATTTGAAAGTCACACTGTATACGTATACTATTGACGAATCAGTGAACATTTGGAAATATTGGGAATAGCCTCAAACTCACTAATGATCTTAATGGTTTTAATATGTGTACAATGAGTAGTAACATTACTATGAATTTCAATCAAAATGTTATGTTTGTTTAAAATGTTTCAGGAATTTATTCGTTAAATTGAAACTGTTGAACAATATTCAAGGTCCTAATTAATCAAAGAACCATTGATTTTACTTTGTTGTACTCAATAAAATTCAAGCATAAAACGTTGAATTTGGTTACAGTAATAAAAAAACTACTGTGTAACACTAATCTTCATCTTCTTTACCAATCCTATTGCATTCAAATGTTTTATAACATCTCTAAACTGAATAGAAACGAATTTTCATAAGTAGTCTCTAAATAAAATTTAGTAGTATATTTATATTCAATTATTTTTGGTCAAATAAGCAGCATTTAACTTATATTAAAATGAAGGTATGGCTAAGATTATTATAACTTAAGAACTAATATGGCTTAATGTGTGGAAGAAGGAGGAATAAAGCAGATATAAACTTATTATAAACCAAATGTAGGTTAGGGACAATATCAAAATGTGCAATAAGTTCTAAAATGACTTAATTACTCTGGTCAATAGTTGCCTAATGAATAAGTTAAACTGAATAACACTAAAAGTTAGTTAACAAATAAATTATTTGACTTATATCACAGATTAATGTTGGCAGGGTACCACTGAAGACTAGGGAGCACTGGACAGCTGTTTAGTTCTAGTGTGCAACTCCTCAGCAGTGCGCACCCCATATGTTCCAGGATATTCCTGAAGCTCTAGAGAGAAGTCGTGACTGGTGGAGTTCAGACTTGTCGGGAGTGAGACACTTATCACCAATGACAATGGATGTTCGTCGCGGTATATATTACAAATTTATGGAAGTGGGAATTGTACGATTGGACGCCGACTCAGTAGTGCAGATGGTTAGGCGTTCACCATCAACTTGAAGCCCGTGGTGCTGTCCTGGGGTGCGCACTTCTGAGGAGTTCTACACAAGAACGAAACAGGTGTCCAGTGCTCCCTGGTTTTCAATGGTACCCTACCAACGTCAATCTGTGATATATTCAACCAAATAAATAACCAATCTCCACAAAAATAACCATCCTAATTGAACTAAAATAAATTATTGTATAAACATGATTGTTAATATCAACTGTACTATGACCGATAAATGTAACTGATTTACTGATTCATATAACTGCATCAACGTAACGGGTTGTTGAGTAATTCGTGAATTGTATCATCACCTTTTCACTACCAAAGATTCCATAAATCAGCGATAGTCCCAATTAGTGAATGTGTACGTTTATAGACAGTTGACTAGTGATTTTGAAAGTCAGATGTTAACTTAGCTAGGAATAATCCAATCTGTCATACCAATTGTGCATATCAGAACAAAAACATTAAATTCTATATTAAAAGTTTGTTGACATCAGTTGTTATCAATATGTCTTTGTATATTTATTCTAACAGTTATTGTTTAAATGCAATAATAGCAACTTGTACATTTTCCTAATCTCTAAGGCTTTCTAAGCCTAATTATCTGGTGGTTGCTTAAACATAAAGCTTTCCACACTACTCGTTCTCAATTCATGATATCTATAATGAAGAATAATAATTACTGCTGCTTACGGTCATTCAACAGGATTATTTTGTATTTTATCTTCTGTGCTTTATCGGAGTATATATTCCTGATCAGAACATATGTGGTCCTGAAATTACTTTCGATAACGAACTAGTGGATTCAAAATGGATATGCTTTCTTCAGGAACATAACTTTCTGAATATTATTTCCTATTGTCTAAGTAAGCTAAATTGGTATAAACTCTTATTTGGTGCATGTATATATTGTCACTGTGAATATACATTTGAACATGATTCTAACTATTAAGTAATTATGTTTTCGTTTCAGTTATCGTGTTTTACTGGTGTCACAGAATTATTCCATTAATTTTATTAATTCGTTCAGTTGTCATGCTAATATAAAAATGATTTTCTACTGCTAAGTTTTCTTTATTAAAACGCTGCATAAATTACATAATCATAAGGAAACTGTATATGAAAAGTAAACAAACAAAAAAATGTTGTTGTTTTCAGCTGATAATATACTGATAAGAAGAATGATAACGCTTTTACATTCCATCCATTAAAAAAAAGGAACTGTGCCAAATTTTATGCCTTCTGAAGTAATTTATGTGTGTAGGTGAACTTGTATCTGATATTGTACAAACAAAATATATACGATAATGATACATTTGTACATTTTTATGTATGAGACTATATCTAGATTGTAAAAAGAACTATGTGGTTTATATTTATATAACGCATTGTTACATCACTAATTACAAATTCATTTCAGGTGTTTATTGTGAATTAATAAAATTAATAAAATGTAATAATAATGATTGTGTGTTGCACACAATTGAACTATACCTTTGGACACAGATCCAGTGGTGGAAATGATTAACTACTCTTCATGAGATCTCAGGCTTATGAATGCGATCCACTGGCAGAATCGTAGGTACTCACCGATAATAAATTCCATACTGGGGTGAAACAGCTCTCCTGGCTTTTAGTTGTACTCAACCATTATAAATCTCCAGCGAATGAAATCATCCAAATAACAATGGTGGTTGTCGTAGAACATCTAATAATACTCGCCTTCTTTAATATTATATATTCGGCTCTAAAACGGTGAGTCATACGTTAAAGAACTTGGCTTTCAACTGTTAAAGTGCGAATCAAAATCATGCTTTTGGTTCGGTTTAATGAAACAGCTAGTATTGTTATATAATACACACTTCATGTGTTGCTTAAAGCTGAGTACACACAAATCTGTTATAAGTGCTTAAGTAAATTAATTTCTATGTTCTATACAATATTTCAACAGTTACTACTCATTCTTTGAAAACGCCGTATATATATATATATATATATATATATATATATAAGCAGATACGATTTTTATAAGCTTAGTAGTATCTTTTTAGTAGAGAATATGTTGTATGCTGAAAAAATACGATGTTACTCAGGTTAATTTTTAGGACTATTACATCATACACTGTATATTCTAGGTACGGTATTGTATATCATTTGTACTTTCCTTTGATCGCATAAATCCTTATGTACCTAAATCTTCTTCTTCAAGTTGTGAATAGAATAGCTAGTGTATAGTAGAAGGAAGTAAATATAAAAGGTGGATAAATTTGCTGGAACCAAAATTAAATAGAAAATCACTAAAAGTTGAAAGTAATTGACAGCTTATCGTGACAATTTAACGTGAAAAAAATATTATAATAGTGTAAACTTGGAATGCTGTATTCAATGCAAAAGTGAAAGTAGTGCCATTATTAGTAGTAGTGTCCTCATTATATAATCATAGTATTGTTAAAATTAACTGTATTCACTTGTGTATAGATCTATCTTTGTACTAGGTGTATTTATCCGTGTGTATGATGAATTCAAAGAAGCAAAATAAGTGGGGAGTGCAAATAAAACAAATTAGAAGATCCATGGAATATAATCAAATGAAATGATAGTTTCACAACGACGAAGGTTATTTCTTACAACTCTTTTATGAATAACGCAAATCCAAACTACATAATTAAATTTGTTGAAGCCTTGGAGTCATATGTGACAAATACGGATGTATAAATCTGCAAGATATTCAATATTACCTGATAAATAGGGTTCAGAAAAGTATCTGTGAATGACCAGCATATTACATTATTGAAAATTTATAATAAAATAATTTATCTAACTATTAAACTGATGTGGATTTTGAAGAAAGAAATATTTTTCCCACATAGTTGGAAAATCTTCCGAAAGCATTATACTCTAACCTGACGCTCTGTGTTCGATGTAACTAATAACTGATGACTAGCCGGTTTCTCCGTGTTGAACGTTTATTGCTACAACTAATGATGAATAATTGATCATTTTAGATAATAAGTACTTACAAACTAGAAAACAAATACTACTACAGAAAATGATGAGCTGGACTAGCTTAACAATCAAGATTTAAATGTCATCTATGTTCTACTTGACTGACTGCATAAAACGTATCAATTTAGAAATCAGTTATTCTAATTTTACTTTATCACATGATATTTATCGAAATCTATCTACATAATGCTTGATCATGTATTACATGTTGCTTTATTCAAGCATTAACTTGACTAAGCATCCTTAAATATGAATTATCAGACTACATGACGTTGAAATAAAATCTGATGTCTGTTACTTTCATATTTCACAAGCGGTGATGGACAAGAAAACGAGGTAAACATGAAAACTGACAATTCAGTGAAGAATTAGGGTAGTATTGTTCAGATAAGCATTAAGTTCTGTTGTTTTTATTTGTCACATACATCTCATAAATTGATGGAGTTAGGAATTATACCGCTGGACACTGGAGTGGTGACACAAATGAGCGCTCGTCGTAAGACCTAAAGGCCTTGGGTTCGGTTTCCTGACGAAATGGAATGTGTTCGTTGCTGAGGAGATCCATACCAGGACGAAAAGGTTGCCTAGCGATTCATGATTTCCGGTGGTACTTAAGCAACATTGATCTGAGTCGAACACAATAAGATAATTCAGTAAAGACAAAAAGCAGTCATAACAGGTAATAATGTATAGTCATAAATTTAATGAAATTTGATAATTGAAAATAAGAATCAAAAATGCCTAAGGTTAACAATAACATTTTCAGTATTATCTAAGTATATTGTATCTAGCACTTTCGATTATATTATTGTTTGTTCAGTAGATAAGCCTTGCATGTTGCCGTGTATTGTTCATCAAACCTCTAATGTCAACCGTCTAACGTTATCTGCAGTTAATTTCTAGGTAAACGTCTAATTTAACATCATATGATATGCCGGGTGAACAACACTCTTATATTCGTTTTAAAAAACCACATCTATTGAACTATGAAAACGTTGAAGAAAAATGTCAAAATCTCATATATTACATGAACATTTCTATAGTGAGCAATAATAAGGCGGTCTGAAGAAACCTACTACTACCCATTGGAATAAGTTGAATCAGTCAATAAAATATCATCCTCAAGATTGACGATTATATTTTTAAAAAATAAGCACCCACAATTTTAAACTTTATAACTGAATACACATGTAATTGTTGTACTTTGTATATTTGAATATTGGACATGAAAATGTTACGTTTTGTTTGTCTTACCTGTATACGGTAGTACAATCTTCGTGCACATAGCTTACTATTACTGTACTCACACTTTCTGACATATAGTAGATCCACAATGTAAATAGTCGCCGGGGGGGGCGGGGTTAATTCAGATTAATGCATTTTTTGAGTCAGATAAATATTAATTAATTATTACGTAGACTTGATTTAACGTTATTTCAGTATTCTTAGTAGTATATAAAGAAATAATTTAAATAAAATATACTGAGTGTTTAATAAAATAATATGGTTTCCTGTACAACTTGATCTCTTCAGAAATTTGAACAACCCAAGAAGAATAAGGTTTGCAGAATAGAATGAATTCATCAGTCTATTGTGAGACTTCTGATAAACCGCAAACAGCCTGAAATTATAAGGAATTAAATAGAATTAAATGTTCCTAGGAATGTGCTCGGAAAACGTGGCAAAAGCTCTTCGTCTAGTGCTTCCTGTGCATTTGCTACCACAGGTATATGTGAAGTTGTAGACACGGTTGCAGGTAATACTTAAAGGGTATTGATCCACCTTTGAGTGACTTGATTACCGATTAGCATTGTACAAATAAACCAGTTGAACAACAAGAATCATTATTTTTAGTGCCGTCACATGATAACTTTCTAAAATTGTTTAAATTAGCCTTTGAATTAGATAGATACTAGATGAAAGTTATCAGAATGATGTGATTTATATTTCATCAACCAAAACACATGATAAATCTATGTTGAGTAAAGTGTTAATACTCGATATAAGTACATTTCGTCAATTATCAGTACAGATGAAGAGCATGAATGAACTACTTTATTCTTAGAAATTGCATGCAATAAGTAAATCATTACATCATTGAGAAAAGAATAATACATTTCTTTTAGGTACAAATAACAAAACAAACTAGGTACAATCATTACTAAAGTATGTAAAAAGGACAACGAAAGACAAAACATGCCAAATATCATCTCTATGATACGGTGAACTAACTGACAGAGGCTGCCTCTTCTGTTCACGTCTGTTGTACTCGAAGGTTCTTCATAGTTTATCTCATTAAATGTAAACATTTACGGAAATGAATTAAATTTAAAAAATGGATGGAAAATACAATAAGTTTCATAGTTTTACAAAACAACGATATCCAACAGATAGTTTTTCGTCAAACCGGAATTTAAATAAAGACGACAATTTTTATGAAATCGATTAAAGCTGATTGAAAGCTTGAATAAGATAATTTAAATGCTTTACATCATATTGTTAGGGATTCAAAACCCCTAGAAATACAATTGTTCATTTTATCAAGTTGTATTGATTTTTTGTAAGCATGATTTGTAAACTTTCATCACTTTTATGTGAACACATTTGACAACATTTAATTGTATTATTATCAATGTTGATAATTTCAATTGATGAATAATCACTACGATTATTTTGTACATATAAAGGAATGTGTAAAATATAATACGAATCTGAATCTGATTCCGGTTCTACTTGGTTAGTTTATTGTCTTATTCTTCTATCTCTGGCTTGCGACCGAGTGAACATAGGGCAAACACACATTATCAGCTAGGCACACTTCAATAAGCCCTCCGCACAACCAATCAGGTTTTTCTTTGAGTCATAACAGTTATACCAATATTTTTGATCATATTATTAACGTATCTACAAGCCAATAAGTATTGAGAAATTACTAAAGATCTAATATAAGTTGACGACTAGTTTTAATCCATGAGGACAATTTTATGCCATTCATAGCATAAAATTGAAGAAGTCATACATTTGTCTTGACGAAATGTATATAACGTTTTTAGATAATTTATGAATATTTAAAGAAAATGTATGGATTCTTGAGATTGTAAATCTAAGAGCTATATATCTTACTATTCATCTGTATAATTACGGTGTTGTAACTTTAACTTTTTGTGGCTAACTCCGATTAGTTTAGTTCTCACCAATAAATTATTCGTTTATAATGTGTACCTCATGATTCTCTTATAATTGTATAAAGCTTTGCAGTGTTCATCTGTAGTCTCTTAAAGTGGTCGAATGAGTACACTTTTACATTAATTATTAAAGTAGGGATAAAAATAAAGGATGATTCATTACTTTGGTGATACTATTTTCTTCTTTGGTTAGCTATTTAACATTAGGTAAATATCTGTGTTCAAAGTTCATAGGTGCTGTTTCATATGATTTTTAGTGGAAATGAATATTCAACTTGCTTTAGATCACCAATAAAGTAACGAATCAATAATATGTTAATCTGAAATTGTACTTAATTATGCAGCAGCATAAGTAGGAAATTTATTAATGTGTCAATTTGATGGTTTGTAGCATTTGAACAGTATAATATTATTATCATATGATAAAATTAAGATGGACTTGTATCTTCCCGTTGATTTGTTATAGACTCAAGCTGGTTAGTCTCTGTTGCTATATGTGCATCCTGAGATGATTGCCTCCATATATCGATAATTCACAAGTATAATTTAGGTTGGATTGTGACTGGCAAGTAGAATCCAAAACGCGTGTTTCATCCTGTTCGTGATTCATCGGCTTGTTGTACCTGCATCCGAATGTTGATGTTCACAGTGGGATACGAGTTCACCCTAATTACCTATGTGCACGTTGCACAAGCGCTACTGTCTGGACACAGTAGCCTTGTGGTAAACAAGGTGGCATGAAACGTACTGAGTTCGAATTCCAGTGTGAACGTCAACATTGGAATGCAGGTACATTCAGCCGATGAATCCCAAATAGGATAAAACACACGTCCTGGATTCCACTTACCAGTCATAATCCAACTTAAATAATGTATGATAAAGTTTTTAAAAATTAAAAAATTTTCGATTAATGAAGTAGTACATTTAACTGCAACGTTTGAACAGGCCATTATTAAACTAATGCAGATCACACGAGTATTATCAATTTGTTTACAGATTGTATTCGTTTGTGCAGAGGTAACGTAATAATGGACTTTAACCATTAAATCACGGGTTCAAACAGTGTTTCATCTATATCGGACTGAATATTCAGATAACATCATTAGCCTTCATATTGATAGTGTAGTTCGAAAATGGAGTACTTAATAATCAAGGAGAAATTAAAAAGAGGTACTTTATCACTTTGTATTATACATCAGCGTAAATGCTGTATGGTGTAAACAGCCAAGAACCGAGAGTGAGGAAATTTATTTATTTCCATCAGTTTAAATAATCATTAATGTTTGGTAATTTTAATGAGTACAGTTCTAGTCAGCATAACAACACGTTGCAGTCTCTTAGTCTTCTTGAAAAACAACTTTGAGTGTGGTCAACCTAGATACGTGGTTTTTTGATAGCCATATTTATTCGTTATACTTCATAACATGCTACACACGGTGCTAAGTCACTTGGATATTAGAATTTAATAAATAGGTATACCAAAGCACTTAAGATTACAAAAAACATAGAAATGGTTACTACTCAGTAATCAGTGAGTTTAGTCAAGTCAAAGTAAATAGTTTTATGGTAAATCTTTAGAACTATTAAAATTAAATGGTAACTATTACAAAGTGACTTTTAAGTGAAGGAAGTAAAAAGTTTAAGGAGAACTATCAAGGAAAATTGAAATTAGTTATGCAGAATAATAAATGTAGTACCAAAGGTTCATCAACAACAACATTGGTAGTGATTTGGTTCCTTTTAGCATTCTCAAAAGTTCAATATTGACTGTTCTTTTGTTTGATATTTCAGTTAGGAGTTATGCTTTTCATTAAGTCCACGGAAACGTCATTTTTTAAGCCTAACCTTATGTAGTGAATATTAAATGTACTTTCAAGTTGTGCATGAGTAAAAAGAAAGTTAACTAATTATAGTCCTTGAAACTAGCAGAAAAATTCATATCCTGACATAAATTTGTAGTTACAACGTTTTTATTTTCATGTTACTTTATTTATAGACGCAGTGCTACAACTAATGATGTAAGCTTCTTTTGTACAGATGAACTTTCAGTTTGAAAATGAGACGATTATACTAAAACCACACAGACAAAATTAGTTCAATAAGTAGAGAGAAGTAGGTTATGTGAATCAGTTTATAATTTTCCAAGAAGTATTCACAAGTATGGAATAGTCAAGTGAATCATTATTCTCAACAATTTCCTCATCTTACTTTTATAGTAATAAATTATTGGATTAGTTACATATGAATACTGAAATTGGGTACTGCGGTGATCATTGTAGATATCAACTATTAAATATAGGTTGAATGATTTATTAGTTAAACGTTCGTTGTGAAACATGATGGTCTTGGGCTTGATTTTATTATGAGATTATTTATGCGCACTGTTTAGGTGTTCCGTAATAGGACAAAACAACTGTTCAATGCTTCCTGGTCTACAGTGATTGTCTAACGTAAAACAACGTAAAAATTCTGTAGTGATAAATGCTAAGATAGTAGACTTCTATACTGATTGGTGATCTATCGGGAGTGAGATAGTTATCACCAACGATAACGGATAATTGCCACCCTATATCACAAATTGAACAAACTGGAAATTCTACTATTAAACGTCTACCCAATGGTGTGGATGGTTAAGCGTTATAAGTTGCATCTGAAGATACTTGGTTTGGTACGCTAGTGGGATCAAAAATGTATACTTTACTAAGGAGTTCTATACTAACGCGAAACAGTTATTCAGCACTACATAGTTTTCAGTGATACACAACCAGCAACAATCTGTGAATACAATACTCATCTCCACAAAACTACCTCAATTTAATGTCATTCAAAGTCTATTGGTTATAATATTGAGAATTGTTATTAGATGTAAGTATAATAAAACAAGCAAAACAATGTGAACATAATAGTGTAAATATAATCATGAGAAAATTTATGTTGGGTTAATGTAGGTAGTACTAATTATGTACACATCATCGTATATGTATCTGATTCATTTAACGTGTTTGTTATTTTAGCCAGTGTAATGGATGTCAAAGTTATTGTTCCTTTGAATATTCCATATTTTAGAGAATTAAGAGAATAAAATCTATGAATGCCTCTTTGTAAGCAAATACATTTTAACAAAAGTAATAAAACAAATCTAAAGATTTCACATAGGGTGAAAAGTGTTACATTTATTTCCTATTTACGTAAGCATAAATAACTTGAAAGTATAAAGTGACAATGTAGATGTACACATAAAGGAAGCATTCCCAGCATTCATTATAAGTTAAGAGAAAGAAACCAAACACCTCCTTAAGTAGAACAATAAAGAATAATCAAAACTAAAGGAGATATTTCAAAAGTATTTCTTAAATCATTTCAATTAAGTACTGATTAATGAACTAGTGTCACCCCCCCCCCCCAACTAATCTAATTTTATCTGTGTAGTGAAGAGGATGGATAATGCATTTATTAAACATTGAATAATGATTAGTATGATGACTGTCTACTCCTTTAAAGTCCTGACTGAGTTGCAGTATAACTATTATTCTAAGTAACTCAATATCACAAGAACTATGTTTATATGGAAAACAGTGTCAGTGTATTTAATCATTTAAATGTTATAGCTAATTACATATGATCTAATAAAGTCTACTTTATATCATAGTGTTTAAACTTTCCAAATTTGATAATAAAACGGTACCTCCATAACATATCTGTATTGAATGGTACTTTCAAGGTCAATGTCCCAAGTACATTCTATGAAAGCAGCCAAAATTTTATAGTAATATTATTTATTATAAATAGTTAGGTAATGAAAACACCAAAGGTTAATTTATTACTAAAATAAATATTTTATCATATTTATTCTTGTTATTGGCAATCATTTCTAGTGAAAAAAAAATCACAATAAACAAATAAGTTCTATTTTATAAGTTGGATTGTGACTGGCAAGTGGAATCCAGGACGCGCGTTTCGTCCTATTTGGGACTCATCGGCTGGATGTACCTGCATCCCAATGTTGGTGTTCACATTAAGATTTGAACTCAGTCCGTTTCGTGTCGAACGCCACCGCGTTCACCACTAGACTACTGAGTCCAGACAGTCACACTTGTGCAACGGGCACATTGGTATCAGGATAAACTTGTATATTCCCGTTGATTTGTAGCTTACTAATTTACTTTGATTTATATTCACATTAAGTTAATATTAACTGTGAAGTTTCTATATAGTGATTGATTTCAGTTTACTGTTTATACTCACCTAATATAGATTTCGTAAGAAACTATTTGAAGTTAAGGTGAACTGAACAGTTGTTTTGTCTATGTATATGACTTGTCATGAGAGCGTTATAACAGTGGTGCTGAACTATTTCATACATTCATAAAACAGATGTGTAATGCTCCCTGATTTCTAGTGGTAATCAACTGTAACCAATTTATAACAACTACAAGAAAATAAAGTACAGTAAATAATCGAAAAATACTCCCCAACTTAACAAAAATAATCAGCTTATTATTGAAATGCTTTAATAATCTCTTGAGATTCTAATTAAAAGTCATGACTAATGAAGTTTATACATGCTGGGAGTGAGACGTTTGTCACCAATGGTATCAAATGATCTCTGTGTTGTATCACAAATTAATTGGAACAGGAATACTATTACAATCAATACTAATGATTACATAAATGCGATCAATAAACTAAATGTGCTTTCAACTACTAGAGAACAATAAGGCAGTTGTCTTACAATGTCCTTAATAGCAATCGTACCTAAGCTCAAATTTACTAAACACCATTGGTTCCAAAGGCCTATAAGAACCCATCTACGACCTAGTTGTTATTTAGCATAAAGTGAATTCTCGAATATACACCGTCAAAAAATGACTCATTCATCTATCTGCTTACTACGAAACTTGGAGGATTTTTCTACTTTAGAGTGTGGACTGTTGGAGGATTTCAAAATAGACTAAACTGACTGTTGAATGCTCTTCAGTTTACTATTGTCTTTTGGATTTAGAATATAAATGCAGATCATAATTATATCGAATCTCGTGGGCTGGCAATCGCGTTCGCTGACTAACTGTCAAAATTTATACATCAAGTGTTTGGGAAAATTTATGTATAAGTGACATTACTAATACTGGAATGACTAATAGTTCACAAATTGTGTTAACTAAACATTACACCATAAAGATTAGTCATTATTCCAGTTTGATGTCGACTTTCGATCAGAATTACAGAATCTGCTATATAGGCCCTGATTTAAGTATTAATAAATTTACTAAATCACTATTCCAAGCAAAGTGAAATATCCTTCTTGATTCCCTTTCTGTACGTTGTGAAACTTAGTAAAACTTAAAAGAATGTTAACATGTTAAGTGGTTGAAAGCAAACGAAAGAATCCCAGTATTTAAATTACTTGTTAATCAGTAGTTGCTAAAATGTCATCAGTGCAATCCCAAGGGTTGACTGAAGTCGATCACCACCATCACATTACTAGCCACATAGATATCTATCAATCTTTAAGTTTTAGTCATGTAAGGTGTTAGTAGCGTCATATACAACTAGTTTGATCTTACAGAGGAGACTCATTTCCTTCGCGATTGCATGTAAATCTTACCGACAAATGCCAACTAGTCTAAGGTTTCATTCCTCTTACCGTCAACTTACATTAAAATATAGTCCAAGACAAATCAATTCTCTTAAAGTAGTGTTCATATAGCAGTTTAATCGACGCAGTTAAACCAACATCAAAAGGCTAAATAAATATTGAATTAAGGTGGTTTTCGTGGTGATAGATATTAAGTCTAGTTGTTTGTATTTATCACAGATTGATGTTGATCGGGTACCACTAAAAACCAGGGAAGAATGAACAACCATTTCGTATTAGTATGAGACTGTCCAGCAGTGCTAACCCTCGTCCAATTCTCCCTGGTTTTCAGTTGTATCCAACTAACATGAATCTGTGATGAATGCAAATAACTAAACTACATAAATGTGTTGTTAACTATCTTGCTTCAAAACACATCATCATACTGTATTCGTTTGATTTAGGAAACTAGATAGCCGACACTATGCTAACATGTTAACAATATTATTCGGTTTTCTTCCTTTGAAAATACTGATCAGTGGATACCTAATTATGAATCGATTTTCATATATCAAGAGATCTGGTAAGTAAATAATAGACATTTCTAGCTAAATCTATTTTAAATGTTGCAATGAAAACACTCCAGAGTTAAACACAAAATGACTCGTCACTATTGGTAAACTCCAGGTCTTAATAGCCAGGTTAATCAACAGTAAGTGTTTTTGCTATTTTTTTAGAAAAAATTCAGTTTAAAACATTTTACAGGTGTAACCACATACCAGTTTTTATAATCTGTTTGTTTAAGACTAGAATAAAATGTTATTTACTTTACACTGTTAATAAACACAATAGAACATAGGCGACAAATTCTTAAACTTCAACATAGTCTCTACATAGATTTCAGTACTAGTTAATGAACCCATGTACTATAAGTTAATATTAATAGGATTTCACTTTGCATATAGTAAATTAATTCTATTAATTAGTAGGTTTAACTTTCTATTGAATAATCTAAATGAATTGATGTGTTATTAACTAACTTGGATTCTCGTGTTATTGTAGTTATCAGGTTCAAAAGGCAGCCTGTTCGATAATGTAAATAACATACTCCATACTTCGATAGAACATTCCAATGACAACGATTTCTAGTAGGTGAAGGTTACTTGACAGAAATGGTAGCAATTAAGAACAACCAATCATCAATGAAGTCATATATAGGAGAATTACTAATGTAAATTGAATAAAATGAAATAAAGAACAAGAATAAATACGAGATCATATTTTAATTCATGGTGATAATTTTTGATATTAACATCTATATAAGTCAATATGATATTTGTCAAGGTGTTTGTTTTCTTCAAACAATATCGAAATTGATTTGATAAATATCTTTTGAAAGCTTCTTGGTTATCGGTTGATTAATACAGTAATTTTCTTTTTTAAAGTGTGTATTGCTCACTCTAAGGCTAAGCTTTACTATGAAGCGGTTAATTTCAATAGGCACTTATGGGTAATAAACATGTAGTTAATGTGTTATGTTTCTAGTAATATTACTAGTCTACTAAATTTATGATAATATTTGAATCTAAGATAAAGCATGTAATCTATGAAAATAACCTAATGAAATCAATTTGTTTACCTGGTGTGTTTACTTGGTTTCTAATGTATAGATACCTGTTTACTAAATTCTGTCAAACAGTCAGCCAGCATTCATGATATTTATTCAATAACTACATAGTTGCATAAATCCTCTGTAAGTTAAATTAAACTGTTATATTGAAGTAATATTGTTGATTGATAACCACTGTTGGGAAAATATGTAAATAAATAAAAGTATTTTATGAAAAAGTTGTAGAAAGTCGTTATGACTGGATAATTGAATACAATATATGATTGTTATTTCACCTCGCTTTATCCATATTCCAGTTTAATCTCTTGTGTTTAATTCACTTTCTTCAGATCTGACAAAAAGAAAAAAATGAGTAAGCCTGAACTTTAAACTTAAACTAGTTGTAAATCACCTCCACTGAGTTGGTAGCATCAAATGACATCACATAACAGCACAACATCAATTGATATAGTAGATTCATCTGATTTAAACATCAAAATATAAATTCATCCATCGATAGACAAAACAAACAATAAAATAATTTCACAAGCGAATTCCATATGCATGAGTTACATGTTAGCTAGGAACATATAGTTAAGTTGATCGGAAATGTAGATTTACCGCGTACTGACAAAAGAGCATTTACTTCATGTTAATTGTAACAACAAACAATCTACTACTTATTCCTAAAACTGTTTAACACTGATAGAACAGTCTCAATGCATTTGTATTTTATATGGAAAGGTTTCAATTACTATTTCCTAACTCCAAAAACTTATAAGTTATGAGTGATAGAATTCAGTGTTGATTGTATGACAAACCTACTTAACATTATGGTGATTTTATTAACTTGTCTAGTCTAATCCGGCTAAGGTTGATTTAAAATAAAAAATGTACTGAAGCGAACAACTGTTTTCAGCAGACTCCAAACCAGGCTCCCCACATATTAATGTATAGGCATCTTATTACATTAGATAATACCTTATAATGTGCATGTACGCAAGTTTATTTCACTGTGCTAGGGAAGTTATCCATCAAAAAATGAGTAAATTTAATGCATTATGCAGGTTTACTACTCAGTGTACACTACAACCAATATATAACACTATCTTTTTCAGTGAAATTTGATGGATTGTCGATGTCATTCATATTTTTAATGTGGACTAATCATCATACCGGAAGTCAGAATCTATTAAAATTCTAATTTGATTCTACTAACAGTCTGAATGCCACGTCATTACATCTAGGTTTTTATGAGGAAATTGCATAAACCCTAGTACTACTAGACTCATTACTACTCTAGACAAATGAAATGAAATTATGTAAATAATCAAAATGAAGGGTTTGGTGGCAAGACTTTCTATGGTATGCTTCACTAATTATATGGAAACTCACTTGATAATTCATTCATGCAACTTAACTGGTGTTCCTTTGTTTACTATTGATCTATATTCTAAAGAAAACTCTATGTTTACTAAATACTTCATTAACGACTAGATGCAACCAGATAATGGAGTAATGTAAATTCACTTCACTTGGACTTATACACTGCTGCGATAATGTTATCTCTTTAGTCTAAAATATTCCTCTTGAAGAAACCTTGGGAACATGCTTCCCTGGAAATTTTTAAAATTATAATTTCATATTATCACCTTGATTATACATTATAATTCATATGCAGTTTTCAATAAGCAGATATTATTATTATTACTGTATTAGAAATGTTAGACTTGACAAATTTGTCATAAGTCAAAAATGCAATCATAACTTTAAATAAAGTCACAAAATGAAATGAAAAACAAAGACACCCGGCTAAACAATCTAATGATATGGTTTATTTAATTAAGCTCTATATTTTGTTTACATTGACACAAAATATCCCAGCCTATTTAACCTGGATATATTTATTGCCTAAATTAAGCATTAATATCAATCTACTGTCGTCAATTTACATTGCTTCAGTATTGAAAGCTGTCATTAAAAATGTCAGTTACTCATTTTTTCGTTGATGGCTAAACACTGTAATGCAGTGATAAATAACATCATTTGATCTGCTGTATAGTTGAATTATAACTAAGCAGTTTAATAGGTTTAAGTCGTAACAACAGTTTGCGTAAAAAAGTAAAACATAGACACACAAAGATGATAGTTATTGTTAATCCGACGGTTTGACTTGCCGTTTGTTGCCATCTAACTGTTGATTTTCAGTTGGTAAAATCTTACTATGAGGGCCTAACATGACAGGTAAGTTGATTAAAAAATGAATAAAAGTTAAAAAAACAAAATAGTGGACTACCATAAGATAGAATATTGTAATGGTTCATTGCTTTTCACTATGACAGAATGTAATGCCTATAAGTCTAAGATATTTCTTTTATTTCATAAAATGTGATTAAGGAAGTAAAAATGCTTCCACTTTGAAACTCAATTAGATACATCAATCTGTTGTACTTTATATACAATGGATAATATACCTCAGTCAAGTTATAGGAAATCTGTAATAATCAGTTTACAAGTTGATAAGAAATAATAACCATATCAAAAATTTTATCTTAGTCCAGAGTTTAGGCCAAATATATAGTTCTCAATGTTGAAAACATCTTGTTGCTGAATGACTGTGATATACTGTCTCATGAATTTTTCTTACTTTAACTTTATGAATGTTTTGAAGTAATTTCGACCAAACTATACTACAAGCAGATCTAGTTTAATCATCGGTTACTAACAACTACCCTCCATATTTTGCCAAGACTATTTTGTCACATGAACATTATAGATAAAACTTTAATGACACGAAGAGAAAAATTTTAAGAAGTATTGAGTGTTACACAACAAGTCATACTATGTCATTTGGTCTCTCTATTAAGCTATATTCCTTACTTTGATCTAAATATGTTAAACCGTTTAAGCAGTTAAATAACCTATTAGCATTACGTAAGCACTAATTATGTTCTAGTCAGATAGAAAATATGTTACGGAGGAGGATCCAGTTGGTGGCAAAATAATCCATTACCATCAGGCAAAACTTGATAACATAAAAAAGGCTATATATTTTAATAATATTGACGATAAATAAGATGAACTCACTAAAGAAGTTTACGTGTGATCCCATTGTTCGACATGCATTGCGCTGCACATAATTTTTCAAAGTAAGAACAATAGATGAAGACTAAAGTTCTCAATAACATTTCCGACGTTCGTACTTTGTGCGCAGTATCTTTAGTAGATTTTCCATTTATGAAACCAAAAGGAGAGGGGAAAGTGCTAGATATTAGATTGTAGTTTTATCACGCATTTCATCGCCAATGTCTGAATTTATTTAAAATTCTTATGAACATGCCTATGTAGCTTAGCATAACGGGTAAAATGATAAACATAAACATCATGAAAGTTAGGGCATAAAATTAGATGACCGTGGCCGTAAACTGACATGCACATGATCAAAACGATTCGTGTGATTTAATAAAGTCAGTAACAAAAAGTAAAGTACATACCTCGTTTGACACGAATACATTGTTAAGTAATAGCCAAACTGTAATATCAGTAATAGTAGTTAATCTATGTACCATTGTACAATTAGCATAAACAATGTACCAGTTAAATATTGAATTAGAATAGATTAATAAATGATGAATAGTCAAAGCAATATTAACAATAATTAATATCCATATGATTTTATTCTGTTATAAATCATGTGTTACTATTCAATATTCAAGGGGTTAACGTTAAAAACTATAAACAAACTATATATATGATTTTATATTGAGTTGTGAGTTGGCAAGTACACTAACCTGGATAAAGTCATAATGATACTAATAATAAAAAATTATCAGTCTTTGAAGCAAATTAGTGTATACATACAAAAATGTAGTTAAAAGCTGACTATGAAGTCAGTGTTTTGTTTGATAAGTATCAGTACTTAGCGTTTATTAATTTGAAAGCTTTTATGCCTTCCGGTTGAATATGTTATGAACTGAAAGTGATGAATACCTTTTGCCATATCTGCATTTAGATAGAATTATCTTAATATAGCTGTAGTTCACAAGTGTGATTAAATGTTGACTATGGTTGGCAAGTGGATTCCTCCATGTGTGTTTCCTTTTATTCGAGATCCATTAGATAGACTCATTTTCATTTCAGTGTTAATGCTCGTTAAACATCAGCAATAAGATGCAGATACTTCCATACTATATATATATATATATATATATATATATGTATATAGTAAAATAGAGATCCTTCTGGTACCTTCTTTTGTATTCGACATACATTTACAGCATTTTCTTCAACATTTTAGTTATGTTCACATGTCTAACATGTTTGGTTTCAACAAAGTTCAAAAACTCTCATGAGTACGTTAAATTTTGTTTTTAAATATTAATTCTGGAAAATGTTATCCTAGGTTGTATGCAGCTGATGAGAAACCAACGAAATAAAATGAATTCATCTTATTCTGCACAAATATTTGTTCTTGCTCTCTTGAAATTAATAAAGGGAACAAAGTGTATGAAAGACAGTTATCGCTGAAGACAACGGATGATTGACCCACTATATCATAAACTGGTAACGATGGGCATTCTATCATAGGACATCGCCTAATTGGCGTAGAGGGTTAGACGTTAGCTAACCTAAAAGACCTTGGTTCGATTTCCTCTGCCGCATCAACGGTGCTTACTTCTAAGGAGTCCAATGCTAGGATGAAACAACTGTACATTACTTTTTGGTTTCCAATGGCACCATAGTTAGCGTCAGTCTGTAGCAAATTCAGCTAACAAAACGTGATAACAACCCACTCTAAACACCTCAGTTCTTTACATTAGTTGCTTTATGTTGTATTTAACTTAATTTGTAGCATTTTAAATATCACCACTTTATTCTAACAAACATATTATTCATTATTATTGACACTTTTTTAAACAATAAATAAATTTCAATGGTCTATATTTGAAGTCTATGACGGATAAAGCGACAGTGTTCAATATCAAAAGTTAATAATTTTTTAAATACTCCAAGGTGAAATCTTAGCAAATTTTGGACTCGAAACCATTTCCTCTCACCTCCGGTCATTTATTCACTCACCACTAACGTGTTCAGCAGGTATGAATTTATATAACTGTAAGATGTTTTTAGAATTCCATTATTGGTATTAAGGACTCCATCACATTTTAAAAGCACTGTTAACGGGAATCCGATCTAGATGAACGTAGGCCAAATGTAGGTCAAATGTAATCAAATGTAATATCTAACAACTCATAACTCAAAACCTTTGTAAATATTTAACTTTAATGCCAATTCTTAGTGAAGATTAGAAGAATGTGATTAAGTTAGTAAAACTGACTAATTATGCGGTGAATAGTAAAACACTAAAGAGAGTGATGCATCAGTGTAATGTAATATCACATTCATTTAATTCTCTAAAACAACATCACAAATGCCAAAATACCGAAGGAATTTCAGGATTATTCTAGAAGCTTACAACATTCTATGTTTATAGTTAAAAGCTTTTTGGCATCAACACTCAATGTAGTTTTTTCATTTATCCATAGATATTCTTCATTGACCACAATATACATATTGCTTGTCATTAGAACCATGATGATTTATTATATCACATTGAAAATGTCTTATTTATGTGATTATATAACTTCAATGCTTATAAATTATGCGCTTTTCCCCTCCCCCTCGTTTTTTTATTCACTTCACCCACCACCACCATCACCACCACCACCCTAATCATCACTCATTAATTCACTGATAGTTTGTATATGCATAAATACAGAATTAAAATAAAAATTATATCACTGTAGTATGATAAAGTTTTCATTCTACATGTTTTATTATTTTATTCATAGATTGAAGTTATCGCCGTTTCCGTCTGTATATATCTTGTTTATCTAGTTACTTGTTCATTCATTCATTCATTTATTACTACATGTCTAATGGTTTTTCTCATGGAAGAAATACTTTTTGGAAGATTACGCAACTGATAAGTCTATTCAAGCCAACATGAAAAACAATATACACATGTTTTAGAATAAGACATAGGCTTTCAAGTGAAGAATTCTTTCTTCAATAAGTTATTGGTATTTTCTCCAAAAAAACTAAATCTCACTACTCACTTTCATCTACCCGCTGTTTTTTTTCGATGACTTATGTTGACTTAAATATATTCCTTTGTGTATTTAACATAAGATAATCTCTCATAAATCATCGTATCACAAAATTTATGTTTGGCTTGGTTACAATAAACGAGTTATTACTTTAAAAGTATATATTTTTTTCTCAGTGTATTAAATAGATAATTTTTTTAGCTTGTGAGTAGGAACCAATAGCATATTCCATAGTATTAATAGCGTATCGAATTCTGTCATTAAAGTTATATTGTATGCACCTAACTAAATGATTCACTGTCTTGGCGCATTTTGTTTTCGATGTTAGATAAAAACAATTGCCAAAAGGTACTGAAATTAAAGTTTGGATCAATTGACAATCCACTAAGGAGTGATTTGATCTTTCAAACTAATTCATATCCAGTTCCTGTAACACTGTATTCACGATATGATCACTGAGGTATGCGGATAACGATTAACCCCTATTTTAATTATCATGATGTGTACAATAATCACTTATCAAAATATTAGCTTATTTAGCGTTTAGTTCTTCACAGATTGATGTTAGTTGGGTACCACCAAGTTCCAAGAAACACTGAACAGTTGTTTTGTCTTAGTATAAAATTCTCCAACAGTGCGTACTGTCAATCCCATCAAAAAGTTGAACATTAGACTTTCGCATCTGACAATAAACTCTTAGACATCAGTGCCAGTAGAATATCACTCAATGTCGTCCATACTCTAGTACTGCTGAGTGACGATTTGTTAGGCACATCGCTGTCATCAATTATGTATAACAAGTAACGAAGCAGACGATTTATAAAGAAAACATGACACAGTTCACCGATTGAAACGTAAACTGTAAATTTTACAGGGTTTATCCAAACGGTATACTGAAATGCGTACTTAAAGAGGACAATAAAAATTCTAAACGAAACATTGTTAGTCATATAAAAGTAGCATTATAGAAGATGTATCTAGGTTGTAATTGTAAATTCACAACTATTCACAAATTAAAATAAACATTTTCTAACTAAACTTATTGAGAGTCCTTAAAAGTTTTTGAAGATTGCCAAAATGAATGGGGAAGAATGTATACAGGAGAATAGTAATAGAATTTCTGGCATGATATAAGAGTACGCCAAAAACCAAGGTATCCAGTTAAATATTTATAGAAGGTAGCATTATTAAGCACACATCGGTGAGATATACCTGCTTTCATAAGGAACATACATCATTCAGTTTGTTAATGAAAAAATTTACTAGTGGGATACTTTACCTGGGACTAGTCGGATATCGGAACTAGTTATTTAGGTTGATTGCTTACTAGATAGTAATTAGTGTTTAAGCCTCATAGCTTGTATGTGCTAAATATGATGAATTCTAGATCTAGGGCCTACTCCTTACTGCCTTCAAAATCTTAGCTTAATGATTAACACACTTCTTGTCAATTCACTTTGGTCAGCAGACATACTGGAACTTAATTACTAAAGTTTTGTTACTAACCTGATTAATTTATGCAAGTTAGTTGAACATAAATTTTTATTCAATATCGATATTGTATGCAATAAAGATTAATAGTGATCATAAGAAAAGCATACATGTGAATGGGGTCTATATAATAAAATTATCATTAATAAGGATGTGATGCCATTTCATCAGTGTTTAATCGTATTTTCCGGTTAAACATGAGACAGTTTACTTAAAGTGTTTCTGAAATATTATTCCCTTCATAATAGTTATATACGGTTTTTTTCAGTTTTCTCAGTAGTAGAGCGCTATATTCGTATAAAGTATAGTGTTTTTATCAAATCAGTAACAATTGTCCTACACTTCTTCAAGAGAAGATTCATTTGCACTGCCTCATAATTGAACTCAAATTGTCAATTAAATGTGGGTGTATAGGATCTAATACGATATGAAAACTTTGTAAAGTAACTTTTGTTGTACTTTTCATATATCACCTCTACTGTTGGCCTATGGTTATCCACGAAGTTTTTATTATTAAATAAGTGTGTTTTATCTAGAATTTGAAGTTATGTTAACGTCTGTTTTGTGCATAAGCAATGGTTACTAGAGGTAAATGTTCATGAAATATTTACTTTTAATTCCTTAGGTTTCAGAATGTTTGTGTTCTCCAAGCAGACATATTGAATTGCACTAAACTGATAGGCTCATTAATTGGAATATTTGTAGCGAAATCTTTAATGAAAATTGTACTGTGTTTTACAGCGTTCATCCATTAAATGAACTAATCGAACAACGGAAAGTAGTAAATTCAACAAACGTAGTGAACACTGAAAATCTTGAGGATAGACTCAGACGTATCAGATACATACCTGTAACTGAAATATATGGGATTCGTTAACTAGATGTGTTTGAAATTACTTATCAGGAGTTTTGAGTTTTTGACTGTGAAGTGATTTATGAAGGCAAGTATTTGCATGACTTGTCTACCGAATAACGAACTCAATAAGTGCTTTGTATCCAGAGTAAGAAAGATAATAATAGTTAGTATGTAATCTTCTTTTGTTGGATTGTAATTAGTCAATTTCTCTCTGCATGTATGTACCATGAGTAGTTTTCATTAGTGTACAGTTTAGTATACATTGTGAAATTCAGTACACACTATTCACTGTATTTAGGACTTGTCAATTAGTAAATGTACCACAATATTAGTGTTGCTTTTAGTGCTGTGAATTAAATTCACTGGCACATATAATAAAAGCGGTTAATCAACTGTACTACTAGATATGAGTAAAGGGAAAGTGAAAACTGCTGATATTAGCTTACTTCTTATTAAACAAAGTGGTGATCATATGAATTCAGTAGTTAAGTGAATAAAGAATTGGGTAGTTGGTTTGTGCTTTATTGTAAATATTAACACTGAGATGCAGGTACATCCAGTTAACGAGTTTAGAATAGGACAAAAAAACACTCTGAAATCAACTAGTATGCATGTGTCAAATATATTAGTACTTTTCAGACTTTATTGTATAATTTGTAAATACCTATTGAACTAACCCTTCATAAACTGGTTAATATAACTCATAATGTATAAGTTGTATAAAAGTAAATATGTAAAGAATATCTGATAATTGTTAATATTTATAGTTAATACTACTTATTACTTCAACTAACTTAAAATTCTTAAAACAATTTGTCCCTTTGATAAATTTGGATAATGCAATAAGAAGACGAATTTTATCAGAGCTATGTGATATATTTGCGCAATACATTTCGAACAATCTGATCACACATACACTTGTTAAGGCATTTATATATGAAAAAATAAAGGTCACTAGACAATTAAGAGTATAAGCTAAGTAAACAAAGATAAGTAAACGAAGATAATAAAGATTACAATGTAAGTAACACTCTACCAAGGTAGGTTGAGGGAAAGTACAAATTGTTTTTGAACACACAAGGGGGGTTTGAACTTCCGTATAGCTAAGGCTTCAACAAACTTTAGTATACGTCCTAAAGCACTTTTATACAACACCACAAAGGCTGATTTGATATCAACTATGTGGCCTGTCTCAACTAAATGCTTGGCGATAGACGATGAGGGTTGTTTATCCTGTACTTTTATTTCTCCTTTCGAGTCCATTTGTTTTCGGAGCCATTTAGGTATGTGTTCAGCTACCCTTACCTGCAATTCACGATTGCTCCTCCCTATGTATGTGTGTCCACACATACACGTAAATTGATAGATACAGTGGGATGTGATGCATTCGTTTACGTGCGGTTTAGGCTTATTGTGAATCAATGACCTATACTTTTCTACTACAACTACCTCAGCAGCATAAAATGTTCTGTTAACCACTGACTTAAGCCTTTGTTTTAACACAAGGCTATTTGAGTCACCTCTGAAGGGTAATGTGATATAAACTGATTTTTTTGGGTGCTAGTAATACAGTAGGTTTCACCATACTGCAACGTTTCCATCGATTTATGAACTTCTTTGGATATCCGTTCAGCATTAACGTTTCTGTCAGTAATTTGTCATTTTCTTCAATAGTGTCAGAAGTGCAAATACGATTAGTCCTATTAAATAGAGCTTTTACTAGGTTCTTTTTATACTGCATTTATATTGCATTATTAAAATTCTTAGTAAAAACATAATTTGACAATTTATTTAGAAGTAACCCAGTGACAAAGTGCATTGAATGATTTGACTATGTAACAAAAATTCGACTTAACATTTATTTTATTATTAAATGAACGTTTTGATTTCTCATCATCATTTACTGAATACATGGAATACACCGTAATTTTTATGAATGTTTGTTTGTATTTTGTAAGCAACTTCACAAAGTGTACTCTGTCAGTTGACATTTTGTCTGTAGACAAAATTAATCATTCATAGTCGGTATACGTAAGAACTTATGATATGTCTTAGTGAAAACGGATTGTTCATAAACATGATGAAATCTGCTTAGTTAGTTGGTTAAACATACTTGGGTTGCTTAATGTTCATTATCATCAATTGGCTAGTTAGATCTATCTAAATTCTTAATGCTTATTTGGTATCATCGGTAACAAATAAATCCCGAAATAATTGAATAATTTATGATATAATTACTTGGAAGAGGGGAAGTAGTTTGTCCGTATCATTTAACCAACTAACCTTTTCAATTAAGTCTGATGTTTCATTTCTAAATGGAAAACGTATCATTTCACAGATGAATTCCGTTGCGGATGCTACAAATATAGATAATGAATCCGTGGTTTAAGTAAATTTCATATGGTTTGATTACTTTATAATACCATTCAAAAAGCTTTATTTATATCACTAGTAACAATAAAATTATTATCTACTTATCTAAAGTAGTATGTTGTATTCTCGGTTTCAGATTTCGAATTGTTTAAATTATCCAAAAAGATGTCATTAGAAGTAGGACCAACGTGTGATTCTATGGTTATTCCATCGGTTTGAATTGCAAATGAACTACTGTGTTCACTTTTAGTAGCTTTCCTAAAACGTTTAAGTGAAGTAATAGCCGATTAATTGGCAATAATGTTTTTAATTATGTCTAACGGTGTACTCATAAATAACGAAGAAGTAATGAATGACACCATGAATTGAAATGTATTTTTCAGGCTACATTTAGTCATTTTGGTGAAACTAAACTACACCGCTGACCTTGAAATGACCAATGAGAATCAAGTTATTACTTTTAAGGGTGCGCGCGCATTTAAGTTCAAAATGCTTACTTTGGATCGGCTTATTGAAATGTTTAATGAGGACAATATTATTTCTAATCTACAAGTTTTTGGACTACTTCGGAGAGAGTTAATTTGTGATTGTGGCCTTAATATGACTCACATACCGTACAGAGACAGTCGGGATGGAATAACTTTTCGATGCCATAGCTGTTGGCGTAGAAAGTCAATAAGAACGGGCAGTTTTTTTAGTAAATCTAAGCTAACACTGCGGCAAACCTGCATGTTAGTTGTCTTGTGGAATATGCAGTTGCCTGTGACTCTGGCATCGTCTCTTACAGATGTGAGCGAAGTATCAGCGGTGCAATGGTATCAACACTGTAGAGATGTACGCTCAGAAATGATGTTGCGGTTGAATCTATCACTTGGAGGGGTCGGAAAAATAGTTGAAATAGATGAATCGGCCATTAGAAAGAGAAAATATAATAGAGGAAGGTCTGTAAAAACCGAATGGGTAAGTAATAATTACTTTAAACTTACTGGTAGGTTCTTGGTATTTATGACCGAACATTAGGAAAGGGACATTTCCAGTATGTCCCAAACCGAAATGCAAGAACCCTAATACCAATAATCCAAACGTATGTTCAACCAGGATCCATCATTTATACTGACGACTGGAAAGCATATCGTCCTCTCCGTAGACTCGGATATGCTCACCATGTCGTAGTTCACCATAGACATTTTGTGGACCCAAGTACTGGTGTTCACACACAAAACATTGAGGGATACTGGTCTCGTCTGAAGGAGTTTCTTCGACCTTATAAAGGTTCTAGAAACAACATGATTTGGAGCCATATGGATGAATTCTTATATCGTTCATACTTTGAATTTAAAATAAATGAACCCGTCTCCAACCCGCAGAAGTTCATAAATCATGTAAAAACAGTGTATCCTGTGTAATTGTGCTTAAAAAATTTCGCTTTTCATAATAAATAATGATTTTATCTACCACTGCATTCTCATTGGCTAAAAGGTACCTGAAGGTCAGCGGTGTAGTTTAGTTTTACCGTCATTTTTCTACTGAATGTTTCTAATAACTTTAATAACCACAAGTCGAACTTTGATATTATGCATTGATTATTCACCTTAGCCGCTATAATAGGATGTTTGATTTAGGGACTTTAGGAAGAGCATACATGAAATGTACCCTTGATCACTTTAGAATTAGACTATTGTGAGTTGTATTAACAATAAGTTTTTCCCCTAGATTAAGTGTTGTTAAGGTTTTTCCTGGCTCTGATATCAATTGTCACTACGGTATTCTTTACAGATCTAGTAATTTGGAACCTAGGTATGATACTAAGAATTTGTAACACCTTATACACAATAATGACTATACTTGGACTTTATCTATTCTTATAATAATGATCTAATTATTCCCTTAAACGTTTGTCAGTGCCAATTTACTTTATGTAGTCAGAATCTTGGTTGAAAAAATGAAATGTTTCAGGTAGTTTCTCATGGCTCTTAATTCGCAAATTATGTTGATTAATAAAAGTAAAGTGGTTATCATGAAGTTAAAATTCCTTTTATGAATTAACGTTTAATTACATATAGAAGAATAAAAGTTATTCTAGTCTAAAGGTGGGCTATAATAGTATTGAGACTGATAACATAACTTTTTTCTGAAAATGAATTCTTTACACTTAAATATCATATTGAGAATAAGTGAAATTTAAAAAGTGCGGAGAAATTATAGGATTCTAGTTAATAGATTATCAGTGAAATTAGACTAATAGCTGATGTATCAGTTAATGTGAATCAGTTGAGAAACAATTACTTTATAGCATCTTACCACCACCACAACCCCATATTATATAATCCTGATTTGTTTTGTTTATTTTTTTTTCAAGAAGCTAAAATAAAAATAGTGACTAAACAGTTAGAAGTGCTATAAAATCTCAAGAGCTAGTGTTTTTCTAAATTATGAAACCACTCATTCGAATTTCACGAAAATTTCTTGTAATGCACCGTAAATTATGAATATTTCTAGTATATCCTGGTGAGCGGCCTATGTTTCTTAGTGAGGAGTAACGGGCGTAAGTAAGTAAGTAAGTAAGTCTAGTATATATTTTTCTGTTGAATAAATAGTTTATATCTTTTTTTCCATTTGGCAAAAAATTTAAGTTTTGTACATGATATCTAACTACATCGACTTCGTTGTGGATTTTAATGTACAGAAACAACAGTAAAGTATTTATTTTTACTTTAATCCCCACGAGAATTTTTAATTAAGTAAATAAAATATTATCTGTAAATTTCTCAATGTAATATCTCTTCTGATAACAAGTAGTTGAGTAAGCTCAGTATGAATTCCTGGTAGTAATGATTCTTGCTAGCTGGCAATTATTACCAAGCCGTACTTTTAGTTTTGAAGGAGTTGATGTACCTAGTAGTTTGAAAGCCAGGTCACTCAAGGTAATAGTATGAAAAGTTATGATTGAGTTATTCGTAATACGAATAACCTACCGTAAAATTGAGATATTTACGATGATTGACTATTATGTAGTAACAAATATCATGTTTGTCTAGACCTTCAAGGTAATCTAGTTTTATTAATCAAGTTGTAATATGCCTTATAGTCCAGCTAGCTCACCATTTCATATTTCCGAATGGCAAGTGTTTGGGTTCAGTCATTATGATACTGTGAATCTAAGTATTGTTCGAGTTGACACTTATCAGCCTGTTGTACTTATACTCATGACAGAGTGCATGTTTCCAGTAGCTGTGGCTAGTAGTTACATTATAACTCATTCAATAGAATTTGATCCTCATTATTAACTAGACGAACATGAAATTATTCACCACTTAATAATCAATTAATTTTTATGTCAAGTTATGACGATCCTCTTACAACGAAACATTATATAAAGTAGTAAAATATAAATCACTGATATGGTACTGGTAACAGTTGATGATAAAAGTTAAATTTAATTCCTTATTTCATGTAAGCCAACTAATTCTCTTAAGTTTATTCACCATGAACAATCACCTATCTGTTCTAAAGCACATCAATATTGATTTCATTAATAATGTACACAAAATAAATAAGTAAATCAATAAAGAAAAATATATTGGAATTAAGAAGATTTCAAAGAAAACTTTCAATAACATTACAAGACAAATCCTTAATTCACCTGTTTTCTTTTTACATTTTATAGCTTTAGTAACTATTAAGAGTATAACCAACCGATCAACCAATCAGTAAATCAATTGATTGACTAATTAATTGAATGATTGATTCAATAATTAATTAATTAATTGTTAGTTAATTAAAAGAAAAAAAAATAATTTACTTATCGTTTTGTAAACTATTCACAATAAACAATAAATAGTTTTCTATTTTAATTGTATATCGTAGAATAAAACAAAGAAGAACACAAGAACAAACAAAGAAGTATATACACCGATTGATTGATTTTACTTTTATATATCATACATTAAATATTTATTTAATAATGAATATAATGAATAATTCGAGTCTATTTATTTATTTCAATATGACAGTCAATAAGTGAAATTAACCGAAAGAGAAATTTAATCATTTTCCTTTCTACATGAATTTGATGAAGTTACAGTTTTGACATCATCGATGAGAAGTTAAGCAATCATCTAAAAAAAAGTAACAGTAGCGTCAGCATCAAAGTAAAAATACTTTACACGAATACTAACTTCAATGATGATAAAGTTGTTGTCATCTTATAGAGAAGGGTTTCTAATTCACTTGAAAGAACGTTCATTATAGAGACCTTAAAACTGCTGCTATTTAGTCGTTCTTTATTAAACAACAATTTAAATAATAAACTTCCCCATCCGATCACATTCGTGTGAGTCTGTCAATTCATTTGCCCCTGTAAAAGTTGTAATTTAGGTCGTTCTATGAGGATTCTATCCATAGAGGATTCGTAAACATAATCTAGTATGATCTAAAAGTAGTAACAGTAGATCAATAAGAAACTCAATTACTAAACAACTTATAAACAAGCCACCCGACTAAAACAGATTCTTTATTTAAAATCATTTTTATAATCTACAAAAGTTTATCAAGGATAGTAGTCTTTATTGCGATTTCAGTTGCTGAAGCCTTGAGCATACACTTAACAAAGCCAGAATCAATTATTCAAGAAAAAAAAATCGTATTAAACATTTTGTTTTGTTCCGATTAAGTATTTATACATTAAGTAGAATGGGATTCAACAAGTCATGGTATTAAGCGAATCTCATAATTAACAGGGTTATGCACAACTGTTTTACTATTCCATAAATTTGATGCATCCAGCACTCTTCACTAATTTGCCAATCATACAGTTGGTTAGTTCTGTGCAGATTACTTTGTGATTTTTACTAAGGATTTGATTTACCTGTTTATTTATATCATCCAATATATTGTGATATGCCGCAGTGTATTTATTTATAACACATAGTTACGGATAGCTCCAAACTATTGAAAATTCCATTTTAGCATACAGTAATAGTCTAATAAATGAAAGAAATGAATGAATAAAAGTGATGAATACTAAACACCTATTGAATACTGAAATGGTTAAGAATACTCTCAGCCTTTTTAGCATCGAATTTATAATAATTTCATTTTTTACATTAAGATGCTAAATACATCTAAAATCTATGCAGAACTCATCATCAAGATGGTTTTACTTTTGATAAGGAGGACATAAGTGGTAAACACTGCTGTATGCACAGATACCAGTCATTAAAATTTGAAAATTCATGTGTTTTGATTCAATTATGATAAACAGCTGTAATTACTCATATCTCATTACTGCCCAGTGACATATTTCTAATTAATTTTTCATCGTTTGTAGACCAATTGAATTAAAAGAAATCAAAATAATCCTGTTACTAACTTGATTTCCAACGTTATTTTTTTTTTTACAACAAACATAACTTGTAATTATTTGGCTTTTCTAGCTTCATTCATATCTCAGTGCCTTACTATTTTTTTTGAAACAATCTCTGATCTCAATTGAGTGATGTGCTAATTGTTTGGAGGGTTGTGAACGCTCATTCCTGGGGAGTTCTGTACTTGGAAAACAAAGCTATCCTATGTTTTATGTCATTCAATGAATGTCTTACTAAGATCGATTCAGGGAATAATTTTATAATTTTTAATTACGAAGTGCGTAATCTGAAGTTGCACAAACACTAAATGAAGTTGAAATATCAGCATTTATTCTACACTTTCTAGAACTTTAAAACTTTTAGATAGGTATTAAGCTTACATTCACAATTTAACTTTGATGGAAAGCAATAAAAATGCATAACTTTTTGTCAACTTTTTTTCAAATTAAGTGGCCACATACAGCGAGATGAGTAACCATTCCTAATGGTGTTAAAGTTTATCAACAAACACTCAGTTTCAAATATTTTAGAATATAACAATGTTTTTCTTGGAGTTAACGATTGTCTGGTAAAAGTAGATCAAGACAATTCAAACAATACTAACAACTAAGCTAAAGATAGCTGAAGATATATTGTAGCTTACAGCAATGCTTATTGATAACCATAGTTTATATTGTTTTTTTCTTTCAAAGAGTTTAATTCTCCATCAGAAACCCAACATTCATTATTATGCGCTAGTTATGATTACACAAATTGAGACAGATGGCATAACGCAGTGAATTTTTTTTCAATAAGTAACTTTATCTTATTACGATTTTATTAGCATTCATTAATTTCTCTTACAAGCCTAGAAAATTTTATTCAAATTTCATATCTTACAAATATCTGATGAGATATTTACTATCATTTTAATACGCATCTAATGAAATGAAGTAGTCGGTTACTACTACCTCAACATCTACCAATACTACTACTACTACTACTACTACCACCACTACCACAACATCAACAACAACAGCTATCACTACTATTACTGTTACTACTAGCTTTCCAAAAATAATGAGTTGTTAAGAAAATATGTTTCCAAAATTGGAAAGTAAGTAAAACTTTGTTATATTTCTCTTCAGTTGACTGCTTCACCTTTTGTTTCATCTAAATAATAGTCAAAATCAACAGTCGACCGAATGATTATGACTTTCTTTCCTGCTCTCTATTTACACATATACATTCGTACTCAGGTTTTCACATCGATATATATATATATATATATATGTATATATCAGTAATATCTGTACTTGACAATATATTTAATTCCTTTCAGTCAAATTATTAATTAACTTTTTTCCGCTAAAAACTATCACCTGTATTTTTCATCTGTTTTCTATTATTTGTCTTCTTTCGATTGAAGAAGCGTTATTCAACTGTCAATTTATCATTAATTATATAGGTTTACTTTGGTGATATCATAATTTATTTGAGTGGTTGTATTAATACCTTCTTGATAAAGTGTTCAAATGTTAAGATTATTATTAAAATGTATGAATGGATATTATTTTGATGAGAGTAATTAGGAAGAATAAAGTATAAAGATATGCCAGCAAGGTAGGTGAATACAATATCAGATCATGATACTTAGTTCAAAAATAGGCATATTGATTATAAATGGTACGACCGTTAATTTTGACGAAAATGTAAAAATAACATACTTTCAAGAAAGAAGAAATAAACTTTAGGAGTGTTTAATGACGATATAATAAAGAAATGCAGCCAGTAAAGTTAAATTCATGGAGACGACTTGAGACTATATGATTTAGATACAAACTCTGCCTGGAATCCCCATAGGGTTACTGCTGGTCCCAAGGACGGATAAAGGAGGAAGGTTGAACATGGGATTAGTAACTTCGTCCTATAAAAAAACAACCTTTCTAAAAAAGCACTGACCAGAAAAAATCGTTTTGATTTAGGTACGAAAATTTTCTTTGATTTTATATACAAACATGTGGAGGGATGATCTCAGTCTACTTAGTGTATAGTGACACTCAATTGTTTGTTTTAATGATAGAAATACTTCATGAAATCTTTAAGAACTCATAAATCATACAAAATATTACATGCATATAAATTTTATTTGTTCACAATTACTTCTAATACTAAAAACCATTCATCATTATGATCTCGTTGCTGATTGGCTAAATAATGGTTTACTTTTCGTTCTGAAGATTATTCGTGTGCAGTACGACTCATCAATAAACGTTATTTTCGTCGATGTGGCTTAACAATAAAATAACTTTACTTTTCAACTGTTCATTAGAAGTATTTCATATAACTTTACCTACTTCAGCTATTTCAAGCCCACAGCTGCAAAATTTGTCTTACAAAACATTCTTTTACCGTAAAGACAAGTTGTTATCACTAATTCTTGCAAATTACAAAGTACGCTTACTAGAACCATTACTGGTATTCTAACTGCAACCTTATAGATTGGTTCCAAGAACTTATTGACCTAGCACTACACACCAGTACATACAATTTCTTAAACTACAGAATTCACCATCCAATTATATTTCTTCTCTGATTTTATATAGAAACCGCTAAATAACAACCACTTCTTCGAAGAAAACACTAACATTTCACATTTTTTTCTAATTGTTATTCTTCAATCAACAGTTTGTTGTATGACTAGTTTAACTTTTCCTTTCTTTTCTCCAATTTTGTTTTAAATGATACTTTCAACAAAAGTTTTGTCAATAATTTCAATAACCGAATAAATAAATTTTATTCTCATTTTGTATGTACTACTTATTGTAAATTTATACCATAACAACATTTTTACAAATAGCTGTTGTTATTTTCTTTAAAGCAACAAAAAAAAAGAAGCATGCTAATTTTTGTTTACTGGAAACAATTGTAAACAATGTGTAAAGTTACATTTTGACATATGAATGTATTGAATGAAATAGTTTTCATTTACTAATCTGTATACAGTTGTATATACCAGGAAGTATACATGTGCATAATATTCACTGTTATTTTATGACTACTTTTTGAGTTAAAGAAAATCACTCAGTATTTTATTATTCACAATAGCCTGTTGGTTACTTTATTATTGTTGTTAGCAGTGGCGGTGGTGCTATGGGTGATGATGATGTTGATTTCTTCAACTACTCTATTACATAGATTCTGGGTGGGCAAAGAGAAAAGTTTTAATTTGTCAACTTTACTTTATACTACTTAACTAACATGATTATTATTACTAATATAACTACTACTAATACCGGTTTATTAATAATTACTACTATTGTGATGATGATGATGATGATGATGGTTATGGGTCATTTAAATGAATGAAAATAAATAAGGTTGTTTGTTTTTTAAGAAAATTTCATATGCGGTGCATCAAAGTGAATGTTTTTACAATTTTATTTACTTAAATGAAACTTTTGATGCGAAAAAAAATTGTTTATTTGCTAGATGTCAGTCACTCAGTTGGGGCATAAACGTCACGCAGATCTGACAGGGTGGTAATAATACAAGTAGCATTAGTACAAATTATACCGCGTCTAATATCATCCTAGTAAGATTAAATCTGAAAGATAAAAGTTCGACATTAGAAAATATGGTTCAAAGAAGGCTAAGTGAATAAAATGGTGTGAAATCATCTTGATAATAATTTACGGGAAGATAATACATTACTATATTTGCACTAATGCTTCTAAATCTAAGTAATGTCAACTACATACCCTGTTAACGATTGATCACAAATAACTGAAAGGAAGTAATACAATACTCAGACCTACCGAAACAGGAAGTGGCTTTATGTGGTTGAAGGTAGTCGATAAGAAACACTAGAACTTGAGTTAAAGCCGGTTGGAACTCTTCAACAAAGTACGCCTACAATATTGAGTGAACTTGTTCACATGGTTGGAATGGAACTCATTTTCCACAGTTCCACATTATGAGGATTATCATAAGGTATTCGGGTCAAAGTAGAGTAGATGTATACGGCTTAAATCCATGACATCAAAGAACAGGTTTACGTTGACAAACAAATAATCAACAACTCTATACATCTAGATATGTGTTTTACTAGGAAACTTTTACTTACATAGATTTTATACTTTTATAACAACAGAGTTAGTTCAGGCATTTGCATACAACATCATCGTTCATTCGATCAAAGCTTGAATTAAACATATACAGTTAGATCAGTGATTTTAAGAGAGAGACTACGCAAAGATTATCCTTCGGAGTTACAAAAACAGATAAAAATTCTCTTCATTACGTAACACCTGATCAAATAGTATTGATAGATATATGTATTAATCATATCGTTAAATTTACCAAACAACCTAAATTAACACTATTAATTTACCACATTATACACTGTGATCCGATAATCAAAGATCATTACTTTTGATTCCATACACTTCTTGTATCCGTTACATTTTCTAAAGCATCTTATAATATGACACAACTCCGAAATTATTACTCCCGATCTATTTCAAAGTACTATTTAAAACACATTACATTACTAAGATAACTATCATTTTGTTATGTATTGAAAAAAATACACGGTGGCCTTGATAA
Source organism: Schistosoma mekongi (assembly GCA_034768735.1). NCBI lineage: Eukaryota > Metazoa > Platyhelminthes > Trematoda > Strigeidida > Schistosomatidae > Schistosoma > Schistosoma mekongi. Next base: position 30,014,766 of record CM068308.1, read on the forward strand.
TTGCCAATCAGTATACGGATACGTCTATACCGCGACTACCAGTCCTCAAAGCCGGAATAGAGAAAACAACGATTTATGCGACAAACAGACACAATCTAATCCATTCCAATTCAGTCCAATCCCGGCCATATCGCATTTCAATCATGCCTTTATATATACACAAATTCAGACCACACAACAAATCAATTAGGGATTTTACATTAATACGAAACACAAGAGGTTGTGACAGTGAATAGGGGTAACTTGTACACAACTAATTAACTGTAGTCCATAGTAAGAGACAATTTAATAACAGTAAATATACTAAACGGAAGGATAAATTAAGAGAAACATAACAATAATCGAAATGTAATGTTTACATTACTGACGACCAGAATAAATGAATTAGTCCTTTAGAACACAGTTCTGGAAGTTTTTCACTCTTCTTTAGTGGTCTGACATGACACATTTGTCTATTCCAAAATTCAGTGTTCTTCACATAACTCAATTATAAAATTTTCTTACTATGATATTTTAAATAAGAGTAATAATGTTTTTTTCTTCAGAATTATCATTTTTGATTTTTTTTTTTACTATGCTCAGATATTTGATGTTGTCAATTTGACTGTATATACACGCTACTGTATATCTTTGTAAATGTGGTAGCTAAAAAGAGTTATTTTTCACTGAACCAATTTCTTAAATGTAAATGCACTAGACATGAGTACACATTCTACACCATTTCTAATGAATTATCAAGTTAACAATGTTCCTAAACATTTTAATTTACACTTCTCGAACTAACACAATTTCTATATAACATAGAAACAAGCATACTTGGTTGAATTAAAGTTATGTAGGAGATGTATATAACTCTAAGTGGAATACTTTTACAATATTTCAACGGTGATTGTATGCATTCTATAATAACTTATTCATTAAACAACATTGTCACTGGAATACAGACCGACAATCGATAAGGAAATACCGAAAGAAGTTGTATAAATGAATCATCAAATAAGTTTTAAGGTTGAGAGCAAAATATATTTGACATAGAAAGTACACGAGATAGTCTAATCAATAAGACCTACATTTTCATTATTCGTATGATTTCATTATAGCTGTTCAGGATAGTAACAAGTAGAGAGATACTATGAAAGATCCAGGTTCTGAAAAAAAGTATATGAAAGCAGAATTCCCACTGTTAATACAGTCGAGTCAGAGTGATACTACATGTTTAGATTAGTATTAAGTTTTCCAACTTCGACTTATCACAGAAAGCTGAAACATTAAGAAGTTCAGTTCTAAAGATATAGTAAATTTTTGGTAAGAAAGGTTGGCGTTAAGACAGTATAATAACACTTGACTCCAGGTTACGTAAGCTTTTTATCTGTGTTTCTGTCTGCAACATGTAAAGAAGTAACGATATCACCGAGTAACAACTAATGTCGTCCTTCTTGGGTTTTTTCAGTGGTGAAGCATATGTATCGATCAATCTGCAATATGATAAATTAGGATCAGAAAATATTATACTCAGAATTATGTTACATAGGTTAGAGACCACGCTGTAACATATTTGATAGAGTTCAGTCAGTACTCAGATGGAAGCATGCAAAGTATTAGCCCGTAAACAATGTGTTTTTCGTAGTCTGCTTGCGAAAAAAGGTTACTCGGGAAAAACTATACTGTCCTGCTAGACTTAAACGACTATAAATGACCATGAAAATTTTTTTAGCGCATGAGACAGCAGGTGTAAGAAGGCAGTCATATTTTATTAAAAACTAGAAAATTAGTACATATTAAGGGGAATACAATAATTTTACATGGTTAACAAATTAATTTAGGTTAGTAATGGGTTCATTTGTTTTGAAGTCATAATATGTAATCCAAATTGATCCAAATCTTATTATTACTTGAACCTGTGAAAAGCCTTAGGCAACCTTTTAGACGAGACCAGTAGCCCTTTGTGCTTTGTGTATGGACTCCAGTTGTTGGGTCCACAAAAGTATTTTGATGAACAACCATATGATGAATTTCGCCTATCACTCCTATAAATTATAGTCACTGGAAGGACGTACATCTGGATAATTAGAATTAGAGTCTTTCCGTCCCATCCGTGACATAGTAAAAATGTGCTTTTCCTGTTGTCCTATCATGAATCCCAAGAACTGGGTTGTAATATTAAAGTAAATAGTACTTGAGCACTCCATTTTTGCTCTCCTTCCTCTGTCATATTTTCCTTTTTGGATGGCTATTTAATCTTTTTTAACTGACTTTCTAACTCCTCCAAGAGTCAAACGCAACCTCCGCTTTATTTGTGAGTATTCATCTTGACAATACTGATATTATTGCATGCCTAAAATTTCACTGACATTCATTTGAGCGAATGTTGAAGTAACTAGTGTCTCCATCATCCACATTGTAATTGGCAGGCAAATTTGTCAAAAGTCAATCCAGAACGAGCAAAAATATTGCCACTACTGATTGATTTACTTTTCCAATATAAATTACACCATGTAACAATCCCATCCAGAGTAATTATATATCATGTGATAGTCATATTGACTCCATAAACACATGAAAACGTTGTACGAACCAGTCTAAGAATATTTTAGGGTATTGAGAGTAACACCCTTATTGAAAGTCCTAATCAAGTGGTTCAAATTAATCGTTTTCCATCAATGTAGGTGCATGATCTTGAAATCATCAACTTAACACTAACTGGTTTTGGTAGCGAATTTCAGTTACATCGTCACTGGACTTTGAATCCCGTTTGAAGTATCAATCCCAGGATACAAAATCTAAGTTCTGAAATGCTAACTAATCATCTCGACCCACTGAAAATAATAAATTAGTTAAACAATCATATATATAAACGTACTCATGAGAATTCACTAATGAACAATCACTAATAACATTTGTTAATGTATTTTACGATTACATTTAAGAAAATAGAGAACTAAAAATCACTGCTATGCACTTCATGAAAACAATGTTAGAATGATACAGTCTAGAAAAGAATAATGAAACAAACGTAGGATGAAAATCAATACAAGCTTAGAAACTGAATTTTTCTCACCTTTTCATTATTAAAACATCTTCAGGTTAAGAAACTGGGAAAAGGAGTACTTTTTCTTCAAGATAAAAGCAAATTATTAATGTTAAAATGCGCTAATCGTTATGCCAGATAATCTTCACATTCATTTCACATATAAGAAACACTCTGAAATATAACCGAATAATGTGACTGAATGAACTGTTGTCTGCAATAGATAATAGCTTCCATATATTCGACATGATGAATAGCATCCTGGTATGTATGGTATAAGGCCAGCAATGAACTTTGTTTTCCGCTGATTGGTACTTCTTGGCTGCATACAACAGAATTTTACTGTTAATGTATACACTATAATTTAAATCAAGTACTGATCGCTTCAAATGTTAACGCGTCGTCTCTTAGCTAATTAGTTTAGTTAATTACTAAATCAAGTTATTCAGTGTAAATCTTTGAGATTTTCCGTCTTTGAAGATAATGATGGTATTTAATAGTCTTCGTTGACTAGAATCAGCAGTGATGATAATGAAAAGATCATTAAGTTATTTGGTTAGCGTAAACTTGTTCGCTTTCACTGGATGTTATCATGGAATAGTATCATTTAAATTCCATAAAAATCAAGGAATAGTAAACAGTCGTTACTTACTGGTTTGTGACTATTCAACAATGAAGAGTCATAAACGTATGCACAACCAACCAATAACCTTCAAATCTGAAAGAGAATGCATTATAATACAGTACTACATTGAAATTTAATAACTCTTATATCCATTGTTGAATAAGACACCTAAGGATGTATTTAACACATTATAACTGTTACATTGTTGTTTATGTCTTACCAAAATATTTACGACCCTATACACAATCTCTTTGAACTACTATATGTTGCACAGTTTTTAAATATCCTCATCATAATACCAGCTTATTATGAGATAAACTAAGTAATCAAGTTAGAAGCATTCATTTTTTATATGAATGAGTTAATCAAGATTAAATAACTATCTGTTAGACGCTCTATTCATTTTTATTTAGAGTTATAATGCTTTATGTGAGTTAAAAGTATTACTCCATCATAACCCTTACAATTACTATTTGACACTAATATTAGATACAAAAATAGAACGCAATTTGCTAAGATCAATTTGAGTCATTGCTTACTTCTCTTTTTTACGCAAAACAGAAACATTGTATTGAAAAAGTATATGGGTGATATAATATACAGGAGTGTGAGTACTACCAGTGTCAGCTGACAAGCTTCTGTAAATATACCTTACTTTAAAATTTCATCATCTCATTCTGACGAAACACTGATTTCGGTGAAATAATTTTTTATCAGTGGACTAACCATTTTCTAAGTGTACACATGTTAATTCAGTCTATGAATGAATTTACTTTCATGTGATATGTTCTATAATCTGATTGACAATTAAATGACTGCTATTTAGAAATTTAGGTCATAATAATGATAAGTTCATACGTGATATGTTTATCATGTTTTGATTTTATTGTACTATATTTGTTCTGTTCTGGTTAATTACATGGCAACTAGAACAAACTGTATTTCTAACACTAACTTGTCTAAGCAACTGCTCAAAACCAGAAATCTTTTAGAGACCTATGTTAGTATGCGACTTTTTAAAGATGCACATCTATGACTTGCGATCAACTCCTAACGTTCAGATCATTAAGTTGATAGAGGTGGTTAACATGGCATTACACAATCATTATCCAGCTAAACTATTGAATAATTGCCTCACTTTCTACATTATTACACACTATAGATCACATATTCTAATTGGAGATCCAAGAATAACATACCAAAACTAGTAACTAGTGAATATGCGTTTTATACCACAGATATTTTGTTAAACATTGTTAAGCCCTATTGATTATAATGGCTTACAGTTTGCTACGTAATCTGAATGGGATTCATTTGACACTCGTTATGGGTGCCAACTACTGATGAGCCAAATACGGCGACAAGACAATTACTAAGTACACTTTGATTAATTGTTGCAAACGAACTGGTTGTGTTACAAGGTAAAATAATCTCTACAAAATCACTCAGCCTAAATTAATAATTTAGTCATTGAATCTCGAAATAACACGATAATTTTTTGATAAAGTTTGACTTTTAGCAAGGTTCAATGTTAGCTGAAACTTTATTCTTTTGAACTTTATTTAAACTGTAAAGTTCAAATAGGCATCAATGAAGAAAACAATGTAACACTTTTCTGAAACGTTTCTGAATTATCGCCATTTTGCGATGGAGAATACTAATGACAAAAGTGGTTATGATTACTTTCTAAACCATAGGTACTTTGATGGCAATATGTGTAACTGCACAACTAAGGAACATTCTTCCTGGAGATTGCATCAATTTACTTAGACACAAACACTTCCACCCAAAATTTCAGAATGACCACTAATAAAAAATAACCTGAACTTTACAAATGACCTATCGCTTCTATCCCACACAGCAGCAAACGCAGGTGAGAACGGACAGTGTATCAACAGCCTCTACAACAGTAGACCTCAACATGCATAAAGAGTAGAGCAAAACCCTCAGATACCAACCCAATTACACTTAAAGGAGAAACTGTGGAAGATGTGGAAACTTTTACATACCTGGGCAGCAGCGTCATCGATACACAAGGAGGATCTGATGCAGGTATGAAGGCACGAGTTAGCAAGGCAAGAGTAGCATTTTATAATTAAAGAAAAACATTTGGAACTCAAACCAACTGTCAGCTAACATGAATTTCAGAATTTTTAATACAAAAGTGAAGGCAGCTGTATTGTATGGAGCTGAAACTTGAAGAACTACGAAGGACATCCTTCAAAAGATACAAGTATTTATAAACAGCTGCCTGCACAAAATACAAAAACCTTTTGTGGCAGGGAACATACCAACTGAATTCCAGTTGTGTAAGTAATTAAGAAAAGACACTAGAAGTGGATAAGACCCACACTGAAGAAGTCATCAAACTGCATCACAAAACAAGCACTAACTTGGAATCGTCAAGGCCAAAGTAAAATAGGAAGACCAAGGAATACATTGCTTTGGGAATTGGAGGCGGACATGAAAAGAATAAACAGTGCTTCGAAGAACTGGAAGGGATGTTTGAGGACATAGTTAATTGAAGAATGCTAGTCAGCGGCCTATGCTCCACGTAGGATAAAAGAGATTGAATAATTATGAAAATTAAAGTGCGCAACAAAGGTTTGTAATTGAGTCAATCATCCAGATCATAAAAAGTGCCAAATTAATTAGAATAGGATTGCAGATTATATATAATACTTAGTAAATGATTAATATAATTATCATTCTAATGCAGTTTTGTAGAGATTGTTGAATATTGTAGTTTGTATCACTAACTGAGTACAGATAGACAACTATAAACGAAAGCAGTCAATTGAACTCTGATTCATCATATTATGAAACTTTTCAGAAGTATGCATACATAATTCTACTGGGATAAACGGGATATTCAGGTATCAATGTACGATGTCGGCTGATGTATCAGTTATGTAACTAAATGTACAGAATTAAATGTTACTGGTAACATGCTTCAGTACGCTTATTGTGAATCATCTAGAAAGCCATCGTTAAGTTATCATAAGAAATATCAAATCAAATTCGTTGAAAATGAATACAGTCAGAGCCAACAGTAGATTTCGTCCTCTCTGGAACTCATCATTATGATACACTTTCGACTCAATGTTCATGTTCCTACTAAAAATCAATCGAGACATTTAGTAATAGGGCTTTACTTGCTGATATATTTACAAAGATAAGCTGTGGGCAAGAAATCTTTTTTGAGGTGAAGTTTGTTTTTTTTTCACGTAGGTTGTGGAATTTTAAATGAAGTCTCACGACGTATAACCACTTTCATTGACTAAATAACGAATCTTACACTGACCAATAGTCTTACAATATTATTTATTCGTTTACGTGCCTTTTATAAGTTTAATAGAGGCATACTATGTAGTGTGAGAAATAATGTCCCAGGTATGTCCTATGGGGAATATTATATGATGATGTAGGGAAGATACGGCTATCAAGTCAGTCTCTTTATACATATAGTACTATATATATATATATATATATATATATATATATATATATATATATATCAGTCTAAATGAGTTCAGCTACTTATGTGCCGTAGAACTTCTACCTGTTATAAATATTTAAATGAATACATTAAAAGATAAACAGAATTTACTAGATTGTCTTCCCATTTAGTCAGAGTTATCAAGTTTACGGGATAATTTCAATTTATCAATATGAATTTTGGTATTCCGGTAGTTAACATTAACAGGTACGGTGGTAAGAGATAGCAAATAACAAACTGTGAATGTGGATGTATATTGGTGTTAATACTCGTCTGGAGGGAATACGTAAAATCGTCGGGGATCTTCATCTTCCAGTCGCAACAGTTACCACTGAAACATTAAAGGTGCAATTGACTTCTTATAAAACTTAAGTATTTACACTGATATGTGACTAAATGGCTATTTTCAGTACAAGGGGGGATATCAATTTCCTCAAGACTAATAGTATGACTGCTGATGAGTGCCTGTTGACACTAAAGCTATATTTAGCTATATCCTTCCAGTAGCCTTTAACCACCTGGTTATGGTGAACCTGACGATGAACTACATAAATAAATGACCACACTATTATGCTTAATTGACTTGTTTCACATGATAAATGGGCATGTTAAATAATTGTCAATTCATATTGTTTATGATAATAATCAAAGTATGATCATTAAATCTGTTATTTAGGAATAATCTTTAGACGATAACTAATTACTTTGCTTAATCTAAGATCAAACAGTCTAATTTTATTTAACAGTGGGATAACTGCACATATCCATGGGTTACTTTGCTTGAAAACAGTTAACCAACACATTAATATGAGATTTGTATCTTTACTTTTTTAAACAACATATTTAATGGGAAAAAATTTAGTAAACATCAAGATCTTTTTAATAGACAACCTCAAACTCTACTTCAGTAGTGTAATATAAACCACAAAACTGTACTTTCTATGCATTACCAAACCTCAACTTCAATTTATGTGCACAGTCCTCTAATAGGCGATATTTAACTCTCTTATTAAATCGTTTGAAAGTGTTTAGTATAATCAAAATGACTATGAACTTGTCATTCAATCATATATTTTAAAAAATACAGAATGTTCGTTTTAAAGAAAATTGCTTCACTTTATAATTAGTGACATATTCCCATATCATCCAATACTACTAATATTTTTTTCGTTATTTTACAGACTATGGGTCCCTGTAACCAATAAGCGGTAGGTTTATGCCACCATTAATTATTTATTGATATCTCCTTTATTAGTAAGTGAATTTTATCTCTAAGGAAAAGCGAATGATGTACTGGATTCAACACCAAAAGTATACGCTTAACTATGTGTCTAACTACTGCCTTGATGCTTCTTATCACTTTCAACTAAATGTCAAGTATGAAAAATTAAAACATTTAAAAAATGGAAATTTCTCTTTTGATTGCATTATTGTTTAACTTATATGGTTCAGTAGGTGATTTCTTAACTATCTAGTCAGCTGTCGCATGTAGGTATTACAGAACCTGTTTTAAAAATTGTTTCTAAGACCAGAATATCCAACTGAAAAGAATCAGAAATTCATGATAATTGGGGGGGGGGGCGAGTTAGAAATTCACCATTTTAAGCTAGATATGTGAGTTCACAAACGATATGATCAAGGTGTTATTGAATCTCGATCATAAACTATTATATGAGAAATAATGATTAATTATAAAAACTATATCATCAGGGTTTTTTTTTTAAAAAACACCATGGAGCCTTCCTTAGTAAGCAGTTTGATTCAAAGAACACAACGCTTCCAAAACAAATAACCAAAGTGCAAAGTCTAATATGAAAATATTAGTATCAACCATCTGGTGTTGTTAGCTGTAATTGATCAATCTCTATTAATGTATACGCATCCCGAGCAGATTGTCCCAACACAACCATAATTCACAAAAATGATTAAAATTGTATTGTGATTGGTAAGTAGAATCCACGATGTGCATTTCATCTTATTTAGGACTCGTCTCCTGTATGTCCTTGCATTTCAGTGTCCACACTGGGACTTACATATGATGACAAAGACTGATCAGTTTCAATTCATAAGAACATCAAAATGCTGTAAATGCTTTGAAATTCTATACACACGCTTGTTGCTCAACTGTTAATGCAGTGACATCGTTTTTAAAGTGATGACATTTGATATCAATAGACTGAGTTTATATCTCAATGCGAGCATCATCATAGATGCATGTACATCCAGATGGTGAATCCCAATTAGGACGGAAAGAGTATCCTGGATTTTGACTGCCATCCAAAATTTAAGTTTATTCAAGCTTGAAATCTAAGACTAATGTAAAAGTTCATATAATGTAAAAATGACGATAAAATTACGAAATAGCAAAATATTTCTGTAACTGTGGGTTTTATGAGCCAGACAATTTAATCGCTCTGCATCCGATATTTTTCTTAGAAGCTTGCTTCAAGCAGAAGTGATCTTTTTCACTATTTTACAAGTATTTCATCAATGAATACTGATTACCTTATCTCCAGCTTATTGTATTTGCTCGTACCTTCTTTCATTCCCTGTAATTTTCTTCAATTGACCTTGATCTTTGCTGTCGTTTAATCTCTTCTGTATGAATCGACAAACTGAGTCTATATCGGTGTATTTTTTGAGTAATGATTACACCAATTACCATGTTTCTAGAAATCCTCTGACATTCGTGGAATTTACTTGACACTTATGTAGTTTAATCGGTATCTATAGTCACAATCATCTTTCCGCACGGTTGATAAGTCGTTTATCTGTTAATTTTCGTTCATGTTTATGCTGGTGAGGGAGACATCAGTGAATATAATAGACCTAAAAATACAATCTTATATAGCGTTAAAAGTAGCTTCGACTCAATTCTAAAGATATAGTTGAAGCATAATCACTATTCAATATCATTTGAAATAACAATAAACGTTGTTTTATTTTAGAGTGTTTAGGAAAATCTACACCAATCGTTTTAAAGTTGTAACTAAACCTCACCTAAGAGTTCTGACTAAGATGAAATTGACATTCTGTGATTGTTTTTATCAGTTGTTTTTGACCGCCTAATTTGAAGGATTTGAAGTTACCACCTCCTCATACACCGAGATTCTGACTAAACAAATGTTAGTAGATTAAATGCATTATATGTGTTTTGTTCAGTGACTAGTATTGGAGTAATGCATCATAAATTAATGAGTATATATTCGACGTCACAGCATTTAAGAATAGTGTATAGGTCCCCTATGTCAATTAACCAGCCATCAATTACTGCATACACTCTGTAACTGTTCAATTGATACTGAACTTATAAAACTTCAGCTTAAATCCCTAGTTACTTATCATTGAAATAGTATTTCCTCGGTAGTTTTATCATTATTTTCTTATTGCTTCTTGCATTAAACATTAAGATGATAATTAGCTATTTTGTTGGGATCTATTTACTGAGCATTTTAGAGGTTGTTGATTTCGAAGTTTCATACCACAGACTGACTTCAGCTAAACAACTGTTGGAAGTCAAAACTGCTGAACAGCTATTCCATCTGTACCACCAAACTCTTCAGAAATGGATCCTTGACAATATTAAAGACCGGATCCAATAACTTTGGGCTTCCAGGAACTTAAATGTTTAACCAATGACTCAGCATCCAGCAGTTTACACTTCGTACTTTAGTTATTTACGATATACTCTTAAACATTCTTAGGCGGCTACCCTACATTCATCATGGTTAGACTATATTGGTTATATCTTTTCATTAGAGCTTCAGATCTTAGAAACAACATGTTTTCATTTTACGATCATTTCAGGATGTTAATTGGATTAAATAATTTCAATGGGCATCTATCATACATATTGAATACATTTCTGCTGTTCAATTTCTTGAAAGAAATCAATGCTAAGCTTTCGAAAATAATAGCAGCAATAAATCCTATAAACAACCCTCTCCAGTTAGTAGAAATTATACTTTAACGAGTTGATTAGGCATACTTCTATTCGCAACGCGTATAAATATATGTGAAGTACATCAATGACCGTTCTAACAATACTAATTATAACTCTATGCAATACAAACCCCTTTACATTTCCGTCAAATGATAACTTTGACTTCTGTGACATTTCGTGCTATTAAATAAGGGATACAACTTATAATTATAATGAACAAAGGGGGGGTTGCTCTAAGCAATACCATACACTAAAATACCAGAAAAAAAAATTAATTTTCATATCTACATTTTTTAAAAACAAAACTATGCATCTACTAATTATCCAATAAAAGTAATTAATTGACTAGCCTATCAACTAACTGATACGGTTAACAATTCAAAATCATTACCATTATTATTAGTGATTGGATAGTTTTTATGCTTTCTCTTCTCTCAATTTAATATTTCACTATTTATTATCATATGTTACATTTAACCAATAAAATGAATGTAGTCATTGTAAAAAAAAGAAATAAACCGAGGCATATTGAAAGTAACTTCGTGGAAATGGCGCCAATAAAATGTAGATATTTTGTTAAAAGAATACAGTGTATATCAGTTTGATTAGAAAATCATCAATTCACTAATAGGAAATTCGCATTGAATATTTATTTCAGTTCATTGTAGAATATGAAAGATGTATACTGAGAATAAGTTGAACAGTTGTTAATACAGAATAATGTCATTAGAATTAGATTGTGAGTGGTAGGTGAAATACGTGAAGTTCATCTTGCTCTATTTCAGATTCATAAAGTGAATTTACTTATATTTATGTGTTGATGTTCACAATGGAACTCGAACTTAGTCTATTTACGTCAATTCACCAACGCATTCTTAACTGAGCTACTTTGATCACAATTAATGGAATATAGATGTATCATAGTGATCATCCTAGGACGTAAACATAACGACATAAACTGATTCATTTTGGTCAATAACATCAACGTGATGATATAAACACTGTCAAATAATAATGTCATTAGCTACACTATAGAACTATCAGCGTTCAATATTTCGGATAATTCCTCTCTCTCACTTTCTCATTACGTAAATGAAATTAAAGATAAAGAATCCTTCCAATAGTTAATAACATAAATGTTAAGGAATATGAATTTAGTGTCAGTCAAGACCCCAGAGTTTTTATCACATGGTCTACGTGATAGATATAGTAGTGTGAATGTATGTAATTATCTTCGAATGTATTCTGATGTAACGCTGCCTGTAGCCCCCTAAGGTTTCTGGCGGTCTCAAGCTTGGAAAAGTGTTGGGCATGGGATTAACAGCCCCATCCCGTAAAACAACAAACTTACTAAAAAGATGCTGACCAATAAAAACCTTTTAACGATTTTAACTCTGTCCTGGAAGTTGGAAGGTCTGTTATAAAGCTCCACGGTGAAAGCCACTAGGCCGATGTCCCTTCTGACAGCCAGAGCAACAAATAATATAGGTACATGGAATGTCCGCATAATATTGGAGAAAGACACGATAACGATGAGAGGTTTGCAAACCTGTGTACCTTCAACAAAATGATTATAGATGGCACCATATTCTCCCACACACGTATACATAAAATTACATGGGTTTCACAGGACCACATTACGGAGAACCAAATCGACCACATCTGCGTCAATAAGAATTTTAGAAGGATCATGAAAGGCATAAGAGCAAGGAGAGGTGCTGACAAAGCTTCAGATAACCATCTGGTGGTGGCGAAAATGAAACTGAAGCTGAAGAAGCCCTGAACAACTGAAGCAAAAATATTACCAAAGTTCAATGCAGTCTTTCTTCGGGATACTAATAAGCTCAACGAATACAAAATAACTGTCAATAATAAGTTCCAGGCATTTCACGATCTACTAGAAAAAGGTAGAAATACTAGAAAAAACAACTGGAAAGATTCATTCGAAGTGAAGACCGGCGTCACACAAGACTGCTTACTCTCACCCTTCCTCTTTCTACTGGTAATCGACTGGATCATGAAGATTGCAACATCCTAGGACACTCTCGGAATACAATGGACAACATGGATACAACTAGATGACTTGGACTTTGCAGACGACCTAGCTGTTCTGTCCCATATACAGCAGCAAATGTAGATGAAGACGAACAATGTAGCAGCAGACTTAGAAGCAGTAGGCCACGACATACACAAAGGGAAAAGCAAGATCCTCCAATGCAAAACAACGAGCACTAAACTAATTACACTTGACGGAGAAATTTTGGAAGACGTAGAAACCCTTTCATACTTGGGCAAAATCATCGACAAACAAGGAGGGTCTGATGCAGATGTGAAGGCTAGGATTGGAAAGACAAGGGTAGCATTCCTACAACTGAAAATCACCTGGAACTCAAACCAACTTTCAGTCAACATTAAAGTCAAAATTCTCAGTACAAATGTGAAGACAGTTCTGTTGCATGAAGCTGAAACTTGGAGAACCACGAAGTGCATTCTTAAGAAGATTCAAGTATTTATAAACAACTGTCTGCGTAAGATACTTCGGATTTGTTGGCTAGATGCTATTAACAACAACCTTCTATAGCAGAGAACTAATCAACTTCCAGCCAAGGAAGAAATTAGGAAAAGACGCTGGAGGTGAACTAGGCACATATTGAGGAAACCATCAAACTGTCACATGACAAGCACTAACTTGAAATCCTAAAACCCGAAGAAAAAGAGGAAGACCCAGGAACACGTTTCGTCGGGAATTGGAGACAGACATGAAGAGAATGAATAGCACTTGGGAAGAGCTAGAAAGGAAAGCCCAGGACAGAGTTGGTTGGAGAATACTGGTGGGCGGCCTATGGTCCAATTGGGGTAACAGGCAAAGATTGATTGATTGTATTCTGATGTGCCTGCATCTCGTTCCAGTAGAAAATATACAAAAATGTGGATACAGTGAGTGGTTTATATCTGAAAAATTAATAGTCCTCAACTGTTTTCAAGTTTTTAAAAGTTTATCCATAATCGTGTTCATAGTAGGATTACATAATTGATCATATACCTTGTTAACATCCGTTAATACTCCATGTAATACAATAGTATTGTATTCTATTTCTACTAGAATATTTAGAAAAATAAGTCTAATAATAAATTATTTCCGATAACTGGAGTGACAAATGCCATATTACATTACTATTCAGACCGATCGTAGTCAATCATTGAGTTTAACCAAATACATGAAAATTAGCAGTCTGAATTAATGTTCATAGCGGCAGCTCTGAAATGTTACTGATTATCTTTATATTATGTCATTGGGAGGGTGAGGTGGGTAATAGTTGGAAATTACTTGAACTTACGTTTTACTTCAGCATTCAGTTCATCTACAGTAGGTGCCAAAAGTGACTACTGTGTTATTCAAGTAGAAACCTTATTTTTCGTCAAATCATAATTACCATATTGATCAAGCCTGGTTGCTTGTTCGCCGTTTTTCTTCACTTAGTTCTTCTCTATTCCCCTTTCGTTATACTGTCATAGTTCATCATTATATAAGACTGAATCGTGATAGTATTGGATGCGATGCTGATTCTCAGACGAAAGCCAAAAGTTATTGAATTAAGCATAGTTTTTTTTAATTTAAATGATCAAATAAATTCGAAGGAAACTTTATGATGCAATGAGAGAATAAGGGGAGTTATGAATGAACGTAAAGCATTTGTAGTAAGATCCTGACGGTAAAACAATGTTTCCTCTTGTTCCTTACACGTTTGATATAGTTTTTAGACTCAAAAGAATATAATTTTATTAGGCGTGATCTTACTAGGAATAAATTATAAATTCACTTAAATCAGGGATGAAATATACTTTATGTATGGGATTATCAACTGGTTCATCTGGTAAGTGTTTTGATGTAAGTTAAGTTAGGTATGATCTGTAAAAATTTCGTATTATTGACTGAACACTCTCGAATAACAGAGACGTATCAAATAATCAACAGATTGGATAAATTAAGGCAGTTAAAATTAAATTACAACGAATGTCGATTTCAAATGTTGGGTGTTTTGTTTTTCTTTTAGGCAATTTATGATAATTAGGATGAACTTGTATATTCCGGTTGATTTGTTAAAGACTGAAGCTGGTCAGTCTCTGTTGCTATATGTGCATGCTGAGCGGATTGCCTCGATATGGCGATTATTCACAAGCATTATTTAAGTTGGATTGTGACTGGCAAGTGGAATCCATGACGTGCGTTTCGTCCTATTTGAGACTCGTCGGCTGTATGTACTTGCATCCGGATGTTGATTTTCACAGTGGGATTCGAACCCAGTCAGTTTCGTGTCAAACGCTACAGGGTTCATCGCTAGACTACTGAGTCCAGACGGTTACATTTGTGCAACGGGCGCACTGGTATTGGGATGAACTTGTATGTTCCCGAAACGTACTGAGTTCGAATCTCACTGTGAATATCAATATTCGGATGCAGGTACATCCAGTCAACGAGTTCCAAATAAGACGGAACGCACCTCCTGGATTCCACTTGCCAGTCACAATCCAACTTAAATAATTTGTGGTAATATTATAATTCCAGTAGTTCACAAATGGTCCAAGTGAATCATAGATTTTATCTCGTTTTTCTTATGAACTATAATATCTCAAAGTTAGTGTAGTTTTGTGAACAGTTCTAGTGACGAAGTGATTTTAATGATGGTTTAATCTTAGATGTGTATAGAACATCATGCAATGAAACAACTGTATTATCAACAAACGTTTCAGACCAGATATTAGACATTTTAACTTGGGAAGACTGGAAACGATAAGATCCGCATAGAATTCATCCAATATGCAAGCTGCTACATTAAGATCTTGTATTAATACCTAGGAAATTTGAAGTATTGCATAACAGAAATAATCAATAATTATACAGTGAATAGATCTACTAAAATGATATAACCAGATGAGGTTAATACTATAATATGAAAGGATCTGGATTGGAAATACACAAGTTGGCAATAAATTTGACTAATAGTTTCCCCCCCCCCCCGCCTCTTGAACAATATATCTCAGAAAATAAAACTACTCTAGTGACTGAGAAAAATTGATACTAAGAAAAGTACTTTCTTTTACAGATATTTTTAATGCGTACAAACTTACAATGATTCAATTATTTGTGTTGAATGTTTAAACAGTAAAATAGATTATCCAAATGTGATTGTGACCACAAAATCTGAATCAATATCTAACTTCTACCATAGTGACCAATGAACTAAAATGTTGATTTCTATTTCAAAAGTTTTCACATCATTTGTTTAGGAAGTGTGAATATAATTTTGCTGGAGTAAACACTTCATTGATTGAACAGTAATTACAGTTTTGTAGATCGTACAAGAGTAAAGATGCATCTTGAAGATTAAAAATGCAGCTTATTCCTCATTAGTTATCAATTTATGCCACTTATGAGTAAAAATCAATATACTGACTTCTTCGAATAAGGATAATAAGTTACTGGAAAGTTTTGAACTAGTCGCTACATTAGTTAATATTTTCCCGACCAAATTGTAAAAACGATCCACTTAAAAATCACATTGCAAACTTGTCATTTTAATGCCAATATATGGATGATATATCTATCCTCTTCTAACACTATTCTAATTAATTTGGGATTCTCAGGTAATTTAATGAAGTTCAATCGGCTATTAAATATATATAAGCAAATAAGAAAATAAAGGTTAAATAACTTCTCTGGATGTTTTGCCTACACAAAGAATAGATAGGTCACTAAGAAGGAACCTAATCATGAAAACTACGTATATTTGACAGTAGACAAATTTCCTCAGCTTTGTTGTTGTACAGTCTAAATGCAATCTATTAAAAGCCATCTATTGTAGAATAATAACAATATACTTACTTGTTAAGATTGAAGAAGAAACGAAACCACAGACTCTAGGAGAAATGGCTACACAGTAAAGTTTATAAACAAATAAACAGCTAAAAAAGTAAATGGGATATAGTGTCCGGATAACAGATAAAGTATCACTATTTATGCAGCTATCATTCAGAGGCTATCGTAGTTTTTAATGGCAGTACTATATAAGTAACACTACATGTTCATGGATTTTAATTAACGTAAAACATCAAAATATATTTGTTTGTAGCATTGGTGAAATTCAGTATGGTGATCTAAGAAGGACAGCTTACTAAAATAAACTCAGATCATTAAGTTCTTTTAATTATGTTCCAATGAAGTAATACAACAAATTTTCAGTAAGATCACGTTAAAATATTTAGCCGAATGACCGAAAGGTCAGGAAATATTAAATAATTGACTTGAGAAACCTCTTATCTTTTAAGTGAATTTAACTACCCTATCGATGGTGAGTAAACAGAACGGAGACATGTAACATATACGGATGTATGTAGACCGATCTTTATAATGAATTAATAATACATTCAGACCAGTAAATTCCCCGAAAAACCGATTAAATTACTTGATAAGTTAAATTAAAATTGACAAACTAAGGGTTGCAAACGGAGGCTTCCGTAATAAACTCCACGAAGTAATATTTTAGACATCCATTAGGTAATTCTACAAAGAACGTCAACTCAAAGTCTTTAAAAAAGACGGATTGTGTCTAGGTGCGGAATTCAGGACACTCATTCTATCCTATTTAGGACTACAGTAGTTGTTGAAGTTCAAGTCGATTTTATTAAAACTAGTTATTTTTATCTCAAACACTAGTGTATTATTCACAAGGTTATTGAGTTCAGATGTTTATTACTTTCCTCTATGCATTTTATTTTCATAATTTTAAGAGCAAAACCAATCTTCATCATGAAATAAAAGTAGACATTAGGGATCAGTAAATTTAATCGAATGCCGGAAAAGATGCAATTTCATCTGAAATTTACATGTTACGCAACTGAGTATTTTGTCCGTGTTTCATAAGTACCATCATTTTTAACAAAACCATGTCAACAACAAATGTACAGATAATAAATAGGACAAAGAAGTAGATATAGAATGCACCTTGAAGTAAAACTGTAGTTGAATGTTATATATATATATATATATATATATATATATATATATATATAACAATGATTTATGGCATAGATGATAAAAATCTGGATTGATAAATGAATACTAATAGGCAATTATAAGTCGTTATCTTAGCTCCACAATCCATTTTAGATAAACGCACTTAGGTGTAAAGTGCGCATGTGCATCTGTGTAACGTTAAAACAGAGGAGGGTGACGGTAAGGTAGTCCATATATGCATTTGTGTTCTGAAGAAGATATATGTGTTAGATAATATATTAAATACAAAATGTACTCTATTAATAAAATTACGTATATTAGATGATTGATAAGAAATCTTGGCCCTTCACTTGGCAGCTTCCTGATCATTTTAAAATGTTTTATTTTATTTGGAATGCAGCCAAGGGAATGGCACCAAGAAAAATCTTAAGGACAAAGAACATTAATGTATTTATTTAATAACATTATAAAAATAAAAAAAATAGATAGATAATAAATAATAATGATTTCATTGAAAGTGCAGACTAATCATACTTGTTCACAGCTCTTATCAGGCAGCATGTATTTTTTTCAATATAAAGTTAATTGAACATGTCTTGCCTGGTAAGAACCGAGAAGTTAATGATTAAACCTTGAAATCAAAGAAATATTTGCTTAAAGAAATTCACACTTTGTAACTGTTATTTTGACAATAAATGAAACTATGAGAAATTTGAATATAAACATTACACGATACTTAAATTGAAGTAAATATAGTTTGCAGCATGAAGGTGCAATCTGCCACCACAATTGTCTTCATCATCATGTATTGACGCGCAGTTCTTATCTGTTCATACAGCTGATATATTCTGAAAACAGGAAAAACAAGGAAACGCTATTATGTAAATAAAAGTACCATCAATTACGAGTTATGCGGAAATTATTTTACGTTAATGAAATTAATCGGAATGGGACCTGCAACCTAGATTATGTGTTAATCGACACTCCTCAGTGAGATATATCAACAACGTTTAGAATAAACAAGCCTCTTTCTGTGGAACTGATACTTATATCAAGTAGTGTCATCTATAAAGAGAAGCTGCCACTGTATCATTAGTTTCATAACTAACAGAACTACAAGACTGAGATATTTATACTGAGTGAATACTAAAGTTTGTAAACAATGTAATATTTATCTTGCACTCCCTGCTGTTTCTCATTAGAATTCGATGTTGAATTTTCAATGCACCACTAATGTGTACATGATATTCTATGTTGAGTGGAATGAATGTAGCCTCTAGTTAGCATTCGAAATCACATAGCAAGATAACTCGTTGGCTAACGATATGCCACAAAAAAACGACAAACAATCATATCAAAAAACATAAGATTCCATTGCTAGTCAGAAAATAAAGTGGGGTATTTTTAGACAAGTATTAAATTATTGAAATAATCAATTAGATTTTTATTATCCAGTTTTGTGAATATGATGAACTGAGCAAAGATTACTTATGAGTGGTAATGGAACCAAGAACAGAAGTGTTATTCATTTTTCGCACTCCTAAGCTTAATGCACTCACATTCACTTGTCGATATCTTACTCTGAAACTTCAACCTAATATCTTCGTTTTATCGAAGATTTCATCAACTAAAGTTGACGAACTCTACGCAAAATCTTAATCCTAAAGTTTTGTCAAGCAGACATAGGACCTAATTATAGTCTCTGAGAAAAACTTTGAATAGCTCAAATTAACCTTTATTAACAGCTACTATTAATACCCTAACTCAAGTTTCACAATGAAGTTACTTTGTCAAAAGACAACAAAGATCACAACTAAATAACCATCTAAATCATACAGACTTGTTATTACTCCTTCCTGATAAATGAGCTGGTAATTTTTTTTCATAGATCGTAAGGATTATATCAACAAACTCTTCTCGATACTGGCAGATACAAATAAGTTTTACAATGCGAGCACAAAAAAAGACACAATAGATCAAACTGAAAAATAGGTTAATAATTCCAACTTCGATCATTTCACTAGATTACGTACAGTCAGATAGTGTTTTATTCATAAGACTCAAAAGTGATACTTAAATGAGTGTATGTAAACATCCATTCAGTAACATCCTTCTAGTTCTAATAAATGATATTACTGCAGGAGAATCAAAATTGTATTGATTTCTATTAAGTAAAATAGACTTTAATAAGATTTATTAATTTCAATAGTAGACAAATTAAGCTAACCGTTATTCAAAATGTTTTTAGTGTTTGTTAAGTGTATTGTATTCAACACTTTGAGTCACTTTTCAATTCATTTACTGAATGAATTTAATTTCTACTAAGGATTATTATTACAGATTGTGAAATTATCCTCAACTGCATGCTGAGAATTTGTCACTGTAGCATATATAGAAATACGACATAGGAAAAAGAGCAAACAAAATGAAAGTTGATTGAATAGGCTGCAAATTGATGTTGGTAGGGTACTACTTAAAACCAGGGGGCACTGGACAACTGTTTCGTTCTAGCGTGGAACTTCGCAGTAGTGTGCACACTAGATCCCGCCCCACGGGTTTCAGGTTGGCTAACACCCAACCGTCCGCACCATTGGGTCGACATTCAACCGTAGAATCCCCACTTCCATCAATTTCCGATATAAAGCGTGACGATCATCTATGTCAATTCAATTGCAATAATCAGCTCACTAGTGACTAACTTCAGGGAGTTCCTGAAGCTCTAGTGAGAAGTCGTGACTGATAAAGTTTAGACTTGCCAGGAGTAAGACAGTTATCACCAATATCAATGGCTTATCGTTGTGCTATAAATCACAAATTGATGAGAGTGGGAATTCTACGGTTGAATGTCGACCCAATGGTGCAGACAGTTGGATGTTCGCCAACCTGAAGCCCGTGTGGCGGAATCTAGGATGCGCACTGCTGGAAAGTTCCACTCTAGAACGAAACAGTTGCCAGCGCTTTTTGGTTTCAAGTAGTACCCTGCCAACATCAATCTGTGACATATTCAATCAATTAAAATACCAATATCTACAAAACTAACCGTCCCAATTGAACTATAATGAAAGATATTGAAGTAAATTGCAAATCATACTCTAATATGTAGTAGTTACGCGTTATATTTACGGAAAAAATCGTGCTAAATACTGGATACCTCAGGTTTAGTGATTATTGTAAGTGTTAAGGATAACCTCCGTCACAAATTTATCGAATCAACCAATTAAAACATACAAGGATGTAAGTAATGTATTACAAGGAAAACCACACCTTCTATTAAAAAGAAATTTCATGAAATACCCCCCCTCCCTAACTTCCCTCATCAGAGATAATCAACGTTTACAATTTTCATTTATATACTTCATACAAAGAAAGATCCGCAATTTAAACATGAAATCGATAATACATAATTTTCAATCTCGACATCACGAATTGATGTGAATCAGACAACCACTGATCACCTGGAAGCACTGGACAGCTGTTTCGTCCTAGTATGGGACTCCTCAACTGTGTCGGGTGTGGGTTAGTAACCCACCGATGGCATGGAGGAGGTCACGCAACATATCACGAATTGACTGAATTGGAAATATCAACCGTTAAAAGCCGACTCAGTGGTCCAATGGTAAAGCGTTCGTCGCGGAACCAGAGGATCCTGGGTTCGATCCCCGATGGGGTCGTGGATGCTAACTGCTGAGGAGTCCCATACTAGGACGAAACAGCTGTCCAGTGCTTCCAGGTGATCAATGGTTGTCTGATTCACATCAATTCGTGATGTCGAGATTGAATATTAACTATCTGCACAAACCCCCTATTTGTAATAAATAATTTGACATAATAAGAATTAACAGAATTTCTTAGTAATCACTAATTAACTATTTAAATAATAATAGAATTTTATTCTAGCATTAACTTTCAAATTAAAACAACACGTATTCATGAAACAAACGAAAAATCACTTGATGTATTCGTTATTGTAAGTTCCATTTAGTTCAATGACTACTTATTGACTTCTTTACTTAGAACTAATACCTACAATCTACTTTATTAGTTACTTATAAGTACAATAATAATAAGGAAGTACAATGTATATAAGCTAATTCATTACATTTAAACAAAGATAAATATCTATATACTTAAAGTGGGATCTATTTATTTTCTTATAAAGAAAAAAAATGAATAGTCAATGAGTCAGAAAATGCAAACAAAATATGCAAATATACTACTTTCTAAAATGCTTAATAATTTATATGTTAAGTAGTAGATTTAATAAATTGCAAACAATACAATTGTTTGTATTATTCAATGTAAACAAATATTCTTTTAGTTAGTATATATTTAAAACAATTGCTAATAATACCAATTCTATTTGGTTTAATTTACCTACAATTACAAAAAGGAAAACAAAACGAATAACCAGAAAGTTATTGTTAAACTATTAAAATGAATGAAAAAAGTCTCTAAGCATTAAACAACTTCGATATTTACTTAAAATTTTACTCACTTCCTATACCTTCCTACTCCCTCCCCAAACCTCTCCTCAACTCCTCACATTCAGTAGATTAGTTTTACTTTTTAAAGTATTTAGTTATAATAAATAAAGTGAGTATCTACGTGTATTGTATATCTACACGATTGTAATATATGCAGGAATAAAGAACTTACTAAAAAGAAACAATAAAATATAACAATTCAAAGTACCGAAAATGGAAACCATCTTCATCGTTTACCTAGCCCATACCCCTTCCCCATCACTCATCACTCTCTAATCGTCATCATGATGCAAAGCAAGAATGAAAGATGGTTTTAAATACCGGAAAAATACCATGAAAATAATATTTCACTAACTAATTGCTTTTGTTTTCATCTTAAAATCTTAGATAAAAATGCAATAACAACAACAACAACGACAAATTTCACAGGAAAAGAAACAGAAACGACAAGACCGAATCTACTAGAAAAAATCATTCAATGCATTCTATATGAAATAAGATGTAAAACATGTTTGAAATAACAACATAGAAGATAGAATAAAATATATTTTTCATAAAAATAGTTTAAGTGATGATAACAGGAGAAAGCATAGTAAACCAACTTGTACTATTTAGAGGATAATGGTTGAAACATCAAAGTGTTTTTTTATCCATTTCTAGTGGTCTACGTATTTCTTTGGTATAAATAAACAAGGAGAATAAAGAAAAACTGGTAAACAATTAAAATCTTTTGCTTTTTTTTACCGAATAACAATTTAGTAAACAAATGGAATTGTATTTGATATGTCTTATGTTTACTTACTTTACTTTCGTCCGTTACTCCGCACGGAGGAGCATAGGCCGCTCACCAGGATTCTCCATTGAACTCTGTCCTGAGCAATCCTTTCCAGCTGTTTCCAGTTGCTGCTTCCAATTCTCGACGAAGTGTGTTGTTTGGCTTTCCTCTTTTCCGTTTCCCAACAGGATTCCACGTTAATGCTTGTCTCGTGATGCAATGTCTTATGCTTAATTACTCATAATACTGCATACACTAGAATGTCATAAACCCTTTAAGTTGTAAATCGGAAGACAGCAGAAAGGAAAAAGGAATGTTTATTCTAGTAAGTGTTAAATATGGTACAGAATACTCATGTGTTAATAGATCTCTTGTGGAAATAAAGCCATTACAATTTTTCTAATCCACTAGTGGTGGTTCTTAGCTTTACCCAATAGAAACAATCTGTATAAAGACTCTGGAAAGTTCCATCGAACGGTGATTGAACAAAATGTCTTCGACCTACTCAGGGCTTCTGCAGGTCTCGCCAATGTCCCTTGGAACCCCCACCCGAAGACATCTATTAGTTATTTTCTATAGTAATATCAGTAATATTCATAAGCAGAATTCAGCTTTATTAATTTTTACCACTAAAAACAGCTAATATTCATTAGAAAACTAATATTTTCGTCGATAAAACATTTTCACATGATCATAGAATGCATTAAACAGTAAAGAGTGACTTATTAGTTGGCTAGTGTTACATAAACGATTGACTTCACTTAAAAATCAGAAAACATTGAATAAATCTTTTGTTATAGTTCGTGGCTTCAGAGTGATGTGTATCCACGGTGATTGTTACACCTTTTTCAGACTTCTGAATTGATGCCTCGTATCTCATGGTCTCTGATGTCTACCTAACTAAATTCAGTAATTCAATAATCACTACAAATGATTATACTGAAGAGCAATCTATCATTCCAAAATATCATCAGGATACAATGAATATATTGTTGAGCTGAATCCATTTGTTTCAGTGAAATAAACACTTGGCTAACTAAATTAACTACATTAAGATATTTTAATTATGTCTAGATTAAGTAACAATTATTAGAAGCTAGGTCATGATTGAATTTCTAAATATTGTTAGAAAGAGCACTAAGGCGTATAAGATAATGTTACCACTATCTCTCTAGAGATTTTAGTTAGATTTTGCTGTTACGGTGGTTTGTGCCGTAGAGAACCAAAAATGACAACCTGCTTTTTTGCTTCGTAAACTAACAAAGATTAAAAACTGTTTTTGAAATGTTCCAAAATATTAATTACATGACCGAATTGATTAGTGAGTGAATGAATAGTTGAATCATTGAACGAAAAATTTGTCGTTAGCATATCAAGTCAAATGAGAATACAACCACTTGGTACAAATGCCTATTAAATGCGCTTAATAATTAATAATCATAGAATAAATTGGTATATTTATATCCTACATTATTACGTAATCTTTAATGCATTAAACATTGCTACTAGTGGAATAAGAACCAGTACTTTATATTGATTACCGTTTTATATATTTTAGTCTTTCAGGTAATCAGTGACAGAACGGACAGTTAAATACTGCATTATGTAAGCCTAAATCTTAAAAACGAAGAATGCCTACAACAGTATGCATGCATAAATCAGACTATTCTTCATAGATAATATGAATCTTATAAAATGAAGTTTCCTGGTAAAGTTGAATACATATCAGAATATATACGTTGAACTTTTTACAAGAAGCAATGATTTGATTTGGATCTTGATAGTGAAAAAACTAACATCAACGGAACACATTTTTATCTAATTCTTTTTAAGACAACTTACATAAAAATCTGTGGATGATATGTTAAAAGATCTGTTTGTGTACGTTTCAGACATGCAGGACATCGACTGTCATTGTAAGTACTCTTTCACTTGAGCTTTTCAGCAAAGTAAAATAATAATAATTATTATAGTTGTATTTCTCATCTAATATCAAAGGCTGTATTACACTATCATCTTCATGAAAAAGAAATTAAAGACAACCCTAGATGAATGAAATGATAGTCATTACTAAAATTACACTCTAATATGAGGTGCTCGACTACCAGATAAATATAAAAACAACTAGAAGTACTGGATATAGTACATTAAACAATGAAATTGTTATCAAATGATGTCAAAATGTAAATTGAAACCATATTTTAAGCACACTTGTAGCGGTAAATAATCCCCAAAATAAATAGTTACATAGGTCCTCGACATTGATGCTGACCATGTTTGTTTTAGTGGACACTACTAGTTGAAGGCGCTCGGTTACGCATCATCACCAGATCACGTCACGCCGTACCGTGGGAAGCAACTCTCTCTCTAGTTTGCCAGCCTAGACTTTGCTTTTCCATTACCGCTCTATCCACAACCAAATATAAGTTCTTTTCCACCCTTCGTGCCTTCTGATTTATTCTCATTCGTAATAGTGGGTTCAATCGTTAGAAGATGCCCTGGTAATACCGCAAGCGTAACTTGGTCATATATCGGGTGCACTTCACAGTTATAGGAAACAGTAAATGATACTTTGGTACAACAATTATAATTCACAATGTCAATCTGTTAGTTCAATAAGTAGAAGGCTTGTTTTCTAGGAAATTTTATTAGGAAAGTTATAGCCAGAAAGATTATACCATTATCTAGAATAATAAAAAATTAATTCTCATCAGACTGCACATAAAAAGATAATATAATAGTGTCATACTTATCTGAGTTCATTCAGCATGAACTTTAAAAATCCTACTCGATTATTTGTTAACAAGTTTAATTTATTTACTAGGTGCAGATTTGTTTAAACGATTTTGAGTTACAATTTGAAAGAGAAGCTATGAAGATGCACAAACCGACTAAAATAAAGTTGAGTTTAAATCTGAGAGATAGTGGCGAAAATTCAAACTCCATAACTAGTCACTAATACATAGATCAATGTTAGCAATATCTCGTTATTAGGGTGCCCTAAATATTTCGAAATTTTTCAATTTTCTCTTTCATTCTAAAACTTGGAAGCATAAACTGTTTGAAATATTATTTTTATCTACAATCAGTTTCATCTTTGAGTCATGAACAGACCGAGTTACTTATGAGTTTGAATTCATAACAGTAAAACGTAGATAGTTTATGTAAACAATAACTCGAAAAAATGTTTAGACAGCTTCAAGAAATTAAAACACATGAATTTCTTCATCTACTGAATGTCGTTGATGTACGCCACGATAAAATGAAATGTCTTATAGCATACATCTCAATCAACAGGATTCTAACCACATTAACTTTTATTTCTTGATACCTGTTAACATGATTATGAAAATAGCATATTAATATTGTCAGTTTAGTTTATTCATTAATGACGTTAAAGCATAACATTAACACTCCGTTGACACCAATCATATATTGTCAATCATCGTAAGTGAAACGTTAATCGTAGACAGTAACTATTAAACCAATCAAATATAGACACTAAACACTTGTGAACGTAGGTCAAAGGTGATAACGAAACATGTGTTGTATTAAAATGACCTAGATAATTGTATTAGATACATTATTTTTAATATACGAATATACGAAAGAAGGCTCGAAAAACCTATAGCAGTGTGGAACCAATATAATTTAAAAATGAATAATGAGTATTTATACTTCATAAACCATTTACAAGATTGTGCATCAGTATAACATACTCGTTGAAATAGTTAACGTTACTCTGAATTTGGCCGACCTGTTGGATAACGTGTCAGTGGTTCAGGTGAAAAGTGTTTAATTATCGATACCCGTGAGTATATGTCAATAACTGATTAATCAAAAAATGAGACAGAATTCATATAATGGATTTCATTGTTAACAACATACCATATATTTTAAAACTTGTGATTAAATGATAGTAACGTGTCAGTCAGCTCATGATACACATGTGTAAACAAAGAGTGACTTAAATGCAGTCCTTAATATTAACTACACAGGAACAGACTGGTCACGGTTAGACAACAAATTAGAACCCAAGTAGCACTAGACGATTATTTTATTCTAACATGAAACTCTCTAGAAGTGTGAGGCCACGACCCTACCAGGAACTGGACACAGAACCTTTTGCTTCACTTTGTAAGCTTTACATTTAGACAAGGGAATAAGCTTCTAGTGGTTTTTATTTATAACTGAAAAAAATTGAGATATTTAGGGACTTCATCTAATATCACCATACCTGGTTGAGCTTCAACTAACTAAATTCGGGGTTAGGACTTTAGAATCGTCCAAGAAAAATAACAGTTTTACCTTCTGAAAAATTAAAAAAATATATTCATCACGGTATTTAAATGAATTCTCAGGGTAGTCGAATTTACTCAGACCTGCAGTTTGTGAATAATTAGCATCATGCTAGCTTTATACAACAAAATTATTTGAGGAACAGCCAACAATCGTAATATTTATAACTTTATATACAAACTGCTAAGATATCAGTATGATATTATTATTCTTAAGTTTGGTTGCACGAGATTCAAAACGCCGAATTCATTTATCATGCGACGGCTCATGCTATCGATGAAGCGAGCTACACTTTGATTGTTACGACTATCCATAATAACCGGTTGTACAAACTTTAGAAGTTACAGCTGAGTTCATATTTGAAAATTAACTGCTGAAAACTGAACATACTAACAACTAATTTACAGACATTACGTATCTCTGAAACGACTGAGTTAACCAGATATATACAACAGAAATTAAAAAGATTCCCAGCTGATTAAGTAAAATGTTAACAAGTCCTTACTAACTCCCCTCATCCCTTCTAGTATAATGAATGGCAAAATTACAAATTTATTCTTTAGGTTTGTCCTTACTATGGTAGATCGTATCAGTTCTTCCGAAAAGAGTACAAATCACATAAATATGAAAAAGAGAATTATAATCCAATGAAGACTTATTTCATTAATGGTTACTAAAGTTTATTAAGTCATTTATTAACAACATTTCCAATTACAGAATTATCGATCAAAAGAAAAGATTAAGGTATAGTTTTGACTAATGCAATTCAGGTATACTTTGTATATTCATACAAACGGTATGTATCTAATACTATCTGCTTGTGATTGCGTAAGACTTAGATTAACAATATAGACAACTATTTTGTAATTCATTATAAATAGGTAAATTTAAAAAAAATCTGATAAACTGTCCATTAATACCTTCACATTAGACAGTCAATATTGTACACATAAGAAAACTCATAGAAGTAAACGACAATAGTTAACAGTATGAAGAAGAAAAACTGTTTTCCAATCTAATTTTACAAGTAAATTCTCTAAGTTAATTTTAATTGTGAAATTTACACCCCTTAAAAAAAATGTCAAAGGGAAAAATTATAATCCAAATCATCTGGGTGCCACACATATTCAACTGGATACTCATACAGACAGTTACAGACACATATTTATCTTCTTAGATTAACATAATTTGTAAAAGTGTAATCATTGAGAAGTGGTAAATAAAATGTATGAAATTAACTGAACAGTTACAAATTGAACGAACTGTTACTTCTGCTTATCACAATGATTTTGTATTTGAAGCTTATTCAATATGATTTACTATATTACACTTTGGCTTAATTCAAGTTATTTGCTTTATTGAATATTTGATGGTTTATTTTAAGTCGAAATCATGAATTACAAGATTATGTGAATTAAAATGGTAAATGTTATATAATAAATGAATAGATGAGTAAGTAGATGAAAGAGTGAAAGTAGTAGTAGTAGTAGTAACAGTAGCAATTCAGTTCGATATAACGAATCAGCCTGAAGTAGATAGCCCTTGAAAACCAAAAACAGCTGAACAGATGTTTCTTCCTAGTGTGGTACTGTTAAGCTGTGTGCATTCACGACCTTAAGAGACAATCGAGGCCAGAACCTTCAGGCATGCCAACGAATGCTTAACAATTAGGTCACTGCGCTGCCATCCGATTGCCAATATTTATAACTTTGCTCGTCCTTAGCCATTGTCATCGGACTAACTGTTGATGATGTACTTAAACCTCACCCCCCCTAATGTCTCAGTATATCGATAGTAGCAGAAGGGGGGGGGGAAATTCAACCCTCTTTATCAAATACTCTCACACAGCAACTAGTTTACAGCCTTTGTGGATTAGACCTGAGGGTCAAAACTCCTAGGAAAACCGTCTACTTTGGATTGGTCATCTGAATATTATCGCATTTCACATACAAACATGATGATTATAACTAAGCAAAACTATTGTTCTTCATTGTTGCTTTATTTTACCGAATACCATTTTGTCCGCTATTTTACTAGAATTTCTTTAAATTAAATAGTATGTAAGATAAATAGTAGCAGTTATGTTAGTAATGGTGGTGGTAATACCAGTTGCATTAATAGTAATAACAGTAGCAGTCACCGTAAAAGTAGTCAATGAGAAATAGAATATCACAACACAATTTCTAGAATTCAACCCTCATTTATCCTAAAACATCTTAAATATATTTTAGATTCATTATTTTACTAGTTTAACTAATCCACCTAATGACAGGTTAACTCAATAAGTAAAATTGTATAAATTTAAAGACTGAAAATAATTTCAATAAAATGATTCTGATGTTATTTTAATAGAATCTCGTCAATCAGTTACTTAACTGTGGCATAAACTACAAATGGACGATCACGTTTTCTTGAAGGTTGTAAAATACAACCAATTAAGTAAAGGTAAAAGCAACAATTTCATATTGAGTTAGTTTTCAACCATTAAGGTAAAAATTATGTTTATTTGAATAAATGCTTAATATACTACTAGGTAAATTAATTTCTGTGCTAGAGTGCAATAAGAAAATTTCTAATTTGTAAGTTTAACTAAATTCTTAAGTCTTCATATGCATAGCTTGAGATTGATCTCGGTTGTCTATTGTCAATTTGTGTCACTTGTGGCGTAGGCGAAATATCCGTCTACCGACCGAAGGATGCGTTTACTGTAAAGCAGTTCGATCCATTTTACTTTATAGATTTGAAACGTGGCCATTAAGAGTAGAGAATATTCGTGGGCTTCTAGTATTCGATCATAGATGTCTTCGAAGTGTTTCCCGTGTTTTCTGGAACCACCGAGTAAGCAATACGTAGGTTTGGAATAGAGCACTAGGTAAATACGGTAAGTGTATTAATGAAGTAGTAAATCTTAACCAGCTGGGGTAGTTACATGTGTTGGGTTTGCCTGACCACCGCCTACCTTGACGAACAATGTTGTCTGGTGTAGGAGTAGGCTGAAAGAAAGCTAGGAGCGGCCAAACCAAAACATGGAACCAGTCCATGAAGTCATTGACAATTGGGCTGAGCCATGTTAATAGGTGCAGACTACTTGGTTGGGGTCCGCGTGATGATCATCACAAATGGTTAGAGAATTTGGGTAACATGGCTCAAAATCGTTGGCAATGGCTCAGGTGCATCCATTTCTTCTCTTCCTACAAATCCTAAGTTCCTGGATTCATTATAATTTTTTTCATCGAATTATATTTTCTTAAATCACATCTTCGATCTCTAATCCTCTCCATAAATGCTAACACTGTTTCTACCTCCACTATTCTGAGAATTGATCTGAAAATTTGATCTGTATCCGTTAACTGGGGCATGACAACGTGAACTGATGCACGTACGTACCAAGTTCTACGTTGTGACTGAATGACTGATAGCTTTAGATTCTACAATCCACTTTCAGTACAATCGTTTAGTGATTGACAATACACATAAAAATACAATTACAGAGACTTTCACCAGATCAATCAATTGTTATTATGTCATCTGTTATTCAAGAAGTATAATCAAATAACAACCAATCTGTTCCCTTAGTTCCTAGCCATTGTTGTTCCTATTTTGTATGAATGTCATCTTTCTTAGTGGTGAGCTGTGTCGTCACATTTTACATGTGTATAGAAGAATGTTTGAATTATGATATGATTTGTCTGTTTGGTTCATCGGCTTGTATTATTGGTATTTAAATCTGAGACTGAATAAGCATCAAGCAGACGTTTGAGATTGACTGGACTTATCGTTGATCTCTGTAATTTGGTGCGCACAAGGTCATATCAAGCAACTGGTTGTACACTCCAGCAATACAGTTGGCTATATAGCAGTTTTTGATGCTGGATGATCAGAGAAAATAACATCTACATAATTTTGTTCTTAAGCTTTAAATCTTTATCAGCTCGATTTATTTTGTGTTTACAGTGGTAGCATTCAGTTTTGACTGACTACTTTGTATACATTTCAACATAACTAGTCACAAACAAACTGCGAATGTAGGCTAATAAAAACTTTGTAAAAGCTGAAATTATTGTTGTTTTGTTTATACAAAAAATGCCAATATACTTATTTCTATTTAGGCAGTAACTTATTCTAGGGACTACAATTACACTTGTACTACATTCACTATTAATACAATTAAATTTACTTTCACTAAATGTATAATAAAAAATACCTTCAATTTGTATATTCAATTGATGTGAATAAGATAGTTTGCAATCAAGATACTTTATTCATAAGTTGTAATTTAATTATTTTCTAGTGTGGGATAAATGTAAACATAATAATTTACCAGTGGTAATCAGATTTAGTTTGTAAAGCAGAAATTTCAATTAATGTAGGTCACATCAACCTACATTGGATATACTGAATATGATTCGGTTGTAAATAGTTGAATTTAAATGGTTTTGTGAAGATAGATATTAAGCTTCGTTGATTGAATTTGTCGGTTAGTTAGTAATGAAAACCAAGGATCTCTAAACAGCTGTCCCTTCCTCGTATGGGACTCTTTGGTAATTTTCAGTCCCTATTCTTCTCAATAGTGTCTAGCTTAAAATTATACCTGAAGTTCTAAAGCGAAAACGTGACCGGTAGAGTTCAAACAAGTTAGAGATGAAACATTCATCACCAATAACATTGATCGTAACGCTATATTACAAATTGATGAAAGTGTGGACGCCAGTTCCGTAGTCCAGATGGTTAAGAGTTTAATGTAAGGCTTGCGAACTTTGGACTCAATTCCCTGTCGTGAACACAGATGTGCACAGTTGTGGTTTCATACTAAGACTAAACATCTGTCTAATGCTCCTTGGTTTTCATTGGTATCCAACTGACACTAATCTGCGACGAATACAAACAGGTTATACCATAAACAGTTAAAAATGTTGTTGTATTTTGAAGAAAAGTGTACTTAACACCATATCAGTACAATAAGTAATGAATCTTTCGAAGTTGCCACGAACACATTTGTGGATAAACACTTAAAACCTTTCAAACTATTACCAACAGGAATCTCTCAGATCTAAATGATTCACTTCACTAAAACATCTCTTCTTGTGAATATTTAAGAACTACACGTAAGCTTAACAGCGCATCTTGAATATCCAATGGGTTGGAGTCTTTTAATCGACTGACCCAACAAAAAAACATGCGATCTTGAACATTTAAGTTATTCACAACTATATAAATTAGTCTTTCACAATAAGAATCTTCATTTAACTGCATATTATGTGGTGAAGCTGTAACGCGTGAAGCCCAATACTTAAGAGATACTAATATTAATCAGTAAACCACCGAAATTTTTGGTTACTATGTAGTAAGTTGTTTACCTACTATAATGAATTGACATGTATATGCTAGTATACAAAATTATCTTTGCTACTGACTACATATCAACCAATTTCAACTGATAATCATTGTAAATTAACAACTGAGAACTATTGTTTTATAAAATAAAATATATCCCATTGTAAAATGAAGTATTTTTCAATAGAAATATATTATGGTAACATAGAAACAGAAGTTATGCATGTCTTACTAGTTGTTGTAACTAACCTACTATTATGATAATCAATCACATCAATTTAATCAGTTAAACAATCAGTACAGATTATAATTAGTCCCTTAATTAATGATAATGGTAGTAGTAATAGTAATAATAATAATAGTAATAGTAATAGTAATAGAGTAGTAGTAGTGTTAATCAAAATTTTAACTAGTCAATTAGTTTAGCATATAAATACACTTGTTAAACACATTGAAGACGATATTGAATTTTGCTTTCAAAACAGAATTCTATACTTGAAGTATGCAAATGTGTATGTGTGCTTAAAACTTGTAATCAAAATTAGAAAGTAGAAATAGTAAAATTTTTCTTTCTTTTATTCCCATTATGTACATGTAAACCGTTTTGCTTGAGATAAACACATACATTAACAACAGTACTTCTTTATGCATTTTAATACATTCATTTCTTTAAGTAATCAAATGTACTTCTATAGTTTAATCTAAGTAGTATACTTTAAATAAATTACACATGTAGGTGAGTGTACCCATTATAAACACTAATTTATATAAACACATAGATACAAGAGAGAGAGAAAAAAGGATGAACTGAGTATAGGTAATAAAATTTTTAACAAAATTCTCATCAACATCACTATCGTAATAAATATAGACAGTAAAACTATTTATTTAGATATTTATACTAGTCTATGTCTTATATAATAAAAACATGTAAATCTATTCACAAGTATTTGTAGATTAGTTGACATAAAGGCTTCACTTATTAATGAATAGAATAGAACAACAACAAAAAGCAAGGTAATGCTAAAAAGGAACACTTTCATTAGCACTCCTATTTTTTTCATCAAGGGACAAAGATAACTTTGATAGTAAACATTTTTTTTTTGATTCGTTGTTCTTTTTTGGTTAAAGGGAACTAGGTTTAGTTACCTAGATCCAAATAATCTGAATAAAATGTATACCTCATGAACAAAGTTAAATAACTAGACAAATAGGTTGTGGTTATATGACATATATTTCTAAGTGATTCATATGTAAATGGGTGTAGTGGAGATTGTTGAATTTTAATTTAATATTACGAATTGATTTGAATTAGACAACCATTGAAAACCGAGAGGTAATTCTTGGAGTTCAAATAAGAAGATCTAGAAGATGGAGTTTAACCACGTTGGGTATAAGACAGTTATCCACTGATGACAATAAATAAAATCTCGCGAATATACAGAGAATCAAATAGGTCAGAAACATTACTCGTTGGATTCCGATTAAGTGACTTAATGGTTAGGCGTACGTCGTGGAGCCTGATGGTCCTGGCTCGATCACCTCGTGGGGTCGTGGATTCACGCTGCCAAAGTGTCCCATACTAGGACGAAATAGATGTCCAGTGCATCTTGACTTTCTTAGGTTATCTAATTCGACGGACCGTTTGAAATCTTGGGCTATCGTTTTTTGCCAAATATTTCAACAAGTTACTTTTTTCGTCTTTTGTTTTGTTTTAGTTGCTCAGTCATGTCCTAAAATCGTACACATGAACCTTTAGAAAATGTCTATGAACTATCGTGAGTAATCCACTTATATCTAAGCGGAGACATCATGGTGACAGGTAACAAGAGTTACTAAATAAACTCAAGATTATAAACATAGAAAGCTGGATAATCAACTGGCTGTATTTCTATTTCTCAGTAAGAAAACAATATACTGTGTACAAAGGAAAGTGCTCCATTCATCTATTAACGAAAGTTTGTGTACCTCAAGGTGCTGTTCTTTCCCATGTTCTTTTTCATTTTTCTTGAATAACTTGTCCTCTTCTATGAAAAATACCTTTTTTTAAATACACAGATGATCCTACTATTTGTATGCCAGTTTCGTCCTTAAATTGTTGTGAAATGAGTTGTATCTTTTTTAATATTTTTAATAATGGTCTAGTTTGAATGATCTTCAACTTAATTCCTCCAGATGTCAAACAGTCAATTTCAGTGTTAGACATTCAAAAAGACCTAAATGCTCTTGTGAGTTCGCAGGACATTTGTAAAATTGGCGATTCTATATTTAAGACCATGTCGAATGCTACATATCTTGGTGTAGCTTTTACTACCGTTCTATCTTGACTTCAATTTTTTTTATATAAGCGTATTACTCTGTCATGTAAAATGTCATGTAAAAAATACTTACTGAGCAGTTATTCTGTCTTCTGACATGCGTTAATAGAAGACATTGGCACCAATCATTCAGATATGTGAGTAATTATTATTTGGCTGCAATTATTTTAATTAATCGACTAGGTGGTCAATACAGTCTTCTAATCCGTTATGGCATTGTTCAATGGAAAACACTTTCAGATCACAAATGGTGACTTATAAAATATTAAACTGATATATTTAGTAAACTTTAGTGTATATGAAAGCGTTTAGTATCATCTAGTTATTGGTGTTAATAGTTGTAGTTAATCAGTCACTTTAAGCAATTATGAATCTAAAACGGATTACTCTGATATAATGTTATGTTATAAGTTAGCGACTCCCTAGATTCATTACAAGTGTAGGCAACACGATGGGGTTTAAAACGGATGAACAACGTTCCTATCCTGGCGTGAATAATAATACAGATTTACACCTATAACCAGTTGACAAGTTTTAAGCAGGACGAAACACACAATATGGATTCCTCTTTGTTAAGGATTCGAAATCCCTAGAAATACAATTGTTCATTTTATCAAGTTGTATTGATTTTTTGTTAACATGATTTGTAAACTTTCATCACTTAAATGTGAGCACATTTGACAACATTTAATTGTATTATTAAAAATGTTGATAAATTTTAATTTATTTGATTGGATATATCACAGATTGATGGTGGCAGGGTACCATTGAAAACCAGGGAGCACTGGACAGCTGTTTCGTTCTAGTGTAAAACTGGTTTTCACTGGTATCCTGCCAACATCAATCTGTGATATATCCAATCAAATAAAATAACCAATCTCCACAAAAACAACCATCCCAATTGAAATATAATAATGAGCTCATTAGTGACTAACTCCAGGATGTTCATGAACCCCTAGTGAGAAGTCCTGACTGGTGGAGTTCAGACTTATCGGGAGTGAGACAGTTATCACCAATGACAATGGATGATCGTCGCGCTATATGTATCACAAATTGATGGAAGTGGGAATTCTACCATTGGATGCCAAACCAGTGGTTCAGATGGTTAGGCGTTCGCGTCAACCTGAAGCCCCTGGTGCGGAATCGTGGGTGCGCACTGCTGAAGAGTTCCACACTAGAACGAAACAGCTGTCCAGTGCTCCCTGGTTTTCAATGATACCCTGCCAACATCAATCTGTGATATATCCAATCAAATAAAGTAACCAATCTCCACAAAAATAACTATCCCAATTTTTAACTTGATAAATAATTACTACAATTATTTTGTATATATAAAGGAATGTGTAAAATATAATACGAATTTGGATCTGATTTCGATCCTGTCTTGGTTTGGTTATCAGCTTGGGACTGAGTGGGCATAGGGCAAACGAGCATTATCAACTAGGCACACCTCAACAGGCGGCTGCTCAAAACAGATCAACTTTTCTCACGTTATAACACTCTTACCATTTGCACTCCAACTTTAATCAAAATAAAAATCTTACAGCATATTATTCTTTTAAGAACTCATTTAATTTTTCATAGTAATAGATAATCATAAGACAAGATGTTAAATACACTTGTGTTTTTGTGATCACTTTAACTGTTTTCTAAACTTTGAATAGAAATGTAAACTAACAAATAAAAATGAATAACGATGAAATGATTTGTGAAGCGTTTTGAGAGGTTTTCTAAATACTAAAACTATTTTATTTAGTAGAAATCAAATTGCATAATGTAAGTATTATGTCACCGTATAACACATATGAGATTATAATCCAGTTAAAATAAATCTAAAACATTACATTATTAATATATTAAAACGAATGAAAATGTTAACAATGAAAATTATAAAGAAACTTTTATGATTTTAAATAAAGGCGGCAATTTAATACATGACATCGAATTATAAAGTCATTTATTGGTGTTTGGAACTAATATCGGTAGATATGAACTAATACTAGTATGATAACTGAAATGAGTGTTTTCACCTGATGAGTAATGTAGCTCAGAATACGTCAAAATGACCAAGATACATTTAATATTTAAGTTGGATTGTGACTAGCAAGCGGAATCCAAGACGCGCGTTTCGTCCTATTTGGGACTCATCGAATGGATGTACCTGCATTCCAATGTTGATGTTCACAGTGGGATTTGAACTCAGCCTGCTTCGTGACAAATGCCACCGCATTCACCACTAGGCTATTGTGTCCACACAGTCACACTTGTGCAACGGGTATATATGTAATTAGGATAAGCGGGAAAATCCAAGCTTATCCTAATTACAAGATACATGTACTTCATATATTACTCTGAAATTTGAGTTCTATTATTTATTTATACATATCTTTCCATTATATACTCTAAAATATAATTCTCAATGTTTATTCATCCTAATTATCATTTGTACTACGCTATTACAACACTCCCCAGTTATTAATTTTACTAGTTTCATATATCACATTTGTGTCAGCGTCAAAGTTTATTATAACTAGCTTAGTGAATGACTGAAAACATCTTCGGAGGATCTATATCCAACGAAATTAATCTGTATATTTATCAGTTTCTTTATGAAATTCAGTTTTAATCATACAGTTATTAAGTCTAGCTAATTGGATTAGTCACACATTAATGTTGATAGGGTACCATTAACAACCGGGGATAACTGAACACCTGCCTCGTTCTAGTACGCGACCCACCAGCATTGCACACCTCTTTTCAACAGGAACTAGGACCCAGAGTCTTCAGGTTGGCAAACGCCCAATGCACTGCACCACTGGGGGGAGCGTTCAAAATAATTCCCATTTTCATCAATTTGACAAGTCTCTACTCCACCGGTTACGTTCCTTCACTAGAACTCCAGTAACATCCCGAAGTCAATCACACCTGAGCCAAACTGAAGGCCCTGAGTTGGTTTCTCTAGAGGAATCGTGGGTATACACTGCTAAAGAGTCCGATATTAGGATGAAGCAGCTCTCTAGTGCTCCTTGATTTTCAATGGTGCCCATCGACATCAATTTGTTACGAATTTAATTAACTAAACCTAATACCAATCTCCACAAAACTACGTCTATTCGAAATAGTTACTACTTAAAGTCCCCCACGTCTTGCCATATTAAGTGGAATGGCTATTCTTTAGTAATTCAAGGTAAATTGTGTT
Source organism: Schistosoma mekongi (assembly GCA_034768735.1). Lineage (NCBI taxonomy): Eukaryota > Metazoa > Platyhelminthes > Trematoda > Strigeidida > Schistosomatidae > Schistosoma > Schistosoma mekongi. The sequence goes on from CM068308.1 coordinate 30,053,285, forward strand.
TGCAAATTATATCTTAGGAGAAAAATAGTATAGATTTTAGAAAACTGATTTAGAAAACCATTGAATATAAATAACCATTTACTTACGTGTGTGCTAATTGACTAATTACATAACACAAACATGTTCAACTTTTGTTATCAACATCATTTTCAGTATCCATTACGTGTATTGTATTCAGTATTTTTGGTCACTTTCCCATTCGTTTAGTTGGCGGTTGATAACATTAAAGTATAATATAAAGGTTTCATTTCAAGTGGGTAGAGTTATCCGCAAATGGACTTTATAAGCATATCACTATGGCGTAATAAAAAATACGAAAATTAATGACAGTTATGATTTTAAATCAAGTCCTCAATGAAAAATGCTTCTTAATATGTAATACTCACCCATTAAGTGAATAGAAATATCGTTAGAAGTAATGAATATATCAAACTGAAAAGTAAATATTTACAGATACTTGCAGAAAATAAACTCACGTTACATAAGTCAAACAGTTTGACCGTATACTGAAATAAGCTATTGTATTCTGGGATAAAACAACTACTTGATCAACCGTTTACGACTTGTTTAGTTAGTATACAGATAATTAAGTAATAATTTTAAAAAAATATCAGAACTAAAAACCGATTTATCCAGTGATTGACATTTCTTTAACTACAATCAATTCGAGATATATTTCAAGATCTTATTCATTTCTTTTAGTGGATAACAACTACAAACTTATTATGTTTGAACTCAACTGATCACATTGTTCACAATAGAACTTTTAAATTATCCCTTAAAGTTAATAACTACAAGTCATATGTTAATTATGATAGAGCGTTGTCAAGATTGTTAACTTTGAATTTAATATAATTAATTAATATGCATTGAGTAATTACTTAACATAATTCAATATGTTCCCTATGAATAACTTATCTAGATGACTAATTAAAAGTTCAAAAGTATAATGTATACTGTAAAGCAAATTTGTACATTACAGATTATTTGTATAAATAAGAAATGGGACTAGATTAGAAAATCATAAAACCACTATTGATTTAAACACATAAAAAAATTGAACTCATTCAATTTAATTTTTGAGCTACAATCCAAAAATAAATCAATAAAAGTAACAGCTGTCCAGTGCTCCCTGGTTTTCAATGGTACCCTGCCAACATCAGTCTGTGATATATTCAATTAAATCAAATGTAATAAAACTAAAAGAAAACTTATTAGGATAAACTTGTATATCCTAATACTAATGCTACCTTTGCACAAGTGTGATTGTCTGGATTGAGTAGTCTAGTAGTGAACGCAGTAGCATTCGACACGAAACAGAATGAGTTCGAATCCCATCGTGAACATCAACATCGGGATATAGGTAAACCCAGTTAATGAGTCCCAAATAAGACAAAACGCGCGTCCTGAATTCCATTTGCCAGTCACAATCCAACTTATATAATAAAAGAAAACCTTTTTCAACAAACAAAACATTTCTAAGAAGACAAGGGAAAATTTATTCTAAATGAAGAAAATAAATAAATGAACAGGCGAGTAAATGTAGTAATCAGAAAAAGAAAAATTAGAACAAATATTGATTAATCACCAATACTTTTTGTTGTTGCTGTTGTTGTTGTCAGGCATTATGTATAATCGTCACGAATTGATTAAACACGTAGTTGGGATTGAAATGAGTCGAGATAGATCAATACGTAGTTATGTTGCAATTTGTAATTTTCAATTATTTTTATCTACGCTGATACATTTGAATTGAAATAGTAGGTATTAGTTACTGTAAAAACAGTAAAGAAAATCTTTATTAATTATAAATATATTGATATAATATTCGTTTACCTGATAAAACATAACTACAGTTAGCTGTTACTAATACAGTATAATAATGCTAAGGTAGATATCATTAATGACATTTTATGATTGTAACTTAATAACAAAAATCGACTGTAGTTGAAAGTGTGGATAGCTAAATTCTTAAACAATCATTTAAAGGCAACGTATTCACTGATAGACTTAAAGGTCTTATATTTGTACTTGTTTATGATGTTGATGATGATTTTAAATTAAAACAAAATAACAATACTTCCTGGCTTTTGATAATCCACCAAGTGAATTCTTGCTTGTAACTTAAATAATGATTAAACTAATTTCTACAAACTGCTTAGTTTCCTACTATTATTATCGGTTCGCCTCACCTTTTTCGACCTACGTCTTCATTTACGCACATGGTCTTCATTAACAGTGAATAACAACTATGCCTCAGTTTGATAAGTTAACATTTATTACTCATGAAGTAAACTGTGAAATGCATACAAGTATTACATCGGTAAATTACCGATATAATATATTTCTTCTAATCTGTTCCAAGCTAATTACAAAAGCCAACGTAATATAAAGTTGTTTAATGTGTTTATAGTCTAATTGAAAGCAGTTCACGATCTTATAAAAGCATCTTGACAGAACGATGGATTTTAAAACAATTTCAAATCATCGATACTTTGTGTAATTCGTGCAAATTTATCAACCTTCTGTATGTTGAAATGCAAATTACTAATAAAGTACTTTCCTTTAGATTTAGTCAGATTATGAACTTGAGATTTCCAGAGATTTAAAATATCCTTCGATGAAGCTAGAAAACAGCAGTAAGGACATTCATATATATATATATATATATATATATATATATATATATATATATATATATATCATTAGTGATCTTGTACCGTTTAATGTGTAAATTAAAATCTACAATGTTTACGGAATTATGAGGTAGATAAGTAAGATGTACTACTAAAATCATTACTGCAGTTGGAACCTGCGAAAATCAATAATTTTAATAAATTTACAAGGAATAATTTTAGAAAAAAATTTAAAATACCAATATGAATTACTTACAAATGTTTACATGAAGTAAGTTTTTCAACCTGGTTTAAATCAAACATGTCGAATCAACTTTCACAAATTACATTCGTACTTTATTGACGACTCTCATACAGTGCGAAACCTAGATAGAGCAGAGTTTCTATCCGACAGCCTTTAAACCACCTTACATAGAAATATAGTCACTTATACTAATGGTAACATGATCAATTAATAATTATATATATATATATATATATATATATATATATATATATATATGATTTGTTATACTCGATTATTCATGCATTAATCTAAGTTCTATTTCTCTCTGTATTGCAATACATTTTGTTACTTTATGATTACAAATAATAATTGTTAATAGACACCGCTTATATATATATATATATATATATATGTAGACGATATGAAAGCATCCTCAGGGGATAAAAATTATTTAGTTATAATAGACGAAAACAGCAATATTACAATGTGAAAGAGAACATTCACATGGAATAGGAAATGTTTCCATAATATCAAAATTTTTAAAATATACCGCAATTCCTAGATACAAAAAATAATAAAGTTTTGTTGAAGTACTTTATTTAGGAGTAGATACTAATAACTTCCATCTCTAAAATGAACACTAGGAATATATAGACAACATTTAGTGAGGCATATGAAACAACAACATGTTTTGATCTGAACATCCAGATAATGAATGATGAGAAGTATTAAAAAGGTATGTCTAAATTAAATATTTTGTTTCCCTTCCAAAGTGTTGTTAAGTATGAATTCAGTTAGCACAGAAATACTTATAGACATTTATAACTTAATGCGAATTAGTATATAGACAACTTAATTGTATATTACGTGTATGATGCTTAAATTTAAACAAACAATATGCCTCAAAATCGTGTTACTGGGAAGTGTTTACAGTTAAGTTAATAAAATTATAATTGATAACAAAATGGTGCGAAAGTCTTAACCAGTCATAGTCAACATACAGCCTGCAATAAACGTGTATCACTCCACGTTCCCATATTACATCATCACACCAGAATGGAATTTTCAAAGTGAATACCAAAATATTAGAGACAGCAGTTGTTCAAAATATGAAGTGATAAGACAGAATAAATTTTTGAATAAAATAGTATAAGATAATTTTGAAAGTCAGCAGCTAAGGAAGCACAAAAGGTGGATGTATTTATCCCAATGTGATTAACTCTGAGCCTTATCAATCAATATCATCAACTTAGTTTAGACCTAGCGATAGTAATATTATGTGATGATGTCAAGCTTTCATTTGACCGCTCTGTAGCTTTCAGTCTACTCCGTGTTAAAATCAAGTTATTAACTTATAATTTATAGCTTCAGTAAAATGTAATGAAAATGTATATTACTTTAATAACAACCAAGTTTCCACTATCTTTTGTTCCGCGATTGTTAAGTTCTTTGAAGAATTAGCTAAGTCAAATGTGTGTTGGTTATTCATTTAAAGAAGTAACTTATTAAAGTGAGAGGGAATATTCAATATTTGGTTACAACTACCTTCATTAACGAAGATCGTAAAAAATTCAGTGAATAGACAATGCATAGATACGACATAAACGGGTAAATAAACTGAATGAGAAACGATGAAATCTTTCGAAAAACATCAAGAGAACAGTAAACAACATTGTGAAATGAAAGAAATTAAAATGCATCGGCATTATGCCCTGCATTCTTCTAATACTCATTAATGGAGCTTTTAAAATAATCATTTGTAAAATAATCAGAAAGATAATAATAAATGCTCTTTGCCATCACATAACGTCAGTTTATATAATGAAAAGTAAAAAAGTGGGGACAAGAGTATACATTAAGAAATTTGATAAGTAAAACGATGTCGTAGATGGATAATCAAAAATCATCACATTTTAGATCCCTTTTACAGAAATTAAGTTAGTCCACATATAGAACAACAGTAGATTATCATAATTTACAAAAACATTCGTAATCGGTTGTCTTACACATAACTGACCATGAGAAAGGTATTCAATGCTCATCTGATACTGTATGAGTAATCTAACTTAGCAAAAACATTTTAGATATCTTTCAAGACTCACACTTTGCACGAACATTCCAGATCATTTATATCACCTTACACAGTTTAGCTAATTCATCATAAATATTTTATTATTGTAATTGACTTTATTGATTTAATTATTGTTGCAATAAGATATTTGGACCCCTCGAAATATATTCACTATCCATGTATAGAAGGTCTACCTAAATTTCTGATATAGTTATGATCTATTAATACCATTACAGTCACTATCATTTTAATTACTTCACCATTGTATTTTTCTCAATGACTATTAATGTTAGCGATTCGTCAACCCAACTGATAACTAATTTCACGTTTTTCTATGATAACAATATTAATACCTATAGTTTTTCTAGTTCCATGTAACCTTAAGTTGTATTACTATCATAAGTAATTCTCATTATTTATCTCACTGAACTATTTTTTATACATGTCTCTATCCACACTATATCCATAAGCCTAGAACTTATCTATAAATGCCTCAGTTCATCAGTAAAAGTTCCCTATTACATCATTAAATAAACCAGAGACCCAAAAGTAAATTACTAATCGTTTACTATGTTACGTTCTTATTGGAGTAGTGTTTACTCAGTGAAGAATACAACATCATTTGTAGTACACAGTGATAAACACTATTTACCTAACATATATACGATTATGTGATAGAAAACTGGCCAAACGTAAGTTTCTTAATACTAATGCTGTTATGAATGTGATTTCATGAAATTAAGTGGACTGTTAATAATCTAAAAACAAGAACTACGGAGTTGGAAAATCTATAAATTAGTGATGTAGTCTATCTTGTGAGGATAATTAACATAATGTCAGAATAACAACAACCTATTACTACAAATGTGATATGTAATTTAGAGGCTAATATGTTTGGAATAGAGTCACACCTGTTGTCTTGAAGCTAGAGATACAAAATGGCTGCCTGGATATAATTGAGTGGAGTGAAATGTAAACAAATTAAATGGTTGAAAAATGAATATATCAGCCACTTAATTAAAATTTAGTAACACAGGTATAGTAAAGTTTGTTTAGCTAATGTTAATCTTAAGTAAAACTAATAACAGAAATTAAGATGATGTTCTGTCGAAGCCAACTTCAAGATGGTGAAATGTGTTCGTGGTACTTCACCAATGTATTGTACAATAACCTTGTTTAATATTTCAGGATAATTTCTTAAGATAGCTTTAGGTTATTGAAAAAACCGGCTTATGTTTAGTGACTTTACAACGTTCACATTCGATAATAAAAGAAAAAAATTGAATAGATGTAGAAATCACTAAAACTCTGAAATGTGAACATTAGAGATCTATTTAATAATCTCACGGAATAGATATCTAATGATTAGCTGCGGAAAAACAGACACACGTTCGTTTTTATCCTTATGTTACTAGATGGACGTACCTGTATTCCAGCATTGGTGATCACATTGAGATTTGAGCACAATGCCTTTCGATTTAAACACTAACACAATATAGACTGGTTTTCTGAGCCCAGGTAGCTCGTTCAATCAGTATGATATTTATACTATAATTAATAATGTTTAAAACTATTCCGCTATTGATATTCAGGACTGAATTCTGATTAATCTACTATAGTACATGAGCATAATGAGATGACCGCATCAAAATGACCATTTTTGTCAATTTCTTATACTGGATGAGCTGTGAAATGCTGTGGAAACCAGGCAAAATTCGATATATTTTCACGTAGTTTACTAAGAATGTATATATTAAATAGATTAAGGCTTAGAAAATCAGTTCTCAATAACAAAAGTGGAATAATTCAGACTCTCACCAATAATGATTTTTTAGATGTTCGTATTAATCACTGATTACTGTTGTTTGGATTGAAAACCAGGGAACACTAGAAAGTTGTTTCCTAGTATGAAACTCCTTAGTAGTGGGCACCCCTAATACCTACCATTGGAGGCGGTCTAGTAATGTAGGAACTATAACGTCCGCCAAACTAAAGGCTTTAAGTTCGATTTCTTTTACCAGCTAAGAGTACATACTGCTGTGGAATCCCATATTACAATGGAACAACTGCCCAGTACTCCCTAGTTTTCAGTGGTATCCAACCAACATTAATCTATGACAAATACAAAGAAATAAACTTAATACCTATCTCAACAAAATCATCTAACTTAAATGATTTTTTTCACCTGAAATATCTTTTGATAATCAGTGAAATGTTGTTATTTTGCACCAATAGTAAATATATTATAATTAGATATTTGAGATCCTGAAGTTATTCTTCATTAAGAATGACAAAAATATAACAACACTTACGATAAAAAACTTTACAGAAATCTTACGATTTAATTATTTATATCCAAGTGAACAGGAATCATTCCAAAATAGTTGCTAGTTGTGCCAATTATTATAAATCAAACATTTTCAGTAAGTAGTCGAATGATACTACTGAGATACTAACCTAAGATGATTAAGTAGAATTATGCATTTTTCGTGATTACGTTTATATCTGTGCACAGAGTCTGAAGTCAGTTCTTTTGAAAAGTCAGAAATATTACTTTTGTTATCCAAAGCGATGCATTTGGTACGAGGTTTACACATAAGCTCCTTGAAAATTAGCAGCAACATTCCTAATGGTAATAAGAATTCCTTAGTAAGCTAGCGTTATGTTCCTTAGAATAACAAGTCGTTACATATTACTATGCAACATTTAGTATAAGGAAAAATACCTTACAAAGACAAATAAAACTTCAAACAGTTAAAATATGTTATCCTGAACAATTGTACAAGACACAAATGTGATGTAATTAATCATTTTTATCTTTGGTTTACTATAAACTGGAGGCTGAAAATATGAAGTGACAAAGAACAACTATTCGAAGTAACAATAATAAAGTCATTATTTTGTTGAAATAACTGGTATTTGTTCATTAACAGAAGAAACCTAACATGTTACATAAATACTACTCTAGTATCAACATAATAACAATTTCTCTCTCCAATGAACACAGAATAGTAATAGATGTAATATATATCTAGTCATTAGTGCAAATCGAATTATATTAACCAATTTGAAGTGTGGAAATTAGTCCCAGTAATTCAACAATAGTGGTATTGTATTTTGACGTTAACTAGTACATATTAGTCGGTAGGAGAGGCTGATTAACTAGAGTTTAACACCAGTTAATATTCGTTGGCAAGTCGTATCTGTAATCTTGAGAAAGTCGTTGTCCCCTATCACATTCGGATTCATGTCATTAACTGTTTTAAAATAATTCCATCCATAGCATAATGGCAATTCTCTCCTTAGACTTTTGATAGGTAAGTTAATTAAATTTAAATCTACCTGATAACTTGATTCACTTTTAATAGCATTATTTGTACCACTACCTTATTTATTTTAGAAATTCCAATCTTTCATGTGTGAATATTCGAGGATGTATTGTTCTCTAATCAAAGCGACAACAATGAAATCCTACTCTTCTACTACAATTCATATTTATCACACATATCCATTATTTATGATAACAATGCGTAGTATTGTTACGCTTATCTTTATTCGATTGGTTTGCTGTATCACTTAAACTTTTTATCTAAGTTTCTGTAGTTAAAGTATTTCATCCGTCTATTTATTATAAATTAAAGCTATTCACATCTGCAAGAATCTATGAAATAAGATGAAGAATTCATTTTATTGTTCTAACTCTACTCCGCAAACAATTCTATACAGTCGTTTTATTTAACCTAATCTATGAAATTCAAAAAGTAAGTTAGCTAAAACAGACGAATACATTCAGTGGACAATACAATACATATCATTTAGAGTTAACAGTTAGTAAATAGGAAAAAAATATTTTTTTACGAATGTACTACATACCTTAATGTTTCTAAGTGAAATGTACTTATGAATTGTGGATTCAGATTTTATTAAAAATGGAACTTTAATCTACATTCTAAATTATCATTACTATGAGACTTTAAGAATATCACTACTTATCTTATCTGATACTCAACTTGTGGATTAACAAAGTTAGTTATACTATAGAAAACTGTCTGAATTGGGATCTATAAGGTTAGTTTCACCCTGTTTTACAACTGTAAGGTAATTACAAAATTTTAGAATAATTAAAAAAACTTATTACTTCACTGATTAAAATATTAATAGAAAATATTGGCTACTAATCTTTATTATTATATTAGATACAAATGAAGACAATTTGTGACATCACTAATCGATTCCAGTCAAAAAGAGTCAATAATGCCCTATAAATGTCTTAGTAAAGTCTAGGATACCTAAAGTGGATAAGCGAATAGAGTGAGTTGAGTTAGAGAAGATGGAAATACAAGAATGCATAATAAAGAATGGTGTACGGACTGAATAAAATCATTGTCTTCCATACGATCAGATCTACTGATATTACTTTATGAGTTAAACCTAGAGATCAAAGGTTCGCAGGAGTGATGCTCCTTAAAAAAATCACCTACTTTGGCTTAGACATTTAGGTAGTATCCCAATGAATATGCATACGTATGTCAATGAATACATGCCTTGAGTGAACAAAGTACATATACTTTTAAACAGTATTTAGTATGAATCGTTACAGTGTTGTTACATTCTTAAATTATATTCTCTGGCGTTTAACAGTTGCACATTTTTAAGTTACAGGGAATAATCTCTTTATCAACTACTGGTGCAATTTGCAATATCAACTAACATGATATTATTTAAAACTTGGGAAGCAAAGCTGAGATGAAAGTATTTCTTACATCATTTGATCGAACTCAAGTAAGAAAATTACTGTATTCATATGCATTTATATGGGTCTTTTCATTCCTTCTGTAAACATGTTTCTAAATTGTGATCAAATATTCCATTGTGTCCATGTATACACATTAGTCGAACATTATCATTACATTAGAAGGCGGTATGGAAGTAGTTGGCAAGAAACTATAGACCTAGGTTTAATGAAACATACCTAAGTTCCAAAAAAGGTCACAGTGGTAACAGTAGTCGCCTTTGAAACTAGGTGATATGGGATCGAATGCCTTCACCCAAGTAAAATCATATCCCTCAAGGCTTCGGGTACATCTTAATGACAAGTGACAAACTATTTCTAAACCATTCCTAATCTCAACATTTCGTCAACTCAAACTAGTAACTACTTCCAACTAGATCTATGGAGTTTTCTCGGAAATATAAAATACTCGACAAACATACCACTAGTCACTACTCACTATTTAATTAATGTATTGTACCATTATTATGATTAACATGTAAACAAGTACTAAATATTTATCAATCCTTTTGAGTATGTCTAAATAGTTAAACTAAGCATTTTTAACATTAAATGAAAGATTATGAATCGTGTATGAAATTATGATATTAATAAATTTTGAGGGTGAATTTTCGTAAAATTATGTATGAATGAATATGTCAAAGATTGATATTGGCAGGGTACCATTGATAACCAAGGAGCACTGGACAGCTGTTTCGTTCTAGTGTGGAACTCCTCAGAAGTGAGCACCCCAGATTCCGCACTAGGGGCTTCAGGTTGACAGCAAACGCCTAACCATCTGCACCACTGGGACAACCCGCATCCAATGGTAGAATTCCTACTTCCATCAATTTGTGATATATAGCGCGATGATCATCGATTGTCATTAGTGATAACTGTCTCATTCCTGACAAGATTGAACTCCACTAGTCACGACTTCTCACTAGGGGTTAAGGAACATCCTAGAGTTAGTTACTAGTGAGCTTATTATCATAGTTCAACTGGAATGGTTATTTTTATAAAGATTGGTTATTTATTTGGTGCGGAGTCTGGGGTCAGTCAAAGTATGCAACCCTACATGATCGAGTAAATCTAGAACTATGTAGAAAACAAGACTGATATAAATATGTTTAAAGATTAGTTGACCGAAATTTCCGAGACTAGTAAATATACTCATTCGGTTTCAAAGAAAATTTTGTTAATACACTTTGAATTATAAAAGAAGCACTAAAGTGGTTAGTTTCATACGTAGATAAAGCATATTTTTCTATAATCCTTATCTTAATTAATGGTTATTAACTAATATTTTTGTCAAACTAAGCATGTTAAACTTCAAATACTTCACCATTTATAACATTGTAAAGTTTTACACAACTTTAGTTATAAAACAGATTCTCAAACACTAATAACCAATAATTAGTAGACAACATCTAGTGATAAAAACATAGCGAAATAATCTCGTCACACCACTCCAACATCGTACGAGCTAACAATCAATTAGTGCATAACATAGATTCAGTATATGCTGTTTCCTTTGTGGATTCAAATAAATCAAAATGTGACAGGTTTTCATGACATGATAATTTCTCTTTATCACGAGTATTATATTGTTAAATAACCCTACCACAACAATTCTTGATCCATGACAAAGTTCAAAAACTTTATTTTGTGAACCATTTTATTATTAACGGACATTGGCAGAAATAAATATTAAAAAAGCAGAAAGTACTAGATATTTCTGCCATTCTACTACACAACCATGGCATGATTGATATAATTTGTAGCTCAAGAGAATTCATTTGGCAATGTTGCGTTCTCTGAGCCGGATAGTTTATTCTAAACAATATTATCAGTGTTTACTACGAGAGGAGATTGGATTTTGATTATTCTACAAGTGATAGATCGGTTAGTTTCGATGGTTAAGTTTTCTTTAGATCGAAATAAGAACTTTTATCTCCCGAAAAAACATAAGTACATTTGCTCAATAATTCACAATCGAAAAACTCATATATTCTAATGTTGTACAGTAGCCAATATAGTTGGTTAATTATCCAGTTTTATTTACCAGCCACTTTTTTATTTACGATTTAATTAACTCCATATTACAGCCCTCATTAAAATTTCCTGTAAATTCATTTTAAGCATTGACATTTATCAATTGTTTATTGCTTCAAGGTTTTTAATAGTACTCTAGATGACAAAAAATACTTTCCAAAATATGTCAACTATTTATTCCTATTAATTGTGTATACTGTTTGCTTATAACCGAACTCCAAAACACTTTTACGTCAGTGCATGAGTGCAAAATGCATCGTAAAATACAATATTATAACTTTAAACTGAGTTACAAATATGTGATTAGTCTTAAGTTATGCAAAACGAGGTAAAAAGTAAGACGATTAAAAATTGCAAAAGTATGTTGATAGATAGAACTTGTATACATAACAGCCAACTAAACATTTACCAAGGTTTTCCAGTAACAAATATGTACTCAATATAAACACACTGTACTATAATTCCTAATAGTTAAACAAATGCAATTTCTTCCAACCTTTCTATTTTCAATTCTTAAAAACTTCAATTGTAAAATACCGTTTGCAAATGGGATAAAAAAGAAAAGTTATTGAATTGGAATGTAAGTGCCTGTTGAATTGTGTAAAATACCTTAATATTTGGCTACACAGTACTGATAAATGCATATAGGTAGTAATCTTTGCCACACATAAACTTTCAATAGGTGTTGGAGACCTGTTACCTGAATGTAGGTTGTCAACTGATAGTGTGTTCCATAACACATCAAATATTTAGAACTGTGAATGTTATTTTAGGAAGACAATGGTATAGTAAAATTCTAACGCGGATAGGTTCGAATTCATATTTTACAAAATACCCTTAGTTACGTTGACTCTATGGTGAATGAGACCTAGTTCTCACAGAACGAAGCAAAAGTTTGTCTACTATTTATAACTTAAGTATTCAACAAAAATCAAACAAATTACGAAAACGTTATGCATGAAATATGAATATTAGAATGTAAGCATTTTGTAACCTAAAACAAATATAAAGCATTAAGACAAATGGATTGACCCTGAGTGCAAAGCAAAGGCATTTTACTCTCTTAAGCGAAGAAATTCACATCAACTGGCACAATTTTTGAAATGAAAAATGGATAAAAAATCATTATATACATAAGTATATACATCTTTTACAAAGTTTGTCAAGTTTCTACTCAAGTTTTTTAAACTCTAATTGTAATTATCTTAAAGCTCCTAATATACATTATTTGATTGTTCAAAGTTAATTAATGAGAGCATTTTATCTACTTGATTATAAAAAATTCACAACAATAGCGAATTCGGAATATAAGCTCCTGTAAACTAAGGAAATTTAAAAATCTATTAGGTTTGAATAAGAAACTTAAATTGTTAAGATTATTATCGACTGCATGTTTTGTATACGGTAGATACGCCGTCATTTTGAATTCAATTTGTTGACAGGAAAAAGCTTAAAAATTATTAAGGCGAAAAAATATTAATGAGAAATATTCCTTAGTGTTAGCATATATGCAAACATTGTTACACTCGACTTTAAATCACAAGAGTTGTGCATTAAAGTATCTGTAAAAATCGGAACCACTAACTCTATTCCCTTATACCTCACGACAAGAATAAAAGTTGTGAATGTTCAAATCAAGAAACCACCAGTTAAATTAGTACAATATAGTTCAACGATTGTAATGTTGTGATTACGCACACATAACAAATGGCCATTGAAATTTAAATCAACTTATGTAATTTAACCGAAATAGTTAAGCTTCAATATTATCTCCCTGTTTATTGGTAGTAAGCTTTCCTGTCACCAATGGCCTGAATTTCAATATCATAGGCTTTATTAAAAAGTCATGGTAAGTTTTCTCAAGCGAATGCTCTAATGAGTTTATTATAGAAATATCACGAAACTGCTAATATTTGAACGATTAGTATAGTATAAAGCAGTTAAAAACTATGTAAAATCCGAGCCTGGACCATCAAATAAAAGTGCACGTTAGTTATTTAGTGCTTTATAGTGAAATTTAATCAAAACAGATAATAAAAAATATAAACAAGTATTTTGTACTTTTACATTAAGTCTAACTATGCGTATATGCACGTTACAAAGTTGTAATATTACAGCGTTGAAATAAGCTTAGTTTCTGCGATACGTTCATGCTACAAATGCAAGCATATATCCACAACAATATTTTTTACTAAATTTTGTTTCTTAATTTCGAAGCTCCTTTATTTTATACATCAGCACGTTAGACTTGTATACATGAACTCAATTTTAAATTAATACCAAGGATATACTGAAATACATGGTAATATACACTACTTTTATAGACGAAATGAGGAACAGAAGACATATATGCTGCTGATAAGTTATTCCGCAGCACTGATATAAAACTCTCCATTAATGTAGTCAAGTAAATACGGAAGAGATCTGCTACAAAACATGACCTAGGAACAAATGTCTCCTGTATTTAATTGGCAATATCAAAAATGGTTTGACATTCATTAAGGCAGAATAGTCTATATTAGTCTCTGTTGAACAGTATCGCAGATTTCAGAACAAATAATGTCAACAGTATCTGACTTAAAACCATTGTTAATTATATAATATGTAGTGAACATCTAAAATATAGGTTTCCTTAAAGAGAACAACATTTAAATGAATACGTTAATTGCGAATTTGACTTTAAAATAGAGATGTAGGAATAATTAAGCAACTATATCACAAAGGTCTTGAAAAAAAGTTCAAATTCACTCACAAGGATTGAAAAAAATTGAAGTTACGAGTTAATTCAGATTTGAAAATTATTTTCAAACTCGAAAACGAATAGTCGTTGACAGAAATTACCAGGCTATTGTCTTATAAATCTTAAAACTTAAATATTCACATTGTTTTTAAAAGAGGTAAAATACGGAGTAAACCGTAACTACGTACCAACAACTCGGACCATCACGAAGACACCAAACGCGCAGCTGATTTGAGGTCACGTATTACTGGCGCTGAAGTCAAAGAACCTTGAAAATAGATTTACTAAACAAAACTTAATTTTCAATAAAAATATTTAAGCTATTTAACTTTAAGTAGTTGTCAACAAAATATAGGGATGTGTCGTTTCAGTGTTTTTTCAGAGTAATTAAAATAAATCACTACGGATTCCAGATGTTTTGAAGGCTTACACTACGAGTCATGTAGCTTACTGACATCAGTAGTACTATTGGACAGATTGTTAGAAAAATATTCTGCACATTATTTCTAAAATATCAATGAATTTATAAGACACTATGACAAAAATAAGTGTTAGTAATTTGTAGTCATATTGCTTTCAACCCTTAAGAACGCATCAGGTTTTTGATGGTATTATTTTGGAGAATTTTAGATGCAAATAAATTTGAAGAAATGAATAGGTTTTTTCGATTTGATAAGTTATTTTGGGACTGTTTTTAAGTGGCTATTGTTCTAATGGATGTCTCATTTTATTTAAGTTTAGTCAACAACCTGGCTTCTCAATACTGTCTAAGGTATTTGATGAATAATGGGGGGGGTAGCATATTAAATCCGCACTTCGAATGAACAGTAACAAGGCTACTAGATATGACTTGAGAAATCCAACTCTAAGACACGATTCAAAGTACTTGTTGGCGTCAGAAGTACTGGATTATTATCTTAAACGCTTTGTTTTGGTTAGAGCATGAATGTAAGTAGTGGATCGACAATAAACTTCAGTCTTTCTACCAGCGATGTTTCTAAAAATTAACCAAATAAAATATTATTATAGTCCGTCCTATGTAGCGGATAGACAACTTGATACTATTTTAGGAGAAAATCAATCTGACTTGTCAGCTTATTTTGGTGTCTAATCAGATAAATCTTTACAACAGGCGTATTCTCGTGTCTGTTGACTTTCAGCGTAGTTTCATCTCTAATGTGTAGTGATCTAAAAATTAGACGTGACTGGAAGCCTTCCATGTAGTTTGAGAAGATGGGGAGTGGCATACACCAAACTGGAGTTGCCTGGTACCATACAAGACTCCCAATTTTCCACAGAGGAATTAACCTAGCAGTGCCCGTTAGGAATATATTTTACTACTCTTGGAGATTTGTCTTGGTAAACTTGGAATTTAGTTGATTCTAAGATGCTGGTTGAATTTAGGTGGAAGATTTTGTAAGTTGCGAAATGCTGTAGACTGGTTACGAAACCCTAAAAGTTCGGGAGCCTGCATTTGTTGCAACACAAGCCAATAGCTAACATAAAATTTCGCACTACCCATTGTTTCCATTTTTCTGTTGCTGAGGAGCAATGACGTGCTCGGAATTGCAAGTTCCTTATCCCAGAATTAAAATTTTTGTCAAGGGACCCAGAACAATGACACGATTGAAAGTAGTTCGATCGAATTCTCTTCCGTTATTGGACCTTTATAATTCCATAGTAGAATCGGCTGTGGTGTTCATGAATAGATCGGTAGCCAGTATCCGTTCGGAAACTTGCTTATGCTTTTTCAAAGATAGAGTACTTGTGCTGCTATTGTAAACGCTATATTATCAAGTATTCTGTTTCATTGGATAATATGCACAAACGTTCACAAGTGTTATTACTGATGATTTGGCTTCTAGAATAAGAATAACTAATATTCTGAACACTTACAATCGCGACCAATCGGGGCTATCTGAATACTTTACTTGACACCCTTATGACTTCAACTATCCCTGACAGACAAAGTATACCCGCTTTACCTGACTCTTTTGTTTCGTTTATAAGACTAAACATATTCACGTAAATACACTTAGCATCTTTTATTCAGAATGCTTAAAAGTCTGCACCATACTTGCCACAACATATATGACCTGTATAATAAATGATATATATTTGTAAAATTCCAATGAGTAGAAATTAAAATTTCTGACGTTTCGCGGCTTAGTGGGTTAATTAAATTCGGCTATTCATTTCTCTGAAGAAGCAACTTGCATTAAGCAGCGAAACGTCAGAAATTTTAATTTCTACTCATTGGAATTTTACAAATATATATCACTTATAAACAATCTATCCAATGCTCAATTTATTTGAAATTATCAAAGTTAACCTTGGTAATGATATGTATATATGACCTGTAGTTTGTAGTAAAGAGTATACATATTCAGGGACCTCCTGCCGAGCAATGTCTGTCGCTCCAAAGCCTCTGGGTTGGATAAGATCTTATAATGAGACATAACCAACTTCAGAATATAATAATAGACAGATGTGCGGTGCCGAACTATCCTTCTGATATTGACTGTGCGGCACTCAAACTTGTAAGGGTGTAAGTTAAACCCAGTTGGGGGGGGGCAGATATGTGTTTAGTCTGCTATTAACAACACTCTTTGTTCCTCGTCGTCCGTAAGTCAGCGTAACGTGTATTAATCATTCGACAATACTTGTAGTATAGTTTAGTATACTACCGACCCTACAATTTCAACAAGACCAGAAAAGCCGATTGCAGGGAAACTTTGAGGATTAGTGGGTTTAATCTGAGCTACGTGTAAGATGTCCTGGAGGTTCGACCCTCAATAGCTTGAGGTGATTTGTTTATTCTTTTACTATAATGTCACACATTTTGAACTTAAGGGTATATCTTTTTGGACATTTATATTGTGGTAGTTACATGCACTATTAAAGTATCCGGGTTCTTTAGTTAGATAACTTTGACCAATTTTAATGTATTTATCCTAGACCGTGGTCTCTTTCTAAGGATTGGGGTCGGTGAATCTGTTCGTCAGTTGAGGATCTGTTGGTCCATTACTTTTACTGGAAGTTTGTATGCTAGTCTTCGGATTCCACTGGGTAGCTAAAGTAATACTCAGAAGATTAGGAATTGAATTTTCAAGATGGTATCATTCTGTGTGTTGCACCTCTCAGCCTCCAAATAATCCAAGATATCAAGGAAGGTAGTTTTTCGGGTGTGCCAAGAATAACCAATGTATTGGCTGAGCTGAGTTCAGGTACCTCGTGAGTAGAGTCTACTTGCGATTAGTTTAGCTTAAAGTTATATCAGGTGATTCCAGAACAGTAACTGACTTTCTGAACTGCTTTTCGGGGGACCTAGTTGAAAGCAGTTACAACGAGGTCATGATGACTTTGTGGTGAACGTAACACTACAAACGACATGTGATAGAAAACCCTACCTCGGTCAACTGCGTGTGTCTTTCTTGTGGGTAATTTAGGACGTTAATATACTCGTATGTGCTGTAATATTAAATAAAAGCTGGATGAAGCATACTGAGTGTAACAAGATAAATAGACACATCAGTAGAAGAGCAGTTACTACTTTTGAGAAAGTGGAAGAACTGTTCTATGGAAAATACCATTTACCAATATCCTGCGGAATGGTCACCACGACGTGAATAGTAACTAAAAGAGTGACTAAAGTTTATATTCGATGTTCATGTGCTGCGCTTTTGATGCGTAGGGATAGTTAGTTCTTTAGGAGTTTACATAAAATTGAAAAACATAGAGATGTTTACTGGTAAGCTGAATCAAAAATGCACAAATTCCTAGTAAATGGTTTTTAAAAAATGTCGACAGAATTATTCTGTTGTATTGAAACAAAAGTCAGGTTTTGGCATATATATATATATACATAAGCCACTGAAAAATTTTAATTAGTATTCCGAAATGATTACTTAATATACAAAGACTAATAAGTAATATTTTATTCATAAAGCTTCAGTAAAGCACAAAGGCATTCCATATACATGTATAATCAAAATTAATGAGTTAGTCTGTTCCTGGAAATTTTTCAGAATGTGTTAGATAGGTGTCAAACCCAACCTTATTAATGAGTATGTTGAATGATTCGTTGAGCTAAAATGTTTGATGATATCTTCAAAGAATCTTACTAAAACAACGTAAGGCAGTACTCATCATTCAGGCTAAGAATCACATTTATGTTAAACAACAGTAAAATTGATTTAGGAGCCATTCGATTTCCATTTTTCATAGTACAACTGTTTCTTTTGAAAACCATCAGAAATACATCATCAAAAGTTGAAGTTAATGGTCCTTTTTTTTATGAATAACATCAGTGGTATCAATTTAAGACCTAAAGCGACCATCACATTTCGCACTTTAAAGGTTCGTGAGTCACACGGGACAGGTTTGCACCCAGTTTGCCAGACAAATTAATTTCGTGGAAGCCTTCTCAAACTGGATCTAGGTAAAAGCCGCTGTAGCGATCTCCATCCTAAAAGCAGCCGCGTAATCGACATCTCTGATTTCCCAAACATAATTAAGCAAATATATGTTTATTAACGTTCTGGGACATGAAAAAGTATGTAAATTTAAGAAGTCTTGGTCAAGCTAGACTAATTGCTTTGAACCGGGCTAGAATATGCAATTTGAATTCGCTTCTTGAAAGCTTCCTGTCTTAACAAGTCTTTTAACGAAGCACTTGTACAATATAGCTTATAAGCTTTAACAACAATTCAAATGACATGAATCAGTGCATAAGGAAGCCGAGTGATATACTAATAGACTTAGTTATACTAGTTTCATGAATACATGACTTTAGTCTGCACAATTAAGCTTCACCTCTTTAGTTGGTGGATACGTATTGGTCTATAAAGTCATTTGGGTTTGCTCATATTTAACTAAATGTACATTTAAATCCCTAAACCACCTTACAAAGAAACCGTAAATCACAGTGTAAAAGATAGTTTTGGACCAGTCAATATAATAAAGAATCTAAAAGTTAGCTCATGATGTTATCAAACGTGTCACCGTTATTTACGAACGTATCATTAACAACAACGATCGGTTTCATGTATAATGAACTCTAAAATATAAAGTATAAATTGGAATCCCTATTTCGTATTTGGAAGGACATGCATTGAGATGTACTATGAATATAAACTCTTTGTTCGATAGAATTTTGTAGATATCGAGTGTTTTAATAGGGTACCTACTAGGTTATATCTTCACAGATTTCTTTTTGACTAAACTAGAAAATGACCCTTTAAAATGCATTGTAAACGAGCTACAGCTTTATTGTCATTGTATCGATAATGAGTTTGTTGTACTTAAAGACAAAAATAGAGTACATTATGTATCGAACAAACTCAACAATGTTAACAATGCAGTAATTATTAAAGTGGAAAAAGAAAACAATGGGAGCATTCCATTTCTAGACTTCTTGTTGATTTAAAAATTAAATGGAGCAATTACAAAAAGGGTCTATAGAAGACCAACATCTTTAGGCAATATACTCATTCTTCAAACTGTGCCTAATTAAAGTATAGACGAAATTTATTCAAATCCTTAGCTTAGGAAACTAAAACTAATTGCTCTGAAGATACCGCTGAAAAAGAACCGGAAATTATACACGAGCTATTAAGTAGAGATAACTCCGCCTATAGCACTCCTAGGGTTACTGCCGGTCCCAAGCCCGGGTAAAGGAGGAGGGTTGGGCATGGGGCTAGCACCCCCATCCCGTAAAAACCCAAACTTGCTAAAAAAACGCAAACCAGATTAAACAAGATAAACCATTTAAACCATTTAAACTCTGCCCTGGGAGTGGAAGGATATATGACGCCTCATGATGAAAGCCGAAATTCTTCGGAAGTCATGAGGCCGATTCCCCCAACCACTTCTAACAACCAGAGCAAATATTTTTATAGGTACATGGAATGTTCGAACAATGTGGGAGAGCGGGAAGACAAATCAAATAGCTGCAGAATTGAAAAAAATACAACTTGACAATACTCGGAATCAGCGAAACCCATTGGACTCAAGCTGGACAGAAAACATTGGCTTCGGGAGAGACGCTACTATACTCCGGCCACGAAGAGGAAAATGCTCCTCACACCCAAGGAGTTGCTCTGATGCTGTCCAAAAAAGCTCGTAATGCACTTGTGGGATGGGAACCACATGGACCCAGGATCATCAAAGCATCTTTCAAAACAATGAAGAAAGGGATTACAATGAATATTATCCAATGCTATGCACCAACCAACGACGGCAACGACAAAGACAAAGATCAGTTTTACGATAGACTGCAATCAATTATAGCAAAGTGTCGAGGAAAGGATCTGACAATACTGATGGGGGACCTAAACGCCAAAGTCGGAATGGACAACACTGGATATGAAGAGATCATGGGACGACAAGGACTGGGAGACAGAAACGACAATGGTGAAAGACTTGCAAACCTATGTGCCTTCAACAAATTGGTTATAGGTGGTACAATATTCGCCCACAAACGCATACACAAGGCTACATGGGTCTCACCGGATCATACTACAGAGAATCAAATTGATCATATATGTATCAATAGAAAATTTAGAAGATCAATTGAAGATGTGCGAACAAGGAGAGGAGCTGACATAGCTTCAGACCACAACCTGGTGGTTTCTAAAATGAAACTGAAGCTAAAGAAGCAGTGGACAACTGGAGTGTCAGCAGTACAACGGTTCAATTCAGGCTTTCTCCGAGACACTGACAAACTCAAGGAATTCAAAATATCTCTCAACAACAGGTTCCAAGCCTTACAAGATCTACCGAAAGAAGAAGAAACCACTATGGAGGATAACTGGAAAGGAATCAAAGAAGCACTAACGTCAACGTGTCAGGAAATTCTAGGCCGCAAGAAGCACCATTATAAGAAATGGATCTCCACTGAGACATTGAGCAAAATTCAACAAAGGAGGAACAAGAAGATAGAAATCAACAACAGCCGAACAAGAGCAGAAAAAATCAAGGCTCAAGCTGAATACTCAGAAGCAAATAAGCAAGTAAAGAAGAGCATTAGAGCTGACAAACGGAAATACATCGAAGGCCTTGCAACGACAGCGGAGAAGGCTGCAAGAGAAGGAAATATGAAACAGCTATACGACACAACGAAGAAACTGGCAGATAAACATGGTAAACCAGAGCGACCGATCAAGAACAAAGAAGGCAAGACACTTACTGAGATTCAAGAACAAATGAATAGGTGGGTAGAACACTTTGAGGAACTTCTAAATAGGCCAGCTCCACCGAACCCACCGGACATCGAAGCAGCACCTACAGATCTCCCGATAGATGTCACCCCACCAACGATGGAAGAAATCAAGATGGCCATCAGACAAATCAAATGTGGGAAAGCAGCAGGACCTGACAATATACCAGCTGAAGCACTCAAGTCAGATATCGACCTAACAGCAAGGATACTCCACGTTTTATTCAAAAAGATCTGGGAAGAAGAACAAGTTCCAGCAGACTGGAAAGAAGGTTATCTTGTCAAGATACCAAGGAAAGTCTTTAACAAAGTATTGTTGAACAGAATGAAAGATTCAGTGGAGGCTCAACTTCGAGATCAACAAGCTGGTTTTCGTAAGGATCGGTCGTGCACGGACCAAATCGCAACACTACGGATCATCGTTGAACAATCAATTGAATGGAACTCGCCCCTGTACATCAACTTCATTGATTATGAGAAGGCGTTTGATAGTGTAGATAGGAGAACACTATGGAAACTTCTTCGACACTACGGTGTACCAGAGAAACTCGTCAACATCATCCGAAACTCTTACGGCGGAACACAGTGCAAAATTGTGCATGGAGGACAACTGACAAATGCATTTTCAGTGAGGACCGGAGTCAGACAAGGTTGCTTACTCTCACCGTTTCTCTTCCTCCTAGTGGTCGACTGGATCATGAAAACCTCCACATCTGAGGGAATGTACGGGATTCAATGGACAAGTAGGATGCAACTCGATGATTTGGACTTCGCAGATGATCTAGCTCTTTTAGCACATACACACCAACAAATGCAGGCGAAGACAATCAGTGTAGCAGCAATTTCAGCATCAGTAGGCTTGAATATACATAAGGGTAAGAGCAAGATTCTCAAATACAACACAGGGAGCATCAACCCAATTAAACTTGATGGGGAAACTCTGGAAGAAGTGAATACTTTCACATATCTGGGGAGCATCATCGATGAAGAAAGAGGGTCCGATGCAGATGTAAAGACAAGGATTGGCAAAGCAAGGGCAGCATTCCTACAGTTGAAAAACATCTGGAACTCAAAACAACTGTCAATTAACCTCAAAGTCAGACTCTTCAATTCGAACGTGAAGACAGTCCTGCTGTATGGAGCTGAAACTTGGAGAACTACTGCAAACATCCTCAGACGGATACAAGTATTTATAAACAACTGCCTACGAAAGATACTGAATGTCCGTTGGCCGGAAACCATCAGCAACAACTTACTATGGGAGAGGACAAAGCAACTTTCAGCCGAAGAAGAAATTAGGAAAAGACGATGGAAATGGATAGGACATACACTACGCAAACCATCAGACTGCATCACCAGACAAGCATTAACATGGAATCCTGCTGGGAAACGGAAAAGAGGAAGGCCAAAGAACACGCTGCGGCGAGAATTGGAAGCAGACATTAAAAGGATGAGCAGCAACTGGAAACAACTGGAAAGGATTGCTCAGGACAGAGTTAAATGGAGAACACTGGTGAGCGGCCTACGCTCCTCAGCGAGGAGTAACGGGCATAAGTAAGTAATTAAGTATTAAGTAGAGATGGATATTCGCACGAAACCAGCAAAATTCCAAGTATTTTGATCAAAGTGCAAAATTCTAGTCAACAATTCACACATTCGTTGTATAATATAACAGATTTGCACAAGTGAATCCTAGATAGGCCGAAAGGTAAGTAGGCATAAACTACTGGCGACAACTATGGTACTATATTAATGCATAACATGAATACAAACTTGTCGCAGGAAGCACATTATGCTAACTTTAATACATCCCCAACCAGAATCTTGAGGCTGTATAATATAAACACGCAAAGCTGCAAAAGTTCATACTCTAGTAAATTTATGGTTGAGGAACTAGGAATCATAGGCCAATAAGTAATAACAATCTTGTTCGAATAAACGATTAGTTTTAACATTACTGCTAAAAGTATCAAGAACAGTTAAGGGATAATAAGGTGAACCATGATAGGCTGTTCGTACAACGAAAGTTCATACAAAGGATTTTTTACACAATTTGGATCCTACATCACTGAAGTTCCTCGTAAAGTTTATATCTGGAAATAAATAAATTTAAAGTAAAGACATCAACTGCAACAAGGAAACATATGTTCTTGCAGTAATGATTTATTGGTGACATTATTAGCGAACTCATTATACGACGGTCAAATAATGTACTAAGGTAAACGCTTAATGCTACCAGATTAGTACCTTTGTTCTACACTCGACTTATAATGATGTCACGAGATAAGGATCGATAGTCTATATCCCTTAGCTCATGTGTTTTTGTCAGTTTAATTGCTAATATGGAACCACTTAAAATGGGCGTAAGACGAAACAAAACCATAGTCTTAGTTTGAAACATCATCTGTCATGGTTTGGTAAAGAATAAATAATGGCAAATAATCCAAATTTCAGCACATTTAGTTGACACAGGCTATCTAGTTGACATTAATTCAGCGCAAAAAGAGATTTCATTGAATTTATCCATCAAAAGTCGATTAACATAATCCACCGTATATCGTCAAAGTTTCCTAAAGGTGTCCGCCTTCGTTCGTCACATAGCAAAACTTTGGTAATTCGAACCAACAACCCTAGTCTATATGCGCAGAAACAATTCGCAATACCTCTTGACCAAATATGACTTAAGAAGCACTTTTACAAACTCTATGTGCCTTCTGCTTTATGTTTATTTTATTTTAACTATCCTTTCCTCACCTCTTTCGTAAACTGTATTCATTACGCATATAACTGAAACCGCACTCACACGATTCTTGTTAAATAACTTTGGTTTCCCGACGATAATTATTTCAATGATTTAAGCCTAATCAACTTATCCAATTTTTTATTGAAATATTTATTTGAATTGTTTTATTATTATCGTCATAATCTCCAGTGGTACATCTGTCTTCTTATTATTAATTCGCACTGTCCAACGATTATATTCAACGGTTATGTAACCTACATATATGATTGTTACAACTGATTCACAGATTACCCTAGTTGGTTCTAGTTTCCACATGGTATATAAGCATAATTGTTCATTAGCATGAAGCTTGATGAAGATCTAATTGTAAGGGATTTTGTTTGAGTATGTGTTATTTTGATTCACATTAAAGGAATTTTTGACATTTTGAAATAACTTTGTGGTCATTTAAATACTCGGATGTATCATCATACAACAGAAGCAATAAAGATGGTATTGTCTTCATTTCGACAGCATATACAGGCATGTAATCTTTTTCCATACTATTCACTATGGGGCTGACTCTCAATAAACACTATGTTGTGAATTACTGATTTGTCTCGGCAACAAGCCGATGACTTACCTTATATCCCCTATTATTTCGAAACATTTACATCCATATGAATTTCGTGATTTCCGACTACTTCTTTGAGATCTACAGATCGGATTCCAGGGTGATCGTTCACTCATTTGAGCAAAGCAACAGCAGCGATTCAGGAAGTGGTATAATGATAGTCGGTCTTGCAGTACCGGTATAACACTACTGAATGATATTGAACTTGGGCTTCAACTACTGTTTATAAGTTTGTCTACTAATTTTTCTGCATTCAGACTTATTGAAACTCTCGAGTCGCGAATTAAGACGGAAAGAAGATATTGCTCTACAAAGTGTCGTATAAGTACGAGATGTTATACGAAGCCATTTTTAAGCTGACTGGAAATCACATCGTAACACACACAAACCAACAGCAAGAAATTAACGTAGTGATGGGATGTCGCCAATACAAACACTCTAAGAATTCTACTAGTTGATGATTCAATGGAGAGATTACAGCTAACTAGAATCCAGGTGGGCATCGTATTAATTTCATCGGAAATCAAAAAAGGACTTAGTTAAAGTATTGGTAACGTAGATATGTACACAGATTACGAAGAGTATCTACTCGAATACTAGTTGGCCACCCAGCTTATAAGGAGAAATCCAATCTAAATTAGCAGCTAAAAGCGGCACTAATCAGTGCCACCCACATTTACCAATGTTATTTAATTTCTCAAAATATGACCTCATAGATAACGTAACATTTACTTGACTAAAAGGGGCAAACAGGAAACGCATAGAATGTATACTTGGTAGAGCACAGTTTGGTGGAGATACTTTCATGTAAGCCTTGAGCGCACCACGGATAAGAGTACAAGAATTTGGCGATTAGAAGTACGAGTTGTGAACCAGTTCCTTTCAAATCAGTAGACTACTTAGAATTGGTATGTATTGACCTACATGGATACAAGCGTTCTCCACATGTTGTCTGTATCAATGGCCAGGCTAATCACGAGTTAGTGACGACTGGATTTGAAGATCGGAACCGACTGGTACGGCCCTTGCCAAATTGCGTCGTATATGAAATAGGAACACTTTCTGCTGACTGAAAGGTAAACAGCATGCGCAGATAATTGCTTTGCGTTGATCACTACTCGTGATTCATGACTCCACAAAGATTCTGTCACCGACCGAGCAAGCCCGGGACAATTTCCCAAAGATTAGGCACCGCAATAAACTTGACCAAGATGCCACATGTTGATTCGTAACCGTATTAAATAGCAGTCTGCAGAAAGTGTCTTCAATAACAAGCCTAACAAATTGATTTAAACGTTACAGCTGGGGTAGAAATGAGTATAACCCCCCATAATGCCATTGTTACATGCGTTAATATAACAATAATAATAATAGCCTGACGGTGAATGCGGTGACGTTTGGCACGAAGCTGACTGAGTCCGAATTCCAGTGTGAACACCAACATAAAGATGCAGGTACATCCAGTGGATGGGTTCCAAATAGGACGGGACGCGATTCCTGGATTCCGTTTGCCAGCCACAATCCAACTTCAAATATAATAATAGCTCTATTCCCAAGTAGCATTTCGTATATGAGAGCATACCAGTTTACAGGCAGGATCAGAATGACACAAGTTTATCTACATACAAGGATTTTAATAGTCATTGGTAGTGGGTTCACACTATATTAAAGTACTAATTACAAACAAGGTCAACGACATCAAAGTTGATAGCACTAGGGTGCCAGAGGTAGGTGTTGTATTATAGTGCACTCCTGATAAACAACCGCGCGTTTTTCATCTCTGGCCCTACGATCCCAAAATACGACTGAGAGTAAACAAAGTAGACCATACGGCATTACGCAATCATGCCAAAATTATGATCAGTTTATATTATGAAACCAAGCTTTCATGACATAAATGAGATGCTACAGTAGGCTGCTAGTGAGTTCTGAAGGCAAGATCCCAGATGGAAAAACAGTCTTCATACTCCCAGAGACAGTTGACTACCGATGATTAGTAGTCAAATTAAGAGATAAACTTTCAGTTGGCTGGTAATTTTTAACTCAACGTTGAATTAACTTTATTAAACACATCTTATTCTATTGGGTTATGTTTACGAGTACACGAACAATGGGAACTTGTGAGGTACTGCCTACGGAAGTGAACTACTATCTAAATGCGACTGAAACATGACACAACAAGAAGCTAAAAGACTACTATATCAGCTCAAGGTGCCAGATTTCGAGGGAATGACACAGATAAAAAACGGCTGTGGGGACCTAGTGCATGTAGCCACGATTTCATATAACTTCGACATAGAAGCAAAGCTACTATGTTGCCTTAAAATAGTGAAACCGATACCTGCTTATTAGTTTAAAATCACAATGTGCCAACTCAAACAATGTTCAGTGGCCGAAATGTTATATTTCGATGAATCAATGCTATTAAAATGCAAACAAACTACGCTTAAATCATCCAGGTATACGAGGACTGATGAAATCTTCCGCTTGAACTATCCAAATTGGCTACAATAAAGAACACAAAGTATAGTCAACGCGAAAATTTGAGGATTCGAAACAACAGGCGAAAGATGCTTGCATATTATGCCATGTAATACTTATCCTAAGCGATTATTACCAATAGAAAAATACAAATATTAAACTATTTATCTGCATTTTTGCAGTCGAGAGGTTAGGATCAGCTAGACAGAAACATAATTTAATTAAAATGATATCCGACAATAATTTAATCTGAGGTCATAAAACTCGTTTAATGAAAATATCCTATTGTATTTCTGTCTAATTATATTCACATATATTTTGCGGCTAATTACAACTTTAAATTCATTTCATATGAAAAACTACACATTAAGTTCACAAAAGATACTTCATGAAAGGATTCAATAGATAAGATAAGAGTAATAAACAACGAAGTAGGTCTTTTGTGTGATTCCTTTAAAACTTCGAGTACTGTGTATATTAAATACAGCTAAAGACGTTTTTGTAAAGTGGAAATATCGCGAGCTGCAGCAAAAGCTAACAAAACTCTGGCAGTTTGTTTAGCTTCTAAATATTTCCGAGCATCAACTAACCAATCATTTGCAACAACACGCGGCTGACCACGTAACTGACCTAACAACCGTATAGCTGTTTCAAGTGCTTCATCGCTAGATGCATTTTCATCAGTTGAAAGGATATTGTGGTCATTAGTCATTGCGAATTTGGCACTAGATAACAATTGAAATGAGTCTGGCTTAGAATCCATTTGTTTTATTGAATTATAATCTCCCAGATATTGAAAATAGGAGTTACTAATAATATTTGGTTTAATTCGTGAAATCGCTTGCAAACATTTGTACTTCACATCAACTACCAGTACAGACTGAAACCATGACAGAAGATACTCCCATAGGGAACCACTTGTTTCATCAATTAACGCGACATTTCTGCATACATTATACACCTAAAAGATGGAATATATGTTGCGAATTAAACACATAATTCTCCTGATTAATTAACACGTAATCACTAGTAATGATAAATAAGTGGAAATTGCATACTACTTTACAAAAATAATTTCACGTTGAAATACAACCAATAAAAGTTGGGGTTGTATCTAGCATTTTCGGTTAGTTTCTTTCTATTTGTTTGACAGATCCGAGGTAATAGTGTGATTTTAATTTTAAATATCTTGGTTTTCATTTAGTATATCAGGTGGCACTAAATCAACATGTTCACATCTAACAGTGGTGGAGAACTTTGGATTATTATTGAAAATTCCACTCCAATATGCGGAACACATCACTAGATGAACGGAGAATGCCTGAAAGTAGTGGATACAACACTTATAGTGAACACTGGAATAGTCACGGGTGATGTCAGCCTAAAGGTTTTGATAAATACGTTTGTGTATTTAACGACAGGCCCAGCAATTAGTAACAGTACCTATACATGTTATTATAAAAAAGACGGGAGCGAAAAAATTCAACAAACCCGGATTACACTGAATTGAATAGGAAAACTAATGAATAAAGCAAACAAGTAATTTGGTTCACTATGTAGTACTTGAAAATCAAATTATTCTCAAAATCCTACTCTAGTAGCCTATTGACTTTAATAGTCATCATTTCACAAGATGAATTTGTGCTAAACCTCCAGCAAGCTGGCTAGTTCACTAAACAAAATATGTAGTGACTAGAGAGTACAGCTAAAATACTCATAATTTAATGTATGTTTTCTATTTATTTAAAATACGTAACACAACTCTGTTCTGCAAAAAATAAAATGATGCAGCTGATTTACGAAACAGGGGTTTACGTACTCAAAAGTGATATACACGGCTTGTGTAAAAGTTTGTGACACTATCCGGCTTTGTAAGTGAAAGTATATAGAAAGGCACTCGGATTTTCACCTAGCTGATTTAAAGTGATGTAACTATTAAACCCACTACTCTACCAGCTTTCCAACTCCAATACCGCATTTTCAATCAAATGAAACTGCCCCACCTACACGAGTAAAATTCACATCCAGCAAGATTTGTTTTGTATGCGATACAAAAATAACTAGTGACTTAATATTAAGGTTAGACCTTTGATTTCATGTTATTCCTTCAACAGATACTATAAACATGCGTTCTAGTATATGCATTCGGTGAATGGTGGAGAGCTTTTACGTGATGTTTACCGTAAAAAACGTCTTCGTTTGAATCAGAACAAGCTATGCAAAAGGAAAGTGGTGTGATATAACTGATGTTTCGATTATTATAGTAAAATTGATTAGCACTAGTTAACCTGAATGTGTGTATAGTTATTCCAGTGTTAGGTGGTAATCGGCTTCAAGGAATCGGATGCAAAGAATTCAACGAAGTTATGTGAAAAAATGGAGAAAAAAATTGAAAGTAACCTTCTCAAATCTTTTCTTTAATCCATTTTCTGTCCAAACTCCATTTTCCACTATATCATTAGACAAACTCTCTAGAATTATACTAGCAAACGGATAATTCCCAGAAGCGCACTCGCGAATGGAATTAACAAAATCTTTTAAAGATCCAGTATGATTCACCAATATTGTATCACTTTTTGCATCTTGATAAGATTTCATTGTTGGACTAACTGAATGTAATCGACAAGCTAAGGCTTCACACGAAAGCCATAATGATTGTGCTTCTTTTGCTAACCGATCTAAATCTGCTCTACCTAAAGTAAGTAAAAGTAAATATATTTTATGATTAATATCATTCTATGCATTTCCTATTCTTTGATGAAACAACTGGTCTCCTACCTAATTTTACCAACACTAATTTGTGATCATTAATCTTGCAACTTCGATCGTCATATAAACCTAATCAAGTCAACACTAATCACTTTAAAAGATGCATTTTTGTATTGTGGAGTGAATTTACTCGGGAAGAGGAAATATTGAACAGTTACTTCGTTCTCATTAGGGACACTTCAGCAGTGCACATTTACAACCATATCAAAAAATAATCCTAGAAACCCTAGGTTTTGAAGAAGGAGCTTATTATCTAGACAATTGAGTTGTAACGCAATAATTTTTTTCAAGAATTTAGTGACATCTAAAAAATACTGTTTGGAATATGGTTATAGCACTTAGATCGAAAGTCCAACAAGTAACTTACTAGCTGAAAGATGAATACATGTAACAACAAGCCACAGATACATTCATTTCGAATGCTAATACTGACACATAAGCATAAACCATTAACCTGTATATTGATAGTCACAACTATATGAAATATACAGACTAAGTCTAAATAATTAAAAAAATCATCGGTAAACTAACCATCTATAACGTCTTCAATGGCCTCCATACGTTTAGTCCAACCAATAAGTGCGGCTTCAAAAGCAACTCTTTCTTTAGCCAACTCTTCACGTAGCCGGAATTTGAATTGATGCTCCATTTTATCTCTTTCTATTTGTAACATATGTGAAAGATGTTCACTATGTCTTGCTAGCGCTAGTTTCAATTCACGTTCTTTAGCATCACGAGCTTCTCGCAACTGAATATCATAAATAATGTTACACAGATACAAATAAGAGCTATACATGTAAAGAATAAATAACCTACATAAAATTGGTGGGTTATAAAAAATGACAGGAAACTGAAAATAAAATATCTCCTCCTATAAGCCTTCTATAGAGTTACCAACAAACATATCAACGGCTTCCAAGCTTCATCAGAATTATTTTATACCTTTTAACTAAGTGAACTGAATCTTTCTTCTGGAATCATACCCTAAATGCCTAATGTTCTCCTTAGTAATAGTGATACTACTTCGGTAACTATGTGTTAGTGGGATATAGACCGGATTAAAGTATGTCCCACGCATGATCGTGACGGCTATTTCTAAACCAACCAGTTCTAGCGGATTATTGGAGAAGACTCTAGAAGCTTCTTATGTAAATATTATAAATATATTAGAGTTTCTCTAACTATGAATCCCTACTTCTATCTACCCTTGCAATTTGAAATACAATTTCGTTCCTGTTCAAACGTGTTCTGATTTAGGGTCTTGTTGAGTGTTCAGTGTCTAGGAATACTAAGCAATAGGAGTAGCTGGGTCGTTATAAGCAAAAAGTTATACCACTATGGCAATCAACTTTGCTGTCCTAACATAGTATGACAAATAACTGATGCATGTGGATGTTGAGTTATACGTTTCTTATGATCAATCGACAGAAAAAACAAAGATTCAAACTGGATAAAAATTCACTAATTCTATTAACATCTTGCTTTTTAATCTGAAAAGAAAAAACTGGACATTTGATATAACAGCAAGCATTGTTAGAGGGATATTAAATTAATCAACAACTAACTTTTTACACTGTGTAAATGTTTAGCGAAACGTACCTATTTATTTGTCAAGCAATATTATTACTGCTAATTACTGAAATGAGACTTTAATTAATCTTAGAACTTCTGGAAAATCTTTACAGTTCAAGAACTGCGACGTGATATATGCTAACACAAAAGATTACTGTGAATTAAGACATAAGGCAGTTGTATTTGTGCCTATAAGAAATTGATAATCAATCACTTGTCACAATGGTGTAATCAGTTCACATAACTTCCTCAAGGTTGTTAAGTATGGTTATTTATACTAGTGAAATTTGAATCTGACATCTATTTGAATAATTAGCAAGCCAGTCTACTCCACAATAAATTTTATTATTTTGTGGAATGAAATTTTCAACTCGACATCACGAATCGACCAGAATGCATTGAACAGCCGTTTGTCCTAGTATGAGACTCCTCGGCATCCAGCACCCATGTTAACACAGGGGACTGAGACTGAACCCAGAACCTTCAGACCTAACTTTTAAACAACTGAGCCCCCCCAACCTAGTAGTTAACATTTATAACCTCAGTCAATTCGTAATATATTGTAATTAGTTGGTAACTGCCACATCCGATGTGGTTTCAGTCTTGTAATTTGTTATCAAGGTGATATGATACTAAGTATGTGACCGATTAAAGACAACTCAACAGACATGCGAATTTAAAGATTTGCTCTGGCTTTTTAATCTACTGTAATTAATCATAAATAAAGCATCAAATGAATACGAATAGGTTGATAAAATGATGGAAAGGATTAATAATTCTAACTTGACAGCTTATTGTAGTTTGTCTGTGTCAGTATAATCGAAGTAATGCATACAATGTTCCTGAGTAATCAATCAGTGATGCATCGAGATAATAACAATATACATTGCCTCACTCTTCGTACTTTGCTAGTCACAAACTTTTAATAAAAGTGAGGTTTTCTAACTAGGTAACTGGATGTAAGCCCAGACCTAGGTAGGTAGTAAAGTTGAAACTTCAGACCAAATCCCATAGGCCATTAATATACCATTCCTAATTTCTAGACGGTGACGGCGATATTCAAGTAGACTTCTATCCACATCTGGTGCTGATTAGTACTTGTTATTTAAGCGGATCCTCGGTTAATAGGTGATCCCCTTGCTAAGTATTTGAAAAAATACAGTGCCCTTGATAATTGCCAATCAGAATACGGACACATCTGCCCCGCGACGACCAGTCCTCCAAAGCCAGAATAGAGAAAACAACGACTTATGAGCCAAACAGACACAGTCTAATTCAACCCAAATCCGGGCGTATTGTATTTCAATCATGCCTTTATATATATAGAAAGTCAAACACAGCAAACCAATTAGGGATTTCACATTAATACGAAACAGAAGAGATTATGACAGTAAATGGGGGCAACTTGTACACAATTAATTAACTGTAGTCCATAATAAGAAACAATATAATAACAGCAAATATACTAAACGGGAGGATAGGGTAAGAGAAACGTAACAATAATAGAAATGTAGTGTTTACATTACTGACGACCAGAATAAATGAATTAGTCCTCTAAAACACAGTTGTGGAAGTTTTTCACCCTTCTTTAGTGGTCCAACAAAACACCCCCAAAGATAAGAATCGGTGTAACGCAGTGTCTAGCTTACCATCCACCACCACTTAGAACTAATGCCATATATTGAAATTGAAACTAAGTGACATAGTTGACAACAAAAAATTGTACCACTTATGCTACGTTATTGAAACAAGTATGAATATAATGAACGTATAAATAAAAAAACAAACAAGGTTATATACCCATTTATGCCTTTCAATTTCATGCCTCGCCCGTTCTCGATCTACTTCTTGTCTAATATATTCTTTTCGAAGACTATCATCTGCTAGACGTTGAGTTTCTAGAGCTGATCTCATACGATCTCTTTCACTGTGTTCTAAATGATCTAACTTGTCTTGTAACGAAGCGATACGAGCGTGTGCCACTGATATTAAATCATTCAGCTCATCCACACTCATCGACGTAGAAGTAGTGCCTAAAATAATCAATATGGTTAGCTCAAAACAATTGAAATAAAATAACCAGTAACTAACTTTTTTTAAAGTAACTGTACGAGAAATCAGAGGCAAATTATAAGTTTTCAATCGTGGAAAACTGAAACTATCTATGTAATCTGAAACCGCACCCACATTATACCATAGTTAGAGACATTCTCATTAGGCACAGTTCACAGTGTGCGTACGAGTACGAGTGATAACAAATACGAATCGGCAGACAAATGAATTCCCATAGAGTGCCTTCAACCACCTAGAGCAAAACATAGTGCGTCACAAAATTTGCAGCCACTCCAACTTGATATATATATATATATATATATATATATATATATATATATTACATAGAGGCGGAGATCTCATCAAGTATCTATATACTTTGCCATACAGTTGGGTTAGGCAATATATATTGTCAACGTATCGAAAATCCAATGGGAATATCAAAATAAAAAGCAATTATAACCACCTTTCTTCTGCTTTTTCTGTTCAATATGTTTTGACAAAGCATCTAGATCGTCTTGTAACTTTGCATGAGATGAAGCAACCAAATCACGATATCGTTTGAGTAAATTGACATCATTCTGAAGTTTCAAGACCTGTGAGCCAGAAAAACACAAAACACATCACTTTTGAGGAAGCAAGAATTCGAGATATCAAGAAGTTAACAAACATGCATAATAATGTTTAAGAGAGCCTATGAGATAAACTAATCAAGCTTGGTCAGTAGAAATCATCAATTTGTTTTGAGTCTACAGTTTGACTACCAATAAATATCGTAGCAAATGGACATATACCAAAAGAACATTATGAATGCAGTTAAAAGAAAAAGCTGGTTTTATTGCATACAGTAACATTCGTTGTATTGCAAGATTTCATACTGATAATACCGTAGACAGTCATCCTTCTAAGACAGTTTCTTGAAGGACACTAAATGACTGCCTGGATTTTATGAATATATTAGAAAAATCCTGCGAAAATGTATAACGGAGAAGATCAGATTAAATGTAGTCATATTGTATTATCAGAAGTGGTTATACAAAATAAGATACAAAACACTGAATGGTACCTGTTACAAGACCTACTAAATATAAGTTATTTGACTTAGAGATACTTAAAAGTCAAAATGTTATGCAGTGATACATAAAATTATAAAAAGTATTTTTGTAGTTGAGTATATGAGCTTTTTGAGTATATAGTTAGTTTTAGAAGAAACCTAACCAAGTACTTTTATTATAATGGGTTGTGTAGATTGTTGAATTTTGTAGTCACACATAACGGACAGATTTTAGCTAGCCAGCCACTGAAAACAGAAAATTATTGGGGTGATTAGATTGGACATCGTACCAGTAGTGCGTATCTATGGTCTTGTTAAACACAGAATGCAGTGTCTTCAGGTCTCGTGGTAAGTGCCTACCCTTAATGTTACCAGGTTGTTATCCGATGATTTATACTTCGATTCGTGATATCGCGTAACCATTAAAAAACGTCAAACATACGATATGATTGAATTCAAGGTCTTTCTATAACACTGCAAGAACTACCACTCGTAGTTAGAACAGAAGCTGAATACACAAACTACAATTTGCCAGTACAGTCGACCGAAAATTTAACGCTTTCCACATAGCCTAAACGTTCCGGAGATCGATCCATGGTTCAGTAGTGAATGTCCTCTCCTAAACACATCCGTGAGACGAAGAAAAACTTAGCGGTTCCTAGTTCTCAGAGGCTGACTAAGAACAGTCCATGATGTAAAACTATTTCATACAGTTAAAGGTTTCATGCCCAAAAATGCTCTAAATATCCCAACAATAAATATGTTTATAATCAGTCTTCATAATACACTGATATTTGCTAAAGAACCATTGAAAGGAGACTAAATAATTATTTCGCCCAATTCCTAAACTCCTCAAAAGTATGCACTCACAATATCGTCATAGATTAAAGACTGTTCGACTACAATCTTTTTAATTAGATAAGTGTATAACGAGATAATAAACTACGTTACGGATTTTTCTCTGCTTATTATATTACAAGAAATCGAACAAAGTATAAAAAATACAAATACAAAAAAACTGCGAAATACAGATATATACACCTCATTGATTGACCCAGTTAACTCATATTGTAATCTTCCATAAGACTCAATAGACTCAGGAATGATATCGCTGTCAATTGCTTGTTCTGAGCTCTTATGTTGTTCAATGACCTGGTGAAGTTCATCAAGTTGTTGTCTAAGTAAAAAAATATACAGAACAAACAATCACAAGCATTCAAATACCATGACGGGATACATGCTCGCGTACTATTAAATTAAACACTGTACAACCTGCATCTTGGGTGGCTAGTATTCAAGAATATTCTAAAATGGTTAAGTAACATGTTTCCCCTATATATCATCACTAGTTAGAGCGGGAATATACATTTGACTTTCTTTTGTCTTCTCAATTTTTTGTGTTATTACTAGGAACAGACAGGACTAGTTATTTTTCACGTAATTATTCTTAATTTGCTATTTTTTATTAATTGTAAAATGGGCGGTAACCGGTACTGCCGTTTATATTCTCCGCACTGACCTTGTATCTTGCGATTAGTTGTAGTGTTTTTTTAGTGTGCTAATTTTTCTAATTGTTACAAGGTCGTTGTTGTAATTATGTATAGAGAGTTGGCACAGAATAGAATTGAATCTTCTTAGTGTTGCGTTCGTGTCTTCTTGATTCTGGCTTTGGGCGAGTAATCGGTTTAGAGCATCTGTTCGCGCAGAGAATCCAGCGAGTTGAAGTTGTGGTTAGTGCTGCCGAGGTATAAGGGTTGCGTTTCGTCATATTAGTCGGCGACATATCAGTTGGTGACAGGTTGTGGTGACAATGGATCCTATGAAAATGTAGATGTTGTTAGATGAGGACCTTAAGCTGATGAATGTAGTCACAGGCTCGAAATCTATTTCTGAAACGTCCTCGACTGTTCCTGCTCCCAACTCTTCACTGTCAGTTGATGGAATTATTAGTAGGATTGCTGAATTTAATTATTATCCAGAAGGTAATGTCACTTTTGATACTTGGTTTCGGAGGTATGAAGATCTGTTGATGCTTGATTTGGCTTCTCAGGATGATTCATGGAAAGTTCGCCTACTACTCAGAAAGCTCGGTGCAGCAGAATTTGATAAGTACTGCAACTTAATTTTACCTCATACTCCCCGTGACAGAACATTCACTGAAACCTGCACACTTTTTAGCCAGCACTTTTATAATAATTCTTCTCTGTTTAATATTATTTATCGTTGCTTAAAGTTCAAAATAAATGAGTCAGACGACTTTCTTACGCATGTTAGTATTGTAAACAGAGAATGTGAACGTTTTAAACTGGAAGATTTATCGGAGAACCAATTCAAGTCTTTAATCCTCATCTGCAGCTTACAGTCAGAAAAATTTGCAGATATTCGCACACGATCGCTACATCGTCTTGATCAAGAACCCACATTGTCTCTCAAAGACGTTGCTGCAGAATATCAACGGTTGACCAACTTAATGCATGATACTACACTCGTCCAATCTGGTGGTCATAGTGAAATTGAAGTTCATGCAGTTCATCGGAAACCAAGTTCTCGTCAAACCACTTCTGCAACCACCACTCTAACTTCTTGTGACAAACCAGCTGGTAAGAAGAGAACCATTCCCCTATGCAGTTGCTGGAACTGTAGTGCATGGCATTTTGCTGGGTTCTGTCCATTTAAGAACTATCGCTGCAGAAAATGTGACATGCTGGGAAACAAAGAGACTTTTTGCAAGTAGAAAGACACACGCACTCGGTCACGTTCTAGAAGAAGGTTCCGTTCGTTCAGTAAACCGGCTGAGTCACTTTCAGTATCCACCGTGAATCACATTCACCAGAGACCAGCTAGAAAGTATGTTTCCGTCCAGAAAAATGGTCATGAGGTAATCCCTCAGCTTGACACAGCCTCTGACACTACAACTATTCCTAGAAAAACGTGGGTACTATGCTCTACAGAACAGCTCGCAGTAAGCGCACCAGGCAATCGCCTAGAGATCGTCAGCAAGATTGTTTGCTCAGTGACATTGAACGATATAACCATGGACAGAGTATGTTATGCAATTAACAGTAATCTTAACTTGTTGGGGTTAGATTGGTTCGCTGATCTGAAGCTAGGTGATGTTCCACTGAGCACCGTATGCCACCGCATCGTAAATATGAAAGACAGCAAGGACTTCACTAAGATCCTAAAAGAATTCGACAAGGTTTTTGAAAAAGGTTTAGGATGTTGTACTACAATGAAAGTCTCTCTTCGTCTGGTGCCGAATGCTTTCCCAGTTATCCGTCATGAGAGACCCGTCCCATATGCTTCGTTACCGGAAGTCGACGCGAAACTTCAACGCTTAGAAAAGCAAGGTGTTCTTAAACCGATAAAGTTCTCAGCCTGGGCAGCCCCAGTAGTTGTTGTAAAGAAACCTAACGGTACACTACGCATCTGCGCCGATTATTCGACCGGACTAAATTCTGCCCTGGAGCAACACCAGTATCCTCTACCGGTAACAGAAGATTTATTCACCATTTTAAACGGCTGAAGTTGTTTTGCTAAACTAGACCTGGCAGATGGTTATTTGCAAGTTGAGGTTGAACCAGCATGCCGTAAATTGCTCACAATAAATACGCACCAAGGACCATTCGCGTGTGAGGCCAACTGATATGTCGCCGACTAATATGACGAAACGCAACCCTTATACCTCGGCAGCACTAACCACAACTTCAACTCGCTGGATTCTCTGCGCGAACAGATGCTCTAAACCGATTACTCGCCCAAAGCCAGAATCAAGAAGACACGAACGCAACACTAAGAAGATTCAATTCTATTCTGTGCCAACTCTCTATACATAATTACAACAACGACCTTGTAACAATTAGAAAAATTAGCACACTAAAAAAACACTACAACTAATCGCAAGATACAAGGTCAGTGCGGAGAATATAAACGGCAGTACCGGTTACCGCCCATTTTACAATTAATAAAAAATAGCAAATTAAGAATAATTACGTGAAAAATAACTAGTCCTGTCTCTTCCTAGCGCCTCCCCTTTTTGAAAGAAGTTCGCTTTCTTGAAACCTTACTGTTGGTCTTCGTTTTCTTTCGCTGCGTCGTAGTGACTGTTCTTCTACAAGTGTAGGTTTCTCGTTGCTTGCTGCAATTACTGTCGGTTTCTCCGTGGGAAGCTTGAAAGTATCAAGGAGAAAATCAAGTGCTAGGTTGGGTTCATCCGCCTTTTCTCCGCTGAACCTTCTGCGTAACTGATTGCGATGTCGAACCCATATTTGTCCTTTCACTGCAACTTCATATGTCACCTTCCCTCATCTTTCTTTAATGACCCCCTTTCTCCACGTCTCACTTCCGGGTCTGTAATTTCTTACATACACCTCCGTCCCGTTCTTATGGATGTCATCCTCCATGTTTTCTACTTTTGCTGGTCTCATCACTTCATTTATTGTTCTTAGCTTCTGCCGGTGATTTCTGTTGTGAAACACTGCTGTCAGGGATGCTTCTGTATACAAGTAGGAAACGCTGGATGACTTCTGATAGGGTCCCCTCCCCCTCTGCCTTTAATGCAGCTCTTTTGAAGATATCCACGAACCTTTCCGCTTGTCCATTTGACTGTGGATGGTACGGCGGGGAGCGAATATGAGTGATGGCATTTTTCCGACAGAAGTCACTGAAAGATTGTGATGTAAATTGAGAACCGTTATCGGTGACGAGTGTCTCTGGAAACCCATGGCATGCGAATAACTACATCAGTATTTCCAAAGTTTTCTGCGTAGTCAGAGGAACTACCGGGTGGATCTCTGGGCATTTTGAATAAGCGTCTACTAGCACCAAGTAGTAGGTTCCTGACATGGGTCCGGCAAAATATAAATGCACTCTGCCCCATGGTCTTGAGGGGTCTGGCCAGCTTACTGGTTCAACTTTCGGTGGATTTTTCGAAGCCCTCTGACAGCGGTCGCACTTTCTCACTACGTCTTCGATTTGAGCGTCCACTTTTGGCCAGTATGCGTAACTCCGTGCCACTGATTTCATTCGAGCTGTTCCAGGATGCCCAGCGTGGAATTGTTTGAGAACTGCTCGGCGTAACTCACGTGGTATCACCTCTCGTTCCCCAAACATAAGACATCCTCCGACTATGCACGGAGCTTGTCGACGTTGATATAGCTGCCTCAGTTCTTTATCTAAAGAACATGGCCATTTGTGCTGCACATAATAGATCGCCCGTTGAATCGTTTTGTCTCTTCTTGTAAATTCAGCAACTTGTTGAGCAGTAATAGGGAGTGCTCGCACAGCATCAATGAAGCTTTCTTTAGCATAATCTCTCGTATCGATGGCGGCGATCACCGACTCTTCACTGATCGTGGGATAGGAACTTATAAGCCGAGATAGAGCATCTGCCTGACCGAAATCCTCACTCTTCTTGTACTGTATATCGAAATCGTATCCGAGCAGAGTTAGTGCCCAACGTTGTAATCGATTCGCCGAATGTGCTGGCATTCCAGACTTAGACCCAAAAACTGCCAGCAGTGGCTTGTGATCAGTTAGTATTGTAAAGTGTCGTCCATACACCATATTATGGAAACGCCGTACTGCAAAAACGATAGCCAAAGCTTCCTTTTCTATTTGACCATGACGCTTCTCAGTCGGTGTCAGAGTCCTAGAAACATGCATTATGGCTTTCTCCTTTCCATTTGGATATTTGTGCGAGATAACTGCACCTACACCATATGCTGATGCATCAGCAGCAACAATAATTGGCATCTTCGGATCATAATGTGTCAATAGCAGGTCGGATGTAAGGAGCTTTTTCAAGGCATCGAATGCTGCTTGGCACGGCTTTGTCCGATTCCATTTGACATTCTTCCCCAGCAAATGGTTTAATGGCGCTCGCTTTTCATGCAAGGATCGTAAGAAAGCTGAATAGTAACTTATGAGTCCGATAAAGGACCGCAGAGTAGATACATCATTGGGTGCAGGCATTTTTCAAATGGCTTCAATGTTTTCGGGATCTGGACGACGACCTGATTTGTCGAATATGAATCCCAAGTACTTCACGGATTCGTTTCAGTACCATTGCAAGTCGACCGTACAGTTCATTTGGTGACGCTGCGACGACAAGTATATCATCTAAATATGCGGCCATTTCGGTGATGCCGGTTAAAATCGTATCCATCAATTGTTGGAAAACTGCTGGCGTGGAATTAACTCTAAACAGTAGTCTTGTCCAGGACAATGGTATTCACCTACGCCCCAAAAATGTCGATCCTACCTTACATTCGTGAAGTACTTGGGATTCATATTCGACAAATCAGATCGTCGTCCAGATCCCGAAAACATTGAAGCCATTTGAAAAATGCCTGCACCCAATGATGTATCTACTCTGCGGTCCTTTATCGGACTCATAAGTTACTATTCAGCTTTCTTACCATCCTTGCATGAAAAGCGAGCGCCATTAAACCATTTGCTGGGGAAGAATGTCAAATGGTATCGGACAAAGCCGTGCCAAGCAGCATTCGATGCCTTGAAAAAGCTCCTTACATCCGACCTGCTATTGACACATTATGATCCGAAGATGCCAATTATTGTTGCTGCTGATGCATCAGCATATGGTGTAGGTGCAGTTATCTCGCACAAATATCCAAATGGAAAGGAGAAAGCCATAATGCATGTTTCTAGGACTCTGACA
Organism: Schistosoma mekongi; assembly: GCA_034768735.1. Lineage (NCBI taxonomy): Eukaryota > Metazoa > Platyhelminthes > Trematoda > Strigeidida > Schistosomatidae > Schistosoma > Schistosoma mekongi. The sequence continues at coordinate 30,094,966 of CM068308.1, forward strand.
CCGACTGAGAAGCGTCATGGTCAAATAGAAAAGGAAGCTTTGGCTATCGTTTTTGCAGTACGGCGTTTCCATAATATGGTGTATGGACGACACTTTACAATACTAACTGATCACAAGCCACTGCTGGCAGTTTTTGGGTCTAAGTCTGGAATGCCAGCACATTCGGCGAATCGATTACAACGTTGGGCACTAACTCTGCTCGGATACGATTTCGATATACAGTACAAGAAGAGTGAGGATTTCGGTCAGGCAGATGCTCTATCTCGGCTTATAAGTTCCTATCCCACGATCAGTGAAGAGTCGGTGATCGCCGCCATCGATACGAGAGATTATGCTAAAGAAAGCTTCATTGATGCTGTGCGAGCACTCCCTATTACTGCTCAACAAGTTGCTGAATTTACAAGAAGAGACAAAACGATTCAACGGGCGATCTATTATGTGCAGCACAAATGGCCATGTTCTTTAGATAAAGAACTGAGGCAGCTATATCAACGTCGACAAGCTCCGTGCATAGTCGGAGGATGTCTTATGTTTGGGGAACGAGAGGTGATACCACGTGAGTTACGCCGAGCAGTTCTCAAACAATTCCACGCTGGGCATCCTGGAACAGCTCGAATGAAATCAGTGGCACGGAGTTACGCATACTGGCCAAAAGTGGACGCTCAAATCGAAGACGTAGTGAGAAAGTGCGACCGCTGTCAGAGGGCTTCGAAAAATCCACCGAAAGTTGAACCAGTAAGCTGGCCAGACCCCTCAAGACCATGGGGCAGAGTGCATTTATATTTTGCCGGACCCATGTCAGGAACCTACTACTTGGTGCTAGTAGACGCTTATTCAAAATGCCCAGAGATCCACCCGGTAGTTCCTCTGACTACGCAGAAAACTTTGGAAATACTGATGTAGTTATTCGCATGCCATGGGTTTCCAGAGACACTCGTCACCGATAACGGTTCTCAATTTACATCACAATCTTTCAGTGACTTCTGTCGGAAAAATGCCATCACTCATATTCGCTCCCCGCCGTACCATCCACAGTCAAATGGACAAGCGGAAAGGTTCGTGGATATCTTCAAAAGAGCTGCATTAAAGGCAGAGGGGGAGGGGACCCTATCAGAAGTCATCCAGCGTTTCCTACTTGTATACAGAAGCATCCCTGACAGCAGTGTTTCACAACAGAAATCACCGGCAGAAGCTAAGAACAATAAATGAAGTGATGAGACCAGCAAAAGTAGAAAACATGGAGGATGACATCCATAAGAACGGGACGGAGGTGTATGTAAGAAATTACAGACCCGGAAGTGAGACGTGGAGAAAGGGGGTCATTAAAGAAAGATGAGGGAAGGTGACATATGAAGTTGCAGTGAAAGGACAAATATGGGTTCGACATCGCAATCAGTTACGCAGAAGGTTCAGCGGAGAAAAGGCGGATGAACCCAACCTAGCACTTGATTTTCTCCTTGATACTTTCAAGCTTCCCACGGAGAAACCGACAGTAATTGCAGCAAGCAACGAGAAACCTACACTTGTAGAAGAACAGTCACTACGACGCAGCGAAAGAAAACGAAGACCAACAGTAAGGTTTCAAGAAAGCGAACTTCTTTCAAAAAGGGGAGGCGCTAGGAAGAGACAGGACTAGTTATTTTTCACGTAATTATTCTTAATTTGCTATTTTTTATTAATTGTAAAATGGGCGGTAACCGGTACTGCCGTTTATATTCTCCGCACTGACCTTGTATCTTGCGATTAGTTGTAGTGTTTTTTTAGTGTGCTAATTTTTCTAATTGTTACAAGGTCGTTGTTGTAATTATGTATAGAGAGTTGGCACAGAATAGAATTGAATCTTCTTAGTGTTGCGTTCGTGTCTTCTTGATTCTGGCTTTGGGCGAGTAATCGGTTTAGAGCATCTGTTCGCGCAGAGAATCCAGCGAGTTGAAGTTGTGGTTAGTGCTGCCGAGGTATAAGGGTTACGTTTCGTCATATTAGTTGGCAACATATCAGTTATTGACGAAGATTTATTGTGCAGGGAATTATCATAAGTCCGGTTGAAGATTATTGTTTTCACTCATCCGGTTACCTAAGGTTGATATTTTGATTTACCTGGCTATAGGTGGGTCATAAAAAAATGAAATACAAACGCATTCACTGTGGGTAAATAAGTACAAAAAAGTACAGTTTCGTCACAGGTATCTCATTTGTTATTCAATGGATGAAGTATAGACGTTAATATATAAATAGGATACTTTCTGAGTACCAGTCACTCTGGATGCAAGTTTTACAGTGCATAATTTAATAGTACGCGGGCAGTTTAAAAATTGAAAAGAATGTCGTTAAAAGTTGTATTGTTGGTAGTCTTCAGTCGAGTTTTTGTAGGAATAATGCACTTATTAATAAAATTGTGCCTGCACAAATTAGGAAAAAACCACTTACAAAGCTTGCTGAACAATCTGTTCCACTTGTTCTTCTATTCTATCTTTTTTGATTTCTAATTTTCCAACAAGGTCCCAATTTTTTTCCCTGGAAATTAGCTAAAGTAAAATAGAAGGTATTGTTTGTTTTGAAAGTGAGTAGCTCAAAAAATAGAATAGGTATAGTAATCAGGTTAAGAAGGCAGTAGATATCCAGTATGTTGTCAAGTATTTTATATATAACTGACATTATCTTGAAACGAGATCTAGGCAATACAGTTTAGTAACACGTCAATATAAAATCAAGTAAAATCGAAGCTCTTATGGAAGTGTGGGAATACCAGATACTTTTCAGTTGTGCACTGTCAAACTATATGTTTTCTATACATTTAGTTCCCTTAATTAACTTGAAAAGAGTAAGGACAAATATATGCGCAGAATGAGATGAATTCGTTTCGTTACGTCTGGTTCACGTCAGATGCATACAACCTATTATATTATAAAACCAACATTTAAACGAGTGTAACATACTTCTAATGATAATTTTAGTTTGAATGTAGTTGCAAAGTCATTGAACATGGTGTGAAAAATAATTTATCAGAGTAGTGTGAAAGTAACAGTGATTCATTACATCATTTCTTTCCTTAACAAATTTGATTTATTCCGCTGCATCATCATACCATTGATACCATATCAACTAGCTTTCCATTTATTCATTCAGCAATCATTTAATTTGTTTTATAATTTCTTGTAACTATATTAATCGGTTTTCTAGAACTTTCGCATCTTACATATACTGGCAATATTCCCAGTGATGTTTGAGCAGACAGCCTTTATAAGGTTTATGTACTTTTCAGGTACACCTTTTAATGGCAAACGCTGCACAGTGCCGCATGATCTACGGAGCCAAACACCACTTTCGAGTCGAGGAGGTTAGTATCTTTGACACTATACTAGTCAAATTGATGAGTCAATGGTTGTCATAGGAGGATTTCTGTAATATACATTATTCGTGAATCCTTAATAACTGTGGGTTATATGAAGTTCCGACACACTAAACAATAGTATGAAAATAAAATGATTAAAATTAAAATGCAACGCAATTCAGTAACTTGAGTCATGGTTCTTTTATAAAATCTAGTGATGCTACTAAACCATTCAAACTGACATAAATCGAGTGATTTTGAATACTATAAGCACTAAATCGTTAATAAATGTATGTCAATGGGATAGTCTATTATGTGTAATAAGTATTGGTGGCTTAACGCAGCTATTGAAACGGATACTCCATTTGGCACGGACTAAGATGGGTGGGGGGATAAATGAAAATCAATAAACAATGGGCTTGAAACCTCTATTTTGTAGTTGAAAGTTTAATGTATTGCACTACATGAACCAGTGATCACATTTTACTCGTATTACTATTATTATTATTATTATTATTATTATTATTATTATTATTATTAATGCTAATGTGTACCTTCCCTTCAGAACATGAGCCCCATTTGTAATGTGAAAAAGCATACGATACTAACAAATAAACACCTCGAATCCCCCTAGGGTTACTACTGGTCCTAAGCTCGGATAAAGGAGGAGAGTGTACGGTTAGCAATCCCACCTTAAATAATCCACAATATAGAAGCCGTTGGTTGATCATTTGAAAAACATGACCAAAGCATCAAAACCAGTGTTTCGAAATGGTGACACAAATTGAGTTGTCAGCAGTGCGCCTGAACACACGTTGCCGGATCTCAGGATTCTTATTGTTATGTTGCCACCAGCAGTTCTGTAGAGATAACAATAATCGAACACAGAGGAACTACGAACACCGTCGCTCGGAAAGACCAGGTTTCACAAGCATAGAGCAGAAATGCTCTCATCAAAACGTCGTACACTCGACTTTTTACAGCTAGGCTAACATCACGAGGGCATTATAAAACTGGCTAGATTGGCATAAGCCAATATAGCACTCATTATGCGTAGATTGATCTCACCTGACAGACCACTACTATTACAAAAACAACCACCTGCGGATTTTTCGGCTAACTCTAACAGTTCAGCACAGAGAGTAAGAGCAAATACAAACTGCTGCAGCCTTTCAGAAGCACTTTGGATTCGTAAGGACAAAGTATATGCCGCACTTCTGGATATTAACTAGCAACTGACTAAGTGTGATATCTACGGCTTGTGTGTTATCGCACAGTAAGACAATAATATTCGTATATTTAATGCTGAAAAGTTTCTCTAGGTAACAAATCCACACCATTAACACACTTCTTTTAGAGCTGTTTCCGGAATGCCGTCGACGACAGAGTTAAAGAGGAGTATTTAGATCGGGTAACCTTTCCTAACCCCACTGATAGACTGGAACAGTAAAGAAAGGTGGTTGCATACACTCATTCTGCCTGAGGTGTATTAATACAGAGCCTTTAAGACGCTAATAAATCTCTTAAGCGCATCCTTCTTCAACAGGCAATTCCAGAGCACGGTCTTGCCCACCAAATCGAATGCGGCTATGATGTCACGAAACGACTGTTGGTTTGAATACGTGTGGTGGTGTTTTGACACTTGATGTAAAGTGAAAACCTAATGAATATACCCCACAACTTGATCGAAAAGTAACCTGCTCCTCGGCAGTCAGACTTACACTGGTTTGTACGAAATCTAATAGATAAAACACTTTCTGTTTCCCATGAGTTTGTAAACAGTCCTGTCAATTGCCTGACAAGGAGCTCCCAACCATTCTTAGAAAGAGCTTAATGAAAAAAAATCAAGCCGTCTGGATCTGGTGATTTATTCCGACCCAGAAACCCGAGTTTTTACAGACCCTTTCCCAATTAGGTACCCCAATCACTGGCAAGAAAAGGCGAAACAATCTCGTAGAAGTTGCTTGGGCAATAAACTAATTGAACTAACCTTAGAAAAACTAAGCCTATCGTCTAGGACGAAAACTGTGAGACGTCGCCTGCCATTCTCCTGGTGTCATACAAATATGGCCAGTGCCTGTCTAAGCTTTACGCTAAAAGAGCATCTAGCCTAGAACCTAACTCAGATCGATATTTGGTTAAGACAAAAGTTGCAGTCGATCCATTAGCACTAATCCGTTTACAGCAAAACGTCTGCTTGCTATTAAAACACAAGATAGCGCAAACAAAGCCATAATAAGAGTCTAGAAAAGAATTTCAAAAGGAATGATAGTCTTTAACTAAACCATGCCCGTGATAGCTGATGGTGATAGGATCAATATTTGTCTAGGCCTAAGTTGCAAGGAAAGAACGCTGGGTAGCACACTGGAGGTGGCTGTGACTGAAATTGGTGCTGGCCAGAAACAGGTTATGGTCTTCACAAAATAGTAAAAGACGGTTACCATTATCGGATCTAAGACCACCAAATCCTCGTCGGCCACCTAAGAGACTCTCCTTCTTACCTTGACTCTTGGACCTGAGCATTCTAATCTCTAGCTAGTACTAATATTAACGAAGACTAAACATAATCCGGTCATGAATATCCACTAAGGGATAATTCAAACTCTTCCCAATAATACTTTACGTTTCCATGTTACCACAAAAAATCACAAATATTAGATTCACAAGTATAAATGATAGAGAAAATATTGCCTTACATTATTTTCTTGTACAGCAGTACGAAGTGCATCATAATACTTAACAATTGTTTCTTCAAATTCTTTCAATTTGGTCTTGGCATACTCAACTTTACTCTCCACATCACTGACCAAGTTGGGTAATTCGTCTAAAAACATACAGGTGTCAAAAATACAAAATAAACCGACAAACTGTAAAAAAGAGTGCAGCGTCCAGTTCAAGAGAGCTTCATTCATCCCACTATTAACTAGGATCTGCTTTAAGCTACATCATGTTATCATCAGATAACAAAGACCAAGGTGGTTAAAGTTACCCTGAAGGTTTCAGATGATTACTTTTAGCGTTACACCCAGCATTTCATGTACTATGTAAATGAGTTATTCACATAACGCAGTTTTCCCCGAAAGATTACATTTTTCGCTCTAACTTTTACTATATTAGTGTTTTTTCCGTAAATGTCAAGCTGTGCTACACATATATGTTTACACCAGAATCTCGAAATGAAATCTATGTTAAAAGTGACACTAATAGGCAGTAATTACACAATAAACGTACAGGAAAGAGAACAAAAGTACTGGGTACAACTCAGTGAACAATGAAAACAATGCGGATGAACAACATAGAACTTGACATATATGCGCACTTCAGCAGCAGTCTCGTGGCCTCGTGGTGTAACGGTTAACATTACGAATAACCTCAGCTATTCAAGGATTGTGCGAAACGATTTTAATCTTCGATCAAATGTAGTCGACAGTGCTTAGCTTGAAACCAAGTATACAAATCCATACCTGGTAAATGAGTGAGTAAAAAGATTTCACATTTATTCATATGGGAAATATCCTTCCGAAAAAGGATAAAGAAACGAAAAGCCTGAGAGACTTACGAAAATCTATATTCTGTAACACCGGCTGATCGTGACGTTGCCTTGTCATATCTCTAACTTCTTCTACAGTAGGCAGTCGATGACTTTCTTTGACAACCTAAAATTAGAAAATATATAGTTATGAATAAAATGAACATACTAAGCAGTCAAGTAATAATAATAGAAAACTGTCACACAAAAATATTGAATACCACTAGATTGAACCTAAAATTTATGGTTTTAATAATGTTGAACCACAGCTAACAAATGAACCCAGGGTGAGTGTTTTGTCTTACTTAGGGCTCGTCCGAAAAGAGTTGATATTCTCACTGAGACTCAAACCCAGAGCTTATTACCTGGAACGACAGAGTATTACTTTCGGTTGACAGGTCATAAATAGGGCCGAATGTGAATCCTAGATTCCAATGCTAGCCATAATGCAACTTAATAAAATTTGTGACTAAATAAGAATATCGAGGTAACTTGATCATAATCCCTATATACCAACGAAGCATAACCAACAGAAATTTTGAATGACAACAAGTGCAAACACGTACAAGTGATTTGCTGTAATATTTCTGCACTTTCCAATAATTTTAAAATTATCAACAAGTGAATGCATCTCTATGTAATACGCAATGATTATTAAATACAGTTCTGTTGGATGCCATCAATATACTGCATAGAAACGATAAAGGTTTATAATGTGAATCTACATTAAATGGGATATTAAAACATATATTACCTACTTGCAATATTCTAATGCATATTTCTTATTTCAATAAACTAAATACCAAAAGCTTAATTTATTCGAAATTACCAAGTCTGAGCTTGGTAGTGATATCTACGTGCTACTTATATGTATTCAACAGGTAATTTAACAGTAGTAGTATGTAACTAACATGGTGTGATAAAACAAACAGATCAGTATGAAACCTGCATATTAATGCCTTAGTGACCAAAACAGTCCGTTTCAACTAGTAGTCCAAACTCTACTTAAGCAACTTCGTTTTGCGCAGTTGGGTAATGTAATTGGCCCTTGTATAGAAACAGCACATAAGACTTCATTTGGTGTGTGAAATACATTAAACTAAATAATAAAGGATCCGATATATATTCGAATTGTGTTAACTGTTGAACAATGAATATTTTTGAAGTAAGAGAAATCCAAAGTTTTGATATGGGTAGTGAACTGAACATGGGCAACATACAATTCAAAAACGACCAAACGATGTTAAATGATGAAAATTATGTTAAACATTAAACAGAAAATAAAGAACGAGTGAATCTACACTAACCGCTAACTTATAACAACTTACTACAGACATATCTAAGACTGTAAACTTGGAAGGTTGTGATATTTCGCACAATCCGGACTATATGTCTGTTTTAAACTCAAAGGGTCAAGGTGGACAGACTGGAAACGTGAAAGGAAATTAAGTAAGTGTGTAAAATATTAATTAAGTTTTCACTTAGCTTCCATGGAAACCGTGCTTAAATTGTGCTGCCTGGGAATAGCCGGAGTAATTTTTACATGAGATCAATAATACTTAAAATATATGTTCGTGTATAGTAAAAACAATTTAAACCAACCATAAAAGATTACCACAGAAAAAATTCTTTAGCCTAAATCTACACTTCTACAACAATGAAAACAGGCTTATCTCACTTCACATTGTGATTCAAACAAATAAGAAACACCTCCTCCTTAAATTCAATAGGAACAACCACAAACACTATTTGAAGAAAGAGCTACATTTAATAAGCTCAGAGTTGTCCAAGTACGTTCTCCTATAAATCTTAAATTACGATATTCTTGCATCTATACCTTCCCGTACCTTCTTCACGAACCACATTCACGATGCATAGCTATTCTCATTATTATTGCTACTACAATTAATATGACTCCTTAGCTATTCATACTATTAATATCATCACGTTGCTGTCAGTCAGTCAGTAGCTTTTCGAAGGAGGTCGAAAAGCTTTCTGCAAAATTCATCTTTTATTTTATCTGAGCGTAGGTAGAGACAACGAAGAGGCAACGGAGTGAATCCCTATCTAAGAAGGCTTGTTACCCTATTTACAATAGGATTCGAACATTAAAAGCTGCAATGCATATTTCTTATTTCAATAAACTAAATACCAAAAGCTTAATTTATTCGAAATTACCAAGTCTGAGCTTGGTAGTGATATCTACGTGCTACTTATATGTATTCAACAGGTAATTTAACAGTAGTAGTATGTAACTAACATGGTGTGATAAAACAAACAGATCAGTATGAAACCTGCATATTAATGCCTTAGTGACCAAAACAGTCCGTTTCAACTAGTAGTCCAAACTCTACTTAAGCAACTTCGTTTTGCGCAGTTGGGTAATGTAATTGGCCCTTGTATAGAAACAGCACATAAGACTTCATTTGGTGTGTGAAATACATTAAACTAAATAATAAAGGATCCGATATATATTCGAATTGTGTTAACTGTTGAACAATGAATATTTTTGAAGTAAGAGAAATCCAAAGTTTTGATATGGGTAGTGAACTGAACATGGGCAACATACAATTCAAAAACGACCAAACGATGTTAAATGATGAAAATTATGTTAAACATTAAACAGAAAATAAAGAACGAGTGAATCTACACTAACCGCTAACTTATAACAACTTACTACAGACATATCTAAGACTGTAAACTTGGAAGGTTGTGATATTTCGCACAATCCGGACTATATGTCTGTTTTAAACTCAAAGGGTCAAGGTGGACAGACTGGAAACGTGAAAGGAAATTAAGTAAGTGTGTAAAATATTAATTAAGTTTTCACTTAGCTTCCATGGAAACCGTGCTTAAATTGTGCTGCCTGGGAATAGCCGGAGTAATTTTTACATGAGATCAATAATACTTAAAATATATGTTCGTGTATAGTAAAAACAATTTAAACCAACCATAAAAGATTACCACAGAAAAAATTCTTTAGCCTAAATCTACACTTCTACAACAATGAAAACAGGCTTATCTCACTTCACATTGTGATTCAAACAAATAAGAAACACCTCCTCCTTAAATTCAATAGGAACAACCACAAACACTATTTGAAGAAAGAGCTACATTTAATAAGCTCAGAGTTGTCCAAGTACGTTCTCCTATAAATCTTAAATTACGATATTCTTGCATCTATACCTTCCCGTACCTTCTTCACGAACCACATTCACGATGCATAGCTATTCTCATTATTATTGCTACTACAATTAATATGACTCCTTAGCTATTCATACTATTAATATCATCACGTTGCTGTCAGTCAGTCAGTCAGTAGCTTTTCGAAGGAGGTCGAAAAGCTTTCTGCAAAATTCATCTTTTATTTTATCTGAGCGTAGGTAGAGACAACGAAGAGGCAACGGAGTGAATCCCTATCTAAGAAGGCTTGTTACCCTATTTACAATAGGATTCGAACATTAAAAGCTGCAATGCATAGTTTAGTGCGAGGTTTCAGGAGACTAGCTAAGCGCACTGATGTAGTGATAGTGGCTGGTAATTATAATGCCCAAGTAAGTAGGTTAGGCGAAACCGAAAGGCACCTAGGTGGATCCTATGGTGTGGAGGCTGAACGAACAGATAATGGCTATTATTTATTACAACTATGTTCAGATAACCGTCTATTTCTCACAAGCACCAACTTTAAACATAAGGAAAGACATCAGTTGACATGGCGACCCCTACAATGAACTCAACGCTGGACTCAAATAGACCACATTGCTATCAGCCACCGTTGGAGAGGTTCGATAGAAGACTGCCGCTCATTTTGGAGTACTTGTTTAGATTCAGACCATGCTTTAGTACGGGCGCGTATTAGTCTGCGTCTCACTGGACTTAAAAGATCCACGGTAAGGATCCCCTTCAGAGTTCAACTTAATGGTGAAAAAGTCAAGAATACATTTCAGGAACAACTAGAAAATCAATTAGTCATCTGTGTAAACGATACCCATCCCGAGTCAGCTTGGAATGATATCCAAAAAGCTGTTGAAACAGCAGTAATACCTACTAGTAAGCTAAGCCATAAAGCTAAGAAAACTCAGTGGATTTCAACTGCATCTACTAAACTGATTGATGATCGGCAACACATCCCATCTGGTTCTGAACACGATGAGGAGCGAAGGCAAATTAAACAAAAGCTGCTTAAAAGCTTACACAATGATCGTGGGCAGTGATGGGTGGTGAAAGCTAAATAGATGGAAAAGGCAGTGGCAATAGGTAACAGTAGGCAACTGTTTAAACTTACCAAGGAAACGGGTATCAGTAATCAGACTGTAAGTGAAACTATCTCAGAAAAAAATAGGACCATTATTCACTGTCAATCCAGAAGGTTAAACCGATGGGCAGAACATTGTAGGGAACAGTTCAACTAGCCCTAGGCCTCATTCCAGTTGCCTACCATTCCTAAGCAATCTGAATGGCAAATTAAAATTGGTCCCTCAAGTCTTAGATAGGTTGAGAAGGCTACAGGGAATTTAAAGCGAAGGAGAGCAGCAAGGCCTGATGGGATAACCCCTGAGATATTTAAGGATGGTAGTCCAGTTTTAGCAACGAGATTAACCGGGATCTTGGCTAAAATCTGGGAAATGGACGCAAACCCATCTGTACGTATGTATGTACAATCAACATAGAACCTGGCACATGTGTGCATCGGTTCAAGTTGCCATGCCACCATGGCACCGTAAGATTAACACCACCACCATTAGTAGAAGTTACTTCAATAAAATAAAATAATAATAGTAACAAGGAGTGTGAACATATAGAATATGGTTCAAGAAGCGTAGAAAGAAAGCTATGGAATAATTTAAAGCTCATGATTTAAGGGAGAACAATGAATGAATACATCTGCGCCATTGTGACCGATTCTGGGCCATGTCACTCAGTGTTTCTAGCCACTAGTTACGGTAATCGCGAGGACCCCATCCAGGTAGTCTGCAGCTACCGACACGACTTAAACCGGCAGTCAGTGACTTCATGGACTGATGTCATGTTTTAGTTTGGCCGCCTCTAACTCTCTTCCATCCTATTCCTATATCAGCCAACAATGCGCGTCGAGGAAGACGGTGGTTGGGCATACGCAACACATGTCCCAACCACCTCAGTCGATGAAGATTCACAACCTCATCGACTGATTTACCACTTTTGCCTAACACCCGTCGTCTAATCTTGTTATTACTTACTCGGTGATCCCAGTTAACGCGAGCGATGTTTCGTAGACATCGATGGTCAAAAACTAATAACCATCGAGTGTCATCTACCCTTAATGGCCACGTCTCACACCCATACAGTAAGACAGAGCGAACTGTTGCGCAGTACACTCTCCCTTTCGTTGAGAGACGAATATCTCGTCTACGCCATAAGTGATGTAAGTTCGCAAAAGCCAAACGAGCTTTTTGAATTCGTACTGAGATTTCGTCAGAGACTAACCCATTAGGGCTAATCAGACTTCCAAGATAAGTAAAGTGGTTGACGTGCTCAACTACTTCACTCCCTATCTTTAGTTCAGGTGTTGACGAAAACCAGTCCTGGAGCAACAGTTTGCATTTAGAGGGGGAGAAACGCATTCCGAAAATGCTTGCATTCAAGCTTATTGCTGTTAAAAGTTTCTGCATCGTATCAGCGTCTTCGCCAAACAGGACTATATCGTCAGCATATTCTAAGTCAATAAGTGGATCTCCTGGTAGGGGATCGATCCCTGAAAAGTCAAACGATGAAAGTGTAATTTCTAACAGTATGTCAACTATGAAATTAAACAAAAATGGGGAAAGTGGGCAGCCTTGACGGACACCACTTGAGGTTACGAGTTCACATGACAGTTCACCATATGCTCTGACACGACTAATAGTGCTTGAGTAAAGAGCCTTAACAAGTTTTATGTACTTTTGGGGCACGCCTTTCAATGAAAGACACTGCCATAGAACTTCACGGTCTACGGAGTCAAATGCCGCTTTCAAGTCAAGGAAAACCACTATTGTCGGCCGCCGAAAAGTATGTCCGTGTTCTAAGACCTGACGAACGGTGAATATCTGGTCTATACAACCGCGACCAGGTCTGAAACCAGCCTGATTTTCTCGTATTTGTAGATCACGAGTTGCAGTTAGGCGTCTGATAATTATAGAAGCCAGTATTTTAGACACTATATTAGTCAAACTAATTCCTCTATGGTTATTGCAGGACGATTTTGATGATTAACGATCGACACCAGTCAGACGGAATTATGTCAAGTTCCCAAACTTTAGTCAAAATATCAGTCAGCCTGGTTGTCAATGTGGGACCACCATCCTTAAACACCTCTGGGGATAATCCGTCTGGACCCGCTGCTTTGCCTCGCCTTAGATTGGCTATAGCGTTTTCGACTTCGACCAGATTCGGGGGACCTAAGTCGACTTTTTATTCTGGCTGTCTCGAAATAGTGGGAAGTTTTAGAGTAGCTGAAGACCAACTAAACTGTTCCTTGAAGTATTCAGCCCATCGTTCTAAACGTCTAGACTGAGAGCTAATAAGCGTTCCACCTTTTTCGGAAATCGTCTCACTAACGCTGGATTTTTTAACCCCAGTTTCTTTTATCAACTTGAAAAGTTGTCTAGTGTTACCTATCGCCTCTGCCTTTACTATTTCCTTTGCTTTCGTTACCCACCACTGCTCACGGTCGTTTCGCAGGCTTTTCGTCAGTTTATGCCTGATTACACGTCGCTCATCATCGTGTTCGGAGCCCGATGGGATAAGTCTTCGGGAGTCTATTAAATCAACAGAAGCGATTGAAACCCATTGATTTTTCTTGACATGTTGATTTAAGTCCTTGATAGATATCGTTGTAGATGCCAAACCCATCTAACTGGTCTCGAACACTAATCATCCCAATCTATAAGAAAGGACAAAAGTCTTCTTGTGACAATTACCGAGGAATCAGCTTAACGAATAGTGTTTAAAATATTAGCTTCAATAATACCTCGACGTCTAACTAAAGCTCGTGAAGAGCAAACTCGAAAAAACCAAGGTGGTTTCAGACCTAGACGTGGTTGTATAGACCAGATATTTACACTTCGGCGGCACAGGTGCATCCACTTCTTGTCTTCCTCTAAATTCTAAGTTTCTGAACTTATCATAATTTTCTCTTTACTGGATCATATTTTTTAAAATGCTATCTCCGATTTCTATTCCTTTCCATTAATACTAACTCTGTTACTACCTTCCCTACTCTGGGATTTGATCCGACAAATTAATCTCTATCTGCTAATTGAGGCATGGCAACTTGAACTGATGTAGGCATGCACCAAGTTCTACGTTGTAACTAACTAATTAACATACTGCATTAATTATGAATAACCGGCCATTTTTATGTTAACGTTAATATGCTATTTTTTACAAGATAAAAATGAAAATGGGCAAGGATTAAAACAAAGTAATGAATACAATGTTGCTTATGTTTGTTAGAGTAACTTACAACAACAGGTTGGGGGTTAGGCACAGGCTCCACCTGACTGGTTGACTCAGATTTTTGTCTTGAAAGAGAAAGTAAAGATTACAGACTTACACGATGCACATCAAGCAAGATATATATATATATATATATATATATATATATATATATATATATATATATATATATATTAAGTGAAACAATAACGATACAGTTATGTCAGGGTATTAATTAGCAGCCTTTTTACCTATCATACCGGAAGACAAGCCCAGACCTTATATTTATAGAGGATCGGGACTTCACTATAACTACAGAAAGTATGTGAGAAATGCATTGCACAAATGATCATTTCTATCATTATAACCAACATATTCGTATATTTATTAGAAAAAATGAGAAAGTAATGAGGAAATATTGATTTTTCTGCAGAAGTATGAGTGCACGGTTCAGTTGACAAGTATGTTTAAATCAAAACTTTCCGTTATAAAATTACATACCCAAACTACATGCTAGCAATTGTGATTTTGATTCGACTTCAGACTGTTGCTCCAATCTGAAAAAGTCTATTACTGGATTACACTAATTAAAATTCAAGGCAGAAATTTGAAAAAATGTCTTACAATGATGCGAATAACAGTAGTGTTCAAAATTATAGATACGACGAGAGAAGAATAAAACTTAAAAATTAGAGCACAATTATACCCACTATCAAGATGTTGACCATATATGTAGAAAGAGAAATGATTAATAAACGAGTATATGGACTTCGAGACAACTGGATAAAGACAGAGAATCAATACATCAGTGACCAATTAAAGTATGTGTTAATTGACGTCTGTGACCAGAAATCTCAACCATTGCACCTATTCAAACCATGAAGTTCTCACTTCTTACGGCTGTCAAATGGTCAATTATCTCAGGGAATGATACGCATATTGATTTGTTAAGCAATATAAGTTGCTTACAAATGAAACTTTGAAACCTACATATCTTAAATACTGAAGAACGAAATGTTGTTATTTGAAGAAATATCTAAAAATGATATACTTACTTGAGAGGAAGCGGGAAATCGCTAACAGGAGCAACTGGTTGCTGAACTTTTGAATTAGGAGAATACCATCCGCCGATTGAATTCTCAACCCAACTAAGTATATCTTGGGAAGGCGGATAGTATGAGATTAATTCGTTCCGAATGGTTTCAGATACGTAAACAGAGGCAACAAACGAACTGACTGATACCAGACTCAAAAACAGAAATTTCCGGAAAAATCTTCTGGATTTTGGTGGAGGAATAGAACTTTCAGTATAAGAACTGATAATTTCGCAAGTTTTGGAGGCAGAAAAATGTAATAAAATATTATTTCAATATTTAAAAAGCGACTTATAAAGGTAAATTATTTAAAGAAACAGCGGCATGTAAAGTGAGTGCTGAGTACAACCTATGGAAGTCTCGAATAACCCACAGTTAGTATCTTGATATTATATTTTGACTTGCTTATCGCAGCGACTCAGTTGATATATAGTGATTACGAAATGTATACCGGCTATTACCTTGCCACAAAGAGATTGGAAAGTATACATGGAAGTAAGTACCTTAATTATCTAAGTGATGTACATTATGATGGAAATCCAAAGTCAAATAAACAGAAAAGTGGAAATACAAAGATGTTTCCCTCAAGAATTTATGTCTCCACTAAAGCTAGTTTCTTGCGAAGAAAAACAATTTAAAAACTTTGGTACTGGAGATAATGAATTTTGCCACACCATGGATCACTATAGACATGAGTAAGGTGTGATAAATTTAAGTCATGAATAACAATGCATAACAATGTGCATAGCATAAATGTAATTCATGAAACGTAGACATTTCCCACTGTGATACTGGTAATGACTCATAAGACTTTACGTTCAACAGGTGCAGCGGTTAAATAGAACCACTCTAATCCCAGTACGTAACAGTACTCCCGATGGACCGAATGATACGGGAGTAGTCTAGCCACTTTAAAATAAAGGAAATAAATAAGGTAATCTACAAGTCAGTAGTAAATAGGTTCAGAATTTAAAACAATATACCTGGATGAAAACCTAGCCTCGGAAACCTTGTCCTTGAATAATATTTTTGAAACAGGACGCTTTGCACACCAAAAAACCTGAATGTTTAAGGCTTTCTAGAGGAGTTATTACGAATAACTCAAAACAGTGAAACGTACCAGTCTCATAGGTATAATCATTTTTCAGTAGCGCCAAACTAAATTAGTGCGCCCTCATCAAATATCCAATACCTTTATGGCGAGTTAGTCTAAACCAGTCGATTTATTTGGCCTGGAAACACATTACAGGTTGGTAACCTTCCTGTCATGTAAACACTGGTCGCTACATTTATAAATTCGTGTTCATTCAGTGGTTGCATGCGAAATTTTTGGAAATTGTTTTCAATAAGGTTTTCGATTTAATACTCAAATCTTGTGATATTTGTGACCTCATGTCACATGGTGAACTGCATTATGCAATTTGTGTATTTATGGACACTGTAATGTTTTATATAAGTCATTTGGTATAAGGTTTGGATTTAAATAAAGGAATAGTTTCGGCTGTTAACCGTGCCTAATATGGATCTAAAATAGTATTTATTAATAAATGAAAACATTTTACTTTAGACAGGTATCCCCGTACTTAAGCCTAGATCCCAACATAATTCCCCGAAGGAACCAAATTAGCTAAAATTATTTACAAAAAGTAAAAAAACTGTTTTGGATGCTTAGGTTTATTACGTGTCTATTGCTATTTCCTCTGCGATATTAAAAACAGTATAGATTCACATTATGAGCAAACAGCTTATATGTATATTGTAAGGTGGACCAGATACCGCATGTTGAAAGTGTAATACGACTACCTTATATCCATCATATAATTCGAGCGATCAATCAATCAATGACTGTTACCCCAAGTGGAGTATAGGCCGCCAACCAGTATTCACCGACCAATTCTGTCCTGGGTTTTGCTTTCCAGCTCCTCCCAAGCGCTTTTCATTTTCTTTATATCTGTCCTCAATTCCCAACGCAATGTTTTCTTGGGTCTTCCTCTTTTCCTTTGACCTTGAGGATTCTGAGTTAGTGCTGTACTTTTCTTGTGACACAGTTTGATGGTTTCCTTAATGTGTGTCCTAACCACCTCCAGAGTCTTTTTCTAATTTCTCCCTTGGCTGGAAGTAGGTTTGTTCTCTGCCACAGGAGGTTGGTGTTGATGGTAACTGGCCAACGGATCCGAAGTACCTTCAGCAGACACTCGTTTACAAATACTTGTATTTTCTGAAGGATGCTTTTTGTAGTTCTTCAGGTTTTGGCTGCACACAACAGAAATGTTCTCATATTCTTACTGATAATTTTGACTTTAATGTAGACTGACAATTAGTTTGAGTTCCAGATGCTTATAAATTGTAGAAATGCTGCCCTTGCCTATCCAATTCTAGACTTAAAATCCGAATCAGACACTCCTTATTTATTGATGATGCTGCCAACGTATGTAAATGTTTTTACATATTCCAGAGATTCTCCATCAAGTGTAATTGGGTTAGTGTTCATTGTTTTGCATCGAAGGGTCTTGCTTCTCCTTTATGTATGTCTAGGCCTATTGCTGGCCACCGAGGCCTCTGCTACACTCTCCGTCTTCACCTTCATTTACTATTGTGTATCGGATAGAAGAGCTAGGTCGTCCTCAAAGTCCAAGTCATCTAGTTGCATCCATGTTGTCCACGGTATTATGGCATTGCCTTTAGATGTTGCAGTCTTCATGATCCAGTCAACCACCAACAGAAGCGCGAGAGTAAACAGCCTTGCCTGACACCAGTCTTCACTTCGAATGAATTTTTGAACTGACCTATACGCACGATTTTACGATGTAGTCTGTCCTAAGAGTTCTATATGATGTTGACTATCCACCATCTCAGGAAATCCATAATGTCAAAGAAGACCCCATAATGTTCTCTTATCCATGCTGTCTAATGCCTCCTTTTAATTAGAAAAATTGATGTAAAGTGATGTGTTTCATTCTATTGATTGTTCAATAATGCACTACAGATTAGCGATTTAGACGTCACACAATCGATCCTTACGGAATCTGTCCTGTTGATCCCGAAGTTTGGCGTCACTCAGTTTAATAACACTAAGTTAAGTACTTTTCCTGATATTGCGGTTGATTCTACATCTGACCCCAGTGCCCCAGCTGGTATGTTGTTTGATCCTGTTGGCTTAACACTCTTGATTTGGCCAATAGCCATTTTGATTTCGTCGACCAGGTCGGGGTTTGTAGGATGACCCGTCGATGTTGCTTCGATGACTGGTGGGTTCAGTGGTATTAGTCTATTCAAGAGTTCTTCGATGTGTTCTTTCCAGCTGTTTTGTGGCTCATGAGTCTAAGTGATTGGTTTTTGCCATTCTTGTTCTCGACTGGTCGTTATTGTTTACTGTATTTTCTAACTAACTTTGGAGCACAGTGAAGGTGCTTCTTGTTTCTCTCCTTGTAGCTTTTTTCACTGTCATTGCTAGGTCCTCAACATATTTTCTTTTATCCGACCTAATGCTCTTCTTCACTTGCTTGTTGATTTTTGTTTGTTCGATCTGTGTCTTAGCTTTCTATGTTCTTGTTCGGCTGTTATTAGTTACTATCTTCTTGTTCCTCCTCTTTTGGATCTTGTCCAGAGTACCAACTGAAATCCATTCCTAATGCTGATGCTCCTTGAGACCCAAAACAGGGCTGGATTGAACTTTCGTAATACTGCTACTCCAGTTGTCTAGTGTTTCTGTAACTTCAATTTTACTTTGGTCATTAACAGATGATCTGAAGCCATATCGGCTTCTCCATATGTTCTCATGTCTTCCATGGTCCTTCCGAACTTTGTACCGATGCTGATGTGGTCGATTTGGTTCACCGTAATATGGTCCTGTAAAACCCATGTAGCTTTGTGTATGCGCTTGTGGGAGAATACTTCTCTTGTAGTTCTTCTTGGGCTACTGCCGGTCCCAAGCCCTGGTAAAGGAGGAGAGTTGGGCATGGGGCTAGCATTCCCATCCAGTATAACCCAAGCTGGCACACGGTACGTTCAACTTTTGTGGTAACTAATCGTGTGTTTTCTAAAAAAGGCTAACAATCATTACACTTGTCTATTTTGGTCAAAGCTAATACCTCTGCTAGCTTACATTGACCATAATTATTTAATTATGGGTCGTATATCTAAAAAACGAGCTCGTCAAAGCCCACAGTGCTCAGTTGATAACAACCCCACTATCGAGCAAACTTCTAGTCTTGTGACCCCGGGTTTGACAGACCCAGTAATGTTAAATTTCACACCAGTGATTCACTTGCCGAAAATATCTGATATGGATTTCACATCTAGGCTACAGAACAGTAGCCTCGAGAAGGTTAGATGCGAACTACAACATCTTACCCAGCAGCTCGCAGAAACGCGTTCTCAAGTGGAGTCATACTCAGCATTAGTTTGTGGCGTTAAGCAAGAACTTAACACCTTGTCGCCTCTAAAGCTGCTACTGACCAGGGACACAAATCCACCTGTACTTGAAGATGTTTCGAAAGTATCAACCGTTATAAACTTCATTGCTACAGAGGTAACTAAACGTATGATATCTCGTTAGAACGTAATTGTTTACAATATACCAGATAAGGCACCACTGAGAACCGTTAGGCATTCTATACTTAAAGCAGCTAGTCTCTCAGGTTATTCTTGCCAATGCCTCCGCTTTAACAAAAAACACCAGAAGTACTCATGCCTTATTCTCTTCCGCTTTGATTCGCAATCGGCAGCAGATGAGTTAAAACGGGCTGAACAGCTAGTAACTGCAACTACTAAGTATAAAAATGCTCGTGTATTAGAGGATAAGACTGTAATCCAGAGACATAAGAGACTAGATACTTCGCACTTAAGTAAAGTTGAGCAGAACACTGATGTAAAATGCCTGACTACGCCACTTCGTACGGCTACAGAATCCCATGATGATAATACTTATCAACATACAGCTGTAAAAATTACAGGTCAAACCTCTGATAACCACCCCTCAAATGATATAGATTTAGTCCACACGACCTCCAGTAATATTAGGCTCTCTAGTGCTTCATTAGGTGACAATATGCAAACTCCCAATGTACAAGTAAAGGCCATGATTAGCCCACTAAACAACTTAGGTATAATGAAAAACGAGACAAAGAGATCATCGAAACGAAAGGTAAGTCCAAGCAAGATTCTATGACCTCATCCACACAAAGAGCGCACGATACTATTGTGCCTACCACACCATTATATAGCAAGGCGGGTTATGAGTCCTCATTGTCTAATAGTAATCGACCCAGTAGTAATGAAGGTCGTAAGCGCCTACAGGCTGCACGTAACCAATTAAAACATATAGCATTTAAATACCAGCATAAACCAAGCGGCGAACAAATACATGACCCATTCTATTACCCTGCCGCAAATAACTTTGTAAGAAATTCTAGGGCGCCAAACACACACCACTATGCTCTAAGCCTTGGTAACCCTTCACCATACGCCTATTCAGATCGTGTAAGTGGTTCTACTCTTCCTCCTCACTATTATTATTATTATTATTAGGCTCATGGTGGGCTGCTAGGGCACCCTCCACTTTATGCACTTCGTCAACGAGCTGCCATGTTGCCTAACTCAAACTTCTTTGAACATCCTAATATCTCTGACTACTATAATAATTTTTTTATGATCAGGCAGTCATTAGTCCCCTTAGCAATACAGATTGCCCAGACATTAGCTCAAACAATCAGACTGCCTTTCCAAGCCAACATCTAGTTATACGAAACACGAACGGCTTAGATAAAGATCTTATTCGATTCTTCACAATTCACTCTTCATTTCTAAACTTTTTAGTAATTAACGCCCGCTCACTTCTTAATAAAATATCAACCCTAAGGACTATAGCCTTATTAGCTAAACCTTCTTTAATATTTATCACAGAAACATGGTGTTCCTCCTCAGTTACTGGCTCAGAATTAGCTATCCAGGACTATGTTATATCGCAGCAATAGAGAATACGAACGGGGTGGTGGTTGTCTAATATACGTAAGTGTATGTTTGTCATCTAATAAAATCGATTACGAAATACTCGGTAAGGTACCAGAGTCGGTCTGGATATCAGTCAATACCCCAAACCATAGTTTACTCTTTGCATATATATACAGAACTCCTAACACCTTGAATACTGTAGATAATAACATTATTAATGCTTTTATAAACACCTGTGCTCTCACTTATAATGCGAAAGTCATTGCGGGAGACTTTAACCTTCCTAGGGTGGACTGGAATGTTGGCAGAGGACTGTCATACGATGAAGAAAACCTTCTTACTACATTAGATATGCACTGCTGGATGCAGTGTGTACACACCCCTACTATACATCATAACATTCTTGACCTAGTTTTCTGTCATGATGGCACTCCTCTGTCACTTCAAGTTAGCAAAGAGCTCGAAAGCAGTGACCACAAAATGGTTCTATGCGCTCTTCCTTCTGATTTTAGTCACTCTAATATTCATGAATTACAAAAAACTAGGCAATATCGAAATTATAAAAATGTGGACTAGAATCCCCTGCACACCCTTCTAAGCTGCTCTGACTGGGACAATTTTTTCTTATCCAATAGTCTTACAGAAGCACCAGATATTTTTTATGAAATTAATAACTCATGTTTAGATACGATTGCACCCATTAAACTAAACAATATAATTAAGTCAAGCGATTTGTATATACCACTTCATTACCGTAAGAAGCTAAGACGTCTACAGAAGAGTTATTTTAAGTCAAATGACTTCTCAGCATTTATGGAAATTACCATGACCTCAATCAAGTAAACGAAGTTCACAGGTTTAAGGCGATTAACGAAGAATTATCAGCAATGCACAGTAGCTCCAAGGTACAAAACTTGGTACGGCTGTTCAACAAACGTCTCAAACCTTCTCGGAATAGTGATACTCCCTGCATTTTACGAGATGGATTAATGATCACCGACCATAATATCATAACCAACCTGTTCAGCGATTTCTTCGCTAACAGAGGTATACCCCAGGATGACAATGAAGTAGACATTATCAACTTAGCTACAAACCATATGGAATCCGTTACCTTCACTTATGATAATATTTGTAAATCCATAAACTCACTTAGGACGTCAAGTAGCTATGGAGTAGATGGCATAGCATCCATTTACTTCAAACTCGGAGGACCTAATTTACCAATAATCCTATTAAAACTGGTTGACCTTTCATTGACAACAGGATCTTACCCTAATCGATGGAAAACCTCATACATATGCCCTCGATTTAAATCAAGTGACAGGACAAACCTGCATAACTATAGGCCTATAAATATCACCCCGGTTATCTCTAGAATAATGGAAAAAATAGTGTGCGATCAAATGTCTGATTATTTACTCTCCGAAAAACTCATCTTTAACTCCCAACATGGTTTCCTCAAAACTAGGTCCTGTATGACTTGTCACTTTGAATTCTCTAATTTACTCTTTACTAAACGAAGCCTTGGGCACTTGGTATAAGTATTGTACTTAGACATATCTAAAGCCTTTGATATGGTTAACCACAAGCTTCTTGTAGGCAAACTCTCCCCTTCTGAAATTAGGAATCCATTACTTGCATGGTTAAACTCTTTCCTCAGTAATAGACATCAAATAGTTGAAATTAATTCCACTCTTTCGAAGGCCGAACCGGTTACAAGTGGTGTTATACAAGGAAGTGTCTTAGGCCCATTGCTCTTTATAGCTTACATAAAGGATATATGCAAATGCTTCAGCATGGGTAGACCCTTTCTATACGCAGATGATCTTAAAATAGTGCACTCATTCCTCCCTCACGAATTTGCACACACATTCAGTGGCGTCACTGTCGAGCTCAACAAGGCCGCAGTATGGTGTTCAAAATGGAAGTTAGATCTTGATGCTTCTGAGTGTGGTTGGATATGTTTTGGCGATAAGTGCCTTAATTTTGATCTGTCCATAAGCGGTAGTAAGCTGTCTAGGCTTCAGTCAATAGTTAACTTAGGACTAAAGCTTAAGTTTATGCCCGTTACTCCTCGCTGAAGAGCATAGGCCACTCACCAGGGTTCTCCATTTAACTCTGTCCTGAGCAATCCTTTCCAATTGTTTCCAGTTGCTGTTCATCCTTTTAATGTCTGCTTCCCATTCTCGACGCAGCGTGTTCTTTGGCCTTCCTCTTTTCTGTTTACCAACAGGATTCCATGTTAATGCTTGTCTCGTGATGCAGTCTGATGGTTAGCGTAATGTATGTCCTATCCATTTCCACCGTCTTTTCCTAATTTCCTCTTTCGCTAGAAGTTGGTTTGTCCTCTCCCACAGTAAGCTGTTGCTGATGGTTTTCGGCCAACGGACATTCAGTATCTTTCGTAGACAGTTGTTTACAAATACTTGTATCCGTCTGATGATGTTTGCAGTAATTCTCCAAGTTTTAGCTCCATACAGCAGGACTGTCTTCACGTTCGAATTGAAGAGTCTGACTTTCAGGTTAGTTGACATCTGTTTTGAGTCCCACATGTTTTTCCACTGTAGGAATGCTGCCCTGGCTTTGCCAATCCTTGTCTTTACATCTGCATCGTCCCCTCCTTGTTCATCGATGATGCTCCCCAGATATGTGAAAGTATTCACTTCTTCCAGAGTTTCCCCATCAAGTTTAATTGGGTTGATGCTCCCTGTGTTGTATTTAAGAATCTTGCTCTTTTCCTTATGTGTGTTCAAGCCTACTGATGCTGAAGTTGCTGCTACACTGTTTGTCTTTGCTTGCATTTGTTGGTGTGTATGTGCTAAGAGAGCTAGATCATCCGCAAAGTCCAAATTATCGAGTTGCATCCTACTTGTCCATTGAATTCCGTGCATCCCCTCAGATGTGGAGGTCTTCATGATCCAGTCAACCGCTAGGAGGAAGAGAAAAGGTGACAGCAAGCAACCTTGTCTGACTCCGGTCCTCACTGAAAATGCATTTGTCAGTTGTCCTCCATGCACAATTTTGCACTGTTCCGTCGTAAGAGTTTCGGATGATGTTGACGAGTTTCTCTGGTACACCGTAGTGTCGAAGAAGTTTCCATAGTGTTCTCCTATCTACACTATCAAACGCCTTCTCATAATCAATGAAGTTGATGTACAGGGGCGAGTTCCATTCAATTGATTGTTCAACGATGATCCGTAGTGTTGCGATTTGGTCCGTGCACGACCGATCCTTCCGAAAACCAGCTTGTTGATCTCGAAGTTGAGCCTCCACTGAATCTTTCATTCTGTTCAACAATACTCTGTTAAAGATTTTCCCTGGTATCGACAGTAGCGTGATCCCTCTGTAGTTGTCACATTTGCTCAAATCTCCTTTCTTTGGTATCTTGATAAGATAACCTTCTTTCCAGTCTGCCGGCACTTGTTCTTCCTCCCAGATCTTTTTGAATAAAACGTGGAATATCCTTGCTGTTAGGTCGATATCTGACTTGAGTGCTTCAGCTGGTATATTGTCAGGTCCTGCTGCTTTCCCACATTTGATTTGCCTGATGGCCATCTTGATTTCTTCCATCGTTGGTGGAGTGACATCTATCGGGAGATCTGTAGGTGCTGCTTCGATGTCCGGTGGGTTCGGTGGAGCTGGCCTATTTAGAAGTTCCTCAAAGTGTTCTACCCACCTATTCTTTTGTTCATGAATCTCAGTGAGTGTCTTGCCTTCTTTGTTCTTGATCGGTCGCTCTGGTTTACCATGTTTATCTGCCAGTTTCTTCGTTGTGTCGTATAGCTGTTTCATATTTCCTTCTCTTGCAGCCTTCTCCGCTGTCGTTGCAAGGCCTTCGATGTATTTCCGTTTGTCAGCTCTAATGCTCTTCTTTACTTGCTTATTTGCTTCTGAGTATTCAGCTTGAGCCTTGATTTTTTCTGCTCTTGTTCGGCTGTTGTTGATTTCTATCTTCTTGTTCCTCCTTTGCTGAATTTTGCTCAATGTCTCAGTGGAGATCCATTCCTTATAATGGTGCTTCTTGCGGCCTAGAACCTCCTGACACGTTGACGTTAGTGCTTCTTTGATTCCTTTCCAGTTGTCCTCCATAGTGGTTTCTTCTTTCGGCAGATCTTGTAAGGCTTGGAACCTGTTGTTGAGAGATATTTTGAATTCCTTGAGTTTGTCAGTGTCTCGGAGAAAGCCTGTATTGAACCGTTGTACTGCTGACACTCCAGTTGTCCACTGCTTCTTTAGCTTCAGTTTTATTTTAGAAACCACCAGGTGGTGGTCTGAAGCTATGTCAGCTCCTCTCCTGGTTCTTACATCTTCCATTGATCTTCTAAATTTTTTATTGATACATATATGATCGATTTGATTCTGTGTAGTATGATCCGGTGAGTCCCATGTAGCCTTGTGTATGCGTTTGTGGGCGAATATTGTACCACCTATAACCAATTTGTTGAAGGCACATAGGTTTGCAAGTCTTTCACCATTGTCGTTTCTGTCTCCCAGTCCTTGTCGTCCCATGATTTCTTCATATCCAGTGTTGTCCATTCCGACTTTGGCGTTGAGGTCTCCCATCAGTATTGTCAGATCCTTTCCTCGACACTTTGTTATAATTGATTGCAGTCTATCGTAAAACTGATCTTTGTCTTCGTCGTTGCCGTCGTTGGTTGGTGCATAGCATTGGATAATATTCATTGTAATGCCTTTCTTGATTGTTTTGAAAGATGCTTTGATGATCCTGGGTCCATGTGATTCCCATCCCACAAGTGCATTACGTGCCTCCTTGGACAGCATCAGAGCAACTCCTTGAGTGTGGGGAGCATTTTCCTCTTCGTGGCCGGAGTATAGTAGCGTCTCTCCCGAAGCTAATGTTTTCTGTCCAGCTTGAGTCCAATGAGTTTCGCTGATTCCGAGTATTGTCAAGTTGTATCTCTTCATTTCTGCAGCTATTTGATTTGTCTTCCCGCTCTCCCACATTGTTCGAACATTCCATGTACCTATAAAAATATTTGCTCTGGTTGTTAGAAGGGTTTATCTTGTTTAATCTGGTTTGCGTTTTTTTAGCAAGTTTGGGTTTTTACGGGATGGGGGTGCTAGCCCCATGCCCAACCCTCCTCCTTTACCCGGGCTTGGGACCGGCAGTAACCCTTGGAGGGCTACAGGCCTCCTCATAATCAATGAAGTTGACGTACAGTGGCGAGTTCCATTCAATTGATTGTTCAACGATGATCCGTAGTGTTGCGATTAGGTCCGTGCACGACCGATCCTTACGAAAACCAGCTTGTTGATCTCGAAGTTGAGCCTCCACTGAATCTTTCATTCTGTTCAACAATACTCTGTTAAAGACTTTCCCTGGTATCGACAGTAGCGTGATCCCTCTGTAGTTGTCACATTTGCTCAAATCTCCTTTCTTTGGTATCTTGATAAGATAACCTTCTTTCCAGTCTGCCGGCATTTGTTCTTCTTCCCAGATCTTTTTGAATAAAACGTGGAGTATCCTTGCTGTTAGGTCGATATCTGACTTGAGTGCTTCAGCTGGTATATTGTCAGGTCCTGCTGCTTTCCCACATTTGATTTGTCTGATGGCCATCTTGATTTCTTCCATCGTTGGTGGGGTGACATCTATCGGGAGATCTGTAGGTGCTGCTTCGATGTCCGGTGGGTTCGGTGGAGCTGGCCTATTTAGAAGTTCCTCAAAGTGTTCTACCCACCTATTCTTTTGTTCATGAATCTCAGTGAGTGTCTTGCCTTCTTTGTTCTTGATCGGTCGCTCTGGTTTACCATGTTTATCTGCCAGTTTCTTCGTTGTGTCGTATAGCTGTTTCATATTTCCTTCTCTTGCAGCCTCCTCCGCTGTCGTTGCAAGGCCTTCGATGTATTTCCGTTTGTCAGCTCTAATGCTCTTCTTTACTTGCTTATTTGCTTCTGAGTATTCAGCTTGAGCCTTGATTTTTTCTGCTCTTGTTCGGCTGTTGTTGATTTCTATCTTCTTGTTCCTCCTTTGCTGAATTTTGCTCAATGTCTCAGTGGAGATCCATTCCTTATAATGGTGCTTCTTGCGGCCTAGAACCTCCTGACACGTTGACGTTAGTGCTTCTTTGATTCCTTTCCAGTTGTCCTCCATAGTGGTTTCTTCTTTCGGCAGATCTTGTAAGGCTTGGAACCTGTTGTTGAGAGATATTTTGAATTCCTTGAGTTTGTCAGTGTCTCGGAGAAAGCCTGTATTGAACCGTTGTACTGCTGACACTCCAGTTGTCCACTGCTTCTTTAGCTTCAGTTTTATTTTAGAAACCACCAGGTGGTGGTCTGAAGCTATGTCAGCTCCTCTCCTGGTTCTTACATCTTCCATTGATCTTCTAAATTTTTTATTGATACATATATGATCGATTTGATTCTGTGTAGTATGATCCGGTGAGTCCCATGTAGCCTTGTGTATGCGTTTGTGGGCGAATATTGTACCACCTATAACCAATTTGTTGAAGGCACATAGGTTTGCAAGTCTTTCACCATTGTCGTTTCTGTCTCCCAGTCCTTGTCGTCCCATGATTTCTTCATATCCAGTGTTGTCCATTCCGACTTTGGCGTTGAGGTCTCCCATCAGTATTGTCAGATCCTTTCCTCGACACTTTGTTATAATTGATTGCAGTCTATCGTAAAACTGATCTTTGTCTTCGTCGTTGCCGTCGTTGGTTGGTGCATAGCATTGGATAATATTCATTGTAATGCCTTTCTTGATTGTTTTGAAAGATGCTTTGATGATCCTGGGTCCATGTGATTCCCATCCCACAAGTGCATTACGTGCCTCCTTGGACAGCATCAGAGCAACTCCTTGAGTGTGGGGAGCATTTTCCTCTTCGTGGCCGGAGTATAGTAGCGTCTCTCCCGAAGCTAATGTTTTCTGTCCAGCTTGAGTCCAATGAGTTTCGCTGATTCCGAGTATTGTCAAGTTGTATCTCTTCATTTCTGCAGCTATTTGATTTGTCTTTCCGCTCTCCCACATTGTTCGAACATTCCATGTACCTATAAAAATATTTGCTCTGGTTGTTAGAAGGGTTTATCTTGTTTAATCTGGTTTGCGTTTTTTTAGCAAGTTTGGGTTTTTACGGGATGGGGGTGCTAGCCCCATGCCCAACCCTCCTCCTTTACCCGGGCTTGGGACCGGCAGTAACCCTTGGAGGGCTACAGGCCTCCTCATAATCAATGAAGTTGACGTACAGTGGCGAGTTCCATTCAATTGATTGTTCAACGATGATCCGTAGTGTTGCGATTAGGTCCGTGCACGACCGATCCTTACGAAAACCAGCTTGTTGATCTCGAAGTTGAGCCTCCACTGAATCTTTCATTCTGTTCAACAATACTCTGTTAAAGACTTTCCCTGGTATCGACAGTAGCGTGATCCCTCTGTAGTTGTCACATTTGCTCAAATCTCCTTTCTTTGGTATCTTGATAAGATAACCTTCTTTCCAGTCTGCCGGCATTTGTTCTTCTTCCCAGATCTTTTTGAATAAAACGTGGAGTATCCTTGCTGTTAGGTCGATATCTGACTTGAGTGCTTCAGCTGGTATATTGTCAGGTCCTGCTGCTTTCCCACATTTGATTTGTCTGATGGCCATCTTGATTTCTTCCATCGTTGGTGGGGTGACATCTATCGGGAGATCTGTAGGTGCTGCTTCGATGTCCGGTGGGTTCGGTGGAGCTGGCCTATTTAGAAGTTCCTCAAAGTGTTCTACCCACCTATTCTTTTGTTCATGAATCTCAGTGAGTGTCTTGCCTTCTTTGTTCTTGATCGGTCGCTCTGGTTTACCATGTTTATCTGCCAGTTTCTTCGTTGTGTCGTATAGCTGTTTCATATTTCCTTCTCTTGCAGCCTCCTCCGCTGTCGTTGCAAGGCCTTCGATGTATTTCCGTTTGTCAGCTCTAATGCTCTTCTTTACTTGCTTATTTGCTTCTGAGTATTCAGCTTGAGCCTTGATTTTTTCTGCTCTTGTTCGGCTGTTGTTGATTTCTATCTTCTTGTTCCTTCAATGTCTCGGTGGAGATCCATTCCTTATAATTGTGCTTCTTGCGGCCTAGAACCTCCTGACACGTTCACGTAAGTGTTTCTTTGATTTCTTTCCAGTTGTTCTTCTTAGTGGTTTCTTTTTGTTTCACCAAATTTTTAAGGCTTGGAACCTGTTGTTGAGAGATATTTTGAATTCCTTGAGATTGTCAGTATCTCGAGGATAGGCCGTATTGAACCGATTTACTGTTACCACTCCAGTTGTCCACTGCTTCCTTAGCTTCAGTTTCATTTTAGCAACCACAAAGTGGTGGTGTGAAGCTATTTCAGCTCTCCTCGTTGTCACATCCTTCATTGATCTTCTGAATTTTTTATTGACGCATATATGATCGATTTGATTCTCTGTGGTCTGGTACGGTGAGACCCATGTGGCCTTGTGTATGCGTTGGTGGGGGAATGTTGTACTGCCTATAACCAATTTGTTGAAGGCACATAGGTTTGTAAATCTTTCACCACTGTCATTTCTTTCTTCCAGTCCCTGTCGTCCCATGATTTCTTCATATCCAGTGTTGTCCATTCCAAATTTGGCCTTTAGGTCCCTATCAGGATTGTCAGATCCCTTCCTCGGCACTTTGCTATAATTGATGCGAGTTTATCATATGACTGATCTTTGTCTTCGTCGTTTCTACCGTCGGTTGGTGCATAACGGTGGATAATATTCATTGTGATCCCCCTTCTTCACTGTTTTGGAAGATGCTTTGATGATCCTGGGTCCATTTTGTTCCCATCCCACAAGTGCATTATGTGTTTTCTGGACAGCATCAGAGCAACTCCTTGGGTGTGAGGAGCATTCTCCACCTCTTGGTCGGAGTATAGTAGCATCTCTCCAGAAGCTAATGTTTTCTGTCCAGCTTAAGTCCAATGGGTTTCGCTGATTTCGACCACTGTTGAGTTGTATCTCCTTATTTCTGCAGCTATTTGATTTGTCTTCCTGCTCTCCCACATTGTGTCGAACATTCCATGTACCTATAAAAATATTCGCTCTGAGTGTTAGAAGGGGGGGCATCAACCTCATAACTACCGAAGAATTTCGGCTTTCATCATGAGGCGTCATGAATCCTTCTACTCCCAGGGCAGAGTTTAAATTGTTCAGCTTGTTTAATCTAGTTAACACTTTTTTAATAAATAAAGTTTTTATTCTCAAGTATGGACGCTAGATAAATGCCAGTTAAAAACACTAGCAAATGCTCATGAAAACAACCAACGTTGCAGCAACCTCAGCATCAGTAGACTTAATTATACATAAGGGAAAACACAAGATCCTCAAATACAAAACAGGAAGCACCGACCCAACTGAACTTGAGAGACTCTGGAAGAAGTGGATACTTTCACGTACCTGGGAAGCATCGTCGATGAACAAGGAAAGTATGATACAGATGTAAATGCAAGGATTGGCAATGCAAGGGCAGCATTCCTACAGTTGAAGAACATATGGGACTTAAAACAACTGTCAACTAACCTGAAAGTTAGACTCTTCAATCGAACCTCAAAACAGTCTTGCTGTATGGAGTTGAAACGTGGGAAACTACTGCAAACATCATCATCACAAGAGTATAACTATTTATAAACAACTGCCTATGCAAGATACTAAATGTTCGTTGGCCGGAAACCATCAACAACAGCCTGCTATGGGGAAAACAAACTAACTTCCAGACGAGGTGGATATCAGGAAAAGACGTTGGAAATGGATAGAACATACATTGCGGCAATCATCAGAGTGCATCACAAGGCAAGCATTAACTTGGAAACAACTGGGAAAGATTACTCAGGACAGAGTTCAATGGAGAATACTGGTGAGCGGCCTAAGTTCCCCTGTGAGGGGTAACGGGCTTAAGTAAGTAATTTGTGGAAAAATATGATGCCACCTATAATCATTTTGTTGAAGGCATATACGTTTGCAAACCTCTCACCATTTTCGTTACTTTCTCTCAGTCTGTGTCATCCAATGATGTCTTTATATTCAGTGTTATTCATTCCAACCTTGGCGTTTAGTTCTTTCATCTGAATTGTTACGTCCTTGGCTGTGCATTTAACGATAGTTGACTGCAGCCTCGTATAGAACTAGTCTTTGTCGTCTTCGTGGCTGTTGTTGGTGAATGTTGCCACATTCTAGGAATCTCATGGATGAAGTGCCTTCCGTTTTCTCAGGACCAATCCCGATGTAAAGTGCATATGGTTTGTAGTTGCGCCAATGTCTTGAGTGGGACGGCGAGCCAAATTAGAATAACTTTGGTTCAGCTACCTTTCAAAAAATGTAGTGAAATTCTTTGCAATATCATCGTTAGTAACGTTTCTCCCTCCGGGACCCTTTATGCCAAAAGTTCGCTGAGTTGACGTCTTATGTCGAGCCATACATACCTCGGTGGGCTTGGTAATAACTCTTGTCGTTCCTGGCCCCGATAACACATCTGAGACGCAAGGCTGTATAAGTAGGTTAAAATCAGATAGATAAAATGAAATTCCTATATCTTGTGATCTTCATACTGATTGCCAAACAATGTTACTAGCCATGTGGATGTACAAGCCCCACTTTGATTCCTCCGGAATTCGAAAGCATAAGACATTGGTTAATAATATGCATAATTACTAGTATTGTGTACCATCGTATTTGTAGAATGTAAAATGTCCTTTGAGCCCCACTCTAGGGTCGCGAAATTCCACGCGTATTTTTGTGCTAAATAGTTCATTATGATGCAATGTCACGTATCACACATCCCATATCACTCTTTGATGTACAGGCCGTTAGTTTGATACCACAGTTAAAGTTTATTATTTTTTTCCTAATCTGTACATCTATTCGTCTAAGATGATCTAAAGTTAATCAAACATAATTTAAGGGAGGACATTACATATCTGTTCTAAATTAGGTCATTGGTAAGTGCCGGAAACGTTTCACCATAGTATGTGTTATTTTAGTAAAGGAGACAAACTTCTATATCACTATGGTGGTAGAAGATGAAAATAAACGCTTAGTATATCACATATGATAGTTCTCGGTGGAGAATGTAATGATGGATATCCGTTGGAGGTATAAGTCCGACGTACTATTTAGGTCATTAAGTGGAATTCCGCACTCATTGTGCTGAGAGGAATTTCGGTAGTGGTTACTCAGTAATTTATTAAACTCAAACCTTCATGAGAAATAGAAGGAAAAAACCTTCATACAACTTTATAAATCATTTCTCAATAAGTGCAGTTACAGAATCAAAATTATTTCACGGACCGTTAACAAAATAAGTAGAAAAATAACTGGGATATGTAGCTATGTGACAATGCCTCAATCAGTATAATAATTCGAAAACTCTAAGTGTAAGCGGCTGAATTTGAACTGGTTCATGTTTACAAAAGAAGCTACGACGTCTCATTTCTTCCTGGTACCGGAGTAATCCAGCTAAAAAATATGGAAACGCTTTGGTGGTACTAACTTGGTATTATATAGGTCGTGTAGCTAAAATACTTGTGAATTGCACCTAGCATATGACCAAGCTACGTTCGTCCTATATTCAGAGCAACGTCTAACGACTGAATCCAAACGTACAAATAGGAATAAATCAGAGAACAGTAAGGGATGGAGAAGAAGTCTTATTTGATTGTGAATAGAGCGCTAATACGATAACATCTCTGCTGTTTTAACTAGAAGGCGGGTTGCTTTCCACTTTGTGCCGTGTCATGATCTAGTGGTGAAGCCTGACCGAGCACTTTCAACCAGTCGTGTCCGCTAAAACAAACATGGCCAGCATCAATGACGAGGGCCTGTGTAACTATTTATTTAGTGGATTATTTGCTACCACAGCTCACGCTTTCCTTAATAAGTTTTATGAGCACACTAAAAGTTCTGGCCAAAAGATAAAACCCAACGCGTCAGACATTGGTAAACGTGCAAAATATTGACAACACTTATAGACATAAGAAAGTGTGTAAAATGCAAACGTTAGTTAAAAGATGATTTACCATTGATTTCCCTTTTTAAAAGGAAAAACTTTAAACCACGATGAAATCTAAGAATTAGGCGAAAGTCAATAAATGCAACATTCGTTCAGGTGTTCTGGGAACCGTACAATTTTGCCAGAATGAATAACTTTAGGCGTTATGGGGCTGTTTGAAGTTTCTTCCTTCTTTTTAGTCTCTGGTTCGGGCGTATTAACATTCTCGACATCCTGTCACGGCGTGCTGTAGCTGATTCGACGTCTAAATATTTGCCTTTCTGAAGAGCTGCCTTGAGGCAGTCAATGTTGACGTCCTCTTCATGGCCAGTTTTGACGATTGCATAGTACTTTGGTTCTCTTTTTAAAACATTGTATGGACCTTCGTAGGGTGCATCTAGGAGGCAAGGTAGAGCATCGCGACTTAAAAAATACTCTGCGAAAACTATAAACAAGAACGAAATCTGCTTCTGCAGTGCTGTTAATTCCTAGTAAAACTAATGGTAAACAG
This sequence comes from Schistosoma mekongi, assembly GCA_034768735.1. Lineage (NCBI taxonomy): Eukaryota > Metazoa > Platyhelminthes > Trematoda > Strigeidida > Schistosomatidae > Schistosoma > Schistosoma mekongi. Next base: position 30,128,811 of record CM068308.1, read on the forward strand.
CTGGTTCACTGCGAAATGTCCGTAGCTGAAAGTGGTGCTTTCAGCTGTCGTTGAAATCTTTCCACCAATCCGTATAATTGCGGGAGGTAGGCAGCTGTTCGGAAGTACGTAGTTCCAAGGTGTTTGGTTAGAGAGTGGAACAATCCAGATTCAAACTGATGTAAACGGTCTTCCGTTTTTGTGGATGAGCAACCAAAGTTTGTTATTCATCGTTCGGCAAAAGCGCAAGTAATCGTTTCGCTAGTTATGTCTTCATGTTTGTTCCAATCTTCGGTTTCAATGTATTATTCATCAGGGCAGGCTATGACAGCCGTGACAGCATTTGTATAGTGTGTGACTGTTCGACATTAATGGCTAGTTAAGCCAAACAACCTGTTAAAATAATTGAAAATATGGTATGTAAGGTAGCCTGACTTTTTGAGCGGACCGTTATCAATTACTAGATGTTTCGCCAAATGTCTAGTAGAATAATAGTATATAATCGACTTGACAGACCTAGATTACGAAAGCCGAAATACCAGGAGCCAGTAGTTTGCGATAATTACTCACCTACGGGAGAACGACTCGTTTGTCCCAGGTGGTCAGAAGATATTGGATTTGTGACAGCGGCAGCTTTAATGCTCGCGTTACTGCATCGTCATGAGGATTTATCGGTGTTGGTTTTGCTCAAGTCCAATATATCCTGGCCATGGGACACTTTTTGTCAGAAATGACTGTAAAGTAATTCTCCTAAGATTCCCTACAGCGTTCCTTAGCCAATTTGATGAATTATATTTACCAATCGCAAGTGGACTCACTTGTTCATAATATGTCTATTTTTTAATTCTGGTTAGGCTATTTGATTGCTCCTTGACACGTAGGGTTTTATACTTTGGTTAGGCTGCACTTTGATTGTAGTCCACTGTTTTCAGTCAAATAATTATAACCGTCGAAGCTTTCTCGTAACATTGAATTAAGTTTTAAGGAATCAAGTGATAATTATGATAGTTTCCCTAAATAGTGCTTAATCTGCTAAGTGAAAGATCGAAACGTTTTTGTACTTAAGCTCATAGGGATGATCTATGTATGAGAACTTACTTCATATAGTTATACCTATCAATAAATAGTTGTCATCAACTATGTATAAATGTGTATGTAAAAGCTTACTCCCCTGAATAGTTGTAGTCGTTATCCATGAATGTAATCTTTACGTATCTGTTCACATCATCCCGTGATTTGGATCTTAAGCTTTATACTTCCTTAAATCCTTCAATTTCCAAAAAGCTTTGAACTTATCGGATAAATACTGTGCTTCTAATTGTTATTAAAGCCATGTGTCCAGATATAACTTCGTTTGTACACATTATTTTGTATCCATTCCCGTTAGTTTGCCTCCACAATCATTACTGATGAACTAATTTATAACCGTTTTACTTCATTCCCTTTTGCCCATTGATTTCGTTGTAGTGAGATTCTATTAAAAGCTCTACTTTTCACTAGTTCTTAATATTTCAGGAATGAAATATGACTTGAATTTATCACTGATATCCTGAGTCTAAATTTATATGAATGGTCTGTCTCATTGGTGTACTTCCATGTAATCTGCGACAGCATTTTAGTACAGCGACCTTTGCCCTAAAAACTCGAGTAAGAATATATACGAGAGAATATATTTACAAAATCAAATATTTTTACAATATTAGGTGATATTTTACACATCGTCGTTCGTCTCCTTGCCCCTTTATATTGCTATTACGAAATGCGTTTGTATGCTGTGCCTTGTCATTAAATTCCTGTCATATTGAAAGCCAGTGTCAAGTAAAGATCATGTCATATGGACTAGTTTAGAAATTTACCAAAGTTGTTAGGAAATAATGTAAAAATTTTTAGTAAAAGTGTTGAAATGATTATTATAACTTTGCTAACAGAATAGTATTTTACAATTGTGTTACAGATAGAAACAAGGTAATAATGTAGCCTCTAAACTTTGCCAATTAGATTCGATATCCATCCAGTTAGTTTGGTTAACGAATTTGAGATCTTCATCATGGAAAATATTTGTCAATTTTCTGTTCACATTTAACTAAAAACCATCCAAATTTTAAACCTTTCCATTGTTAATCATAGGTTGTATATTAATTTCTCGTCATTCATGTAGGAATTTCGTTTCTGTAGAGGAAAGTGCCATAAAGCATTCAAAAAACATAAAAATCCTCGCAAGGTTAGATGGACTAAAGTGTCCAGAAGAATTCGAGGTAAAGAGCTAACTGATGATCTCGCCCAAACATTCGAACGCAAACGAAATTTCTTATTTAAGTATGAAAGAGCAACAGTTCAGAAAATCCGTATGTGGAATGAACTACAATAAACCTGGTTGTTTCTAGTTAATGCTGTTCCGAAAATTGATCAGATTAAGCACAAAAGAGAATCTGCATTTATTAGAAAACGGCTAATAAAAGGAGTACAGTTGCGTACAGAAGAAGATATTAAACTTGTTAACACGCAAATGCATCTAATCGAGGCTCCAGAAGGTAGGTTTAAAATTTCGATCAATACTGTTTTACAATTATTTTAAAGCCAAAAGAAAACGTGCACTTATGGATGTTGATTCTGAGTCAGATTTATCAGAAGAGGAAACAATGGATCTTTCACTTGCCGAACTCGAGAAGCAAACAAATAAAGGGAAAGTTACCGATAAATCGAAAGCTCGTGCCAAGAAACAGAAAATCGCTTTGGAGACTAAATAATTGAAAAATATTGATTCTGTACTTATTTAAATGGTTGTTATATAATTTCTTCTGATTAAAGAATTGTTTCTTACAGTTTCCTGCCAATCACTGGTGAGGAGTAAATGATGATATCCTTACCACTTAGTCTGTTATCTTTTACATAATGTTATTGTGAGTCATTTTTCGTCAACAAAAACAGGAAGCGAAATTTCAGATAAACACTCCTCCGTAAGTAGTATTGAAACTTGTCTTCAGATAGATGTTGTGTTTAGGTTAAGATCAGCACACTTTCTGCCTTATTCGGGATTTTATTCTCAAACTTTCTAATCAATTATCTTTGTTCGTTGTCACTCAGAGTAATAATAAAGCGTTTGTGTAATGTCTCCGTAATTATTTTCATTCTACCTTTTTACGAACGTATTGGTTAAAATCGTCTTTCTATTTATCCTTTGAAAATCTGTATTTTTTACAACACCCCCTGAACAAATTATAAATAAACTGATTGGTAAGTGCCCTTAGATAAAGAGCTTCAATAAGATCATGAGCTTGCAATGAAGAGTTGTCGTCTAGTGCAACATACGATGTAGATTTTCAGAAAGAGTATGCACTATTTGAACATAGTCCGATTTGTGTCTGAATCTTGAATTAGGTCCAGTAAGCAGCAGGTATGGGCCGGATTAGAAGATCCATTATTGATGCGAGCTATATATCAAATAAAAATTCAGTATCGATACATGTTCCGTAATTTAGACTGTTTATTCCAACCTAGTTTTCGTTGAAATAGTGATAAAGTATCTTTTAAACGATCAGACCATAGAAGTGTAGTAGTATAAAACGTCAATAATTATGCTTGTTTCCACAATTAATTTACCACATTCTGAAGATTGACATTTGACACTCGTACTCAGCGTTGATCACAACAGTGAAAATACGTTCATTTTACTATGTATATTACCATTTGTTCCTGGTGTACTTCATAACTCATTTCCTATGATAAAGTCAAATGTAGATTATCAGGAGAGCAATTCGATATATGGTTCATATACTATTAATTCCCAGCTTTTCCCACATCCTGTTCAAAAGTGAGCCAATAAAAACCCAGTTGGCTAGTGATAATGACATCATCTAATGATCTGTGAAAACACTGAAAAATATCAATTTATTTCCTCATACTAAATGTAATCTGGTTCGAAATTAAGATGTGTTTCTCCAGAATTGGTTGGCTCGTCATGAATGCAATCATCCTTTATGTGAACTATCTAATTACCTTGCACTTCTTGTTCTGTTTCCACATTTCTCCCCTAAATTTCCTACTACTTTTGGTGCTGCTTCCTTCACTGGAATGATCTTTCCCATGTTCGTTTCATGTAGTAACAGCCTGAATAAATGCACAATTGTCCTTTAGTTCCAGAAGTTTGAATTGTTTACTGAACTCAGTAGCTGTAAGTCACTGTGCCATTCCCTCTGTTTTATCCATCCGCAATTCAAACTGACCAGCTTTACTTAACTTTTATATTAACTGCTTACAAGTAATTATTTATGTTCATCATTGTTTTCGGTGATTATAGTACTTAGCTACTCACTTGATATTCGCGGTATTAACATATCTATGTATTCGTATATCTCATCGAGATACATTTCATGATTTAAACTAATCTAAGGATATACCAGCAAAGACTGTACAGTAATTTTGTGAAATCACTTCTCAGCCAATGATGAGTTAATGTATATAAATCAATGGTATTTTGCAGCAGAAGTAACAAAGACTGTTGGAGTTTAATAGTTTTAAGCAAATGCTTAGTTTTTTGAAAACTAATCGGTTTCTGGATAATCTTGTTGTATTAATACTGCTGCATAACCTTATTAATTTAGAGGTGAATATACTCAAATGAAAATCTTTCTGAATGTTTCCTGCAGCCATGAGCAATTTTATAGATGGTTCATCATAGGCCACGAGACATTTTTCATGAATTCGCGAATAGTTAAAATGATTTAATTATCGGACTACAATCATCGTTCCCATATCGACATGAAGGAGTCTTGAGTGGAAGTTGTTGCATATTTTAACATTTCTACTATGTAGTCAGTTATTCGGAAAACCAGCAAATAAGTGGTCTCTCCAAGTTTATCATAAATAAGGTTAACTAAAACACTTATTAATTTGTATTGCTCATTCTACGTATAAGAATATTGACATTTGATATGTTTAACTTTATCATGATGACTAAAACAGAATACTCCTAATAAGTTTCGACGTTGTGAACAGTTTAGATCTGCATTTTTACTAAACCCTTTTGTGTAATGCAAGACATAATTAATTAATTTTTAAATTTCACGGAAAACTATAAAAGTACATATACTGATTCTAAGTGACGTCTCCCTACATCATAGCTTAATCGTTTTTGAAACCGTGTTTTTATTTTGTAAACTCAAAGAAAAACATTTTGGCACTACGACATACTTATTTCTGAGATTACCATCTATATTTTTATACTGGAAATAGATTGGAAACATACTTCAGAGGTATACATAAGTACATATTAAAATCTGTTATTTCCTGATACTCTAGTCTTTCAACGACTGTCAGGCAAATATGTTAATTAACTATGAAGCAGTAAATAGTAATTACTCAATACATTTTAATGTAGAGAAAACTACTGAACTAATAAATCTTGTATTCTGAATTTATGAAAGTATAGGTGTATTAGTACGGGAATGAAGGCATGTACACACTTCAAAATGCATCACCCACCTGAAGAAAAGTGATGATATGATTGGGAATCACACAAACTCTTTGATGCATATGAATGAAAAGAATCAGTTGAAGGGTATGAATGAAGTTCATCAAAGTGTTTAAAAGAAAAGTATGAAGTATTTCACACAATATATGAATGAAGAACAAAATATTTGATGATAATTAGCAAAATGCCAACAAAAATAGATGTGTTTTTGCGGCTATTTAATCAAAACATAAAGTTGAAATCATAAAATAATAAAGATTGAAATTACAATCATTTTTTTCTCTGTAAAGGCAAGCATACACATGATGGATTCTATAGTTTATGCAAATATACTACTATGATATATGTTGATCTGTTTAGTTTGTAGACGTGTTTTCGTTGAAACTGAAGTGTAGTAAAAAGAAGACAAAAATAAATACAATTATATTCTTGTCCTTTTATATAATATTCAATAATTAGGCGTTTAATGAATAACAGACAGAATGCACCTTTTCTTATTCATCACTGGTTCGGAACACTCATCATTTCAAATCAACTTTTCGCGCATACCTCACCAGTTCCATTCAAATTTGATGTCTATAATTGTAAAAAAGGAATATAACAAATAAAGCAAATTTATTAGTTTAGTTGCTTGATATTTTATTACTTTCATCTCTTTATTCTATGCTGACTGATACTGGATTAGGGTGGAAGAAAACCAGGGGCGAATAAACCAAAACATAGCATCAGTCCATGTAGTCATTGACTGCCTGTCTGAGCCGTATTCTTAGATGCAGACTGCTGGGTTGGGGTCCGCTCGAATGTCGTAACTAATTGTTAGCGACTGGATGGCACTGTTTAGAATTCGTCACAGCGTCACTGACGTATTTATTCTTTGTCTTCAGTTAAATCGTGTGCTTAAAATTAATTCATACTTTTCTTTCTACGAACTGATTCTTTCTTCTTAAACCATATTCTATATATCCACTTTTTATTATTATTTAAATAATTATCACTTCTACTAATTTAGTGTTAATCTTGCTGTGCTGTTCAGGTGTGGAAATTTGGACCGATACATACCTGTATCAGGTTCAGTTTTGTGCACACATACGTACAGCCCTTGTTTTTCGCTTTTGTTTAGATTAATCGACTGCAAACAATAGTGTAGTAACCAACCTCGTTAATAAGTAAAAGTTGTCCAAGTTTTACTTATTTTGGCATCTAATGGCCTACATTTTCAATTTATCTCTGACTCAGTAGTCCGTAGGTCACTCGTTTGGTCTTGGTAGGTTTGTAGATTCGCACCACTTTTGAGTTAGTACTAGGAGGAAACAGCTATCCAGTGCTTCCTGCTTCTTAATGGTTCGATAAATGAAATCAGTATATGATATGGAATTCCGTAACTCAAAAATCCCCACAACTATTTGTACTAAGAAATTAATTTTACTAGAAACGAGTGAGTTTCACGTCACATTTCTTTTTTTTCTTTTCTCTGAAACTTTAAAGTTATTGTTTGCGTTTTTAATTCTGTGTTGTGAGTAGACGCTAATTATCGTATCCAAAACATGTTACACATGTCAAAGTGTAGTTTACTTCAATGATCTCAAAACTTAAACTAAGACAACACTGAATTTATGAGGTTAGATTATGTTAGTGGTATTACCGGCTCTAAAACGATGTCCGAACGTTAAACACAAACCCGTAATTGGCTAATCGCTCACAGGAAACTTCCTTTTCTGCTGCGAAACGCAGTTTGGACAATCTCCATGCTGTACTCTACATTATTGTGACTACTAATTTATTCTGTGGAATTTTGCACCATCTAAAAGTACATTTTCAACATGCTATATTTGGAGATTCAATGAATTTGTCGTTTCTAATTCTTTATTAATTGAATAACCACTTGTAACGTAACCGTATAAAGTTGTTTCACAGTTAAACATAACAATCAATTGTACTGTTGAACCCTTTTTCTCAGTACATATCACTATTATCCGATATCTAATACAGAGTTATAAAAACTGAGACTTACGTATATTGTATACATATGTGTATGCAAATATAACTTACAACAATCTGGTTAGTATCTGATAATTTTCTTTCCATTTTAACAAAATTTTTATGCCCAGTTTTTCCAGTAAAATTTGGTGCAACACTCATTGCTCGTAATCGATCTGTTGACATTGGTTTAGCAACTTTACGAAGAATTGGTTTTTGACTTGATGCATTAATTTGAAATTTATTGTTTAGTACGTTGGTAATAAAAGTAGAAACAATGAAAAAAAGGAGTCGATTATTAATCTGAGCTGAAAGTTTAGTTATTTGTTAACCGGACACCTTAGTCTGCTGAATATTAGGATTCTTATAAGTACTGGATAAACCAAATTTAATATAATGTTTTTGGTCCTGATGTTTAGCTTTCAGTGATATGCTTTTGAACAGATCATTAATCTATGTAACTGATGTCAGTTCTTGTTGCATATTGTCCTTAACATTATACGAAATCACCACAAATTCACTTAATTTTTCATTATGTAGCTGTTGATGACTGATTACAAGATAGATCTTTTGAAGTTTTAGTACAAAGTCGTAACCTGAGTAGCCTAACCATGTGCAAATATTGGAGGATGAAGACCGTTCAGCTGAATATAAATCGTTAGGTATCAGCTTAGTAGTTCCTAATTTGTTGTGTTCTTCGTCATTTTTGTGCGTTTGTCATAGGTACACAGTACTAAAAACACATTAGGTCAAGTAAACTATCAAGAGTTTTGTGGATTTCAGCGATAATTCAATCAGTGTTAGTGCACGGTGGCAGGTTGGTAGAGCATAAATAGTTTTATTTTAATTAAAATATGCCTAACAGTAACGAAATTTCATATAATGATAGATATAGGTCAACTGGAAGCTGTAGCGTAATATTTTAAAATTGCCCATTGACAAATGTATTTCCAGTTTTGGCAATAATTTTGACTCAATCACGAGATGTCAGTTAAATAATCACGGATGTCATTTCGTACAAACCTTACTACAATCAACTTATAAGTTAGTAACTTGCCCGATGATTTACCTGATACTTTACATATCGTCAATGATGTAAAATGTATACGTAAATAGTTACTTACAAGTGGCCTTTAATGGAGCATAACTGAGCTGTTAAATCATTAATCTATGTAAACAGAAAAAAAAGAGTCATTTAAGTGTTTTGTGTAATAGTATATGTACATATACATATATGAGATCGCACAAATATATCTCGAATTGACTAAGTATAAACATCGACCGTTGCAAGCGACTCAGAGGTCTCATGGTAAGGCCTTCGCGGCGGTTCCAGAAGGTCCTGCTTTCGATCCCTGGCGGGGTAGTGGGTGCACATTGTTGAAGAGTTTTATACTAGGACGAATCAGTTGTCCAGTGCTTCCTGGTAGTCAATGGTTGTTTAATTCAGACCACTTCGTTATATCATATTGACACTTAACAATCTTCACAGCACCCAATTATGTACATATATGCCAGTTTGTATGAGGAACCATAGGAAGTTTACTAACCACCGTATTTGTGTGTTTCTACAGTGATTTTCTCAACATTTGACATAAAAGAACCCTACTTACAAGTAGTTTATGCTGCTGATATAAATAGTATCTTACTAATCGTCTTAGTCTGTACACTAGGCTTTTGTAGGAACTAATTAATGCGAAGATAATCTAAATTCAGAAATCGGGTTAGTCAGGAAAACTGAAAATAAAAAAACACTAAATAACTGTTTCATTCAATTATAAACTATTCACTTTTGCACTCTTGTACACCTTTGCTGTCAGAATTAATATACTACACAGGAACTCCAAATCGGTTCAATATCAGATGTCCAGGAAATTCATGACTTCATGAATACTTCCGATGATGTAAAGACAATGAAAACTATCTAAAATGCGCTTTAATTTTGTTTATTTGAATCTAAAAAAAGATTCAGCTACTATCATTTTATGATATTTGTAATTTACTACTGCAAAAATACTTTATCCACTAACTTACTTCTTCATCCTGTTTGCGTAATCTTTGTTCCCATTCATATTTTTGTGATTCTAGCTCCTTAACGTGTTCATACCATGACTTAACTTTTTCTTCAAGTTGTGCTAAATTCAACAAAATACGCTGATACATTTAATTAAACATGTAATTTATAGAAACAATATTAGTAAATTGTTATAGAATGTAATGAACTGAAATCTTGATAATTTTGATGTCTACTGAATGTTGATATTATTCTGATCTGTAAATTGTCACCACAACTTTCAAATAATCTACAGCTTCAATAACACTGTGGCGAATGAGATAATAGGGATGGAGTGTACACAATTAAATCACTTCACTTTTGTCTATACAGTTAATGTTAACGAGCACCATCTAACTAAATTCTTTTTAAAGGAGATTCACAGCATTAGCGCGACTTTTAGAAAAAGCTAGCACAATTATACGTCTATTTATATTGATGTACTGTTTAAAATTACTACAAATGAAAGAGAACATGAAGAACATTCTAAAACTCAAAACTATAACATCAAATGTAGTGTAGGAATTAAGGAATAAGTCAATAAAATTAAATGGATGGTTCAAAGTATCGAAGTGCCTCAAGTCGATTCCATCTATGACAATGTGACTATTCCATAGGTCATATACCTTGGTATTCAATCACAGATTACAATCGCTTCTAAGAATTCATTTAGTAAACGTAAACATTTTCTAAGTGTGTTACTAATCGATAACGTTATTGACTAGTGTAATACTAATTTGGCTAGTTACAATATTTACAATCTACTTGAACACAACCCATCATTAGAGACCAAGGTAGGTAGTGACTACGGAAAGGCAACATACAAACGAAAAATTTCAACTTATACAGGTCACAATGTTATAATCCGGTTGGTTACCATTTACACAACATTCTAAGCCTGGAGTTAATATAAAAACCAGTTATTTGCATTTTAGATTTGATGGTTGGCGTTAAATCTACATATGTATTTACCTTGTGTTCTTCGATAAAAGTAGCTATTGAAGAAGTATAAAATGTATGCTTATTCCAATATCATCTTCGTTAATTTTGTCTACTTTTTCATGAAAATCTTAGGCAGTGTGTTCGTTGCTAAGATGCCTATTGTTACCAAGTGATTTAGTGATTTATGAAATCAACTTTATTTATAGGTTAGGTTTCAAATATGCGATACGCTACCAAGCCATTCGAATGCATTTAATCTAGAGTGTTCTAGTCCAAGTGACTTCTAATTACACTTAATTTACTTGACAATACATGGGATATCCCAATCTCCATCATCGTATTACCAAATGAAATTGTAAACAGTACTTGATTTTTGCAGTCTAATCATAAACTCATTGAGTAGCCATAGTTTATATTTTAAACTGCTTTTTACTTGAAGTAAATTTTCTCACCTTGATTTAAACCATTAATATCAAACGGAGGTGCACGTTTCCTAATATAATCTTCACGGTTTCGAAGCTCGTTTCTTCTTTCTTCAAGAAGTTCATTCTTTGCTTTCTGTAAAATCATTTCCTAAGATAAAGCAAATAAATTATATATATATATATATATATATATATATATATATATATATATATATATTCAAGCTTGATAAAATCACTATTTACTCTGCGAAAAACTGTTATTTGTGAGAGAATCGAAAAGCCATGTCAAACTACTACTATGAGGATTAAGGTTCTAATATGTAATAATCTTTACAGCACCTAATCTCGCATATAACACGTTAAATTCATGTAAACATACTCATGATTAAATGAGTGTAAAATAAGAAGTCGTTATGCCAGATGTATGATGTTTTATTTAGAACCAGTTGAACTCAACAAATAAACAGTTTAAAGCAAACCGGCAGATAGAGAGGAAGTTCAGTCACGCACACACAAAGAGATGTACAATTTAAGATTTGATATGCTTAGGGGATTATTTGGGCCCTTACAACTCTTTCCGAGAAGTTACTTGGATCTTTGTTTCATTGTAAAGTACCTGATTACATTTAGCAGTCTATTGATTACTTTTTATAGTAGCTATCTATAAGTTATGTGGGCTACACTTAAAATGAAAGGTTGAAGAATTCTATTTATTTCGAAGGTATCTTCCTTTTCAAATCAACTTTTGTTTGATGCCAAGTTAAAATTAAATGCAATATATTTGATGCTTTGTAAGTGATGATAAGTCGTTAATCATTTAAGAAAATAACAATGTATATCTCTGATAAATGTCAATAGGTATGCAAACTTCTTTCAAAGCCTCATATGCATAGATTCTTATTTATCAGACATACTATACATATTTTACAAACCAATTAACATTCAATAACATGGTAACAAAGACAGAAACTTCATGTTAGCATTTTTTTAATGAATATCAAACATAGTGATATAAGTAGCTTTCTAGTTTGATATAATCCTAATTGAGTATCAAGTTTTATCTGTTTGATCAGAAAAATTGTAATGGAGAACATCTACCTGGAAAATGAATATAAGTACTGATGAAGTGTACACTTATTTAAAAAAATACTGTCCAATTTAGGTCTCGTCAGTTGGATGTACCTGGGACTTAATGTTAATGTTCATACAGGGATTCGAACTCACTTTGTTACGAGTCAAATGCCAACGGGTTTACCACTAGGCTACTGAATCCAGACTGCCACACTTACGAAACGCGTGTATACATTATTAGAGTGTGTTTGGATCTTCCCGTCTAACAAGTTTGGCTGTCTGTACTCAGTAGCCTAGTGATGAACGCGGTAGCGTTTGGCATGAAACAAAGTAAGTTAGAGTCTAGGTGTGAACATCAATACTAGGATGCAGGTACATTTAGCTGACGAGTCCTAAATAAGACGAAACGCGAATTCGATTCCTCTTGATAGTAGCAGTCCAACTAAAGAAATACTTGTGAACTGACGCTATATTGAGGTAATCCGTTCAGGATGTACATATGGCAGCAGAGACTGATCAACCTCACTCCATGATAAATCAACGGGAAGATCCAAATACATTTTAATTATATACTATTATTCACTTTTAATCTTTCATTAATTTGCCTGTGTCAAGTTTTAAAGTCAATTATTTTGTTTAATATCATCATTTTTTCACTTTTCAAATTTTTCTATATCGCTTACTTCATTTACTTTCTATATAGTGAGGGAGACTGATCAAATCATCAATTCACTTAATCATTTACACAGGTGTAATATGTAGTGCTTTGTAGTCGAAGATAATTTATGATACAGAAATTTCATCATCCGACAGTTTATGATATATTCATTTTGTCTTGATGTTATATTTTTCATTTAACTAAGCAATGTATTATACGAAATTGGTTTATCAAATAGTTTGTTTTAAAGCCAAGACTCATTTTGGATATACGTTTAACTCATCAGTGTTGATCACATAGGGTAAACTAATTAAATTGTTTGAATTCTCCAGGGATTCATGCCGGTAGGGTACCACTGAAAATCATGGAGCATTCGTCCTAGTATACAGCCCCTTAGTGGTGTGCATCCTCAATTTATTTGATGAATCGAACTTATTGTTCGCAGGCTAGGGAATGTACAGCCTTCAACCACAATGGGCAGTTGTCCAATAATAGAATTTCGCGGCACGTAACAAATTAATGGTAGTGGGAATTCTAACATTCGACATTGGCCATGTGGCAAGAAGGCTTATAGGTTTGCTCAATCGCAGGCCTTCAGTTGGTTGAATCGTCGGGGCCATAATAGAACGAAACAACTATTCACGGCTCCCTGGTTTTATAAGGTACTCAACTAACATCAGTCTATGAAGAATGCAAACAACAAATTGAAAGCCAATCCCCACAAAACCACTTTAAGTCAACAAAAATAAATCCACAGTAGTTTCGTTCATGAACTGATAATAACGGATCAGTCTCTAAGGATAATATTGCTAATAGACTACTAATTTACTAACGTAAATTCACAGTGTAGTATATCGTGGTTAGAATGTGTGACTTTGATTATCTAACATGCACCAAAATGAATTAGTTTCACGTATATGCGTAATTCTAGTAAGACTTCAGTCGTTTTGACAAACTTATTGAAGCCATTTGTTTAAACGGTTTATAAATGTTCACTTATTTTTCAAAAAAAAATCAACTACTTTCAATTTGCATAAGTAGTTCAAATATCTCTGTATGTTATCTGATTGGATATACCAGAGATTGATGTTGGCAGGGTACCATTGAAAACCAGGGAGCACTGGACATCTGTTTCGTTCTAGTGTGAACTCTTCAGCAGTGCGCACCCACGATTCCGCACCAGGGGCTTCAGGTTGACAGCAAACGCCTAACCATCTGCAGCACTGGGTCGGCATCCAATGGTAGAATTCCCACTTCCATCAATCAAATAAAATAACCAATCTCCACAAAAAAAATAACCATCCCAATGGAACTATAATAATGAGCTCATTAGTGACTAACTCCAAGATGTTCCTGAAGCTCTAGTGAGAAGTCGTGACTGGTGGAGTTCAGACTTGTCGGGAGTGTGACAGTTATCACCAATGACAATGGATGATCGTCGCGCTATATGTATCACAAATTGATGGAAGTGGGAATTCTACCATTGGATGCCGACCCAGTGCTGCAGATGGTTAGGCATTCGCGTCAACCTGAATCCCCTGGTGCGGAATCGTGGGTGCGCACTGCTTAAGATTTCCACACTAGAACGAAACAGCTGTCCAGTGCTCCCTGGTTTTCAATGGTACCCTGCCAACATCAATCTGTGATATATCCAATCAAATAAAATAACCAATCTCCACAAAAAAAATAACCATCTCTGTATGTTTTATTTGTACGCGGTGTTTGTTTACATCGAGTCATATTTCAAGATAATGAAAATCGTTGAGAAGGTAGTAACGTTTACCGAACTGTTTATTTCTGATCAATAACTTACCTTTAATTTTCTTCTTCGCTCTTTACTCAAACCTCCAAGACCTTGCTTATGATAATTCACTCGCCTAACTTGATTGTTTTTATTAGGTTCTTGTTCTTCAATGACCTTCGACTTGAATTATCGGAAAAGAATATGATGAAAAATTGGAACCATTTATAGAGTTAACAAGTAGAAGTGGTCAATCATTCATAGAGCTATAAGTTGATCTAGAAAATCTGTTAATAGTGATTACATAGTAAATGCAAACAACAAAATTTATGGTGAAAACTACTCATAAATAAGACCATTAGCCAAACTGATTCGACGTTCGTAGAATAATGAGAAACACCATTTCTGCATAAGATAGTAACTGATGATACTGTTTGAAATGACATTGATGACTCCTTAATTAAAGCATTTAGTATCGCTATCAAATTTCCGCGCATAAATTACGGCCTACTCTGTGAATGGTGGCAAGAAGATAAAACCATTACTTTTATGGTAAGCACAATGATGGAAATTATTAATTAAGAGAAGTTTTTATCGGACACAATCTTCCTACGTTATTATGAATTACATTGACCATTCGGAAGGTAATTTTCTTGAGAGGACTTAATCTACTGTTATGGTTGACAATGTGATAGTGTATAAAACGGATGCTTCACTTCTGATTAGACTATTGTGGATAAATTATTAGTAACATTTCTCTTAAAAATAATGTGTTATCTGTTATGACAACTACGGATTTATGGCTTTGTTCAAATTAAGTAAAAAACCATGCTGTCGTGAGAACGAGCATTCAAAAGATAGTAGGAACATAGGAAAGGATCACTGAACTCGGCAAATCTTATATCAGGCGACTCAGGAAGAAAAACTAACTTTCGAAACTGTATTTAAGAAGACAATTTTAATTGTTTTAGTTGTGTGTAAAGTAAACATTCTACCTCTATCATTATTGTGTCCCTCTCGTCTTATCCTGCCATTTAATCTACTGACTGATAGTATGTAATTTCCCATTTGTGAACTACAGTTACTTAATTATGTATGTGCACTCAAGCTCACTACCACTGTCTCCTTTGTTTTGTACTAATTCTCTGAGTGATTTGCTACCCAAGTGCATCAATTGGACATTCTTGGTGGCACTGCTCACTGTATTGGCGTGTACAAGGTCAAATTCAGTAATTTATCAACCAATCACGTCATATCTTTAAAGGATAATACCTCGAATTAAGTTTAACGAAAATAGCTATTTACAGAAGGTCCTAAAATCCTTGATTATATCGTAGAAAGTGGTACATCTCTGTATTTTATCTAAACAGAAGGTAAAAACTGACTAGTGAATAAAAACTGAAAATTATGTAATCGGAAGATGGTTTAAACATTCTAAGTAACATACAGAAGTTATTTACTATAAGAAAATATAAAGAATTTCAATAGGCATTTATGTATTTATTCATCACTAACAATTAAGGTGGACTGGGGGGGGGGAAGTATTGTTTTATACTATCGGCATGTAACTTCATTTGACATAATGCAGAAACTAATTAACTGTAGAAGTATATTCCAGATGGTTATCATTAATTAGTTTAGTTTATGAAGGAATTTTTTTCCTTTCTCCATCTTTTTGATATTGCATCATAATGTTGACATAATTCATTTCTTTCAACTTGATTTCATTATATAAGACATATTCATAAACGACTGAAGTTGGCTATTTAATATAAAGATTACTTTAATCTATATGGTTACTTTTATTAAATTAAAGAGAGCAGGAGTAAAGACTTGGACAAGATAAAATGAATTCATCTCAATTCATTAAATTCGCATCAGTTGTATGAAAATCAACGATTACAAAGTGGGTTAAATAAAGAATAATGACTTTTAAGACTGTTTTTACAGTGTTATTCTACATACCTAGATTGTGTATCAAGTGAATAATTCGTTTGTGATTTATCTCATATTGCTGTCAATCTTAGCATTTATTTAAACCACCATTTATGACGTTTAAGACTGATGAACTGGAACTAATTATTTGTGAATTAGAGGGAGGTTTGTAGAGATAGTTAACTGTCAATTTCGGTGTTACGAATTGATGTGAATCAGACAACCATTGATCACCTGGAAGCACTGGATAGCTGTTTCGTCCTAGTATGGGACTCCTCAGAAGTGCGCATCCACTACCCTATCTGGGATCGAACCCAGGACCCTCTGATTCCACAGCGAACGCTTTACAATTGGACCACTGAGTTAACTTCTAAAGGTTGATATTTCCAATTTCTGAATTCATTACTCCTTCTGTGCACCTCAAACAACCCTATTCTATATTCATGTTATTTTCCTAATTGTGTTCTCATGTAGTTTGTGAAATCATGTATGTGTCTATGAAGCTGGTTGGATTTAAGCATCTTCTGCTTAAACTGAATTGTTCTCATTTTAGTCTGAAGTCAAATACTGATTCAGAATAGTTTAATTGGGTGTTATGATAATCTAATATCTGTTCAAGTCGTTGTATCACTCAATTGTTTATAAGATGATATGTCATTGGCTAGCTAAGAACATTGTCGCCAAGTATCCAAGTTAAAGGCGTCATACTGGTTAGTTTGAATTGAATTTATTTTATAGCACTAATAATAAAAAAAGTATGTCTATAGTACTAGGTACATTATCTCCATTACTAAACGATAACATATTTGATCAGTATGCAAAATGATGTGCTTTTTTAAACAATTGAAATTGTCACTCTTTAATTGCATTATTTTACTTGTATGTTACATTTATTGGGAATAAAGAGTTAGTTAAAATCAAATGCCATTAGTAGAAAATGTGGGCTATTTATGTAGTTCATGATTTAATTATTATTAAAATATTACGTAAGAATTATGATGCTAGAAAATAAACATTCATTTATAACTTACATTTCTTTTTGATGCTCTAGCCTTTTTAACCTTTTAGATGTGAATAAACAAAAGAAAACAAACTGATTATACACTAGTTAACTTGTTAATTGATGTTAATCAACAGTAAATGTGAAATGCTCATCGACCATGTATTGTTATTGTCATGATTTAAAATGAAACGGTACTTAGTTTTATTTACTGTCTGTAATGTATATAACCCACCTAACATGCAGGGGTTTATTTACTTAATGGTGTGTAAATGATACAACTCGTCAGCCAATAGTCAAGATAAGTAGTGTAAACATTAAATCTAAAAAGTAGCGACTAAAAATCATGTGTTTCGATCAATAAACTATTTTCTATTGTCTACATTCCCTATTTTCCTCAAGATTGGAAACTTCAAGAATAACTTGTACATATAATGTTTCAATAATTTGGTTACTAACTTGTTAAATTTTCATGACTTCATTTACTAATCTATTACAAATTAGTAAACAATTACTGATGAATCCACAAAGATAATGACAACTGGATAAGTACAAAACCATAGGTTATTCGCAATCGCAATAAGTAATTTCCGATATTTGATTTATTGTTCTACGTATATAATATAATTAACACAGATAACTGTTTGACTAAAATTTTATTAACATGTTGATATTCATGCAGCCTATAATCAAAGTGAATAGAGTGAATTTACCTCCAGGAATAAAAAAAAAACGGTAAGACTAAACTACGCCGACGAACGTGAGATGGCCAATGAGAACCAAGGTGTTTGTTTCAAGGTCGCGCTCTCATTCAGCTTCAAAATGCTCACATTGGATCGGCTTATTGCAATTTTCAATAAAGACGTTATTATCTCTAGCCTACAAGCTCTCGGACTACTTCGCAGAGAGTTCATCTGTGATTGTGGCCTAAATATGACTCAAATACAATCCACATGAAGTCGAGATGGAGTAGCCTTTCATTGCAATGGCTGCTGGAGAAAAAAATCGTTAAGAACAGCTAGTTTTTTTAGCAAGTCTAAACTGACACTGCGGCAAACCTTCATGTTAGTTGTATTGTGGAGTATGCAGTTGCCTGTCACTCTGGCATCGTCTCTTACAGATGTAAGCGAAGTATCAGAAGTGCAATGGTATCAGCACTGTAGAGACATATGCTCAGAAATCATGTTGCACTTAAATCTGTCACTGGGAGGCATCGGGAAAATCGTTGAAATCGATGAAACAGCTATTAGAAAGAGAAAATATAATAGAGGGAGATCTGTAAAAACCAAATGAATGAGTTCCTATATCGCTTATATTTTGAATTTAAACTCAATGAACCCGTCTCCAACCTCCAAAAGTTTATAAATCATGTAAAAACAATGTATCATGTGTACATTTTTTTTTAAAATTTCATCGTTTTTCATAATAAATAATGATTTTATCTACCAGTGCATTCTCATTGGCTAAAAGGTACCTCAAGGTCGTCGGCGTAGTTTAGTTTCACCAAAAAAACAGTTAGTTCAGAAGACTTTGTAAAGCGATACAAGCATGCGATGCAATTAAATTACTATAAAGTCTGAATTCAGTAGTTTGAAATTTTAACTTTTATAGATTTCAATTGGGATGGTTATTTTTGTGGAGATTGGTTATTTGATTTGATTGGATATATCACAGATTGATGTTGGCAGGGTACCATTGACAACAAGGGAGCACTGGACAGCTGTTTCGTTCTAGTGTGGAACTCTTCAGCAGTGCGCACCCACGATTTGTATTCTATCGTGATTATAATTTCACTTTTCAAGCATTGAATTCGTTTATAATAACGACAAAGTTGTCTACTTCTGTAAGTATAAGGTACGATTCGTCAACCTTTCATTATTTAAGCTTAATGATTATTTATGTTCATAGTAATAAGAACTTGTTATTAACTTAGTAAACATGAACCATTCACCATGATACAATACACTAAATGAATGGTCAAAATTGAAAGAAAATTATTTATTAAAATAAATAAACTAAAATTCATTCTTTTACCTCTTCACGTTCTAATCGTAACTTTTCTTGATGCTTCTCCATTTCCTAAACAACAAAAAGACAAATGTATGAAGGCGTTAATGTGAATTACAAAATTTATTTAGACAGTTTTGTTGAAAGTTTCAGAGAAAAAATTTTTTAAGTTGATTAGAAGTGAAATGTCATATTTTCACTTTGGTCATCACTTGTAAAATGGTATAAGAATCAATAGTAGTAGCAGTATTAGTGGTAATAGTAATAATAATAATAATAATAATAATAATAATAATAATAATAATAATAGTTAATGCTGTTGTCGTTGTTGTAATATAGGATTCACTTGTTAAAGTATTTTAAAATGATAGAAATTGCTGTATGCATTATACCTATTGAAAATGAATTAGTTGTGAATAACTTCAACCGTCAAAAATAATTCAATCATCTAGAATATGTGTTAAATTCAACCTAAGAAGCAGGTATATGTTAAGTGTTTATGCAAGAATTTATGGTTACAATTTAGTTTCCTCCATTGATGTATATTACGACAAATGATCCTTTTCAATAGTTAAGTTGGATTGTGACTGGCAAGTGGAATCCAGGACGCGCGTTTCGTCCAAATAGGACAGTAGTCTAGTGGTGAACGCGGTGGCGTTTGGCACGAAGCGGACTGAGTTCGAATCCCAGCGTGAACATCAACATTGGGATGCAGGTACATCCAGCCGATGAGTCCCAAATAGGACGAAACGCGCGTCCTGGATTCCACTTGCCAGTCACAATCCAACTTAAATATTTAACTTGTGTATTAACGCTATATCGAGGCAATCCGCTCAGGATGCACATATGGCAACAGAGACTGACCAGTTTTAGTCCATTAAAAATCAACGGGAAAATACAAGCTTATCCTGATTACAAATAGTCCTCTTCGTTGCCATCCAGCGCCGACGATGGCGAGGTTGACTAGATTTTGGATTTAATGACATGTATGATCTTGATATAATTGAGATCTCTGCCTCACTACAAGTAGATCATTTTAATAATAAAGCACAACACTACTAAGAAAGCTGTGGCTATTTACATAAGGCATTACTAAAATAATAACATAAATAAGTCATTACTAAAATAATAACATAAATAAGTCAATTATTACTTAAAATAACACCAACTGATAGTCATAGCTTAGCACTGAAATACAGTGTGCTACTCACAACGACAACACATAGTACAACTAATTTTATCCTACATTCATCAAGTTATTAATACATAATTTGATAAAGAAATGGTGAATACAGATGTTTTCTTCTTTGAGGTTGATTTGTTATCAAAGTCTAATGGATCTTCTTAATGTCAACTATACGAAAACATTATGTTACTTCAAAACAAGTGTTGTGTTATTTACAATGATGAATAAATACGTAGTAATAAACTTTAAAACAGAATTAAAGGTAGTAGAAGAGATTATCTCATCAACTATAATTACGCAGACAAATAATAATAATAATACTAATAATAATAATAGTTAATGCTGTTGTCGTTGTTGTAATATAGGATTCACTTGTTAAAGTATTTTAAAATGATAGAAATTGCTGTATGCATTATACCTATTGAAAATGAATTAGTTGTGAATAACTTCAACCGTCAAAAATAATTCAATCATCTAGAATATGTGTTAAATTCAACCTAAGAAGCAGGTATATGTTAAGTGTTTATGCAAGAATTTATGGTTACAATTTAGTTTCCTCCATTGATGTATATTACGACAAATGATCCTTTTCAATAGTTAAGTTGGATTGTGACTGGCAAGTGGAATCCAGGACGCGCGTTTCGTCCAAATAGGACAGTAGTCTAGTGGTGAACGCGGTGGCGTTTGGCACGAAGCGGACTGAGTTCGAATCCCAGCGTGAACATCAACATTGGGATGCAGGTACATCCAGCCGATGAGTCCCAAATAGGACGAAACGCGCGTCCTGGATTCCACTTGCCAGTCACAATCCAACTTAAATATTTAACTTGTGTATTAACGCTATATCGAGGCAATCCGCTCAGGATGCACATATGGCAACAGAGACTGACCAGTTTTAGTCCATTAAAAATCAACGGGAAAATACAAGCTTATCCTGATTACAAATAGTCCTCTTCGTTGCCATCCAGCGCCGACGATGGCGAGGTTGACTAGATTTTGGATTTAATGACATGTATGATCTTGATATAATTGAGATCTCTGCCTCACTACAAGTAGATCATTTTAATAATAAAGCACAACACTACTAAGAAAGCTGTGGCTATTTACATAAGTCATTACTAAAATAATAACATAAATAAGTCAATTATTACTTAAAATAACACCAACTGATAGTCATAGCTTAGCACTGAAATACAGTGTGCTACTCACAACGACAACACATAGTACAACTAATTTTATCCTACATTCATCAAGTTATTAATACATAATTTGATAAAGAAATGGTGAATACAGATGTTTTCTTCTTTGAGGTTGATTTGTTATCAAAGTCTAATGGATCTTCTTAATGTCAACTATACGAAAACATTATGTTACTTCAAAACAAGTGTTGTGTTATTTACAATGATGAATAAATACGTAGTAATAAACTTTAAAACAGAATTAAAGGTAGTAGAAGAGATTATCTCATCAACTATAATTACGCAGACAAATAATAATAATAATAATAAATGTCAGCTTATAGATTAATTTGTAAACTAATAGAATGAATAACTATTTTCCATTCATTATTACTTTTTTAGCATGCTGATGAAATGTAGGGTTGTGTATAGACAGTTCTGTGGGATTCAGTGATTTTAAGATGATCTAAATATTTGGAATTTAGTATTTGCCGTACAAATATGTATAGGACTGATTAAGTTGCAGAATGCTGTTAGCTGGAGAATCTATTAACCAAATAGAATATATTGAAGAATTTCAGATTATATTCTGTGTTAATTTCCTATGGGACAAGGTATATTGATCGTTCAATGCGTACTGTATCCAAAAGAATTTAAGAGCGAATTTCTGCCTAGTTGAAAGAAGGTAATAGTTTTTGCATTAGAAGTCCAATAACACAGCATCTAACTAACATTAACCATCAAATTAATAGAGAAACATCTTTCAAGGTGGAATGAACAGGGACCTTTCAAAGCACTATTTTTTCGACTTTTGTGTATTGCTGAAGCCGTCACAATACACATAGAGAAGACGGGACTATGTGTACAAAAGAAAATTGTCTGTCCACTCATTTTCCCATTTCAAAATCAGTTATTACCAAATAAACAATTATTATCCGAGTAAATGGTTTCTAGAGAAGAGTTCAATTTCAGGCCAGCTAAGAGACACTTCTAATAAACTGATTTCTTTCTATTGTCATATGTTCTTAATTAGAGAGTATTAATCACTAACTACGTAGTTAGCACCTAGAATTAATTTTAGTCATAGCATATTGCATATAAATCCATTTGACTTAACCTAATTGTTGGTAGCCGGTCTACAGTCAACTAATTTAGTTTCATATAATGTTTCCCACTAGAAGTGTTATGTCAAGCTTTACTCGTAATGAACACCGAATAAATTTATGAGATTTTGCCTCTTCTTTGACTAGGATAGTGAAAACATGCATTGCAAATATTTAATCAACGTCTGCCAAACCAAGCGTAGCAATAGTTTATGAAGCTACTGAATGTTGTTAAGTGAAGGCTACTTAGTTGGGATTACGCAGAATTATTGTATCTTAACCAGTCGTTAAAAACCTTACGTAACTCTTTCTCGAGTCTACTGTGATACGGCAGAGATATTCACTCTTTATACTTTTGTATTTCTTGCTCATATTTCATATCCCTATTTTCATGGACTAATTCCTCCTTCTCATATTTAATGTGTTTACTACAAAGTCATTATTATTACCTCTAATACTTTGGTATCTATCTTGCTATGGTAAAGTGTTGCGAAGACTTGAACAAGTGAACATGTCCCAGATT
Organism: Schistosoma mekongi; assembly: GCA_034768735.1. Lineage (NCBI taxonomy): Eukaryota > Metazoa > Platyhelminthes > Trematoda > Strigeidida > Schistosomatidae > Schistosoma > Schistosoma mekongi. The sequence continues at coordinate 30,152,056 of CM068308.1, forward strand.
CTAATTTGTTCGTAACTAAAAGACTGATCACTAATAACTTGCTCTGTGTCAAGAACTTCCATCGGAGCTGAATGAATATTTTTGATTAATGTGTACTATGATTGATAAAATAAACAGCTTAACATTTTAGTGTATTACACTCAGGTAACGGTAAGGTCATCCTATCGATTACTTCCAAGCTTTTAACACTAACTGAGTCACTGGTTAGTTCACAGTACAGAGCAAATTATATTTACATATTGATGATATATCTGCATTCACTATTAACTTTCAAACATCTACCTATCTTATGTCTTATTTATTTCTTTTACAGATAGTTCCGCATTGAAGTAGCGAATTAACGAAACAAGTAAAACAGTGTGTGTGTGTGTGCATGTGAAAACTTCATCAGAAATCTCAATTCTTTTTTTTTACAATTAATCCGATTGACATGACATTTTCTAAAGTTATTCATTTTTAGATTTTTCAATTCTATTTATTTTACTCGAAAAAGCAAACCATTAGTAAATATGCATATTACATGATAATACAAAGTAAGAAAGAATGATAGTGAGATTGTGAATGGTATAGAATATTGTCAATAGTATGCTTTGTTAAATGATATTGAGACTTTTGTATAATACTGACTGACAAACAGAAGGAATTTACCACAATGAAACTCTGATAATCAGATATTCATTCAATTTCTGTAGTTGACCACAATGATTTTTAAGTAATATATTAATATCTGTCAGTTTTTGGTTTCTGTTTATTTCAAGTTAATGTTATTATTACTACTTATCGTCTGTGTAATGATAAATTATGACATTAGACGAGTAGTTTACTATGAATAACAGAAAGACGCATATAAAGTAGACACCTTCTGAATGAAACATTTGGTGGATTTTATATACATACTTAATCAATAATTAGCGAAAAACCAAAGCAAACATTTCTGAACAACTGTTTTACTCTTCATTAAGTTACATTGTTTCTCGACATATATGTACACACATATAATTTTTGAGATGAATTATATGATTCTGATTTGGGTTTTCTTTAAAATATGATACTTCTCGATGTAACTAACTTACAGATTTATATATTTAGCTTCGTGATATACTTTAAGTGTAAGCTCTAATGATGATTACAGAATGTTTGTTGTGATGTAAATAAAGTGGAGTTAGAACCATAGACTTCTTGACTAAGAATCGAACACCCTAACCAATAAGTCATCGTTTTACCATTACTTTTGAATATGATAATCCATATGATTTACAGTAAGAATTAGTCAACTACCTTATCTAATGTTGCAAGCAACAATTAAGAATAACAACTATTAGTACTTACTTTTCGACAAGAAAGTGCGCTGTGAAATAATGCGGTTTCAATTAACTATAGGTATTAACTGGTTACTTAGCATTGTATATTCCCTCTGAAATAACGTATCATGATAAATAGATCATGTGACATGGCTTATGGTGTTGACTTATCAACAATTCTTGATGCTTCCGATAAATGTGATAAATAAATCTTAAAATATGTGCTGTATTTATAAGTGGTTTGGGCAAATCTTTGGTATCACTGTCATGATTTCCCCACTAATTAATTTTATATAATTTTACTGTAAGGATTACTTGAATAGGTCGTCATGCAACTTGGCATTCCTATATTCTGGTACCACATTTTGAATTAAATAAGCGTAGAATCATAATTCAGTTGTAAATATCTTTTAGCCTAGGATATGTATGTAATAGAACGTGTTGCTACATGGTAACAGAAAACTGATCGGACGCATAGAGCTGGGAAGATTCTATTAATGATAGTAATGGATTATACCAGCGATATATAGTTTGCAAAGAAAGATAACCTGAAGAAATATAAATAATCGAATAACGAACATATATTCACCTATACCACTCAGATAGCCTATGCGTCATTTAGGGCTTTTAAGCATATAATTATATTGAAAACAATAACTGAAATGTCCATATCTAAGTTCAATAACTATTAACTTCATGGATAAACTAGCGTCTTTAATTAACAACCTTTAGCTTTTTATCAACTTCAATATACGGAGGTTCTTCAATACACAAGAGTCGTTTCACAGAAATTATTAATCAAATACTTTTAGTCAGTGTATGTTGTTCATCTTCATTGCTCATATTTTCTACCAGTTCATTAATACAGAGATGACTGGTATACATAATATTATTCCTTTTGGTTAGAGGACGGGTAATTCAGTACTAGTATAGTTGATGAGAACCAATGAAATAAAATCTAATTCATATAGTTCTGTCTCAGTTATCGTTAATACTTCATTTAAATTCATCAACAGAACTGCATAAGATTTTTAATGTTGGATTTGTATTGTTGGATCAGCAATGATATACTAAACTGTATTTCATAGGCAATAGGATTAAAAGCATATCACTTGACAACAATAAACTTTCTCTGAAAATATTTATTGATCATATGCCATAAATTGATCACTTGTAAATTACTTAGTTGACTAATAACATGTTATTATGAAATAATAGTTGTATACATTAACTTACTTCACGCTCTTTTTGACGAAGAAGCTTTTGTTCTGCTTCAAACTAGAATTATAAGAGACAAATGTTATTTTATCAAAAATATGTTATAAAACTAAATCATATTGAAAAAACAAGTTAAATTATGTAAAACATGATGTTGATATTCTATGCTTGTGCCATAGAACTTAATGTTAAATATTTTGTAAGTGTTTAACGATGTAGTACATATTTATGTTAGTTAACGTCAATAGGAATTATGTACATGATGAAATGTTATATATCGTTTGAGGTTTGAATGTGAGTAGTATACAGTAATAATTAAAATGCTTAATAACATCCTATTTCAATCAAATGTATTAAATCAAATCACGTACACTATTCAACTAGAAATTATTTATAACTATCTATCCACATGTGTGTATATATCCCTCAGTTTCACAGAACCGTTAGTGATATCTACTCCTTTAGTGTAATATGAATTTAATAATACATATGAGTACAACTGATTAATCAGATCAGTTAATGGGATTTTGAATGTAGATGTTACATTTCTACGGTTTCATTGGTAAAAGATTGAATTAATATAAACTCCACGTAGTTTACATTGTTACGTATATGATGAACAAGATATCATTATAAACTGTTATTAATTTTATTGTCCTCAATCAGAAAAATGATTCAAACAACCAATACTTCTCTTAGAAAACCTACCTTTTTTAACTGATTGTTCCTTACATCTTCTGGCTAGTGGCAAAAATGAGCATTTGTCTAAGAACTATTAGAAGTAAGTAGGATCAGTGCTGTAGTTTCACTAGATGTCGTAACTTCCCTAAATAAAGTGAGGCTTTAAGGTATGAGTACGTGGACGTCTTAGCCATTTACTAAAGTTGATATTATCCACATGTGATTTTTAAAGTAGAATATGGATACACTTGTGCATAGCGCAGTATTACTAATCTAATAAGTAATATTGTAAAGCAACTTGAAGGTGATTATATCTTTCCAATGATGTTTTTACAGACTGAGAGTGATCAGTCTCCGTCAGTTTATGTAAATCCTAAACAGATTGACTTGATTCTTAACAACATCAACTGGAAGATACAAACGTTTTCAAGTTATGTATGCACACCTGATGAATAAGTATGGCTGTCTGTACTCATTAACAAACTTTATAGTATTGCATATGACTGAATTGATTTCGAGTCCCACTGGGGTTATCAAGAGTGTGAATCAGGAGCATCCAGTTGGTGAGTCCCAAGTGAGACAAAGCGCGTTCCTACTTGACAATCATAGTCTAAATTCATCAGTGATAAGTATGAAAAAAATAGACAGTTAGATAATCAAAAAATTTCCCCTTCACTAACTTACATCTTTTTCTTCTTCTTTCAAACTTAGATGACGATTAATGATCATGGATTCTTGTTTCTAAAGTGATTTAAAAGTGAAACATTAATATCATTATTATCATTATCGACAAAATATTTAACCACTAATTGCTTACTCTAAGTTATGAACAAAAATCTGACTAACAGGCGTGTACTATGGGTTATCTGAGACAATATTCATCAGGTAATATAGAATACTCTGGTTAAACTACTACAGTGAACTCCTCATCAACTGAAGTTTCAAAATTGCAGTCATATAACAAGCCATAATAACTAAATAATCAGTAGATGTATGTGAATATTAAGAGCGAACATCGGAAAGCTGCAGGCGCATCACAGAGGTATTGTCAAACATTTTAAAATGACCGATTAACCCAGTAGAATTAGAATCCATGTAGTCTAATATTATTGTTATAGAAACTATGAAGCAAATATTCAGGCTACCTTCTAACCGTTTTCTCTAAATGATCTAAATATGCTTGCTGGCTACTATATTATAACCTTTCAGGAAATTATTATAGCAGATGGTTTTCTAAGATTATAAATTGCATACATTTGAAGTTATTATTATGCAACATCAACAGTAGTGATAATTATAATTGAATATATCATGATGTAAACAAACCATCTTGTATTAAATAGGAAATTTATCTCTACCTTCAATGAAAACATAGTTGTTTATGAAAGAAAAAGATTAATTAAGATTAATACAAGATCTATTTTGTATAAACTCACGTGCAATGCCTGCTTTTTATGTACCTTTTTTGCCTTTTTGGAAAAAATATCAAAATATCTACTACGTTATGCATATAAGGAATCTCAGATTTGGACTGAAGCTGACAAATTGAATTCAGAACCTGTCTCGTCCTATTTAGGACTCATCAGATGGATGCGCTTGCTTCCTAGTATTGAAGCTCACACTAGGTTATAAATTCAGTCCATTCGCGCCAAACGCTATTGAGTTCATTAAGATACTGTTGTACATATTTAATTTTAAAGTACTTATATCTTCCTGTTAATGTCGTTGACTCTAATTATACTGATGAAACGTAGCTATATCGAGACAATTAACACATATAGCAACAGAATCTGATCATCATAGCACCAACAGGAAGACACAAACAGTTTTACACCATATTCTCACGTCTGTAACAATTTACCTATGAAATAACCTCAATACCTTGTTTTTTCATCAAGTTAAACTGTTACTGATTATATGTTAGTGATGTGTTCGATTAGCTATATTTTGTCATTAGAATGTTTTTCTTTGTTTATGCAAACCTGTTGCGATTACTATCGAAATGAAACCTATGTTTCAACGGAGCTTGAATCATCGGTTAGTTGATTATGATGCTTAATGGATAACAAATGACTAAAAATACTCTCTAACCCTTATTGAATACTATGATTAAATGTTTAATAACTGACAGTTGCTCAATGGCTGCTATTTTTCCAAATTATAAAATTTTGAAAAAAAACAATCAACACACATTTTACTCATGAAGTGTTTATTAGTGACTAGAGTAGAGTGGTTGGACCTAAAATTTTAATCATAAGTTGCAACCGGTGGAATTTAGTAACACTGAGTGTGTGTTAAAAATACCACTTATGTCAGTGGATTGTACTTACAAAATATCACCATTAATTAAAATTACCAACATCTGAATATCAGGTGAATGGACTGAAGATTCTGAGCTAAAAGTAAGGCCGGAACGTCTCGAGTTAGATTATTGAAAAACTCATGGATTTGTGCCCTTAATGTATTTTATACCTAAACAAAGCATCTGATCAATACTTCCTGGCTTTTAATGATTATATATCTACTTGTACTCGGAAGTTTTGTAGATAACACATTGATAACTACAACTAATCAGCTGTTTATATATATTTGAGGTATGCCGACGACACATTAATAACATGTAATAAAAAGTTAAGTATACAAGATATTCTGAAGTTTTACAATAATGCCCACGAATTACTTAGCTTTACAATGGGTCACGGATAAGAATCAAAATTATAGTTTTTTGATGTCTGAATTAGTAAAATAAAGGTCGGTTCGATACAATGATTTATGTATTTAAAACACAAGTGGAACAGGCAGCTGACACATTTTTATTGTTTCACTAATCAGTAAACATAATCTTAATCACTCCTTAAGCCCATGCTATCAAAAAACGTGTTTGTTTGTCTACTTTGTCGGTGACCTAAACATTTTGAAGTTTATCTTTGTAGAAAATGGATACCTATTGAATTTTTCTGAGAGGAACATGAGGGAGAGAAAGGATTTTAAGACTAAATACATAGTTTCTAGAAAAATATTGCCTACAAACCTTTTATTCAAGATAGACATTGTTGTCAATATACTGAAAAAACTGTATTAAATGATCAATTCAGGAGATATTTAACACAGAACATCACCTCATAACCGATTACGACCATCCTTTTATATACATCCCGATGGAAGATGAGTTGCCAAAACTGATCACCTCAATGCGCATATATATATATCTTTGCTTACTGTTGTGAAGACATGTATACAGACCGTTCATCGAGACCACTTTTCGAACGCACTTAAGTAAATTTGCCATCATAGCTTATCAATAGATGATAAATATTAGTTAATTTACCGATCACTGCAACATGTAATAGACTTAGTACATCCTGCGTCAGACTCATCAGAAACTAACAGGTATAGTATTAAATTTATGTATTAGGAGCCTTATCTACCCACAATTTAAAACCTACGTTATGTATGCAAAATCAATTCGGTAGATCCTTCACTTTACCATGACCATTGTTTAGACATCTTCTGTAATTAAATGCATTTATATTCTTTTCCTTCCAATGTGGTTATAACTTGTTTTATTTAATTTTAATTTCATTATTATCACCTATTAGATTGTCTCCACCCAGAATATATCGCTTATATTTCATCTTAACAACTGTTATAATTACATTGTGTACTTTAAATAACCACATATTTTTCATCCTTTTAGTTTGTAACTATGCCTATTTCAGTAATGTCGAATAAAATTTAACACTAGAGATAACAGGTTTTAACAAATATGTTATTATTAGTTGATTTGTAACTTCCCCGACGTATCTATGCTATTGTACCGACAAGGAATCCGTCGTTGAATTAATTTATTTCATTTAAAATTAGCCAGTAACGTAAAAAAATACAAAGTATTATTATTCTATTAGATAAATCCTTTATAGTTTATATTGATTAAAACTAAGTAGTTTCTAATACAGTGAATTATGAATGATCATTTAGATGAACTGAAATTCCCAGACTATTTCCATCACTTAAGTAAACTTTGTTTTCACTAATTGGAAAATATATTTTAATCAGTAAATTTCTATTTCCTCTATATGAGATTTCAGTAGTAATAATCAACCAATTCTAAATATTTAGTGTATAAATATATTTTTTCTGAGTGAATGATTTTAATAATCAGAAAAGTCATAATATGATAATCAATTAAATGTTAATCTGGTCACATGATATCTTCCTGGGAGAAGAAACAGTTGTTCAGTGCTCCCTAGTTTTGAGTGGTACCCTGTCAATATCAATCTGTGACGAAATTAATCAACTAAACCTAATACTAACCTTAAGAATTAGCTGAATTAATTGGGGGGCGGGGTGAATGGTATGAGTTAGAGATAGCAAAATGATTTTTATCATTAATAAACTACATGCATCATTAGTACAATAATTAACAGTAATGAAAATAAAGATGTAAAGTATTCAATATACATGGAAATTATTTATCGAATATAATGGATAAAAGAATAGTTATTATTGTGGAACTAGTCGCAAACGATAAAATAGAAAGAGCCCGTTCATATGAACTTGTACAGAAAATGCTTGTAGTCATTATTTTTGCTATGTATAACAAATGTGGTTTTCACTAACATTTATAATATTATAAACATTATTGAGCGTTTGTCATCTTACTGTGTTCACCAAAAGAAAACAAAATACCGAATCATTTAATGAACTTCATCATTTCTAGAGTTGTTAGATAGTTATTTACAAGGTAATGATACGTTTCTTTTTTAAGTAGTTTGTTCTACGTAGCTGTCTTCAGGATAACAATTCTGTTTACAAATTCACATTGAAGTGATTAGATTTGGCTGCTATGTATATCTGTTGATCAAAAAAACATTGATATTTCTTTCAAATATTGTTTACCAATATTGAAACATAACCGTTATTCTATTCGGTAACTTCAAACAGTTTCTTCAAGTTATTTAATGTTAGTAAACTTTTATAAATGACAATTTTCATTTAGTGTTTACTTCTCAATCAACATTAAGCCTTATTAAAAACTTCTAAGTAGTATTCAAGACAATGTTTTCAATTAATGTTAATTTAATATTTATAAACAATTAATCAGACAAACTTACAACTTCTGGCTGTGAGAGATACATGTCCAGTGATGACATTCTACGAAATGTAAGGCAAGAGAGAAACAATGAAAACCAGTTTTACAAAATAAAGACAGTACAGTGAAATGATGATATCGGAAGAGAAATCTTTCTTTCTTTGTATACCTGAAAATGTGTATTTCAATGATTTTCATGTAAACCAGCCAGATCCATATATATTGAGCATTTAATTTAAAGAATTCATATTATTTGATCAAATGTGAAAACTTATTAACTTTCTTAAATTTGAGTAATTCTACTTGAAGTTTAGCAACATGAAGTTCATTGTTTGATGTCTTTTCTTTTCCTTATTTCTTTCAAAATTTAAGTTCATTTGATTTTCATAAAACTTTGTGAGCATCAGCCCCGAGATCATTATGAAAATTTTATAAATTTAATTACTAGATACTAATGAACAGTTGGTATGAATTAATGTAGTAAAACTTACAACGTAAGTCAAATGTACTTCGATTTGGAGGGGTTTAGCACTATCATTGATTTTAGTATACACACGAGCAATGTGATGAACCTCTTTGTCAATTGAAATAATAATAAATACTTCAAGGGGGAAGTTAAGTATTGTGTGATTTTACTGCTATGCGCATACGCTGGCTTTTATGTAACTAGTTGATTTTATCCTTTTCACATTACAAATAATTATTCCTACATTATCTTTAGGCTTAAGATTCCCAGCTTTAAATGGAAAGATTTTCCTAACAGAAATGTTTGACCTTGGTGTTAGCTGTTGAATATTGAAATATCTCATTTGACGTTAAGTTCATGGATGTGCACTAGTAAGCTACCCGAGTTTGATATCTAATAATTCCAGATTTGTTCACAGTTCTCCTACTGTCGTCAAATAGTTATATACCATTCTTAAAATTAACAAGTATTCATAATTTATTTATTAAATATATGTGAAGCAATATGAAACTTTACCTGCGTTGTTCTGTCTGGTCACTTCCGCTAAGAAATCGACGTTCCAATGCAGCTTCTTCTTCAGCTGTCATTACATCATCATCATCATCGTCATCACTATTCACATCATTCCGTCGTCCATCTACATCATCACTAACTACTCGTAATATTGGTATAGAAAGTTTCTTATTATGTATATTATCGTCCTCAGTATCTTCAATACAATTTACATGAATACTTGGAATAGGCATTTTAAATATTGATTGTTGTTCGTTACTTTCTTCAATTAGAATAATGGTGAAATTAAGTTATTCGCATAACAGAATATCTAAAATAGAAGAGAATGAAATCAAAAAAACATTGAAAACCCTTACTTTGCAACTCAACATAAATATGTGTAATTAGACAAAACTTAGTTCTGTTTATAAACTGTGGAGATCTTTATTCATTTGTATAAATTACACAACAAAAGTTGACTTTCAACTCCACGACTGTTCGCCTTTTACGAATAAATTTTTAAAATGCTAACGCGAAATTTTTTAAGTAATGCTTCCCAGATTTGAACTTCATTACGTCTACATCTCTTAGGGTAGACGGTTATTATTATCAGGACTCAAACTAAACAAAACTGCATTTAAAAGATGAATAATCAAACTTGTTTTCGCTTATGTAGGTGTGTCGACAGAAAGTCAATATAATATATCTATCAAACACCAAGAGATGACGAGAAATAAAATCAGTAGAGCACAATCCATTTCAATAGGAGACTAGTAAGTAGAATTTCTTCACAGCATGGAGTGAACCCAGTGGTTTTCACGTCAACAACCTAAACTATGTCCATATACTTACCAAGTGACTTCTCGTTTCAAATGTTTATCCAAATCATTAGGCCAATCAGTATCAAATTTGTTATCGTAGTTAATAGTGAGGTACCTGATATTTCAACACTTCAAACTTGTTTTCGCTTATGTAGGTGTGTCGACAGAAAGTCAATATAATATATCTATCAAACACCAAGAGATGACGAGAAATAAAATCAGTAGAGCACAATCCATTTCAATAGGAGACTAGTAAGTAGAATTTCTTCACAGCATGGAGTGAACCCAGTGGTTTTCACGTCAACAACCTAAACTATGTCCATATACTTACCAAGTGACTTCTCGTTTCAAATGTTTATCCAAATCATTAGGCCAATCAGTATCAAATTTGTTATCGTAGTTAATAGTGAGGTACCTGATATTTCAACACTGTTTATTCAACCTATTTCGGTGAAAGATTAATAACTATCTGCTAAATGCGAAGAAAGGATCGGTACTTTTCCCCTTATTGTTATTAATATAGGACTCCTATTAAATGCTAATAGAATCACAAATGTTCAAAGTTGGTTGACTTCACCTAATTTGTCCATTTTGAAAGTTAAGCACTAATATTGAATGTACTAATCAGGAACATACAGTAAGTCAATGGTTGTTACACTAATAGATTGAACAAATCAAGCTATCGTTCAGTATTTTTAGTTTCTCAACTTATCTTTTTCACACAACTGTTAAACTTTGTAAAATACGCATTATGAATATATTAATACTATTGTTTCCTTCTTCTTGCATTACATCACTTTATTTGTCTAGTAGCTTATATGTCATATGTGTAGTCTATATGAAAAGGTTTTCGAAATAAAACAAAATTGTTTTGTAGGAGAGAGAGAGAGAGAGGAAGTAAACAAAACCACACACACATTCATACCTAGTACTGAATATCAACTAATTGAGATCACCTGTGTACAAATGGAAAATATTAAGTTAAATAAAGTAAAATGAAAGAAAAACATTCTTCACTAATTGACAAGATTAAAAGCAACTAGGTTTCTTTCTATGAACAACTGATCTAATAATTGCTATTCAATAAGTTGGTGAAGACTGATGATAATCGAAATTGTTACTGTTAGCATTGTTGTCATTACCGTTGGCGATGATGATGACGTTGTCGATAAACGTGAAATTTTTCATCTTTAGGAAATATCAGGTAAAGCAAACTCAGAAACTCATACTCTAACCTAGTTTCGTTACGGCAAAACGTAAAAATACTAACTAATATAGATGTATCATTGTGATATCTCTAATTGGTCTGAATTAAACAGGCAATGACCACCAAAAAGCACTAGACAACTGCTTCATTCTTGTATGGGGCAGTTCAGCAGTACTTATCGAGGACCAAAGGCAAAACCTTATGGTTCTGCAGCGGACGCTTTGCCAATAAACTACTAAGCCAGCTCCCATCAGTTGATATTTCTAATTTAGTTAATTTGCGACATATTTTGTGCAACCTCATCCATTACCATCGGTGAGTAACTGCCTCACACTCGACATGGTCGAATTCCACTAATGATGTCGTCTCATCAAAACTCAAGGATTCGCCTCGAGAAGTTAGTCACTAGTGGGCCGATAATGATTGTAATTGGGTGCTGTGGAGACTGTTGATTGTTAAATTGATGGTCGTGGATGCAGACTGATGAAGCTTCCCAAAATAAAACGAAACAGCTGTTCAGTACTTCCTAGTAACTAATCGATTCCCACTTGAAATCAACTCGTGATATCAAATTAACATTCAACAATCTCCACATCATCCAATTACAATAATATAGAAGTGTTTAAGACTAACAAACATTTCTATGCAATTATTGAGCTATTATGCCATGACCACCAAATTGATAAATATTTTAACTAGCTTAAAATCGTGACATTTACTACCAATGAACATTGACCTGCTCAAATTACAGGACAAAATGTGAATTTACTACTATAAATTACCATTGTTGTTTTAGATATGTTTTAATTAATTAATTATGCTTGCCATCCCCGAATTTACAAATTGCTTATCATCTGAGTCGAATCGGGTTACCGAGTAACGTATTAAATATTGCCAAGATGGTTCATATATTTTCTGTTCTTTATAGGAACGTTAAGAGATTACTATAAAATATATAAGTCACTTGTAGTTGGCAATGAAAAGAGATGTCGTAGATGCAAAATTGACCGTAATCTTCTATGGATAAACATGAAGGACAGCCCACTACTGTTTACAAGCATTCTATGTATTTTCTGTATAAGATTCACAAATTAAATGCTTGTACAATTGAAATTTTAGTGCACCTGTGAATATTTCCTTTTGAGAATACTTCATTGTGATATATGCAGGGATAAAGTGATTTACAATTAGGGAGTTTGTAGAGATAGTTAACTGTCAATTTTGATATCATGAATTGATCTGATGGCATGGAGGAGGTCGCGTAACGTATCATGAATTGGCTGAATTGGAAATATCAATCGTAAGGAGCTGACTCAGTGGTCCAATTGTAAAGCGTTCGCTGCGGAGCCAGAAGGTCTTGGGTTCGGTCCCTGATGGAGTCGTGGTTGCGCACTGCTGAGGAGTCCCATACCAGGACGAAACAGCTGTCCAGTGCTTCCAGGTGATCAATGGTTGTCTGATTCAGATCAATTCGTGATATCAAAATTGACATAAAGTGATTTATTGTTATTATCAAACGTTAACATTAAATTTCGTTGTTACTGAGCACAGACGTACACTTCTTCATGAGATCTAATTTCAAACAATTGCTCAATGTTTTTATTGATTATCTAGCTAGTATCAATTCTGATAATTTCTATATTTCATACTTCTAATTAAAAGTATGTAGTCACCGTCATCTTAAAATGAATAACACATTAATAATTGATCTGATTATCAAAAAAAGTTACACAACTTAACCGAAAAAAACCAATAAATAATATGAAATCCAGGAAAATGTTCTAATGTTATCCTGATTAACACATCTATTTACAAGACAATAAATGAAGTCTTTCCTAAGTGATTGACTGAGATTCACAGTTGATACATAGGATAAAAATTTGACTAATTAGACAGGTAAGCAAACAGTCAATCTGTTAGGGATACGTTTAAAAGAGCAGGTAAAGCTACGAAGGTCTCAGACGCTGCAGTGGTCAACTCAGGATAAATAAAGCATCTCAATTAGACCAATAATGTCAATGATAAAGTCACATTATCAAAAAATGACCGGTTGGATAACAAGAAGACTTGCATTTGTCCGTCAGAGATTGACTGCATTTTTTTAAAAGACTCTTGCCAAAATATTAAATCACATACACATTCCTGGTAAGCTTGTGGTTTCTTTTAATGTAATATACTTATTTACAATATATCCTTTCTTGAAACTATAAACATTATATACAAAATTCTGACTAACTAATACTACAGTTGACACAAGTTGAACGAATAATATTTATGTTTACAAAAGACATTTGATTCTAGTTCAATACCACAATGCATCGTTTAATTGATGGTACCAATATCCAAACTAGTAAAGTCAACGTGTCAACAACACGTAAACGTAATCTTCAATAGATTGGAATACTGAATACAACAATTTTCGAATGAATTACATTTATTGCTTTTTTGATAATACAGCAATACAGCAGCTTAAATAATGTATTTCACATAATAAGGTTTTCTCGTTTGCTCCTTTTAATATCAAACTGCAATATGAAGTGGTCATCACCGGACACTGTAAATAGAGTCCAATCAACACTAAGAAATAACAGACATGGTGTTGGTCACAACTCACTGATCAATCATTATAAATTAAAGTAGGAAATAGGTGTGAACGTATATATTGATATACTATTTCTTTCGTTAATGTTCCTCTATTTATTATCTTGTTCAAAACGTTTGTCATATATTGTTTGATATTCATTTGATTTCCAACTGATGTCACCTCATGAGATCTACTGCCTCGTTAATAATGGATAATATTTAAAATATTTCAGTTTTGTGGATATTGAAACTTAATTTTGTTGTTTATATTCGCCACAGGTTAATGTTAGATGAATACTACTGGAACCCAGAGTGCGTTATACAACTGTTTCGCCTAAGTATGAGACTCCTCAGCAGTGCCCACCCAGACTACATCAGGGAATCGAACCTAAAGTCTTCACGTTTTACTACGAACCCCAACCACCCGTATAACAGGGTCAGCTGGTATCTAATAATAAAACTCCCACTTTTGTCAATTTGTAATATAGCGCGATGATCATTAATTGGCAGTGGTGATAACTGCCTCACTTCCAACAACCCTGAACTCCACTGCTTCTGATCTCTCGCTAGAAATCAAGTAACATTTTGAAGTTAGTTACTGGTAAGCTGATCACTGTAATTGGAATAAGTTGGTTTTTTGAAGATTGGTATTTAATTTTGCAGGTATTACATAGCCAGTAGAGTGTTTTCAAAAATCGAAAATTACTATTCAATCATGATGCTGTTGGTTAAACGTTTGCTGATAAACTTAGAGGTCATGGGTTCGATTTCATATCAGAATCGAAGTTGCACAAGCGATAATAGACGTAAAAGAATTTAATTGTTTAGGATATTAGATTACTCTTGCTGAATTCTATGTAAAGAGAATATTGATGACTTAATTTACATGGAATTAATACTCATAACAAACACTTGGAAAGTAATTACAGCCAGCTCTGTGAGAAGAAGTGGATACACTTTTGTCAATAAACTTTAGATCTTCCACATACTCATACAAACAGTTGATGATTATTTAATTAGTGCAGTAAAATTACAACAACAACACTACTACTACTCTACTACTACTACTACCTACTACTACTACTACTATGCCACTACTGTTATTACTACTAATAATAATATTAATAATAGTAGTAGTATTAGTAATAATATTGTTTAATAATGATAAGTGTAACCTCAATGGAATTCAGTGTTCACTGCAAGAAAAACAATGTAACCTTTTGATGAAAAAACGATGTCTATATACTAAAATTAGAAAATAATTTTCTCGAATTGTAAACATTGTCTGAATTCTTGTTTCATACTGTAATAACATTGTAAGACTAAGAACAAGAATTTGTGTAAAATATGTATTTTATAAGTTTGTAACGAACTATAAAATGAGGTAAATTTTTTTATTTGCAAATAACGAATCATCTTTTTAGTTCTATTTTATCTTATGATTTACACCGAAAGTATTCAGTAACTAAAGTCTAAAAGTCCTTAGATTAATTAGTGATCTGTAGAAACTCGTAGAAAATCGATGTGATACATTATAGTTAGATAATGACTTACTATGTAAATTGTGAATAAAGTGTTTATTGAACACAAAATACACATTTAGAAACACTTCTGCCATTTATTCTCTGTTTAAAGTCTAAGTATATGAAACACACCGGAGACTAGGAGACTAGGAAATGTGTGTCTAGAATTAACGTACCTAAATTAACACCGTCGTATTATTAGCTAATTTTAACTAATAGACTCTATTATACTGAAAAACTTGGACTCAGTTGTTAATGTTGTAAGCCTTTGTTATTGGTTCCTAAGATGTTTCACAAATATAAATCATACTGAAAGTATCAAATGATTGGCAGTGTTTTACGAGCAATCGTAGCAGAGATACTACTCAGTTAAACGTATTACCATCAATAAAGCAACTTATAAATGTAGAAAAAGCTATTTTACTAGTTAAAAATATTATAGTCCAGTAGTATGTAAATGAACTTAAACATGTTATTTTACACTATGTATGTAAAATAAAGCTGACATGAGAAAGTGTCCATAACCTACAGAAGCAGCTAACTTCAAAGTTAAACATCTGCATACTGCACAATGGGATTTTTCTAAGGAAGATAATACACCCCGTTAAACATAAAATTTTCGAATTCAAACTTTGATACAGAACACTGGAACAAAATATGTGACTGACACTTTCTAGTCCATAGGTTTTCTTTCGCAGAGTCCTTCTAGAAAGTTCCACGTAGCGATGTTCATCTACATCAGGAGTAACATAAATATCACTAGTTGTAATAATAACAGGCACTCAATATCACTAACAGAAATATGAACTAATGAGTTCTGACATAATAGTTTGAAGAGTAAAAGCATGCTTCAAAGTTTGAATAATTCTGGTTGTTGATCACTAGTGGGATTGTCAGTGCGTATTGTTGAAGAGTCTAATACTAATACAAATCAATTGGTGGTTGGAAATTTTACATTTTTATATTGTCTGATCAAGTATAATGTATCCCACAGACGATACTTTATTATAGTTATAAAGAGGTCCTAGTATAATATCCAAGGGAGTGTTATAAATTAGAGTTTTGAAGTAAATTTATTTAATAAAAACAGTGCCTAGAGCTTAGTGTTTAAAGAAAACAATTAAATTTTCACTTATACTGTTTACTGTATTTTCATTATGACTAAAGTTACACATTACAAATATTGCATTATTTTCTTTTTACATTAAAGAGACTATTCAATTAATTAGTTTATTTGTTACTTAACTCAAAAAAGTAGTATCTCAATTTACCTTTCTATTTTATTTTTACAAGATGGTTAAACTGATCATGTACACTAATAGAATAATAAGAGTGATTTAAATAATTCCACTGAACAGACTAATTGTCTATTTACATAACAATTTGCATTAATTATGCAACATAAGTTGGTCATCAATGTAAAAACTACATATCAAGACAACTTCGACTATGCATGTAGTTGGTTTGTTTGCCTCTCCACAGATTCTACAGCAAGAGGAGTGTATAAAAATTTCTATTCTTCTAGTGATCATACTTTTCTGTTATGCCTAAATTTGTTAACTCAACTATACTGTGTTATTGTTTCTCATGAAAGGTATGTATCATTTTCAGACTGGTTGGAACTTGTTAAAGCGCTAGTGTATAGATGGGACCTTATGAAAATCCGCTTATGATTCTTAGTTACAAGAAATGTTAATTCAGGCTGGTATCTGTATCAAATTTAGTTAAATATGCACATTCTTACCATATATAATTCTAGTAAATCAACTGACTTCATATATGCAGTTGATGGGGTGGTCGTAAATTAAGTTGTTACGACTAATTAGACAGGAATATATTTGAAACCGGCTAAATCCAGCAAGCGAACAAAGTTCAAGCAGTCCATAAAGAAGGAAGAAGTTAAATCGTACCCTAAACAAGCATAGTAACAGAGAAATATTCAATGTAAAAGTTGCTAAGTTTAGAGGATAGTTAGGATCTCTACAAACTGATTAGAAGTTGTATACGAACGTGTTCCTCTTAAAAATTAATCAAAAGAAATAATTTATTAAATGGTAATACGAAACACTAAAGTAGAAACAAATTACAGATGAAAGATAAGCATCCCCTTAAAGAATATAACCAAAATGTAATAACATAAAAAATAGAACAAATAACTTCCTCAATTGAACAGAAGACACTATTATCAGTAAGTTTAACTTTTAAGGTCAAAGTAAAATGAGATCTTGACTCCACATGGAATGCCCCTAGGGTTGCTACCGGTCCTAAGCCCGGATACAGAAGAAGAGTTCAGTATAGGGTTAGCAACCCCATCCTGTAAAACAACAACCTTGCTAAAAACATGCTAACCAGTAAAAACTTTTAACCAACTTAACTCTACCCTAGAAGTTGGAAAGTCTATTATGAAGCCTCATGGTGAAAGCCAAGTTTCTTGGGAAGACAGGAGGCCGATGTCTCTTCTGACAACAAGAACAACAATTAATGTAGGTACAAGGAATGTTTGTACCATATGGGAGATAGGAAGAAGTATGCAATTAGCTAAAAAAATAAAACTATACGACCTGAAGATACTTCATATACGAGGAACCCATTGGTGGACATCAAAAACTATCCTGAATAAATGTGCTTTTATACTCCGGCTACGAAGAAGAAAACGCCTTACACACAAGGATTAGCACTAATGTTGTCCCAAGAAACACGGAAGGCTTTTGTAGGATGGGAACTTCATGGACCTGAGATAATTAAATCATCCTTCAAGACCAAGAAGGAAGGGATTACAGTGAATGTCATCCAGTGCTACGCACCCACCAACGACAGCCACGAAGACGGCAAAGACCAGTTCAATGCAAGGCTGCAATCAACCATCAATAAATAATGAATAGATTCTGGAAGTGGTCAGGACACACATTGAGGAAATCATCAAACTGTGTCACAAGACAAGCAGTCACTCGGAATCCTCAGGGTCAAAGGAAAAGAGGGAGACCCAAGAACACATCGCTTCTAGAATTGGAGACAGACACGAAGCGAATGAATAACACATGATAAGAGGTGGAAACTGAAGCCCAAGACGGAGTTAGTTGGAGAATGCTGATCGATAACCTATGCTTCATTTGAAATAACAGGTATCGACTGATTGACTGGTTGACTGAAAATGAGAGCTTGAATATGCTGTCTTTGAGCACATAGACTAAGTTTAAAGTATTGGACTAAAAGAGCTACTGACTTTTATAGATTTAAGGTGCTTTATTTATAAGCTATAATAATTAAACGTGTAGATAGTTATAAAAGCCTTTTTCATTTTACTCAGCGAAGCTTGATATCTTCGACTCCTATATGATAATCGAGAGGATCAAAGAGTGTAAAACAAGGTTAGCTAGACACCGTTTACATTGTTTAGTGTGTTCATGGGACATTTATTGTATTTAATTTATTAATGCTTTCATAAAAGATAACTGACTCCAAATATCCACTTTCATTTAGTGCACTTAATTTAAGTTTTAAGATATGTAGTATTTTCCTACCAAACTAGTATAATGGTTCCATAGGTTTGACTAAATGAGTGAAAATACGAACCATTCGAATATATTTCTAAATATTCCGGATTAGTCAGTATTTTACAACACTGACTCTGTAATTAAATCAAGTTGAGTTACTAAGTAACCAACATTAAGTTAATCGAAAACTTAATAACGATCTCCGTTATTCCGAATTTGCCAACTAGTTTTTCACTTTTGTTGTTTAGTCTATGCGTTACTTAAATTTAAACAGCCAAAATCCTACATTAATCATCAATGTCATATATTTTAGTGCTGTTCCATTTTGTATTCACTGTGAACTCGAGTGCTATTAGAGGTATGAGGGCTGTTATCACTTCCCGATTGCCCACATCGTGGAAGGGTCATTCTTGAGGAACCTGAAAGAGAAAGAGGATTAGGGGAGGTCGTGATGACCTGAGAGTGTGACCGCAGTGTCCACTGTGAAAGAAATGTCGTTACTAAAAACAGTCTTAACTTAACAGAAACTGCTCAATACTTTAAATATTGCATTAAATGTAACTTTCCTTAGCTTCCTTTAATAGAACACAGAAAACCGAAAATACAGAATAACTGTCACAGTCTTATACTTTTGGGAAACACAAACACATAAACCTTTAATGGAATTACGTAAAAATCATTCAAGTCCAGAAACACAAAAAACAATTAAATTACTGAATCATATTGTGTATCATGGAGTTCCGAACGAATTGATAGCAACCACCAAAAGTGTAGTGAATAAATGTAACCAATAGAGATCAACCATGTCTGGTATGAGGTAGTTACCCATCGATGACTATCGATGCAACTGTGAAAATATATTCCGAATTGATTGAAGCTAGAAATATCAACCATTAGATGAGTACTCAGAGATTTAAGGGTTAAAGGTTGGCGTTCTGGTTTAGTGAGGTGATGAATGAACACTTCTGAGGTACCCTATTCTATAACAAAATGTCTACCCAGTGCGTTTAAGTTTTTAACAGTTGTCTAACCAGGGTCACTCCTTAATATCAAATATAAATCCAATAATTTCAATGAAACCCAACTAA
Source organism: Schistosoma mekongi (assembly GCA_034768735.1). NCBI lineage: Eukaryota > Metazoa > Platyhelminthes > Trematoda > Strigeidida > Schistosomatidae > Schistosoma > Schistosoma mekongi. Next base: position 30,172,022 of record CM068308.1, read on the forward strand.
AATCTTTAGTGTCTATTAAATATATTACTATTATGATTTTTGTATAACTTTTTTCTACGCTCTTTTAAAACGATAAAATCCAGCAGCTGTAAAAATATGAACATGTGTTTTGAAATAAATTCAGAATTACTGTTTCCACGTCATTGGATCTGTAAACAAAGTAGTATGAAGAATTAAAATGTTCATTTTCACTACTCTTATTTGATGCTTTTATGAAGAAATTTCAGACCACAGACAGTGGAACTAAATGATCCTGGATTAAGTCGCCCAGGAGGTATCAGTTCCTTCATAATTGCAGGTACGCCGTTTCGGACAAGTGATATACAGCATAAACCCAGGTCCAGGATTTCTTGCAGCCTGCTTTCAAGAAACCTTCTTTGATGATCCATCTACTTTGAGTAAATTCCTCTCTTATTTTAAACTGTAGTATGGAGCATTAGCTCTTAACGTAAAAAGTTTCTATCCAATTCTTTCTTGATTTTTAGACTATATTTAAGCATATAATGCAGGCCTTAAATATTCAGTATAGATGTACTTTGTTCTATCACTAACCTGATTATTTCACAATAATTTACAAGAAAACAGGGAATTTCGATAAGACCAAATCAATGGACACAATTCATCTGTATCCTTATTGTGCTCTGGTCTATGCTCTAATATCCAGTATTAATTTTTATCTTAAAAGCTGACAGATATTTTTGATCTCATAGGTTTATCTCAAAATCAAATGATGCTAATTAGTAGACGGTAAATATCCCCATATATAATTTTTTAATTTTAACCATAACTTCTATCTTACTGAGCTTGTGAATCGCCCTATATGGCTATGCGTTTGTAACGTGTACCGGGAAGGTTCTACTCACTGTCTTCACGTGGCAGGACACAATGATACAAGACACTAAACTAAGGTTGGAGGCTATGGAATCTGCTTCCACTCATATTCTTTATTATCTTAAAATAATGATACAGAAATGATATAATTTTATATTGATACATTGCTTGTTTGAATTCACGTTAATTTAGTATGCAATCCTGATATTAGATAATATTCTTTATTAATAAACTGATCTATTTTATTAAGTGAAGTGAGAGATACATTGTCGAAACTAAGATACTACTAAACGTAATGATATAAGTGTTGGTCAAATATCTGAATGATAACGAACTAGCTACTTTTTAAGTAAACAAAAATTAGGATGGTTATTTTTGTGAAGATTGGTTATTTTACTTGGTTAACTATATCACAGACTGATGTTGGCAGAGTACCGTTGAAACCAAGGAGCACTGGACAGCTGTTTCGTTCTAGTGTGAAACTCCTCACAACTAATCACCCCAGATTCCGCACCAGGGACTTCCGGTCGACGCGAACGCCCAACCATCTGCAGCACTGGGTCGGCATCCAATCGCAGAATTCCCACTTCCATCAATTTGTGATATATAGCGCGACGATCATCAATTGTCATTGGTAATAACTGTCTCACACCCGACAAATCTGAACTCCACCAATCATGACTTCTCATTGGAGCTTCAGGAACATCTTGGAGTTAATCACTAATGAGCTCATTATTATAGTTCAGTTGAGATGGTTATTTTTGTGAAGATTGGTTATTTTATTTGATTGACTATATCAGCTGTCCAGTGCACCCTGGTTTTCAATGGTACCCTACCAACATCAATCTGTGATATAGTCAATCAAATAAACAAAAATTGTCACTAAATAATTAGTTGGAAGTTATTAAAGATTGATTGCCATAGATTAATACCTTCTCATAAGAGTATGTAATATCTTGAATTTTACAGTGAACTATTTTTTATGTTTAAATAGATATACTGTTCATGAAAAGACTTTCAATTATTCAGCTTGCTGGAATTTGTCAATGCACATTACTTAAGAATGCGTACATAACTTTCAACCTATTCGTAGATTTCAATGATTAACAAAATGATATTAACTAATGATAAACACTATCAGGTTACATTAAACAAACACATTTTAAGTACTAGTAGAATCTAATTTGGTATAATAAGATTACTTCAATAGATCATATGTATGTTTTTGTCATTCATTGTAATACAACACGTATCATAGAAGATTATAACAAAACTCATGGAATCTGCTATTTTCATCACTTCTTTAATTTAGATTACAGATAGGTGAAGTTGTAGAAAAGAAAATAGTCATTATATTAGACTTACAAGCAGAATTCAATTATTTTTAATTGGTTTTTAGTCTGAATTACTGATTGTTTGACAGATTCTTTTATCTCATTAAATAAAAACATGTCAGTTTAGATAAATGATAAAACTACTAACAGTTAAATGTGATAAGAGATTACGAAAAAAACAAACAACTGAACAACTGCACTTATTTTCTAGTTTTCAATGATTATTCACATCAAGATTTTCACGTGAACACCCGTCATTAGATAAAGCACTCTAACAGAAGTAAATATCTTTTAAACATCTTTGTATACTCCGAGATATTTCAAATAATAATGCTGATATGCCGAGCACCTAAAGAGGATTGATTATCTTCGAGAACTGTCTTTCTGTAGACTATTTCCATCATTTTGGTTGAATACAAAGTGAACATCATATTCTTGATATTATTCAGCCCACCTTGCCTAATCATCCTGTATAAGACATTCATGAACTACTCTTAAGTGAATGTGTATACTCTTCTCCAGTTCATAGTGATTATTATCCTTATTTTGTATTAATGTTTGTTTTCCAATTGGTTGATTGATTAGTCAGGTTTAACGTATATATAAAAGAATGCCTAAAATATAATACGATTCCGTTTGGTTGGTTCATCAACTTCGTGTTCTCTTTTTTCCTGCTTGGGACTAAGTAGGCATCGGGCAGACGACACCAGCTTTAAACACTCATTCGCAGTGTTTTCTTGCGCACAAGGTCGCACCAACCACTTGATAATACGCATCAATCATAGCAGCCTTTTGTTGAAGTCATAACGAAAGTATTGCAGGGTTGATAAGATTAGACTGAATCTAAACCAATTTATTTGTTCATGCTTGTATATCAAGCTTGGAAGGTTGGTTAATGAACGTTGAATTGTTTTTCGCAAAGCGCTTTAAAGCATAAGTAACTAACGCTGATCAATCAGCCAACTAATTGTAATTAACAGATGATTATATCTTGTTACTCATATCCTCAATTGTCATCATCCTGAATATATTCTAGACTTCAAATTATTAATTAAACCACAAGTAAGCTTATTTATATCACTTTTAGTCTGATTCAACACTATGACTGACTGATAAGATTCTAACCAGTCATTCTCTCTTGAAGTCGAACTATGAGTAAAGAAAACTACCTATTAAATAAATAATTTTCCGTTTGAGATATATGACTGAAACTTGTATAAAGACTTTTAAATCCCTCCGATTTAAAATTTTGATCAAGTTAGGTCTTATGATTTAAGTGATTTCTCTATGTACAACTAAACTTGCTTGTTTTATTTACTCACTAATTCGGGGACAATGACCCCTGCCACACCCAGCGATACTAGTCAGTTTTCCATATTTAGGTAGGTGAAGTAAAATTAGAACTTGCTACTTAATGGCTGGAAACTGAATTTACCAACCGCTAAGCCGCAACGCATCTCAGAGAACGAAACTTTACCACATCAATTGTTTTACATATCATGGATTAAAGGCAGGTCAAAAAATAACCAACTAATAATATTCCATTTTTTTTCCTCTGTATCACCATAGACAATCATTCTAATCGATTAGGACATCAAGAAATAGTTTCTACATATACTGAACTAATCATGATTGAAATTTAACGAAAGTAGTATAAGTATGGACATATGTATAAACTGTTAATAATCAAGAAAGTGAAACAATACCATAAAACAGTTATCATAAAGTTAAGATACCACTAACAAGGCATTTCAATTAGCAAAATAGTGGCAACTGATTCAGAGTGATTTTTTAGCTATAAGTACTAAGTTTAGTTGCTTGTGTTTGTCACAGATTATTGTTGGCTGCATAATGGTGAAAACCAGGAAGCACTTGACAGCCATTTTGTCCTCAGAAGTCCACACCTTTCATCGCGCTAGAGAATCGAGTTCTAGGTTCAAAACATCAGGCTAGTGCTCCAATAACTTACACTGGTACCAAACCAACATCAATCTGTGACAATGACAAACAACTAAACTTAACACCTATCTCCACAAAACCACTTCAAATTAATTACAATAAACAGCACATTAGTGACTAACTTCAAGATATTCTTAAAGTTCCATTGAAAAGTCATGACTGGTGGAGTTCAGACTAGTGAAGTGTGAATCAGTTATTACCGCTGACAATGGATGATAATAGAGCAATATCACAAACTGATGGGAGTAGGAATTCTACTATTAGACTCTGGCTGGTCAAGTGGTTCAGATGTTTAAGCGTTCACTGTGAGACTTGACGGTTCTGTTCCCGATTCCTTGGTGGAGTCAAATACCGTATTGCCAAGGAATCCCATACTAGGGCGAAATAGCTAACTAGTGCTGCCTGGCTTTTATTGGTGGCTAACCGACATCAATTTGTGGTGTATACAAATAGCCAAAAGAAGCAAATCAAAACGTACAGTAGTTATATATTTTCAAACCTCAGCTTTTATAGTATCAAAGTGCTCAGTATAAATTACAAATGAAATCAGACAATATACAGAGTATGACTTGCCTACAACGACGACCTATTATTCACCTGACGAATGTAGGTATCCTAAATATATCTTATCGTTTATCCATAAGTATACAAGTCGAATTTAAAAGCGTTGGATGGCATCAACAAACGAGTTATTTGAACCGATTACATGCAAGTACATTGTATTTCTAATACAAAATCTACTCAATATCCTTGCAGTATATACTAGTAACACAAATTAAAAAAAAGAAAGTACATAAATAAGGTTGTCAAAGTAGTCATCTTGAGTTTTAACAAACACCAACTCAATGGTATGAATGTTAGATGTATTCCGATGACCCTGAAGGTCTTAAGGACGATCATGTGCACTTTAAGCTGAGACGTCTTTTTAATGTGAAACGGCTGGCAAATGCTTCGTGGTATATTGAAAATTTAACAGTCTCCACAGAATTCCTGTAGTGATGATGAAATCATTAGTTTGGGAAAAGAACAGAGAACAGACATATTTATAATCAACGTGTACTTCAAAATTAAGGTTTCCAGTAATTGAATATATGAATACGATTTGTTAGTTTTCCAGGAAACAAAACTGTGTACTCTTGAGCTTCTGCAGTAGATTTTATTTTGGCAGAGTTTTTGCTATTAGGTAGAATTACTCTCGTGAATGAATAACCTCTAAAGTATGAAACAAGTTTTTAAATTTTTGCCATTTATGTATTGGAAAAATAATTCAAATTAACAATATCAGTAATGAGAAGTCCCACACCTAGACGAAACAGTGAGCCAGTGTTCTCTGGTTTTCAGTGGTACCTTGCCTACATCAGTCTGTGACGAATTCAATCAAAGAATACTTTGATATATTAAGACTGCAGCTACCAGTAGAAATTAGGACGTGGACGTTTTCCTATTTTCGGCTCATCCACTGGAAAAACCTTCACTCAAACGTTGTTGTCTACGCAAAAACTCGAACGATAACCATTCATCAAAGATATAATTGACTATGCGGACTTGATACCTTAGTGGAAAACATATTAGAGCCCCAATCCATTATTACCGGATTTGACTCTTGGTTTGACAGTCATCCATAAAATGCAGTTACTTCATACAGAACAGAACACTTATCCTAAATCCTGTTATATTATAGTGAAGGGAAAGATTGTATCGAATACAAGTGAACCATATGATATCTTGATAATAGTTGAATTATAATTACTCACTTGTTTGATTGATGTATTCAGTACCCTTAATTAACAGACATCAGAAGATATAATATATGAATCATCTTGTGAAACGATGTAACATGCTTCTATTAAAAAAATACTCTACTGAAAATAAACATGATTAAAATTCATTTATATCACCAATGATTGTTAAACATTGCTTACATAGATCGTTAGCGAACCTATGAAGTCATAATATGAATATCAGCCTCGCTTATTACCCTCTATGTTACAACGCTAACCAAATACAGAAGTTATTATGTAGATCTTGTTTTCAATTACTTAACTACACATTGATCATCACCAACTTCCAATAAGGTTAACTTGTATAAAGGCACATATATGTACATATTCATTTTATAACTGAAACATTAATTAATGATATAATACGAAATAATATACATTTATAGTCTTCATGTTCAAATAGTGAATCCATACTGATTTTTCATAACTGATCAATGACTTATTGACTTATTCACAAACTGTTGTATCCGTCGGTGTATATACCATGTTAAAACGGTTCTTTTTTGTTCGGTGCATATAAATATATTTCACTTAACAAGATTATGTCACTTGGTATTTACATAATAATAAATAACTTTCTTCAAAACAGTTTTTTGTCAGTAAAACTGCTTTATATACATACAGATTGAATTCTTTAATATGTAACGCAACAACTATATGAATATTCAGCATTTAAATGTTAACTATGAAATAAAAGTACCTACATTTTCCTTTATAGTTCATTAAATAAGTATAACCATTTAAGTAATATGTTCTTTGAATTTAGTTACAAACAATGTCTAGTATCTTTTAAAGTTTCAGTATATTGACATAAAGTATCAGTATATTTGTTATTTACCAGTGTAGATGTTTCGCCTATACTAAAATAGTATCACACTTATGTGTACTATCTAACTAATCTATTTCAAAAAAAAACTAACGAATTAACACAAATTCAATGAATTGTCACTAACAAGGGAAAATTCAACGAAATTAATAAAGATTATATTAATTTATACTTTGTTTTAAAAGAACGAATATGGCTTTGAATATTCATGCAGTAATTTGTTTTAAATAAGAAAGAAATGCATTCATTTTATTATCCCTAGAAATAGTAATATGATACCGTGATACCATAACATGATACCGTGTAAAACAAAATCTTTATTCTTTGTAAAATTGTATCAATATTCATCCATTTTCATTGTTGTATTCAATGATTGTATTTTTTTCTAAGAAAAAGTTTTAGTTATTTAAAAAATAATTTTTTTTTTCCAATCTTCTATGATAGATTTATTTAGATGATTTAGATTATGCATCATTGAAATACTCAATGTAAGTGTAAGTAAGATTAACAGTTAAACTTGATTATTCAACTATTTTGTCAATTGTAAAACTTTACTTATTTTCTCAAAAACATTAAGATTCTTAAAGGTGATTTTTTTTAAATTTTTTTTTAAATTCATGAATAATTAGCAGGATTAATGAATGAATACTGATGCATCTATAATTCTCTAAGTGATATTTGTTTATCAATGTAAAACATACAGTATTCTTTTTTTTATACTAAACTGTGATTATTAAAAATGGAGATTTCTAGTGAAGCTTATTTGTTTATTCAGTTATTTAATGTTCTGGATTATAGCAATTTATGTGAAGTTAGTTGATAAGAAAAATCAAAATGAATTCTGTTTATGCATTATTTAATTAAGTAAATATAAGCTGTAATACTGAGAACTTATTTCTTATAGTTAGGACGGCATTCAGAAACCTCAACGAAGCGTCCAAAACCCTTGAAAGAGCCGGAGGTATTCTATCAAATCATTGGTCAACAAAACTTTCTAGAATCTCGACGTGGCGTGTTTCGACTAGGTAATGGCTGAAACCTCTTAGTCCGGATTAGATGGATTATAACGATGATTTTATTTTTTATAGAAAACCATAAATATATTAATATTTTACACACAACTCACTCTTGCTTAGTGGGATAGAGATTCCTGCCTACTTGTTTTCTGTCTTCTGAATTTGCGACTAGGGGAGAGGGTTCAAAGCATTCGAGTGCTGAAGTTGTTCGTGGTTAGCCGAGCTATCAAGCACAAGTTATAACACTTATATATAGTTCATTAAAGATGTGGAATATCGTATTGTCATGCAATTGACAGTAGGTATAATCTGAGTGGTATAGTAAAATAATTGTAACTTATGTATATTGATGCTTACAAATTTATGTAACAAATACCTAGTTATTATCGATTATTCCATACTATAAAATAATCTGAAGGAAATTTCTACTGAATGTCATCAATTTAATACAATAACAAAACTGTTATATTCTGATTACCAGTGAGAAATCACAATCTATTGAGTCTATTCCTCATACTAATAGGACACTTCTGGTTAAGCATTCAGTAACTATAGTATCTGCATTGTTCAAACTGTAAGCTTTTGATACACTCATTAATGACTGATATGTGTATTTTTTCCAGAATGATTGTGACCTTATTGTGATTCTTTTATTACTAACCCTGTACACAACTCTCTTTATTCAGCCTTTACTGTATTTTGAATTACCTGTCCAGTGTACGATATATAAATGTCACAATTTGTATTCAATAAATCGCTTGGCCTTAACAGCCTTTCACCGGAATCGCAAATTCAATCCACATCTCTGGGGAAGGATTTAGTCACACAACCATCATGTCAACTACTCGTTGTATTCAGTTTCACCAAGTCGTGATCATATCGTGAATCTCATTGGCTCGTTTTTACCCCCCTCGCCTGGCAACTGCAAGATCACTTCACAAAACAAACAGAGGTGATGCGTGGATATTAAGAATATCAGTTCACGAAATCACTTAAAGTATATTAAAATCAAAATGTTCAAATTTTACAATTGCCCCACAGAAATATAATTAAAACAATTAGAGTAATGAGTTAATAACCACATTTGTGATGTTTTCAATTAAAGATTAGAAGTCTAAAATGATCCTAACATATTGGCAACGTTTAGTAAATAGCCTAAATGAACAGTGGTGATAATCAATTAGAACAAAATCTCCGTGACAACAAAGTATAAATATCAAATGACACATCATATCTAGGCAATTATTGTGAATCACAAAACCAGTCGAAAAATCAATTATATACCACACAAAAAAAATCAGTCAAAAAATGTTGGTGAAAAATATCAATTAAAAATGAAAAGAAAAATAGCACAGACAATAGTCAATAAATCAGTGCTTGTTAATATACCAAGTAAAAAAGGTAATTGTCAGGCACGATATAGTCATTACACAGAAATCATTTTTTTATTTTTATAACAAATAGTGTAAGAATTCAAAAGAAAAATTAAAGGTTAACATAAATTTGTTATGGTATTTATGAGTTAAGTTCTAATACATCACCAATAATCAGAATATACCTTAGCAACTAATGCTTTTCAATGATGTAACTTTGTAAACAATATAGCAATTGAATAATTAAATAGTTTTCACAGTAAAACATGATTTTTAACAAAACTAAAAATATATTAATTTGATTGAATATGTCACAGGTTGATGTTAGCAGGGTACCATTGAAAACCAAGGAGAACTGGATAGTTGTTTTGTTCTAGTGCGAAACTCCTCACAAGTAAGCACCGCAGATTCCGAACCAGGGGCTTCAGGTTGACGGCAAAGGTCTAACCATTTGCACCACTTGGTCGGCATCCAATCGCAGAATTCCCACTTCCATCAATTTGTGATATATAGCGCGACGATCATCAATTGTCATTGGTAATAACTGTCTCACACCTGACAAATCTGAACTCCACCAATCATGACTTCTCATTGGAGCTTCAGGAACATCTTGGAGTTAGTCACTAGTGAGTTTATTATTATAGTTCAGTTGAGATGGTTATTTTTGTGGAGATTGGTTATTTATTGGGTGCGAATCTGGGGTGCGTACTGTTGAGGAGTTCCACACTACAGCGAAACAGCTATCCAGTGCTCTATAGTTTTCGATGGTATCCTACCAACATCAATCTGTGACATATTCAATCAAACAAATAGCCAATCTTCACAAAAATAACCATCCCAATTGAAATATTTTAATTGTTTACAATATATTACCCTAAATTCATACATACCAAAAGTTACTTACATTACGGTTAGGCAACAAGTTTACATCACTCGATTAATGTCCCTTTCAATATCAAACGTAGATATATAGAATAATACTACTCACTAATTCATAGTGTTCATTCAAAATAAATCTTCGCAATACACCCTATTTGACAAGTGTTATAGTCCACTTGATTTAGAATAAACAACTTTAAACATGAAAACAAATGAGAATAATAGCATATTTTTTACACTATCATTGAAATGAATTCTGTTTTGATTTTCACCATCTAATTTACATAGATTTATTAATAAGCGTATTTGTTGTTAGGCATAAGTAATGAAACATAAACTGATGACTAATTATTGATTCGTTTTCTTGGTAATGAATTAACCTGTACTTTTGGTGAATATAGTTGGTGCTTTTAGGATTTTTCAATCGACATTTTGTAAATAAATCACTTGGTAACATAAATATAACAGTATTATTTTTTCTTCATAGCACCTATCTTCTGAAAATTTTCGGTGTCTGTTCTAAGTTATATAGTATACTAAAACAATGAATATTGTTATAACGTGAGAAAGATTTGGTTGGTTGTATCGAATAGCCAATGAGGTGTGCCTAGTTGGTAATGCACGACTGCCCTATGCCCACTCACCCCCCAGGCCGATAATACAAGAACCAGAGTCGGGAACGGAGACACGGAAAACCCGGAAAGCGGAGAACGTATGACCGGAAACGGAAAACGTACTGTATTTTAATCATGCCTTTATATACACACAAAATCGGACCACACAGTAAACCAATCATGATTCTAACATTGATGCAAAACAAAGGGAATAGTGGCAGTGAATGGGGACAACTTGTGCACAACTAAGCAACTGTAGTTCATAGTAATAAACAATATACTAAGAGTAAATACACTAAACGGAAGGGTAGTGTAGAGGGAACATAATAATCGTAGAAATGAAATGTTTACATTACTCATGACTAAAATAATTAAAATAGTCCTCCAAAATACAGTTCTGAAAGTTCGTTACTTTTCTTTAATCGCCCGGCGTAACAAATATCTATCTTCTTATTTACAGTATGAAGTAATTTTTTACTTGAATATTCAAACAAAAGACAGTCAAGAGTAAAATGCCTTAAAACTAAAACACACTTTTTTGGCAAATTGACTAACTAATGTTTCAAAAAAGAATAATTATATTTCTGACTAATCTCAACCAAATAAAATCATATGAACTAAAAGAAGCTAGCTAATCTGTGACCAATTAGATCAATAATGATCTTACTGGTAGAATAGAGCCCAAAAATCTCATTTGTCGTGGAGACATAATATTTTGAGATCTCCGAATCGGAGTCCACTGGAGTATGACGACAGTTATGACCAATATCACTATCCACAACGAATAGTCAGACGTTAATTGAAATGATATTGACTATGCCGGCAAATAGTTTGATGTTTAGAGTATGATACATCACATCTTTCAGTGTTACAACAACTTATGAAACAAGATTCCATAATGAAATGTACAGCGAGAAATGAGATGACTATATGTATGTACTAATTTCACATGAGTAAGATATTTCCAAGGATTACCATCTTGAAATAACTGTATATAACAGATAGATATTGACCACATGTATACAAAACAATATTCATTTGTCAATGCAGTAATGTGCAAATGTTTTAAATCATTACAGTTATGTTATAACTTACATGTGTTTATGCAATAAACAACAATCTTCTTCTTCATTTCCACATTCGTACATTTGGTAAATGCACAATATTGTCTATCAAAACAAATGGTTACGTAATAAAATGGATGCTAAGGAACGAAAATGTATTTTTCTAGTTCATTATGTTACTTCGAAAATGAAAAATCTATGATCTTTATAGGACTGGAAATACTTATTAGACAAGAATGACTTTAAGTATTAGGAATATGTAAATCTTGTTATCATTTGACAATTCATCCAGTATAAAGGCCAATTCTAACAAATCATTTTATCAGAAGCTTAAAATACATTCTAACTGAAAAATTATGGATTCTGTGTAAATAATGTTTAATTCATTGATATCTTTTACTCTAGATTGTTATTTTTTAGAATGAGCACGAATTTCGCCTAACAGTAAGTTTTAAGTTCTTTGGCAAAAACGTTACTTGAATACTTGATAGTCTATAATCGTCGATGACATCCGGTGAAGACTTGTATATGAATAGGTAATATTATTCAACAAAATACTTGATACTCTGGCTATCGATAAGTTTATATCAAATATCACTTCATTCTGGAGGTTTCACTGGTTAGTCCAGTCTTCTAAGAGGTTGCCATTATGCAAATTGTTTTTCATTTTATTCATCTGTTGATCACTAGAGTGCATATTTAGTGAAATAATCTAAAACTTATTCACCATACAGCATTAGTCTTAATTCTAAGTAGATGTTGGCTGAAAAACTGTCGTCATACCGAGTCTAACAGGACTTAATATTCCCTTAGGGAACCAAAGTGAGATACGGAGGTTCCCGTAGATCAATAAACATTAATTTTCAAATTAAAAACTCAAAATATCTCTGTTTCGAGATAGATTTCGTCATATTACATTTTTAACGTATAACATAATTTAAGACATTAGGTATAAATTTCGTCAGTTGCATTAAAATGCAGTGTACAGTGACATACAACATTATGATATCCTTACTGGAAATTACTACCTTAATGCCTATTTAGACTTAATAAATGATTATAGGAAATAACGAAAAGATCTATGCTTATGTAAAGATCTCGTTTCATATGAAACATCGACTAGATTTAATAATGAATTTTATTTTATGTGGACTATTCTAATCCTACCACAATTTACTACTTATAACTTTGAATAAGCAACAAAAATTTCAAAACAGGTTTTTTAATCAGAATAGATTTTCTTTACTTTTATTTGTATATTTGACCTCCATAATCAACATAAATCTTCCTATTGAAATAAGCACCTAAAATATGTCATAACGAATTTGATTACTAGATCAGATTTTAGTAAAAACAGACTAAAATCTAGGGTGAACTTTTCGTTCTGCTTGTCAACTGGATGTAAATTTTGATTTATTAAAAATTGAAACCAAAGGCAAGATTATATAAGTTGGATTGTGACTAGCAAATGGAATCCAGGACGCGCGTTTCGTCCTATTTGGGACTCATCTGTTGGATGTACCTGCATCCTAATGTTGATATTCACACCGGGATTCGAACTCAGTCCGTTTCGTGTCGAATGCCACCGCCAAATAGGACTAAACGCGAGTCCTGGATTCCACTTGCCAGTCACAATCCAACTTATATAATACTTGTGAAAAATTCGCTATATTCAGGCAAGTCGCTCAGGATGCACATATAGCAACAATGACTGACTAGCTTCAGTCTATAACAAATCAACGGGAATATACAAGTTTATCCAAAGGCAAGATTATTGAAATTTACTAAGGATGTACTTTTCTAAAGATGACTAATCAAATATGATTCTTAATATCAACAACAGAAAAATTTAAAACTTAACATATATATGTTAAATAGAGCTGATGATTGCCAAGGAACTCCTTTGTTTATGTTACGTATAAATGCAAATTCATGTGAGTAACAAATACACAGGATTCATTCATTCAATGAGTTCAAAAATTTATCATTTGAATCATACAGGTTGATAATTTGCTGAATTTCGCACATTGTTTTAAATACTTGAAATTCACTAGAGATATAATGCCAATTTCAGATTGTTGAAGTTAAGATATAAAAATATATCATATTGAAAGCAAAACAGCGCTTAAATAATGGCATCAGATGAAGCAAATTATTAGGTTATGATTTAGTCACTTGAGAACGGTACTTGAAATCATTTAGTCTAGATCCAAAAGAATTAGTACGTGTATTGCGATGAAGAGTTGCATACTACAACGAAACGACTAGCTGATACACTCTAGTTTTCTTTAGTATCTTAACATACATTAATAACTGGCTAATATTACTTGAAAATCCTACTGATATCGTCAAAATCACTTCCCAGCACACACAAATCTAGTATTCTGAATTGTTTATTTGATAGTGATTTATTCTGACTAGAGAGATTAAATTAAACATAAGTAGAATTTTCAGTGTAATAGGGCTGTTTACTTATAGAACATTCTCACTGGTAGTTTACACTTCTATACAGTTTGTTTCCTTCAGACATATTTATACAATGCAAGGACAATAGCATTTACAGAGTACTCTGAATTCAATATATGTTGCCTCATTTGCATCAACTAAATACAGATTGCTCATTTTGGATAGCTCATAGAGCATCCTGACAAAATAATTAAAAGCTTTTTTATCATCCACTAAGATTAAGTAGAAATACTTTTGAACCAAAAAGTAATCGACAGCTGCTTCATCCGAATGCCTAATGCTAATCATAAATAAGATAAAATTCTGTATCCAACTTCATATGAGGTCATGAATGAGTATTGTTAACGAGTTCAAAACTAAATGACAACCCTACCCAATTCGTTATGTGAAGTAAGTTTAAACTGACTAGCCTTTCCACATTCCTGTTTTATTAATTGCAATGAAATTCGCGAAACACCACTATATATCAAAAAACTAGAAAAAAACAATATTAGTGAATGCTCAGTGATGATTTAATGCAAAAATCTTTTTACCCAGAAAGTATCAGTTGAGTCCCGAATAGTGTGGTGAACATTTACGTTAAGAGTTCGAATTCTACATAAAATATATTTCCTTAAGATTACAGGTACTGACGAGAGCCAACTAAAGTGAATTTATTATCATTAAGGTTCTAATGCTGGCTAACTGTATTCAGCAAGCAGTAATTCATTTCTGGTCATTTTTAACTAATGTTAATGTAAAGAGCGATCGAGCTAAAAATTTCTTTAAAATTAGTTTTTACTATAATCAGTTCACTAAAGTTTAACTTCAGGATGTTCCTGAAGTTCTGTTGGTAACTCGTGACTATTGAAGTTCAGACTTGTCGGGAGTGAGACAGTTATCACCAGTGTCTATATATGATCATCGCGCTATATATCATAAATTGATAGAAGTGGGAATTCTTCTACTGGATGCCGGTTGTTCCAGTGGTGCATAGGGTTAAACGTTCGCCAACCTAAAACTCCTGAGGCGGAATCTAAGGTGTGTATTACTAAAGAGTCCCAAACTAGAGTGAAACAGCTATCCACTTCTCCCTGGTTTTCAATGGTACCCTACCAGCACAGCTCTGAGACGAATGCAATTAGTTAGTATTTCATGAAGGCTCTACACTAACATTTATGCAATTCATGATAAAGATAAAATCGATACCAATCGACTAGTAGCGTGTTAGATTATAATGCAAACAAGTACCAATGTTTTCAAAAGGATAATTGCTAATGATCAACAATAGGTAAGGTGGACAAGGAGACTACTAATCAAAGGTCCTAAGTCATGCATGAATGAATAAAGATATGTTGAAATAAACTTATTGATTACATCATGTCAAGCAAAAGATTAGTCAAATATTATAACACAGGATCGATCATTAATATTAGATTTGTAAGAGTAAGGTGGTTAAAGTATTTTCACAAAAGAAGCAGACAAGTTCCAGTTACACCAAAAAGTTGAACATGAAACAATGATAACAATGACTGCCAGAAAAGGAGAGGGTTAATGCAAACTGGTAATGGTAATATTCTAATAATAAGTATAAAGAGATGACTGTTAAGACGGTTTAAACACATAACGATGAAAGATTTTGAAAAAAAAACTTGAAGGGAAGAAGGACGTCAAACAAAATCAAATTTTAACCCTGCCTTACTATACCTTACATCAATGGCCAAGATAGAGAGAATAGCTGCGCAAAGTTTTGCAAAACACATAGATCCGGTTTGTGGATATGGATGTCAATAACTTTCACCGTATGTAGAAAACTGATCTGTAGGCCATGTGAAATATATGACGAAAGTCGGTAAATAATTTTAAGTTTTATTAAGATTGACTTGATATCCTGTGTTAATCTTCATAAACACATTATTATAATCCGACACATCACCACTTGAATGGCATCGACTGTATTTTTATCATAAATTACATAAATGTTAGCTTAGAGCTTTTATGACAGACTAATTGCCAAAATCTTTCTTTGTTCTATTATTATTTTCATTAAATGTCTTAATGGGATTCTTCATAATAATGTTAATACTACAATTTTGCAAAAATAATTATGTAGTTATGAAGTGGTAATAAATTTTTATGGTTTTTTTTCTCTTCATAAATCGAAGATGAAATTGGTAGGAGATGAAACAATAAGATACCTGTATGTATATCATTTACTGAAATCTTTTCATATCACATGATCAGTACATGATTAATAATCTAACTGTAATGTTTCTTAACAATAAGCTAAAATGATAACTTGTTTAATCTGGATTGTGAGTGGCAATAGAAGTCCAGTACACGCATTTCATCCTATGTGGGATTCGTCAGCTGGATGTATCTGCATCCCAGTGTTGATGTCCACACTGGGACTCTAACTCAGTTCGTTTCCGTGCCAAATGCCACCGCGTTTGCAAAATCGAGATTAATATTGGGATAAGCGAACCGTGTTTAAATCCTAGTGTGATGAAGGTATATGCATTCGATGAGTCCCAAATAGGACGAAACACGCATCCTGGATTCAGCTAGCCAGTCACAATCCAACTTAACTACGATAAATATCTTTGTAAGCTACATAATTAATTACCTTCGTTTATAAACAACTGCTAATGAGTCTAAAATGCAGCATTAATGAATCATGATTGAAGCATTTCTCTGAAATATCAGCTGTGAAGTGTAGATAATCAGATATAAGTAAGCAATCAGCTGAACTAAATAATATAAATTTATTCAACCTTGATAGAAAAGTGACGACGATTCTTGCACAACGAACACTAGATAATAACTATTGTCATGATTGCCTAACTTAAATAAGTACAAACAACTCTGCAATTAATTAATTTACTAATCCTACAAAAAGTCATTTACTATCAGTGATGATATCTCTGACTATAATATGATTGCGAGTGTGCAGTGATGCTCTTAACATTACAAAGTGGCTATATTCTTGTTCAGTAATTTCGACAGATAGGGAAAAACAGCTTAATATACAGCGATACTTAAAAATTTTCTGATACCACGAAGCCAACTACTACATAATAACCTAATGACTTTATTAGACTAATGACAGCAATAACAATAGATTTAAATATGTCTTCATATTTGAGGCAACATCAAAATCTGGCATAATTAGTATCTTGTACTCAAACCGTCAATATAAAAATATAATACCTAAGCTTAGTTTATGTTCGGTGACATTTTAAGCAAATAAGTATCATTAGAAACCAAGGAAAACTGAGCAAGCTTTTCGGCCCAGTATGGGGTTCCTCATAAGTGCGCACCGCAGATTCCGCCCCAGAGGCTCCAGGTCGGCGAGTGCCTAACCCTTGGCACCACTTGCTTAGCCGGCGTCTAGTGTTAAAATTTCCACTTCCGTCAATTTGTGATATAGCGCGATGATAATCGATTGTCAGTGGTGACACCTGTTTCACTTCCAATAACCAAGAACTCCACTGTTCTTGCCCTCTCGCTAGAACTTTAGAAACACTTCGAATACGGTCACTAGTGTACTGATCACTGTAATTGAAATAAGGTGGTTTTACGGAGACGCGTACCAAGTTTTATCAATTAGATTTGATACAGATTGATATTGGTGGGGTACCACTGATAACCAGGGAGCATTAACTAGATTTCAGAGTAGAATATAGGGCACACTGTTGCGTAATGCCATATTAGGACAAAACAGTTGTCCAGTGCTTCCCGATCTTCAATAGAATCTTACCAACATCAATCTGTGACATATCCAATCACACACTTAACTCAGGGAATAAACTGACATAAATCATGTATACAATGAAGATTAAAAAAATAAAACATCACTTTGAATTGTTTTGTTTGTCAAAAGTCAACAACACAAAAAACATGAAAAATGAAACTAAGCTTAACATACCCGTTGTATTCAACTGTGTTAATACACTTTAATAAATGTATTCAACAGAAAATTCAATAATGTCGATTAATAATACAATTGATTACTAATAGTAATACAGTCTATTGATATGATTTGCTTTAATTTTCAATTTTAATGTTTTCTAGTGATAATTTAATGTAATAATAATGAATGATTGAGATCGAGAATTATTTCGGTGATCAATATTCAATTGGTTAAACAAATAGTTGTTTATTCACCTAGTAATGATAATGCAAGTGAAAGCTTCAATGTATCAATTGTTATAATGAAGTCACTTTAATTCTTCTACTTCTTCAGAATACAAAATTGAATGGTTTTCTGAATGGAAAGTTCTTGATGCGTTAATTTTAACAATAATAATAATAATATTCAGATGAAGTTTAAACTGATAATTTTATGTCTGTCACCAGATCAGTTATTTGAATAAATGAGCAAGTAATAGTACTGTTAAAGAAATTGGTAACAGAAGTTGTATACAAGGTGGAGGGGAGGAGGAGGAAAGAATGTTGATATAATGTTGATGATAATGTTAATCAAGTAATCGAATGATACTCTTTACCAGAACTCGACTGATAAAAAACATTAAATAAATGAATAATTGATGATGGGTATAATGAAGTCCATGAGGTAGACGAAAGTTAAATCCTTGAGAGATTATTATTACTATTATTACTAAATCTTCGAAATAATGTACTTTACTTGGAGAGAGTTAGATCTGTCTTTGATCTTCAAGTATATATACATGGTATGCTACTGTCTACTTTTCTGTCTGTATATACACATAACCAAATGTGTATTACATATCAGTATATAAATATATAATGAATACAACTGGAATATACCTTCTCTTCCGGGCTATTAATATTATTATTATTGTTATTATTCATAGTAACACAAAGCTTGATCGAAAGTTTTAGATCTAAAGTATTTTCTGTATACAAGATGATTGTTAGTTGTCTTGATTAAATATTTATGTGAATAGTACTTCTTTACTAATACTAATACTACTACTACTACTACTACAATAGTTCATGTATGTGTATGTGTTGTGTTTCTTCTAGGCATAGATACATATTTTATGTTAAATTAAATAAGTATAAGTACTTTAAAGTATTTGGATTGGTTTGGTTATTTTAGAAAAAAAAAATTTTTTTCTTGTTGTTCAAAACAAAATAACTATCGTCAATAAACTACAAAATATCAACAGTTTTTTTTCTTCTTCTTGGTGTTTTTTTTCTTCAACACATACACTTGGATACGTAAAGCACATTCAACATATACGAAAGTGAATATAATATTAATTAGAAAAATTCATTTAGCTAATCTTCTGAAAAAAATTTCAAAGTCTATAAGCAAAATATACAGTAAGAAAATGACCTACATGAAAGTCTTCAAATGATAAACACTGACCATAAATGATGTAAATCCAGTGTTTTCAGATGTAGATATATCACACTGTTCAAAGTAATTCATACAATTGAAACATGAAATATCATTATATTAAATCTTTGTTGAAATTTAAAATGAGAGGAGAACATCTTTCGATAAGGAATATGATCAGTGATTGTTATAATACGTTGTTTTATGTGTAAATGATGATTCCAATGATAAAATAAACATTAATGATTAGTGAAACACAATATACTTCAAAGCGTTAATAATCTCATGGTAGTCAGATGGAACCTCAGGATTCCAATATTAATAGCTAAGGTTAATTAGTTTATTGATAGTGTCATAGAATATGAGTCTGGTGAAGTGGGTTCATATCAGACACGGATTATCAATTTCACACAAATTTCAGAAATATCTCGTTAAAGAGTATAAAGTAGTATCAAAACAAAGTTACGTATTGTTTCCTCCTGACTACTTAATTTTTTCATATCATAAGTATCATATACAATATCTAATTACTGAGTTTTGTGGTTATCACTAAAATTTGATCAGAATGAGAAATTGTGTATATTTTCCAAATAAAATGCTTAGAAACCATTTAAAAGATAAGCGAACAGTTTATCTAAGTTTCTGAGTGAACATAATTTAAAGTAATATGGCATTTGGAACAATTGTAAACATTAGCAAACCTGATGCCAAATGAAACTTCATTCGGATTAAGCAACAACTAAATAAAAGAATTCTCTTGCCTATTTTTAAATGCGTAATTACCTCATTGAATAATTGAAACCAAGAATATTGGTTACTTATTGATAACATTATAGTATACTGACAAATAAGAATCCTTAAATTTTCTTTAATTTTACTGGTAACAGTCAAAAAGTTTTCATTTTAAAAAGAATCTACAAAATGGTTTAAGTCTAAATAAATAGCGAAACAGACGAAAAGTAGAAATATGTTTAAATTATTATGAAAATTTGACTTTTAATAAATAAACCATGGCAAGCGCTGTAGGAAAGTTTTAGTTTGTTTAAAATTTGTCAGTAGGATTCACCCTTATCAAACATAGTAGCTATGACTTAAAAATCTGATGCATTATTCACTAATCTACTTAATCCAGATAGCCACTAACTTGTCCCAGTATGGGACTTTTCAGCAGCAGGCATCCACTACCCACCAGAGGATCGAACCCAGAATTATTAGGCTTCAGAGCAAAGGATTAGCTATTAGAACATTGAGCCGACTTACAGTATTGTTAATCTAAGGAAAGTCCAACTAGCATAGTCAGCTGAGTATTATAAATACTATGATGGAAGTTCTAAAAAATGAGATATTAGAAATGAGTGCTGATCGTTTAATAAATCCTTTGTTGAAAGAATATTCTGGTTGAGACAGAGTAATAGCGGTTGTATTTGAAGCTCAATATCATCTTATCATCATCAGCCATCACATCAGGAGTGATTCACTCTTTAGAGTAATTTATAAAGTTAACAGAAAACTTCTAGAGGCATTATACTCTTGCATTTTATGTATTACTGAGGCTATCACCACTAACAATGAAACTGTAACTATGTGTACAAACAAAAATTGTTTATCTGCTTATTTTGCTTTGGATTTAGCCTGTAAGTACATATGTTAACTTATCATATAAGTACTATCCATATACTGTCCCTTTACATTCTCATGTTAATATTATTTTCATGAACTGATTTAATCTTGTTTCCCTGTTTTACTTAGTTCATTTTTATAATTTATCACAACATATTGAATATATTTAACCCAGCTAACCAGCATATTTTTAGTCGTTTCAAGAAGATTCATTCTCCAATTTTGATTAATGCTTTAAAGACTAATAATAGTTTCTGTATACTTTTTATCGTTTCTACGTTTGATTGGTTACAACTATATTATTAAGATTATATATCCATTTGCAACTGAGCGGAGACGAGGATTAATCGCCGAATTCTTACTTACTTATGCCCATTACTCCTCACAGAGAAGCATAAGCTGCTCGCCAGGATTCCCCATTAAACTCGGTCCTGAGCAATTCTTTTCCAGTTGTTTCCAGTTTCTGTTCATTCTTTTAATATCCGCTTCCAATTCTCGACGCAGCATGTACACTGGCCTTCCTCTTTTGCGTTTCCCAACAGGATTCCATGTTAATGCTTGTCTCGTGATGCAGTCTGATGATTTCCTCAATGTATAACCTATCCATCTCCAGCTTCGTTTCCTAATTTCCTGTTCGGCTGGAAGTTGGTTTATTCACTCTCATAGTAGGCTGTTGCTGATGGTTTCCGGCCGACGGACATTAAGTATCTTGCGTAGGCAGTTGTTGATAATTACTTGTACCCTTCTCATGATGTTTACCGAATTCCCTGAACTAAATTATCATTTTTTAATGAAAAAAAATATTCGTCTATTGATAGAATCCATCCTTTTGAATCAACGCTTAGTCTATAGTCTATCAAGTAAGTTGTCACATCATCTTTGACACAACAATTATAATCTCTGTAGAACTCAGACTAACACTTAGTGTTTGTTGAATAGATCACTTTCCTTTGAATAACTTCACTAGTAACAGTAACAAAAGCGTCATTAATTTTAGCTTCTAAACATAAAGAAAAGAGTTTAGTCTTTTTTGAAACATTTTCAAATTGTCAGTGTTATCATGTAATCTGTCTAAAAACAAAATATCATGTTATGTCTAACTTTTATCGCATTATATCCAACTTCACTATTTTATTGTCAGTTTGTTTCATTTCCTCTCTTAGTCTGTCTTCCTTACCTACCAATAATGTATGTTAAATACAAACTTGTTGAACAATGTGACGGCGGTGTTGATGAAAAACTCAGACTACAAATGTGTGTTATTAATTAGCATCATAATAATGAAATCAACAGTTACAATAAGTCAACAATAACATTTAAAGGACATAACCAGTTAATGAAATGAAATAAGAAACACTTGAAATTAACTTGTTAACTATACCACAACAATAACATGTAAACAATACAGTAAACTGAATAAATTCTAATGAATTATCAACAATAAAAGTTTTATAGCTTAACAACAAAAAACAAACACAAAACACTAAATTTCTATAATTGCTTTAGTTTATATTTATTGCAGCCTTTGTTTGTTCGAAGTTAAATATCAGTTGACGTCAATCACAGACTTTTCAAGGTTTATCGAGAATACTCTATCTAGCATAGTCAATCACATTTTACCTCATTTAGTTGGTGAATTTCGTACATTTACAAAGTAATTTTCACTAAAGATTTCTTTACAAACCATGATGTTTACCATATTTGAAGTGAAGCAGTTTCGTGAAAATAGTTAGTTGTGTTAGATGGATACCATTGAAAACTAGAGAACAATCCACAGATATATCGTTCTAGTTTGTAGATTCTTAGCGATGTGTACCCTCAACTCCGCCAGGGGATCGACACTAAGGAGTCGAAATTACAGCAGTCAAATTTCGGGCTGCGAAAAATGCCTTAT
Organism: Schistosoma mekongi; assembly: GCA_034768735.1. Classification (NCBI taxonomy): domain Eukaryota; kingdom Metazoa; phylum Platyhelminthes; class Trematoda; order Strigeidida; family Schistosomatidae; genus Schistosoma; species Schistosoma mekongi. The sequence goes on from CM068308.1 coordinate 30,194,987, forward strand.
TTGTATTTATTTCAGTAAACTTTGGATTGAAAAAACTGTGCACAGTATGAGTCAGTGGAATTTCCTTGTTTTTATAGTTCAAACATTATATTTAGCATATGACAACAGAGACTGAAAAATTGCAGTCTATATCAAATCAGTTAAAAGATTCAAATACCTTCACATTATATCTATATACCCATTGTATTAGTGTGGCTGTCTCGATTGAATAATCTGGTGATGTATGCATTAGCGATTGATACAAATCGAACTAGGTTCGAGTCTCGGCTTGAATATCGATACAAATGCAGGTATATCCAGATGGCTTGTCCAAAACAGATCAAAACGCATGTCCTGGATTTCACTTACCAGCTACAGTCAAACTTAAATTCTATGCAGAAGTTGACTTTAAAGTCTTTTACGTCAACTAAAATAATGGGATTATAAGACGTTATTTGGCATATGATTCCTAATGATTTCTGACTGAAATGCACACTTAGTTCACTTTCCATAAATGCGGTTCGCAAATGACTTTTCGAGAAAAATTATTCATATGTAATAAACTTAATGCAGACATATCACGTTCCAGATGGAATACCTATAAAAAATCTAACAATTTACAGTCCTGTATGGAGCTCCTCAGTATCAGAATATTTATAAATATTGCCAGTATGCATATGTTTGACTAATTTTGTTGCTACTGATTGATCTAGATGAAACCATTTCTGTTTTCTTAAGAATCATTGACAGGACTATGTAAGGTCGTTTCTATTACCTTGATCATGTTACATTTACAGAAGACAAAGTATTTCGTGGATTTAAGATTAATAATTTAATTGTAGTGTGTAATTGAATACCAACATATTAGAAATTGACTTGTGTGGTTCCAATGATTACTGATACTGTTGTCCAAAATGAAGGTTGGAAAATTGCATGACATTTAGTAAGATGCTTGTTTTCTGTAAAATGAACTATAATTTGGTTATAATGGGATTAGATGGACTGATTAATAGAAACAATTACATGAACAGAGGGAAATACCTTCAAGTTGATGATGGTTTAATGGTGAAACTTTCATTGTCTTTCTGTACACCATCATGACTGTCTACTTTAAAGTGAAGTGAAGACATAAGTGAATTTGCTTAACAATGATTATGTAATAAATGTGTGCATACTCATACATAAATACACACCCACCATTCAAAAAATATTTCATTTTTATAATGTAGTTGTGCTTACCTTCAAGTATTGCTTAATGTTACAGAATATTTTCTTTGTAGTTTACATAACGACACCAATCTATATTTGACAGGAATTCCCCCAAAACCTCCAGGTTTCTAATGGTTGTATTACCAAAATCATTTCATAATGCAAATAATACAGATCGGATAATGTTCACAAGTATTTCTGACTAATAAATGGTTTTCAAGTTGTCTTACATTGGTTAATAAAATAAGCTTGTAATCGCATATTTAAGAGATATTTAACGAATGTTCACTATGAATTTCATGTATCCGATACTCTTGAATGAATGCTTCTGAAATAATGCTTCCCTATTAATCAACAAAATATCACATTCCTCAGCTTGATACCCACATTATATACACGCCTAACCATTAAGCGTCAATCAGTATGGCCAAAACATTTATCTGATTTGATATCAGAACAAAAATCAATATTACCTTGTGTTGGTAACCAAGGTTATTATACGTAATGAAATCTTTCCAGTAACATGTCAAGTAAAACTTCAGTAAAAATTTAAATATGCAAATAAAAAATCTCAAAGTCACATCACGGTGATAACTGAAAAACCAGTAACGAATTGATGACGGCATAAGTATGAAGTATATATGAGAATATTCGTAGGAAGTAGACGTGTTTCTTAAAGTATATCACTGATTGTTTATGTGTAATAGTGGTATGAAGTAAACAAAAAGGAAGTATTTATATCGACGAAATGATATGTTCTATAATGAAATATCCGGTTTTGTTTAATATAGTGCATTGTCAAATGAATTAAGCTTAGTGAGAATCCACTTGAACTATAAGTTGGACTCTCATGACTCGATGCATTTGCATAGCTTAGCAACATAATCAAAGTCAAATACCCTATAGAAAATAGATATTTATGTTTAGTTATGCTCAAATAGCTATCTGTCGATTTCTGCCAAGATGGATACACAACGTAACATTGTTATAAAAGTGACTAAGTACGGAAATGTAGCAAATAAATTTCGATCCTTTCACTTAAAAGTATCATTCATATTAGAAGTTTTGTAGGTTATCAGTTTGATTCAGTATTATGTGTTGAATATTTCAGTGTGATACGTAGTTAGGGAATAATCAGTTAGAACCCATATTTATAAGGGTTTTATATAAATTGGTATTTATCCACAAAGCATACGTTCAATCTCGAGTGAACCAGCACTCACTGCAAGACTCAAAAATACTGAATTCGATCAGTTCTAAACGAATAGACAAATATGATAATAATCACCACTCAGTAATCATTCATTGGAAATATCTCAATTCTATGAAAGGTTTATTGTGACATGAATCGCTCAGTGATAACCTTTAAAACAGTAAAACTGGGTGAAAAAGGTTCAAAGGGTACAAAAGGCTACAGTTTAATGAAGATTGTTCTGTGAACTTTGATGATATGTGCCAAATTACTAGGATACCTACATTAAGCTAGGTTTTTATGCTAATATTTTCAATAATGCTAAGAAGTCTCGACGCTGGTAAACAAATTCTTCCGGTCATTCGATCGTTATACAGTTGATGTTTAATTCACGATGTAAACTAACATTAAGCACTGATGATTTGTAAATGCTCGTAAATAGCTTATAATATTTGAGGAACCTAGTAATCAGCACATGAGTATAATTTTCTAATGTATGAATAATGAATGATATGAGACAAAAGCAAACAGAATATTCTTATATTTCAGTACTTTATGCAATATATTATAAAAATGTCATTCATACAGTTATTTATTTGATTCAATATGTCACAGATTGATGTTAGCAGGGTACTATTGAAAACCAAGGAGAACTGGATAATTGTTTCGTTCTAGTGCGGAACTCTTTAGAAGTGTGCACCCCAGATTCCTCGCTAGGGGCTTCAGGTAGACAGCCAACGGTTAACCATCTGCACCACTGGGTCGGTAACCAATGGCAGAATTCCCACTTCCATCAATTTGTGATATATAGCACGACGTTCATCCATTGTCATTGATGATAATTGTCTCACACCCGAATTTTTAGCATGATCCAGTGCACATAGTTATTAATTCTTGAATATTAGTTAATGTGTTCTGGACAAGAATTGTTCAGAATTCGTTCAGTAAATTGGATAAAAATACGGGTAACTAGTGGTAAATTTGCATCATCTGGAAAACGAATAAAATTCAAAAAGGTTTGAAAAAGCACTTTTTATTGATAAATATCTTAATAATCTGCATAATCAAGGATGTTTTTACACAATGCCATCGTGAACAAGATCCTTGTCAGATATCGCCATGAAAATATATTTATTCACTTACTTCCAACCATTGATACGATGTGTTAGTAAGTATTCGTAAGTTAACAAATATCTAGGCTTAGTAACTCAGTAAATAACTGTCGTTCAAGTCTCAGTGAGACAACGCTAACATTATGATGCGTATACATCTAACTAAGTGATCATAAATTGGTTTGCACTGTTATCCCCATACCAAGATTCAAACCACTAGATGGTTGTAACCAAGTTTTGTCGAAATAGCCAAACAGGATATAAAATAACAACACGATTACTCTATGATTTGTAGTTTATGTTCATTCTCTAAATGACATTAGTTACTTCATAGCAAATGTAACAGACAAATTAATTACTTCCAAATAAACGAAGAAATCAAACCATCCGATACAACTTACTCTCCTACCTTCATTTCAATCAACTAATCTCTACATTAAATTATCAGATCTCCAGCAATGTGTTCCAAAACAAAGTTCATAGGGTACTTCAAGATGAAATGATGAATGTCTCACAGAAAGTACATATTGACTGATATCATATTGTTTACTTTAGTTTCTTTATTATTCTATCAAATGAATTAAGCTTATCACTAAAATACTCTTCTATAAAAAGAGTCATGAATTACGTTAGTTCTTAGAAATTCTCACATTCCACTTTCTCCTTCTCTCCCTTCTTCTTCTTCTTCTTCTTCTTCTTTTTATTTCTTTCAATGAATATTAAACATGAAACCTAAATTAATATTACCTTCATATATTAATCAAGACTGTTTACATTATTATGGGAAAAACAAGAGAAAAATAACAAATGCAATACAAAAATACTAAAAATTAATCAATGAATTGTTACACCGGGCGATTAAAGAAAAGTAACGAACTTTCAGAACTGTATTTTGGGGGACTATTCTCGTTATTTTATTCATGAGTGATGTAATCATTTTTTTTCTATTACTGTTACGTTCCCCTTGCCCGGTTCTCTCATTTAGTGTATTGATTCTTGTGTATTGTTTATTATCACGAACTACGTCTACTTTATTGTGTACAAGTTCTCCCCATTCACTACCACTATTTCTTTTGTTCTGTATCAATGTTAGATTTATGATTGGTTCACTGTGTGGTCTGACTTTATGTGTATATAAAGGCATGATTAAAATATAATACGTTCTCGGTTCTCGCTCTCTCAGTCTTCCTGTTCTCAATTCTGGTTGTCCTATTGTCGACCTAGGGAGGTGAATGGGCTTAGGCCAATCGTACATTCTCAACTAGGCACGCATCTCATTGGTGTTCGCATCCACCAACCAAAGTCATCTCCACTTCTTTCCTTTCTCGCGTCATAACATGAATAAATTTTTGTTTTTTTTCTAAAGTATAAGAAAAGTGAAGAAAACTAACTGAGGTTACCCGTAACAGACTCAATATTCAATAAATGCATCGCTTTCAAAAGTTTTCATCATTTAGTCAATGAATCTTGAATATAAGAGTGTAGAAATCAAGACCAAACTTGCAATGTATTTTGACTTTTCTTTCCTGTTGATAGACTAGTACTGCATTGTAGATAGTTATAGATAACTTTAGACAGATGAAACGAATTTATTTGAAAAATAATTACACTCCGATAGGCATCACTCATCAACTAGAATTTAAGGAACATGATCAAAACGTTGGATTTAAACCAATTTTCGAATACGGTAGACATTTGAGATAACCTTAGCAACACAAAATAATGAATATCTACGATTAGCAATTCTAAAACACTTTATAACTTACGTTTACTATAAACTGCATTAATACACCAATAAACAGTTTCATTGTTATAGACTAATTTTATGAAATCTTGATTGGTGCTAGAAAGCAATAATCTCATGTCACATAACTTTCCACGACTAACTGTGTGAAGCTGGAAACTGAGGTATGTTTTTAATAAATAATCCTCTTGTTTGTTTTCATCATAGATTGAACTTGGTCGAATACCAATGGAAATCAGAGATCTCTGGGTACCTATTTCATTCTAATATGGGACGTCTCAACAGTGTGAACCATCGATTCCATTAAGGAATCAAACAAATAGTCTCCATATCTTACAGCAGAATCAAGAGTGAATACTGCTTAGGAGTCACTAACTACAACAAAACGGCTTTCCAGTAATTCCTCATTTTCGGTGGTTCTCCATCAACATCCATCTGTGACGAGTACAAACACTTAAGCTTAATTACTTACTTACCTACATACGCTTGTTACCCCCTCCTCACTGAGAAACATAGGCCGCTTCCCCATTGAACTCTGTCCTGAGCAATCCTTTCCAACTGTTTCCAGTTGCTGTTCATTCTTTTAATGTCCGCTTCCAATTCTCGACGCAGTGTGTTCATTGGCCTTCCTCTTTTCCGTTTCCCAACAGGATTCCATGTTAATGCTTGTCTCGTGATGCAGTCTGATGATTTCCTCAATGTATAACCTATCCATTTCCAGCTTCTTTCCCTAATTTCCTGTTCGGTTGGAAGTTGGTTTATTCACTCTCACAGTAGGTTGTTGCTGATGGTTTCCGGCCGACAGACATTAAGTATCTTACGTAGGCATTTGTTTATAAATACTTGTACCCGTCTGATGATGTTTGCATTAGTTTTCCACGTTTTAGCTCCATACAGCAGAACTGTCTTGACGTTCAAATTAAACAGTCTGCTTATGAGGTTGGTTGACAGTTGTTGTGAGTCCCATATGTTCTTCAGCTGTAGGAATGCTGCCCTTGCTTTGCCAATCCTTGCATTTACATCTGCATCACACTCTCCTTGTTCATTGATGATGCTTCCCAGGTACGTGAAAGTATCCCCTTCTTCCAGAGTTTCGCCACCAAGTTTAACTGAGTTGGTGCTCTCTGCGTTGTATTTTAAAATCTTACTCCTTCCAATATGTATGTTCAGGCCTACTGGTGTTGAGGTTGCTGCTACGTTGGTTGTATTTACTTGCATCTGTTGGTATGGGATAGAAGAGCTAGATCATCCGCCAACTACAAATCATCGAGTTTTCTTCTTCTCGTCGATTGAATTCCGTGCATCCCATCACATATGAAGGTCCTCATGATCTAGTCAACCACTAGAAGGGAGAGAAAAGGCGATAGTAGGCAGCCTTGTCTGACTCCAATCCTCACTGGGAATGAATCTGTCATCCGCCCTCCATGCACGACTTTGCACTGTATTCCGTCGTAAGAATTCAGGGTAATGTTTACGAGTTTCTCTGGTACTCCGTAGTGTCGAAGGAATTTCCATAACGATCTCCTGTCTATATTGTCAAATGCCTCCTAAGCTAAATACCTATCTCAAAAAGCCAATGCGATTCATATAATCCCGTTCATATTAAGGATAATCAGAATAAACGAAAGGAGCAAAGAAATAATTTTTTCAATTGGGTTTTTCATCAAAGCTCTGCAATTATATATATAAATGAATAGACTTCTTATATGTCGTGAACTTGACCAAACACGATAAACTGATCCAATAACCTTGCTAGGAACAAATGCAATAACATGGTACAAATACTGATTATTCTATGTCTGTAAATCTGCCCTGATATTTCTAGTTCTTATATTGGATATAAGAACTAAAAACAACTAAGCCAACTAAACAGAGACAATTTATATTTCAAACATTCCTTTGAATACATGGAAAATCTAAATACACAGCCAACCAAATGGGAAAACAGTATCAATGCAGAACAGAAGTAACAACGATAAGGAAGAGGGATAACGTGTACATAATTAATTAGTTATAATTCATGAATTAAAATGACACCGCAACAGTTAATAGGTCAGATGAGAGGATATATACAAATAATAGAAATAAAGCATCTTATGTAAATATAACCAAAATATATGAAATAATCTTCTGAGCAACAGTTCTGAAAGTTAATCGTTCATGTTGACTCGGTTGATCTGTCAATTTCATGTTTTCTAAGTACATAGATGAAATTTATTTCGCTATTATAATCAGAATATCCCAAAATTATATATGATCCCACTACACTTAGGTTAAAGGATAAAACTATGGTACTGTAGTAAATTAGATCTTATATTCAGGTATTTCTGTTCGAAATTTTACTCACATTGCTGATGATGTATTTAAATGAAAATTCTAACGAATAATTTACACTTGATGCTGAATGTGTTCATGAAACTTTCATTGTTCTTGTCATACGTAGTGTTATGTAATGAAATAATTAACGATTACCAAACATTCGGCACTTCCATATTGATCTTACATCATTTTAAAGATAAAATTATTCGCGTATTAATGAAGTAGACTCTTTACACTTGTGATCTTCTTGGAATTCATCGTATGTTAGTACAAAATACCGACACTAATTATAACACAGTATTTCCTCAAATATTAACTGATAATGACTTTTATACTTACGAGACAACTCCGAAACAAATGAAATCGAAATGTGATCAACCATTATCAATTCTGATGAATTCCTATAATCAGTTCATATAAATTCAAACAATCAAATAATGTTAATGTATCCTAGTTTTCAGTTTATGTGGACAAGATTAGCATTTATTTATCCCTTCATATCTGTGGTTGATTTTAACTGACTTTTCATTTTTTACTACTACGGTAATTCATCCTTCACATTCCCTGACTGCTACCTGTCGCTACTGCCAACTGGGTTGCTAGTAAAACTGTGTGGATTTCTATTGCTAATTCAATAAATTTTCTGTACTTCGGAGAGTGATCTTATGGTGTTATTTCCATTGTGACTATTATGAATCTCAATACTGAATTTATCAGTGACAATGACAACATTCCAGAGACTAACAATCAGAGGTATAAACTGATAACTGTAATGAAATAACCTAAAGAGATTCAATCGGGTATTGAGAAGGAAGGCAAAACAATTCAGTGAAGAAAAATTTCTCATGTCGATTATGTCATTAATTCAGACTGTACAAACTTACTTATAGTTAATTAGTTTATAAGTCCATAAAAAGGAGATAATCAGTCGATCACGTACAGCATAGAACCAAGCGCACATGTACCATGGCCCAGGTTACCAGACCATATTAGTAAGTATTACAGGATCAAATAAATAAAATTAATAGTGGAGTTTAGTTCAACAGGATGGAATGAAACAAAAGTGAGTAAGAGACTACGATCTAGAGAAACATAGGGAGTAGATTCACCTGAATCACTGTATTTGATTCTGAGTCATGTTATCTAACATTTCCAGTGACTGAATGTGATTATCACTCTAACTCCAACCAGCTAGTCTGCACCTACAATAATGGTTAAGACCAGTAGTCAGAGAATTCGTGGACTGTGCAACGTCTTCATTTGCCTGCCTCTAGTTTCCTACCAACGTGCTCCCATACCAGCCAATATTGTAACTTACATCAGTATTTATAATAAGTGATATATATTTGTAAAATTCCAATGAGTAGAAATTAAAATTTCTGACGTTTCGCGGCTTAGTGCAAGTCACTTCTTCAGAGAAATGAATAACCGAATTTTATTCATTTCTCTGAAGAAGAGACTTGCACTAAGCCGCGAAAGGTCAGGAATTTTAATTTCTACCTTGGTAATGATATGTACAAATTGATTAATAACCGAATCAAATTATCGAAGTGTAAATGCAATTGGTACAATCATCGAATATTTAATAAACGCCGTTTACAGGACAACATCATTCCTAAATCGTTACTTGTCAAGCCACTTGAATCTTCTCGACGATCCATTCGGGCTGCTCAACGCGTATCGCGCATCTTCGTACGAGAACGTAATCACAAATGCACATTATTGCTAGAGAAATACCGAAATCGCATCAATAATCTTGATGATGCAATAAAACATCTAACTCCAATGGAACTACAGTCTCCTGTTTTCAGCCTTTTCAATGAAAGAGAAAACAGCTATTTAAAGTCGTCGAAATTAAGACAAATTAGAAAATATGACAGAATGAAAGGAAGAAGAGTAGAAAGAAAAACTCCAACAACTACACCGAAACTGACCAAATTAAGAACAGTCCACAATATGTCAAATAGGACTTTAGATATACATGAAATCGCTTTACTCGAAATAGGACTTAACTTCAATATTCACAGAAAGCCTCTCACCACATTAGAAATAGCACCAATTCTGGAACCATTACTAGGAAAGTTACCCGTTAAAGAAGCGCATATTTTACGTCAAAAAACCTCCCACTTCCTGATTAAACAAAATTATATTCCTTCAAATTTGTCAAAGGGAGAATTAAAAGCTCTGTACTCACTACAAAAAGATAAATCAATAATAATTACCAAGGCCGATAAAGGTAATACCACAGTGGTAATGAATAAAACAGATTATGAAGAAAAAGCCTTTGAACATCTATCCACAGGACCATATCTAATGATTGATTCAAAAAATCATTCAACGACAAAAACAAAGTGAAATCGGAGACGGGTCAACTTCTGAAAGAATTGACACCTTTCATTAGTACTTCTCTTTGGTTTACTTTATATCCTAAATCATGCACAACTCATTTCTATGGTTTACCAAAAATTCATAAATCTAGTGTCCCACTGAGACCAATAGTTGATTTCACCAACACTCCAACTTGTGAGCTTGCTAGATATCTAAGCAACATTTTAAAACTGCTACAACAAAATTTACACAATGTCGTCAAAGACACATATGATTTCAAATCAAAAATATCAGATTTGATAATTGAAGATATTGAAACGATGGTAAGCTATGATGTTGTATCTTTATATACTAGTATTCCAATTGATATATGCCTAGAATTTATTATTGCATTACTAGAAAATGATCATACACTATCTAGCCGGTGTCCATTAAGTATCAGTTTAATCATGAAATCCCTAAGCCTATGCTTGAATTCAACCTTTTTCACGTTCGAAGGGATTCTCTACAAACAAACCAACGGAGTAGCAATGGGCTCCCCCGTTTCACCAATTGTAGCAAACCTTTTCATGACCCATATTGAATCTCACATTTTCAATAATGTCATTAGACCAAGGGTTTGGCTAAGATATGTTGATGACACTTTTGTCATCATCAAAAAGACTTTTCTAAGATCATTCTCAAAACGAATCAACAACCTATCTCAGAATATCAAATTCACTTTAGAAAGTGAAAATGAACACAATGAGTTACCATTTTTAGACTGCTTAGTAAAAAGAAATTTAAATGGAACTCTTAATCTGAGAATTTACCGCAAGCCGACACATTCAGATCGATATATCGATTTCAACTCAGCACATCCATTCAGTGCAAAGATATCGCTGGCTCTAAATTTATTCAGAAGAGCCAGTAGACTCATTACATCTGAAGACGACAAGAATCACGAATACAAAAATATAGTCAACATCCTAAGGCTTAATAATTTTCCAATGAATATTATTAACAATTTGCAAAAACAAAACGACTTATTACTAAATAATAGTAAATTAGTCAAAACATCTTGGATTGGTACAGCCGTTCTACCTTACCGTCAAGACACAACTGATGAATTACAAAGAATTCTAAAGCAACACGGAATTCAAACTTTCTACAAAACTACCAACACAATTCGAAGTGCATTGGTTAAAATAAAGGACAAGATCCCTTTCACCTCAACACAGAAGTGTCTACAGGCTAGGTTGCGTTGATTGTGATGCCTTCTATATTGGAGAATCTTCACGAGAAATCAAAACTCGTGCCAAAGAACATGGAAGCTACACTAAACGACCTCCTAATAATCCTGTTGAACTTGAAAAATTACAAATTAAATCAGCAATAGCAATACATGCTATCTATCACAACCATAAGATCGATATTAAAAATATCCGAATCATTCAAAAAGGTTTTTCCAATTATAAGGAAAGACGAATAGCTGAGGCGCTTCATATTTTGTTAAATCCAACTGCACTTAACAAAAGGGAAGGCCTTTCTATTCACCCAACATGGACTTTCTATCCAACTAGCCACAATTAAAGTACATCGAATTTCATACACATGAACATACATACAATTTATTTTCACATATTTCCCTCACACATCACACTAACATGTACATACATATCTCATCTCAAACCACCTTGACCTATAGGACTTGACATCATAACACGATCAAACTCGCATTTTGATTGTACGGGTTTATTTTGTTTTTGATTTGTTCCATTGTATTATTTATTCTTGTGTTAATTAAATTCGGCTATTCATTTCTCTGAAGAAGCGACTTGCACTAAGCCGCGAAACGTCAGAAATTTTAATTTCTACTCATTGGAATTTTACAAATATATATTACTTATTTTATAAACAATCTACCCAATGCTCAATTTATTTGAAATTATCAAAGTTAACCTTGGTAATTATATGTATCAAATCGTTATGCTTCCTTCACCAGCAAACCTTAGCCACAAATTCACTTTTCGTAAAGTTTAGGTTAAATGATAACAAAGTGAGTGAGTAGGAACTACTGATAGATTGATATACTTGATGGCGTGGAACACTCCGAAAACTTTGTAGGTTCGTGTTGACACATTTCATGAAATAGAAATACATTAAAATGCAAAAATATGTGATGGATACGTAGTATTCACGAGGAGTGATAAAGCGTTGAGGAATTAGGCTAAGAATAAAATCAAAAGTCAATGCACTTGTGATCCACAATGATTATCTTTCAGTCATATTACTTACTTTAAGTGATATCTCATGCCACACGAATGCAATGAATCTTTATTCTTATTATCATAGATGAAGAAACGGCATACCTCAGAAAGTCTTGTAGCGAAAATAGATATCCATCAAAGCTTGTTGACAAAAATAATAAACCCAAAACTCTATAAGTACCAGTAATCTCAATGTCGATAAAGATTCACTATATAAACAACAATTTTAAATGGGTTACGGTTGCAGATATTTTGAAATCATTTAAAAGCATCTCCTTGCCATGACCTCTGATGGCAATCCTCTCTACCCATCCTATGATCAGTAATAACTTAGAGGATAAACCACTAAGTCAAACCACCTCAGTGTGTATTTATCAATTCACTTGCGTTTGTTGAGAAAAACATACTAGTCGTTTGATGCGCGTTCCGTTTAAAATGATTCAAGAGCATTACCAGGTATGGCAAGTAGAGATAGTAATGAATTAATGAGTCATAGCCGACCACCTTGTAGATACCCGTTATTCAATCTAAATACAGTAAGTTCATGTTTGTCTTACATTTCCGAAACATACATCATGATAAATTAAGGTTTTGTTTGATAATGAAACTATTATAACCATTGATCGTACCAGGCTCATAGAAACACATTCGACTTTCCACAGCCATTTTCAGCTCTCCTTTCTTTCACTGCTATTAATATTATTGGTGCTTCTGTTTTTTTACCCCTAACTTAGCTACCTATGTGTTTATTTTCCTCATCATATCAGCAACTTCATTTTTTAATAACATAATAATTTGTGTTTATTCTATTTCTCTAGTAGAATGTTCATTAAATGATTGATATCAGTAAACCTATTCGTAATTACCATTATGTTAAAAGACTGTACTTCACTGTACTTAAGTCATGTTCATGTTGACCGAGATTATCAACGCACAAATCCACAGGTTAGTGGAAGTATCACTGAATAAATGCTGTTAACTTATCTCAATTTATCTCTAACCTAGTCAATATCAATTGTCTGATTATTATAGTGAACTGATATACCTAGCATATGGCTAAGCATCATTGTTAATTTTAAACTCCTTACTTAGAAAACCAAATCCACCTTAAAGACTTTCATTCAACGGTTTCGCCACAATCCGTATAAAATTTTCTGATATCTGTAAACAAATATCGATATTCTCATCTTTGGCTAATATCATTGAAGTACGTAGTACGGAGATTGTCATGAAGTACATAAAGCACTTGATAAGTAATAAATTCATAGAGTAATGAATGTTAAACAAACCTACGGAGATGATGCAGCTTCTTAAATAAAAAGGACTACAGCATTTTTCATAAAATTCCTTGTTATTAATCATTAGTCACTAAACACCACTGATATGGAAATCAGATATATTTGACACGAACGAAATGCATTTCAAATATCATCAACTTGCATTTGTCATAGGCAAAACCATATATATATATATATATATATATATATATATATATATATATATATATATATATATATATATATATATATATATATATATATATATATATATATATATATATATATATATATATATATATATATATATATATATATATATATATATATATATATATATATATATATATATATATATATATATACGGACTACGATTTACTAAAACAAAATGGCATATCTGAAACAAATATGTCCAATGGCAGATATTAAACTACCGGATCATTCAGATTATTTATTAATACAGATATTAGTATATATGATATGTAACTAGAAGCATAATCTTATTAGTACTTGTCAGCTGAATGATAAACACAGGGAGAGTCGAACCTAGTACATATGAGTACAAACACCAGTGAACTACCTATTAGCTATTAAGTTCAAATAGCTACTGACTTGTTTAATATGGTGTGAAGGTATTTGTATGGATTTGTAGTTTTGTGTTGTTATTATTCAGGACTGAAGCTGATCAGTACTTTGAAATTTAACTGGAATACTCTAATATAGCATATAGTTGCACGTTTTATCATATTTAGCATGTACCCTACGTTTGAATGTTAAACAACCAAATATAGTAAGGTATAGTACATTTAATGAAGTCAGATTATCACTTGAAATTAGCTTGCATTAATAGGTATCAACATGGTACATTACAAAAGCTAAAGTGATTAATGTCAATACTATAAAATATTATCAGTATTGTGCAATCATGAACAGAATCGTGTTCACTTTCACATACACTATATCTAATAAAGTAATAATCAAACAAAGATTGTTCTCTTGAGATAAAACTTAATCTAACATTCTTAAAGTTCTATTTTATTTGTCTTCTTTCCTCTAGCAAAAAATGAAAATAAACTTGAACACGAGAGTTTTCAATTATTGTTTACATTCTAACTGTTGTTTGTTTTCTTTCTAGTCATGAATAATTAATTATTCCTATTATTATTATTATTAGTAGTAGTAGTAAAAGTAAAAATATTTTATTTTAGATGATTCTTGTGACTTCTGTTTGTTTTTTGCTTAGAAACAAATACATCCTTTTACAATATAATTTATGAAAAAAATGTCACCAACAAATAATTAATCTAATTTTCTATTTGAAAGTAGAAGAAACTAAGTGATACGTGAAACGATTTCACTGGAAGAATTTTAATTTATGTTACACATTCTTGTTGTTCTTTAATCTATGAGAATTTTTCTTTTTCAACGGAGAGTCTTATTGTCACGTGAAGTTTTTACATAATTCGATTATGATTGTGTACAGTGGTAACTAGTAATTGTTATTTCGTCATTTATAAATTACCAATAGTATATTTCAAGCAAAAGCGATCGGGTTTCAATCACCAGATCCTAGTTCGACTTCACTTACTTCAAATTGAGCATGCAGGTGATGACAATAGCTGGGAAATACAAAGTGTGGTAAAACGAAAAATACATCAATCTATACTTGGTGAGTTAAATGTATCATACATATACCACATCATATCATATCACAGAGGGAACCAAGGACTGAAAAATCATTTGAATGATTGAGTTGCAACAACTAACACTTGTACACAATAATTAAGGTAGCTTTGTAGAGATAGGCACAAAGGCTAGTTGTTTACATTCTTCACAAATTGCTAACAATTGGGTACCACTGAAGAACAGAGAGCATTGGACATCTGTTTTGTCCTAGTATGGGACTGCCCGAGTGTTACCCAACTAACATCAGTCTGTCACGAATACAAATGACTAAACTTAATACCTATCTCCAAAAACCACCTCGATTCAATTACGACAATCAGCTCATTAGTGACTAACTTCAAAATGTTCCTGAAGTTCCAGTGAGAAGTCATGACTGGCAGGACTCAGACATGTCGAAAGTGAGACAGTTATCACCATTAGCAAAGGATGATCAACGCGCAGTATCAAAAATCGGTGGAAGGGGATAATGCTTGTAGTTTCTAAGCAAAACTATGTGTTCATCACATAGTGAGTTGAACATATTTTACATCCATCGAATAAAACTAATAAAATTTTATAGCTTATAATCGATTATTTAGATTGTTGAAGTGCGATTCAATTACTTTTCTTAAATATCTGATCATACAAAAACAGGAAGTTCCAAAACACACTTTGTATCATGAAATGCTTGTATTGTTAAAAGAAAACTTTAAACTGTAAAACAAAATTCTTTATTATCATGAAGGATGACAAAGGATAACAACGAAGACTATGAATTAATGATGATGAGAATGGTGATGATGATTGGAGAAAATTGGGTGGAAAATAAATCACCAGCAGTAATAATTATGGTTAAATTCTAGAAGAACACACGTTCAATTGCTGTAGCTTCAAGAAATGGTGAGATAGTTGCTGAACTGACAAAATAAAATAAAATACCACAAGCTATGGATATTGGCAAAGCTGGTAATGCTCGTCGTGTAATTCCCAACACAATAATAGTAATACACATCCCAACTAATATAGCCACATAACATGTGACCACAGTAACTGCATCTCCATCAAGTGTTGCACGACCAATCAGTAGACTATAAAATACGAAGTCACCTAAACCCAGTTTAACACCTTTTGAATCACGATCAATTAAATCTGCCTGTTAGGATAAAAAGACCAACAGAGGATGAAGAGGTTAAACAATGACTCCAGAAAAATGAAATAAATAATGGCGATAGTTGAAAGTAATTCGACCAACCTGTACGGTATTTCTTTCAACGAATTACATCGAAAATATCTTAGATTGATTATTTAACCTTAATTCCAACAACATCAACTCACTATAATCAGAACAGTGATCGTCGAGTTGAGGCAAAGTTGTTTCAAAGTAATGTCTGCCAAGGGACGTAAGACTTTGAATTGGATTTCGATAGGAGTAGAGGTCACAGACTATTGGGCAGTATTCGCGAAATGGTGCCAACCCTAATAAACAAACACAAATAGTCCACTGGGAGGCCACTTCTTTCTGAGTTTGGAATACGATTAAATTAATAACATACTATAGTAACCAGTAATGTATTTAGCATGTATGAAGCCAGGTAGAAGTAGCGCAGGACCTATCATATATGTGAACTGGTCTAAGTTGCTACACCACATTAACATATGGAGACGTATACCAATAGAACAAAAAGTAGCAGCAGTAATAATAAAATAGACTAGGCATAGACAATATGATTCCAAAAGAGAGAATAATTTGTTGAATAGACGGATGACAAAGCATAAGTCCATCTCACTCAAAGCGATTGATTCTGAGACATATTGCTAAGTCTTCAACTACTAGTCACGATGAAAGCATAGACTTAAGACGGGTGGTCTGTACTTAACAACATAGCTCAGACTGGTAAATGATGAATTCAAAAACTAATGTCACGTTTTGATTCGGCCGCTTTAAACTTCAATAGAACCTAGTTTTATATCATCGAATACTGAACATCAAGGTATGGCGTAAAACCAAAAACACCCCAACCCACTCCAACTACTCCACTAAATGAAAATCGTATAAACAACGATTTAATGATCCGTGCCTGTATTAATCAAATTTATAACTTTAAATTTTAACTTGGTGCGGTATACATATGATAAATTAACCAATAAACCAATTTATCATTAATGACAATGGGGAACTATACCGCTAAGAAATGAACACATAATATTTAACTACATTATAAAACCAAGCTGCACACACTATGTAGGTACAATTAAACCTAACTTACATACAAGATACTGTTAGATAACTCAATAAACAAGTACAGACTTATGTATCTAACTTTAAACTATATATAATATATGAACGATAATAATAAAACAACTTTGCTAGTTAAATCGAATTCGATAGAACTGCGTTCAAACTCAGAACTTAAAAGTTAACAGTTATGTACTTGAACAAATAACCTCATCACTCAGTAATAGTTATATCAAAGATAAACAATATATGGCGTCTCCTATACTGACGATAGTAGTTATGTATTAATATATTAATCACATTTCTATTAGCTAACAGTGTTCTACTAAATTAAATAAATATTATTAAGATGAATGTGTCCAAATTGTAGTATGAACACATTGTAATAATTTAGTAAATATATTGTTATTGTTATTGCTATTGTTGTTTTTTGAACAGTTGCTATAACCCAAATTAATTTCATTAAAATTCCATCTATAACTGGTCAATAGAAGTATGTATATGCTATCTGATAAATATGTAAGTAGATTGCGTATTTACAATGACGTAAATTATACAGACCACATAAGTCATAAACACATGACAAGTAATAATAATAATAAAGCGACCTATTCGACTGTAAAGTACATTTAAATAAATTCACTCATAGTCAGACTGATTTTTATATGGATTCTTCTTATTATTTAAGAATTGATATAATCAACTGATAAAACCTATTTGATTTAACTGTTTGACCTTGATGGATAGCATTACTAAGAACTCGGTAGGTTTAAAATATAAGAAAGTAACTTGAACAATCTCATGAGGACATTTATCTACAAGGTACAGTTTCATTTACATGGCTTCAACCAACACTAGGTATGAAGAACAATAATGCTAAGATGTTACCTGAACCGAAGTAGGTAGAAAGGATTAGAAATCCCAATTAAATGGCTAAAGGTCGAACGCCTTATTTAATGGATTACCTTTCTATAGTATTAACGAATGAACGTAAAAAGTGAGAGGTCGAACCTTCGTAAAAAGTTATAGAATCATAATTTTTCAAATCAATATTTGGAATATGTTTGTCACTATTTGTAGCTTAACTTGATGAAACGGAAATCAAATTGTTTTATCTTCCCATTTGATGCCTCGTTATATAACAAATATGTATGATATTGGTATTCGTAACAGATTAAACTCAGTTTGGTACTGTTGAAAATCAGGAAGAACTAGAAAGCTGTTTCATCCTCGTATACAAACAACAAATTAAAACCGATACTCACAAAAGCATCTAAAATTGGCAATAATAATCAAATCACTAGTGACTAGTTTCAAAACACTTCGAAAGAGTATAAGACTAGTGGAGTACAGACAAGCTGGGAGTGAGAAATCTGTCAATAATAATCGTTGCGCTATCATAAATTGATTGAAGTGGGAATTCAACAACTGGTCGCGAGCAGAGTAGTTCAGATTATTAAACGGTCGCAGCGAGATCTTAAGGACCTGAGTTCCATCGATGCTGGAGTCATGGATATGTACTGCAGTCACATATAAGAGAGAAATAGGTATCCAGTGTTCCCCAATTTTTAGTGGTGTCTAACCAAGAACAACCTGTGATGAATACATATAACGAATTAAAACGAATATCCACAAAAGCACCTCAACTAGACGTTTATGATGAAGTGAACAAAGATACCGTTTAAACTTACGTGTATTCACATTTATTAATTACGAAAAGTATCGATTGTGTGAAGTGCACAAAAAGTCGTATGTCATAAGTCACATTCAATTAGGTAACTATAATAGCAAAAATAATGACGTGGCATACCGATTATAAAAAATAGCTAACCTAAAAGACTAGATACGTTATGTTTTGCGTACATAATAACTGTTCATTGTGAACTAAACAGTTGGTTAAGCGATAGGAAGTGATAAAAAAGTTGAAGGAAGACTACGTTAAGAATAGTTCTATAGCCTACCAAAATGAATTCTTTAAAGTGCTGAGAAATCAATCATAGAACTTCGGCAGATTCACAGAAAATTGGTTGGCTTAGATTCCCCACTCTCACGAAACTTCAACTTGTCTGACATCACATGCACTAAATTGCATACTAAAAGGTGAAGCAGCCCACACCATATCAAGTTTGTGTGATGTTCATAATTATTTGTAAAGAAACCAGACTTCAAAATTATCACAGAGAACGTACTATACAGTTTGAGGATATAAGCATATCTACATATCACTCAAAAACTGATCACCATACACAGGAAAAGTAGTGCAACTTAATCAAAAAATAACTTGAAATGACTGCATACTCCACTTTTTATTACGGAAGAAAGCTCACAGGAAATAAATACAATATTAGTCGATCCATATAAAATAGATTTTATCGTAATGAAAAATATCATGGTGATTTCAGCTAACAATAGGAATGTTGATAAAAGTATGTTGTAGTGTTGAATAATAATAATAATAATAATAATAATAATAATAATAATAATAATAGTGCATTGATATGTGCACAAAAACAACATACTTGCAGCTCACGCCAACGATTAACACGACGACCTACAAATGGATCTGTTTCATGAGGAACCTGTGTAAAAGATTCATTATCATTTTTTGAATCATTATTGTTATTCATATTGGCATCAAGAATTTCAACTGTCTCACGTACACCGGTTTCACACGTCTAAGCAGAAAAAATCAAAAATATCTACACATTAATTCAGTTTATGAGCATAAGTATACCATAATGGCCTCAAAACAAACAAAGTAATACATTATTCATTCACCAGGCTTGTGTTCCATATTTAAATGTCTACGAGACCTACTTTCCATAGCACATATAATGCAAATAACTTTAGTGTTTTAGATATGTTCGAAATGACTAATTATGAATGCAGACTGCACAAGAGCATGCGCTATTATAAAAGGCTTACAAATTATCGCGATGCTAAGTATACAAGCGGTTTCAGTGTATAAACATCAAACTAAGAACTTCAATATACGAAACGCCCAGTCCGGAAACCAACAACAGTATTCACCAAATTAAATTGTAAAAAATCGTGGATGCATATGCAATAAGTCAACAAAACATCTCAGGCACCATTCATACCACATTCATTTATAAACATCAACTTCTGAAGGCTTCCTGATGTTAGATTCTACTTATTGAAATTATGATAGTTTACTAATAGTAATTCAACTAATATTAATTAGTGTAAAAGAGAAATTATTAATTTTTCAAGTTTCTGGAGAATTCCTTCATTAGTAAAGCTTAGACTCTCTGATGCGATTTTCTGAAGTACCAACTCAATACCAAGGACAGACAGACAGTTACGACGTAGAACTTGGTACATGAGTACGTCAGTTCAAGTTGCTATGCCTCAATTAGCATATAGAGATTAAATTGTCTAATCAGATCCCAGAGTAGGAGAGGTAGTAACAGAGTTAGTATTAATACAAAGGAATAGAGATCGGAGATAAGATTTAAGAAAATATGATTCAGTAAAGAGAAAATTATTACAAGTTCAGAAACTTAGAATTTGGAGGAAGACAAGGAGTGGATGCACCTGTGCCACTGCCAACGATTTTGAGCCGTATCACCCAAGGTATCTAACCATTTATTACGAGCGTCACGCGGACCCCAACCAGGTAGTCTGCACCTATTAACATGGATCAGCCCAATTGTCAATGACTTCATGGACTGGTGCCATGTTTTGGTTTGGCCACCCCTAGCTTTCTTCCAGCCTACTCCTAGGCGGTGGTCAGGCATACGTAACACATGTCCTAACCACCTTAGGTGATAGAGATTTACTACTTCATCAACAGACTTACCGTATCTACCTAGTACTCTATTCCTAGTCGACGTATTGCTTACTCGGTGGTCCCAGCAAACATGAGGAGTGTTAGAAAATTCCTATCCTATGTTCTAGTATATTAGGTACGCCGCTAATAGTGAAATCTGAGAAGTATCATCTTATTTAGGATTCATAGGCCAAAAGCACATCACATCCATCATATCAACAGTAAGTAATCGTGACTAAAGGCTATATCGAGGATGCATTTATAGCAATCCTGAATATCAAACACTGGAAATAAAAAGTCTATACTGATATTATTATATCTGTTAAACAAACTAAATGTTATCTAGACGAAGTAGCTTGATGGAAGACGCACTAGCGTTTGAATAGATATACAGTGGGTGCAACTCACAATGTGAATACCAACAAAGAGATACAGGTACATATAGCTAACCAGTACCAAACATGGATGACTCACTTACAACTTAGTCTAAAACCTCACGGCACTCAATGAGGGTAGTCTTCGATGAAACATGGCCTGAATGCAACCAAGCGTAAAAAAACAACAAATTTTGAATGTCATGTTATACTACCTATTAGTAGGTAGAACTAAGGACGAGAAAAGTGATGAAAGCTTTTATCACACTCTGCAAGTCTGTCTTGAATTTTACTAATCATTTGTAGCATTACAATATAAATAGTCAACAACAAATGAAGATTAACTTATGAAATACGACAAAAAGTCATCATAAGCATTATGTACTAAGTGTATGAATTGAATATCTATGATTCTGTCTACTAATAAGTAGTACAAAATCACATTCAAATATTTTCAACGGTTGGATACAGCCAGAAAAATGTCCACAAGCTATACAGTTCAACTCGATAAATAAAGCAGTTATTGAAGAAAATACACACACTTAACAGAAAGGGAATTGACCGGATATGTTGGATATAATACATATAATGAAAATTAAAAACATGGAAGATAACTTCCAAACGCTTGCGAAAAAAAATCACAATAATTCATGTATATAAATAAAAGGAAAATTTAAACAATGATGACACTTACTTCATTACCGTGTACATTTAACAAGTTCCTTGAATTCATAGACACTGGTTGACTATTATCTAAAGAACGTGAATTACAAGATAGTTATTAGCAAAATTACAGTTAACAATACGAAATTATCTTGTATTAAACTATCAAAAACTCTATTTTTTTATATAATTAATATTAACGTAACTGATTTGCTAAGCACGGGTATTTATCAGCTCTTTTTACCACAGCAACCAACTAATTTAAAGACAAATTTTATTGCCAATCATTCGAAACATAAAGTACGATGGTTAACGATACTGCCCAATTTCTCTAAATGAGAAAAGTGGTATACGGTTCGAACCTGCAGTAATAAAAATGTCATCTATGTAAATTATAATGTGCAACATTTCTATTCTGAAAAAACATGACACATGAAATAGAATGAAACTAGTACAAACCCATATGAACTAGAGCTTTGAAGTAGTCATATAAAACAGAAGCTATGGTGTTTTTCACATATTCATTAACTGAAACATACCTAATAAAAATAATGAATTTATGTTTCTAATTCAAACGAGGCTATAGAAGTAATTATATGGATTCTATTATTTTGCATTGACTACTCATCTACTATGAGAAAATTAAGACCTTGGTTATACATACCGCATGTTGTCGAATGCGACACGAATAGTACACAACTTAAACTGAATAACTTAATAACGTAACGAGTAACAATCAAATTAACACTAACTCAGACTAAAAGTTCTAACAATTGAGACGATAAACAAAATACTCAAAATTGTGTATAATTGCAGCAGTCCTAAATTATAGACTTCGTGGGTACTTAGGTAGAATATAGATAAGATTTTAATAAATGACCGAGAGAGATTACAATTTTGGAGCACAGTAAACGAAAATATGAAAATAAAAAAAATACCTTCAGTCAATAATACCTGAATAAATTTTAAAACATATGGATAGGACAGCTTAGTTATTTAAGAGTATATTCAGTGGATTGACAAGTGTTTCTTCCTAAAATCTATTTAGCGGGGATTCGAGGACTAATTGAGTGAGTAAATTATCCGTTACAGACACCTCAATTATCATAATATTACATCCGACCAATTACATCGACGTGATAGTTATCATCAATACGCTTGAGATAAATTTAATATAAATTATTAATATCAAGTATTTAACTGTTTGAAACATAATTAACTGATGGATATGAGTTTGGTAGGTTATCTATCGGTCAATGAAATTGAGACCTGGATAATATAAAATCTGTTTTAACTAGTAAGATAAGGTTTTTACGGAGCAAAACGAACATGATTAGAATCTATAGACGGTATGACCTATCGGCAGGTAATCATTTCCAATAGTTAGTGAATATCCAATGAGTAACCTTGGCGTCAGTCAACTTTGTTTACTAAGTGAGAAAATCATGTCTATAAATTCTATAAAAGAAAATTAGGTATTTCCTGAAAATCGTTTAGGAAATTAATATACTAAAAAAATGCGATTATTAATTCAGTAGATTTACCGGGAACTGCGAATCCGGATGTAGTTGGACAAGATTGTATATTATTGTATAATGTTTCATCCGGAATATCAGCAGTATGTGTATTGATAGACGCTACAGACGGTTGACTGTTTCCGATTTTATCAACTGGTTGATACTTCTTCACAAGATAAACTGCAGTAGTTGAATATAGAAGAGCAGGGAAAAGGGGTTGCTGTCGTTCGTGTGCCATCTCTACAAGCATTCTTAATGGCCCATTTGGACATAAAACAGCAACTACGTCTGGAAGAAATTTGTAAAGCCAAAGTAAACAGGAACTAATAATAGTATTTTTCCTTTAATGAAATATACGTACAGGACAAGCGAGTCACATATAACAATGAACCCTGCATACATAGCTGAATATGAACTAGATGCTTAGATGTAAGTAGGTTCTAGAAGGTCAGATATATCGTTCAACAGTGACTAGTATGCTGGATTATATCCCAATTATGCAAAAACAGCAAAATTAATGGATATATACGTATTCATTGATTAATCACTGAGTAATAACACTGGTGCTGATTGGATACCATAATTGGATACCATAAAAAGCTCAATGATGACGACTTTTACTGTGAAACCAGCGAAAACTGGCTTGGACCCCACAAAGAATATCTGTTTTTTTAAGAAAGCCGGAATTCATTGCTGACAAGTGACAAATATAAAACCTAGGTTTAGGGTATTTTAGAAAGCTGGAGTAATGAATACACAAATACTAATCTTACGTTTATCAGCATCACTAGGATAAAATTTTCTCGAACTATAAGCAAAATGACGCAGGCTAAAAATCAATGCTGAGTGACCTGTTGAGTTACCTTGGTGTAACTGCTACCCAGACAACCTCGTAGTAGACGATGACACTATGCATATTTGTTTCAACTATATCTGGTCTGCGATATAAACAGACAATTTTACTTCCTTCTTAACAACTCCACACATAACAGCATTGTCCCGATGAGGACTTCTGAATACATTGTGGACATTTTAAAAACGTCAACGGACGAATTCTAGTACTCATATTATGTTATTTACTTTTATTACAAAAATTAGCGAGCAACGAATAAATCACTCGTCTTAGTATGTAACCGCTCAACGATGTGAATCCATTTACTAATCAAAATAGAATCCACGATATTCCGATAATGCAATAGGTACGTTACTTTCAATCCACACACCTAACTTTAGAAGATTTAGGATATTCATCTAATATTATTGCTAAACTACTATCTTATCTAGCTTTTTAAATTACAAAACTAAACAACAATTAATAATGTTGAACGGACAACAGTTGAGTGTAATCACACTAACAATTTTCCTTGATGGGAAGCTAGTAAAATAATATTGTAATCACACTGTACCAAAAATTGAAAAGCTTCTTTGGTCGAAAGGAAAGGTGGAGGACATTAAAAGAGTTAGAGACAAATGTGAAATTAACAATGAGACATTTCTCCAACTTCATGAAAATTAAGTCAAACAGAAGTTAGTGAAAAAACATTTTAAAAGTTTATGCTACTTATTAATCATTTTAGTAATCTAGTATTATATTAAGATATTTTCAAAGGTAAATATGTGCATGTGACCATAACTATATTTAAGTGATGTAAATATTCCCAATCAATATATTCCTAGTAAAAATATATGTTCACTTCTACCTAATTTATATCTACTTTACTTTAGTCGCTAAAGAGAATAAACTAAATGAAAACATTGATATTAAATTAGAATAAACTTGTATATTCCCGTTGATTTGTTATAGACTGAAGCTGGTCAGTCATTGTTGCTATACGTGCATCCTGAGCCGACTCAGTAGTCTAGTGGTGGACGCGATGGCGTTCGACACGAAACGGACTGAGTTCGAGTCCCAGTGTGAACATCAACATTGGGATGCAGGTACATCCAGCCGATGAGTCCCAAATAGGACGAAGCGCGTGTCCTGGATTCCACTTGACAGTCACAATCCAACTTATGTAATCGATATTAAAATTGTGAACTGAAAATCTTTATAATCAGCAACTAAAACGGCTATCAGTGATTCAACGGAAGATATACGTCCTTGAATAAAACTGAGAAGGATGTAAACTTAAATAAGTCAGTGCTTCGTGAAGAAATCATGATTGAGTTTTAAAAAACACTTAGGTTGTAGCAAAGTCGAAGCAACAGCTCAATGAGTAATTAATTGTGGTAAGAGACATAACCATTAATCCTATATAAATGTTACATAAACTTCGGGTCGTTCTGTCGTGATTTCAAGTAAGCGAGAGGTACACAACAACAAGCACTTCATTACACTTATTATCCAATAAGGCCCTATAGAAAATGAGCGCATATACATGGGATAACTATTGACTAGATTATTTAGAGTAGCCATCGTTGGCAAACTGACTACTGAATGTAGACTGTAATAATTAAAGTAGGAACATAAGTACGTTACTTGATAATAAATCGGTTAACATAGAGGCCATTCGTTTCAAACCAGTGATGCTTTAAAACTTCACTCAATTTCATCCAATCTATACATAGTAATCTGCGAGGTTTAACAAAATAAAATCACCGAATTATCTTCACACAATCCCAAGTCTCTGGAGAACCTGAGGCTTTGGAGTAGTGAATAATGAGTTCGATTTTGATCCACTAAGTCAAAAGCTTTAACACCGTTCGACCCCGCTACATTTGAGAAACTAAGCAAGATTATTAACCCTCACGCTAATAGTGTGGCTGGATATCAAATACATGAATCTGTGCCTGTTAGAGTAAACGAATAACACTATACTTCAAACAGATTTAAAAGAGAATCACAGAAAATAATATCCTAGAAAAGTTCTAGACAAGGTGTCTGAATAAAGATAGACTTGAACAAAGTTATAATGACTATTTTAGTACTTCGAAAACAAGAAACCTTGTGTTGCGTTACTGGACACATTGACGTGACACATTCAATGGAATCAATATGCGACAATTTAATATAATAAAATATTTTGAAGAAATGTGTTTAGACTAACCCCAAATACTTAATGCAGCTAAAACAAGCCAACATGTCCACTTGGGCAAATATTTTAAGAACATTAGAGCAATTTGTGCAGATATGAAAATTAAATAAGCTTGTTGTAAGATTAATGGTCCACGCCAATGAATGACTATCATTCCTACAACACCAAAATTCCATAAAGCAAATGCCACTGTAATATAGTCAACGAATACACCCATGGCTCGAAGAACTTCACTACAAGAAAATAATAAATGATGTTAGTATAAAAAATAGGAAGAAGCAATTGCATTTCAACGAAATCTATCTTGAAACATCAAGTGAACGCTGACTGACCACTGTCTATAAGGTAAATAACAAGAATGTAAAATAAACAGTAATAAACCGATTAATGTAGACATATATGTAGAGATTTCGGTGTAAATGGAAGGGACGATTCACTATGAAATATTGCCAATAAGTAAATCATTGAAAAGTAAGAGCGATAAATAGTTAACTTATCCTAGCAAGGACTTCTCGGCATTGTGAATCCACTAATTAACGTATACAATTGGATCTATGGTCTCGATGACTAGAAACAACCGTTTCTTTTTAACCATCCCTTCAGAATCCAGAATGTTTCACATTTTCAATTTCAGTCATTTTCAAAATAGTGTGATTTGAGTTAAATGTCATTACTGGGTTGCTGCTCAACTCGCAGATAGGTTAATTACCATTCTATTGATGTATACAGAGTATAACGAACATATGCACATAAATAATTTGCTAAATGTGCAACGCACTTAATTTGTTTAAAGAGGCTCTATCGAAAAACAGTAATAACTTTCGGAAGTGTTAAGAATAAGATTACTCAATAATCATTCCGTTGTAATTCTCAAACTCTTGAGTGTTCATGCAAGATCCTATCTAAAACAGAACCTACACACCGTAAGTACATGTCATTATTCAGATACGGCTATAATATAAACAAATATTTTTATCCTTAGGTAACTTATGATATACCAAGAAGTATTTTTATATATTATCGATGAGTATTTACAACATTACTTGGAATTAGAAAATAAAAACCAGCAGAATCATTTAGTTAGGACTAATACGAGAACCAAATGAAGACTAACTACAATCACGTGAAAATGAACAGAAAATCAAGATACGTCAAAAGTAAGGCTAATAGTTAAATAACGATCAGTAATGAAACGGCAAGTACACTTTGTTCATTTAAACAAAAGATCGTCAACGACCTTAATGTTATAACGGTAATACGTGTATAACTTTATAGTTAAAATATCTACTGGGCGAAAGTTTCATTATAATTGTATCTTGTTCAAAGATATCAATAACCACAAAATAAATTATGATTGAGTATCATAGAGATTTTCCAATACTCAGTGAAGACAGGGATTACTGACGAATCTAATACTTGAACGAAACAACTATCTAGTGCTCTTTGGTTTCTAATAGTAGTCTAACCAAAGCCAACTCATGATACTGAACACAACAAATATCTACATATTTAAAAAAAAGCTGTCATTATTCATTATATATCAGTTTTAATACAAAATAGTGACATGTTCCTGAACTCCATTAATACATTGCAAACGCAGTTATCTACACTTAATGCTAAAAACTATGACAATAGAAACTTCCAACAGCCGACTAATGAAATAACCTAATTTAAATTTTAATGCTTTGGTAGAACACTGTATTGTTACACACCTTCAGCAACCTACATTATTAGATGCTTTTGGTTTATCATTTTTGTCAGCTTAACACGATAGTTGTTAAGGATTATACCACCTCAGTTGTCTACTTCATAAACGGTAAAAAGTGCTAAAGTGGTGAATAAAATGAAGCATTAGTTGTGTTCCTACATGAAATGAGTTTTGTTAATATTGCTATCATTGTCATTAGATGACATTTTGTCCTTTACAAAATTGTAACTCTGTCTTTATATGACACAATACTTGGTGCCCGACTATTCAAAACACTGTTAATAATTCATCACTTGTCATTATGATGTAGAGTACGACAATTTGTAAACCCATACACAAAGGAAAATCATGCTCCG
This sequence comes from Schistosoma mekongi, assembly GCA_034768735.1. Taxonomy (NCBI): domain Eukaryota; kingdom Metazoa; phylum Platyhelminthes; class Trematoda; order Strigeidida; family Schistosomatidae; genus Schistosoma; species Schistosoma mekongi. The sequence continues at coordinate 30,223,744 of CM068308.1, forward strand.
AAAGAGCATCATTTCTGATTGTTAATCGATATTGACAAGTTGAAATAAACGATCATTATAATCTTTTAAAGGAACGATGACGATAAAATATCACTTACGCAAAAAACATGAACGATATTAAGAAAAGCAAGAAAACCGTCGTCATAATTATCCAGCCCCGAATAAACTACAAAGAAAACAATCGTCAACATTTACTACATGTATATCTGAAAGAAATCTTAAAACTTGATTTTCACTCAATAAACATAATGGTGAGTCACCTAAAGGTATAGAGAGCTGTAAAAGACTAGACTGTTCAGTGAATATACCAAGTCTTACACTGTACATTCCATTGTGTATACATGTTCAGTGTATTGTTAAACATCCTGTCTCTTCCAGGTTGTTTAAACCTTTATCGCTTGTTGGATTATTCTAGGTTCAAATACATTCCTGTCTAATTCTTCGTATCGACTTCCTCATTTATGCGCATCTGATTAATTGTATATGAGCGTGAAATTAATTGATATACGATAATTACATGCACAAGATTTATGTTTAGGTGAGCCTAACGCAACCACAAATCAACATGGTTATCATGAGAATACATGGAAAATTTATGGGAAAAGAATGTTTTACCTTATAACATTGATATTTAAACAACAAAACAAGAACGCATGTCATTACGACAACCACGCTCATAAATATTAAAGTATTAGCTATTGTTTGCCATGTTTGTGTGCCAATATCTGCGTCTGGTGTATGGAAAGGAGTATACAACAAATATTGATCTGTATGTCCATAAAAGTCAACTGTCGAAGCAACAGTAACAACAAACAGCATGCATACTGTCACTGGTATAAATAAACTGAAATAACAATAAGAATAGATATAAAACTTGTATCTACTATGAACAAATATCTCTTTTTATAATAAGGGAATATTTAGTGATATTTCTTTTACCAAAAATTGACATTTGTAGCCAAGAGAGTGCCATAAACTCCGAAACACTGGACAGAGTTGGTTACAACCTGCTCCACTACTAAACTGTAGATCTGAACATCATAATGGAGTATTTATACAGTTTATTACATGAGTAAGCATTTCCCAGATTTGAAACATTTTATTATATGGCACAACTGTCTCCAAAATCCACTAATATGTGAGTATTTTTATTATAGACTGAGTTCTTTATAAAACTAGTGGGTTAGGATTACAAGTGCTTCCTTCTACAAACTGGCATTTTTATATGACAAATTAGAAGAACGTTCTCCATATGAATTACTGAGGGACCTTTCCTTTACATACAAGAGGAATCACTTCTATTGTGATCCTAAACACTTGTATAAAATTATTTGGTGTCATGAAATGATATTAGGTTGACATTAAATAATTTTTTTACCATATACAAAAGTGAAACCCTTTAATGTGATTAGTTTTCGAACCGAGTATTATGCTTTTCGTATGAAAATCTCAAAAATTAATGAGGATTACTTGAATGGTAGATAACCATTGAAATAACTACAAAACTTTTCGACTAAAATTAAGATTAAAGGTTCTACAAATCCTAATTACGTGGAGTTGAATATTACACTCGATCTTACACTGATGAGTAACAAAGCATAAGGCAAGTTACACTGCTAACCAGATAATCATTATTATTACTCTGAGCTAACGCTAATGAAATAACTGGTTGCAGACATGTTATCGAGTTTCAAACATCGTAGGACTTGATACAAATTTGGATGAGTACGTATAATTACACAAACACAATAAAAGAAAAATAACGATTTTAAAGTGACAAAAATAATAGATCTCATAATAATAATTGCAAAACATCTAATATGGTTTTAGGGAAATGGATGGGATTGACAAATGAGAAGTATAAAATAACCTTGACACGTGGATGTCCCAACTATAATCCGATGAAGGCTTGCAAAGCAATTTTACCTAGGACCTAATACCTAACACTAGCTTTACTCAGTAGTCCCAACAAATGTGGGCAATACTTCAAAGATACTTGTGACAAAATCTTGAAACCTTGATGTCCCTTTTACACTAACAGCTCATGTTACACAATATGCAGAAAACCTGGATGAACTGCTACAAAGTATATCAGCTTTTCTGTATACTGACGGAAACGTATATAACTTAATATGAAGGTTTAGACTGCAGTGAATGTCGATAAACAGAATTTTAAACTTACATTATCTTATTAATAATAATGATAATAAGTATATCTTTAAATACTGACCTAATAATCTGCTTTGCTCCATAATAAAGCATTTGGTCGGGATTAATAGGAATGACTGACTCATGGGATGAGTAATTATGAACAGGCAAATGATTATGAGATGCTGAATTAGATGAAGGAACACCACTATGCGATGGCTCTCCCAGGGTTTTGTTTAACCGTCCAAGAGGTTGGGATGACGATTGACGGGTTGACATAAATGCACTTATTTAATCAACGAAAACTTTCAAAAAAGGAAGTTGATCTATGGATTAACTGATTTTCATAAAAAAGGAAATCTTTGTGGTTTAAAAATACTACGTAAGTACAGAAACAAATATCATATATCCAAGTAACCACTTACAGGTTCGTGAATTATAGTGTTTACTACATTTAACATAAGAGAATTATAATTTGGCTTGCCAATCGTTTTAGACGGAGTTCCGATTCATATTAAAATTTAGTAGCAGGAAGTGTTTAGACTTCTGGACAATGCATACATACTGATTCCTATTTAAGTAACGAAATCTCATTAACCATAATAACATTCAGAAATATTTTAGACAGTATAGAAGTAAAACAAAATAAACTTGCTGCAAGATACCAGTGATCGTAATGTAACTTAGCAACGACCAGTCAGCGATAACAGGCATTTATGGAACAATAGCATGACATGCAAAGAGGAAATTGACTCAATTATAAGGAACCAATATGCTCTTAATGCATCCCACCACTATTCAGCCATATGAAAATACGTTGGTCCATGAGTAGTAAAAGAGAAATTTTTTGTCTCTTTATCGTACCAATATTCCAGGTCGACTTAAGTTCAAGAGACCACAAAGTCATGGAGAGCATAAGTCGTAAACTTACGGTACCGTGAAGTAAAACAAGACTACAGTCTAGGTAGTTTCTATTAGATTTTAAACCAGATACCTTCATACTCTGATCGAGCCCAAAAACATATAGTCTATCATGTGAAACGTTCACAGATAATTTAACAAATACAAGTTAACGCACTAGGCATTGACATACAGTTAGTGTGAGAACTAATAGCAATGTCACATTGCCCAGACCGAATCAGATTATTCAGGGTTTACATTTACAAACAAATGGTTCAGAAAAGAATGCTCTGTTTACTAGGCAACTGGTGTACATGTTGAAACAGATTTCAATAGTGTGCAAATTTACATCTTAATAAATTAGGTCATATAAATAAGCCTAATACTAAACCCCTCTTTAATTTCCAGTAAAACGAGGTAGAGAGGTCTAGTTTCTCAGACTATGCTTCACCATGCGTCACATAACCATAGTGTTCAGCTGGCAGTTGTCCCTTGTGCTCTTTCCATGGTATCAGAGTCGTTTCTAAGATGGAGGTCAAAGCCACGACGCAGTTACGATATAAATAGAACTGTGTAAACAAATTTTGATGAAAGCTAGTGAATGTTTTTTCTAACGCTATTGATATCTTAAAAGATCCGGCTGCAATCAGATAACAGTAACCTGTAGTCTTAAGATCATTACCTCATGATCACTGTTGGTAGCGATTGACGACAAGAAACGTCAATAAATATAGCAGTTAGCCCACATACGTGGCAAATGTTCATGTCCATACATTTAGCCACATTGACAGGCATTAACCACAAGTTAGCCTAACTCGCCTGAATGTTGAGGTCTATCTGAAGTCGATATATATCATAATTTCTACACTTCAATCGTTGCACTAAGACATTCAGCATATGCATAGAGAAATAAATCCCTGATATTAATATTAATAATAATACCAAATTTTGTACATTCGAATATCTCCTTTAATGTTAAAGTATGTATTTGCGGGTTAGATTACAGTATGAATATATCACCTGGCTTAAAATCTAAAAGAAACCACCTGAGTTGAGGTCTTGTTTCACCTCATGGTATTGTACATCTACTACGACCTATCCTCACTATTTCAAATTCACGGATATTAGGAAATGACTTTGATGTTAATATATCCTACCTCATTCTAATTTGGTCAAATCAATTTGACAGACATAATAGACAAGTCAAAAAACTAGGACTCTCGAAAAATAAATGTAAAAATCCTCGGGTCAGTAGTGTATATTTTCAAACTAGCGAGCACGTCGAATTTCAAACTCTTAAACTCTGCTTTCAGAATTAGCGAACTGTCTTTTTCGTGACATCTGACTATATGTAATATAATAATACATGACTTGCTGCATTTTTTTCCAAAACTAAGAAGGACAATACTAGCTAAGCATAAAAGTGACCAAGAAGTTTTCCTATAAATATTTTCCCTTATTACATGTAGAAACCAAGCATACATAAAACCTTTCAAATATGCAGATAGACGTCATCACTACCTCTTCAGCTGTTAAACGATTTGACTTCTGTGATCAACACACTGTTGGCATGAACTACCTATATGTCGTGTTATAATGTGGCTTGTAATAACAAAAGATCCAAGTTTGGTAGCCGCTTTCTCGAACATCCTTAATCATCCCGTACGATTTATTTGTCGCTTGACCATAACTGGCAAGCAGCCATACGCCTGCGGAACTTTAAGTTACCTGTTATTTTTTGCGTAACCGTTATTGATGAGGAGAAACGAATTATCAAAATGGGACACTAACTCACCTTATTTTCAACCCATATTCTTTTTAACAGTAGAGAGTCATTTTAATCATTTTAAATAAACAGAACATTTTTGCCATTTAATTACATTATATGTGAAGTAAGATGTTTGCAAAAGATAAGAAAGAAGAGAATTCCGAATTCCACTAATGGATATTCGCTTCCAAGTTGCAGACAGTAAGAGATGATGTTACACACTATTTAGTAGAGCTATCAATATTACTGACGTAAACAGTGACATTTCCTGCTACAAAATCAAAGCGAATGATGTCGAAGAAAAGCTCAGCTAAGTAAATTCAATTTGTATGACCCGGTTTTGATATCCTATCCATTTGGTAAACCTGATGGCGAATCACTGAGTTGCGTACAATTTACCAATAGGTTCAGGAACATACTTATAATTGCTTACACACTATATTTACAGCTTTCAATCTCAAAGGACGTTATAACGCAGTTGCTTTGAATGCATGGAACCCAAACTGCAATCAGTAACTCAAAATAACGTGAACAAAACAGGTTTTACAACGCTTCATGGTGAAAGTAATATATAAATAAAACCAATCTCCTCATCTACCAAACTGGAAAACAAGGAATCCGTTGACTCGTAAATACCACTATCTCTTATAGTAAAGGCACATTGACTATAAAATTAGTTCTCACAATCAAGAAAATTGGTGAAAACACAAGGTATTTAGACACCACTACACAGAGAATTATAACTAATTCTTGAAATAATGTATTGTACACTCTACAGTCACGTGATCCACTACTCCACCATATGGATGGAAGCAAAATGCGTACCACGGTTTCATAAAGGTTGTAATTTCACTTTAACACCGAAGTAGTTGTCCTCTTAACATCAGAGAACAACTTTAGGGCAATATTATTACTAAAAATATCCAGTACAGCCTTCCCTTTAACATTCTGGGAAACAAAGCCTGTCTAACTCCAAGGTGTTGGATATGGTTTTTCGCACTCATTAAATGTCTACTCCTCTGCATAAATACTTTGAGAATTAATATAACCCACTAGGTTAGATCGAATTTAAAGGCCGATTTCAATCATAAAAGTCTTCTCTCACCAACTACACCAATTTAGTTTCTATTATTGTTAAAAAGCTTCATAACTTGAGGTATTGCACACGCCATTAATACAAGTGTCCTTTCAGACAAGAAAATCAACGATCGTAACACTTACCTACATCAACTAGCTTACACTTCAGCTTTATGACTAGATACCACATATTACTGTCAAATTGCTACTACCCAGATTTCATAGATGCACACACGAATCTTTTTAGAATGCCCTCATTATGCTTCTCACAACCCTTTCTACTCCCGCTAACTGTGAACACAACCAACGATCTAGAGTAATTAAGTATCTGATTAATGTGTTATGGAAAACACATCATGCTTTTCTGTTGTTTATTATGTATGTAAATTATGTAGGTGGTATTAAACATGACCAACTATATTTGTATGCGGGTGATTTTAAAATAGTGCATAGATCTAATCCCCATGCTTTAGACGATCATGTCTCTGATTCTAAAGACCTTGATAGCTTGTCTATTTACAGTTAGAAATGGTAACTACCAACTAATCTCCTTCTTTTCAGCATCCTTCAAAATGTAGCCGGCAACCCATACATAGTTACCAGCAGAGCGCCGTTTTACTTGAGTCAAGCAAATAGAGCATTTTACATAATCCAATCTTAGTAAATGGGGAGTATAATTCGTACATAAAGTAAGAGGAAAAAGCAATCTAACTTTCATTTTTAGGCAGTCTCTTCCTTGTTGTAGGCTGTAAAACATGATGCTACAAAACCTTACATAGGTAGGCTTAGTTAACAAACGTTTTTTCCTCTTTCAAACAACTCAACTTTATCAAACTTCATGTTCCCTTTCAGACATACTGCAGTTTGTATGCACAGTGACTAAACTTATGTATACAAATGCATTCACTTTTGAATATTTTCAACACTCAGATGTCTGACTACATTACTATTCACTTAAACCCCATGTTCATTTATTGCAGTCTACCAAATTTGCGTAACAACTCACTCTTACTGTTATATATAACGCTTTTGTTAATCTTATCTGCAAAATAACTTTCTCCTAACACTAGTAAATAAATTATTAATAAATGAGAAATAATGCACACTGGTAACTATCGACTTTGGTCGAGACCCTATCCAAAGGTTAGACAAGCTAATTAATAAGTGATTTGAGCGTTAAATGCTCACTTAACTTAAAATTCATTGAACGGGTCTACTCCATCGTTTCCTTCAAAGAAATCCCTTAACAGAAGAGTTCGAATTTGTTTGAAGAAGCCTTACACGTCGAATGTTTGGATAGAGTTGTAATCTGCATTACACAGCTAGATGCAGACCACTCACTTTATAAAATGAGTTCTATAGAACTGTTATGGCGTCGTCGTATACTACATGACCTAATATTTTTCTTCAAAATAATAAACGATACCTCATTCTCAGCTTTTAAGTTCATATGAAACATTACATCTAGACACTCTCATCAGAACTACGCGTTAACAACTAACTCTATCATAAGATTCAACCCCTGGGTTACCTTGTTTTCAGAATCCAAAGAATCTTACCGAATCAATTTCGACTTGCCACACAACCTTGAAGCAATTATTAATATCTCAATAGGACCACTAGACTTTAAAAATTTTAATTAATACCCAGAAACAAATTGTCAATCACTAAATAATCCTTTTCGTTGGTCCAAGTATTGTGAGGTTTGAGCTCCGTGTTATCAAAGGGATTATGAGGCATCTGAATACCATCAAGTCACCCGGCCTTGATGGAATCCGTCCTAAAGTCCTTGAGGAATGTACGAATCTACTCTGCTTACCCACTTCCTACCCTTTGTGACTGCCTACTAGCTGTGGGCAAACTATCATGTGAGTGGAAGAAAGGTGTGGTTATAATTGAACACAATGGAGGACGGGGGATAATAAAGTGGAGGCTTCTAACAATTGTCTAATCTCTTTGATCTCCACATTAGCGAAAGTCATAAAAAAACAATCAACTGTCGTTAATATAAATATTATCCTTATAATTCCCTAACTCTGCCTGTAGCTCTCCTAGGGCTACTGCCGGTCCCAAGCCCGGGTAAAGGAGGAGGGTTGGACATGGGACTAGCACCCCCCATCCATAAAACCCAAGCCTGCTTAAAAAACGCTAGCCAGATTGAACAAACCAAACCATTTAAACTCTGCCCTGGGAGTAGAAGGATTTATGATGCTTCATGACGAAAGCCGTAATTCTTCGGAAGTCATGAGGCCGATGCCCCACCCCTTCTAACAACCAGAGCAAATATTTTTATAGGTACATGGAATGTTCGAACAATGTGGGAGAGCGGGAAGACAAATCAAATAGCTGCAGAAATGAGTAGATACAACTTGACAATACTCGGAATCAGCGAAACCCATTAGACTCAAGTTGGACAGAAAACATTGGCTTCGGGAGAGATGCTACTATACTCCGGCCACGAAGAGGAAAATGGTCCCCACACTCAAGGAGTTGCTCTGATGCTGTCCAAGGAGACACGTAATGCACTTGTGGGATGGGAATCACATGGACCCAGGATCATCAAAGCATCCTTCAAAACAATGAAGAAAGGGATTACAATAAATATTATCCAATGCTATGCACCAACCAACGACGGCAACGACGAAGACAAAGATCAGTTTTACGATAGACTGCAATCAATTATAGCAAAGTGTCGAGGAAAGGATCTGACAATACTTATGGGAGACCTCAACGCCAAAGTCGGAATGTATAACACAGGATATGAAAAAGTCAAGGGACGACAGGGACTGGGAGACAGAAACGACAATGGTGAAAGACTTGCAAACCTATGTGCCTTCAACAAATTGGTTATAGGTGGTACAATATTCGCCCACAAACGCATACACAAGGCTACATGGGTCTCACCGGATCATACTACACAGAATCAAATCGATCATATATGTATCAATAAAAAAATTAGAAGATCAATGGTCGATGTAAGAACCAGGAGAGCAGCTGATATAGCTTCAAACCACCACATGGTGGTTTCTAAAATAAAAATGACGCTAAAGAAGCAGTGGACAACTTGAGTGGCAACAGTACATCGGTTCAATACGGCCTATCCTCGAGATACTGACAATCTCAATGAATTCAAAATATCTCTCAACAACAGGTTCCAAGCCTTACAAGATCTGCCGAAAGAAGAAACCACTATGGGGGACAACTGGAAAGAAATCAAAGAAGCACTAACGTCAACGTGTCAGGAGGTTCTAGGCCGCAAGAAGCATCATTATAAGGAATGGATCTCCACTGGGACATTGAGCAAAATTCAGCAAAGGAGGAACGAGAAGATAGAAAACAACAACAGCCGAACAAGAGCAGAAAAAATCAAGGCTCAAGCTGAATACTCAGAAGCAAATAAGCAGGTAAAGAAGAGCTTTAGAGCCGACAAACGGAAATACATCGACAGCGGAGAAGGCTGCAGGAGAAGGAAATATGAAACAGTTATATGACACATCAAAGAAACGGGTGGGCAAATATAGTAAACCAGAGCGACCGGTCAAGAACGAAGAAGGCAAGACACTCAATGAGATTCAAGAACAAAAGAATAGGTGGGTAGAACACTTTGAGGAACTCTTAAATAGGCCAGGTCCACTGAACCCACCGGACATCGAAGCAGCACCTACAGATCTCCCGATAGATGTCACTCCACCAACGATGGAAGAAATCAAGATGGCCATCAGACAAATTAAAAGTGGGGAAGTATCAAGACCGGACGATATACCAGCTGAAGCACTGAAGTCAGATATCGACCTAACAGCAAGGATACTCCACGTTTTATTCAAAAAAGAAATGAGAGGAAGAACAAGTGCCGGCAGACTGGAAAGAAGGTTATCTTATCAAGATACCAAACAAAGGAGATTTGAGCAAATGTGACAACTACAGAGGGATCACACTACTGTCGATACCAGGGAAAATCTTTAACAGAGTATTGTTGAACAGAATGAAAGATTCAGTGGAGGCTCAACTTCGAGATCAACAAGCATCAGTAGGCTTGAACATACATAAGGGAAGGAGCAAGATTCTCAAATACAACACAGGGAGCACCAACCCAATTCAACTTGATGGAGAAACTCTGTAAGAAGTGAATACTTTCACATATCTGGGGAGCATCATCGATGAAAAAGGAGGGTCCGATGCAGATGTAAAGACAAGGATTGGCAAAGTCAAAGCAGCATTCCTACAGTTGAAAAACATATGGGACTCAAAACAAATATCAACTAACCTCAAAGTCAGACTCTTCAATTCGAACGTGAAGACAGTTCTGCTGTATGGAGCTGAAACCTGGAGAATTACTGCAAACATCCTCAGACGGATACAGGTATTTATAAACAACTGCCTACGAAAAATACTGAATGTCCGTTGGCCGGAAATCATCAGCAACAGCTTACTATGGGAGAAAACGAACCAACTTCCAGCCGAAGAGGAAATTAGGAAAAGACGATGGAAATGGATAGGACATACATTACGCAAACCATCAGACTGTATCACGAGACAAGCATTAACATGGAATCCAGTTGGGAAACGGAAAAGAGGAAGGCCAAAGAACACGCTGCGTCGAGAATTGGAAGCAGACATTAAAAGGATGAACAGCAACTGGAAACAATTGGAAAGGATTACTGAGGACAGAGTTAAATGGAGAACCCTGGTGAGCGGTCTATGCTCCTCAGCGAGGAGTAACGGGCATAAGTAAGTAAGTAAATAATTCCCTCATATCTGCATCTCATCACAGACCTCTTCCTGACAGATCATCTGAACTAACCTAACAGCGTGGAATAGTTAAACTCTATCAGTGTAGCACAGCTATCTCGTGTATATTGCCCTCTTAGATTTCTCTAAAAGCTTTCGATAAGGTAAATCTGTAGCAACTTAGGTTGACTAGTTAAAAGCTGACTTCAAACCTTAAGCATTCGCCAAAACAATAAACCCCAAGTATTTATTTACTTCCTTATTCTGTATAGGGACTATATTTCCTAATATCTTATATCGAGTGTTGAGAGGTTTTGTGTGTTTGAATGTCTAGTTTCGCGCTTCGTTGTCTCCTGCGAATGATACAAAAATAAAGATTTGTTCTCTAATAATCCGGTTTCTTCTGTAAATAGAGCGGGATATGTCAAGGCGTCAAACTGGTGAGCCCTGTGCTAAACACAGTATTTAGTTTCTCTTGTGTGTATCACTATTTCCTTTTGCATTGAGTTGTAAATGGGTCAGGAAGTGTTCGGCATGTCAATAATCAAAAGTTAATCGACACAGTTACACCCATCGGAGTTTTTTCCCACCCAGATGTGCGTTTTTTATATGTACATATCAATTTAGAAGGCCATTCACCGCGTTCGGATAATTTTACATGCATAGATAAGTTTACGAGGTTTTCTATAGCTGTACCACATATGGACATCACATCCGAGACAGTGGCCAAAGTCATTTTACAGGACTGGGTGATCATTTTTGTTACACCTATTACAGTAACGACGGCCAGAGGAGTTCACTTCGAATCCGAATTATTCAATAACTTAGCTAAACTACTAGGCTTCAACAAAATACGCTTCACTGTATATCATACTCAAGCAAATGAGATGGTAAAACGGTTCTATCATCAACTAAAGGCCGCTCTTATATCTCATTCAAACCTTAGTCAGTGGACAGAATTCCTTTTATTAGTTACATTAGGAATACGAATAGTTGTAAAAACTGACACACAATTAAATTTGTATATTTTATTTACGTACTTTAACCTTTTATACAAACAGCAAACCAATTCTTTGGGTGTGATCGAGTTTCATCAATTTTTTGAAGCAGATTTGACGTGAGGGTGACTCAGGAGGCAGGTGAGTAAATATCTGACATCCGGACAGAGCATAGGCAGATCGTACCTTACGAAAATGGTGTTGGGTAACCCGCTCGCAGTACTTCCTAAGATATTCTTGCTTCATTTAGCTACCCTTTGCTATTTTCCAATCTCTGGTCACAGTTAGGAGGTCGAGTTCTCCAAGCAGCCAACCATCATTTGTGGAAGAATGTAAACACCACAAGATTGGATAATAAGTCTAAGAAGTAAATGTCATCCACATAGTATCGTCGAATACTGACAGACTTTTTGCCCTTCATTGAATGTCAGGCGCTGGACGAGCCAGTAATTCTCTGGTGAGCAATAGTGGCAGAAATGAGACGATTTGTTTGATATGTTGACCGAACTGACGTTCCTAGGGAAGTCGATTCTAGGATAATCAATGTAGTAGCTTCGGTTGACTAGTTAAGAGTTGACTTCAAACCTTAAGCATACGCCAAAACAATAAAGCCTACGTATTCATTTACTTCCTTATTCTGCATAGGGATTACTTCCTATTATCTTACATTAAACGTTGAGAAATTTTGTGTGTGGATAATTAGTATCGTGCTCCACTGCCTTCAACTCCGCCTGTAGCCCTCCTAGGGTTACTGCCGGTCCCAAGCCCGGGTAAAGGAGGAGGGTTGGGCATGGGGCTAGCACCCCCATCCCGTAAAAACCCAAACTTGCTAAAAAAAAAAACGCAAACCAGATTAAACAAGATAAACCATTTAAACCATTTAAACTCTGCCCTGGGAGTGGAAGGATATATGACGCCTCATGATGAAAGCCGAAATTCTTCGGAAGTCATGAGGCCGATGCCCCACCCCTTCTAACAACCAGAGCAAATATTTTTATAGGTACATGGAATGTTCGAACAATGTGGGAGAGCGGGAAGACAAATCAAATAGCTGCAGAAATGAGTAGATACAACTTGACAATACTCGGAATCAGCGAAACCCATTAGACTCAAGTTGGACAGAAAACATTGGCTTCGGGAGAGATGCTACTATACTCCGGCCACGAAGAGGAAAATGCTCCCCACACTCAAGGAGTTGCTCTGATGCTGTCCAAGGAGACACGTAATGCACTTGTGGGATGGGAATCACATGGACCCAGGATCATCAAAGCATCCTTCAAAACAATGAAGAAAGGGATAATAATAATAATTTATTCTCAAGTAACAATTTGTACATGAGAGCATGCCAGTTTACAGGCATGATCTGAATGATATAAGTTTACATACATACAAGTATTTCGACGAAGTTTTAGTGTCAGGAATTTTCTAGGTATAAAGATATGCATTGAGAAACAAACCAATTGCAACAAATTTCACAGTATTAGGACACCATTTATATGTGTTGTAGCATGGTGCATATATGACAAAGTCCCGCGCGCTCCTTGACCCATGCGTTACAGTTCCAAAAAACGGCTAAGGGTTAGCAGATTGGATCACTGTGCATGTTCAGACGCGAGATAGGAGCAAGGGTACTTGAAACTTGGGTGTTGAGGAGAAGGCAATAGTTTTGTGCCAGTAAGTTCCATATTTATCTTGCACATAATTTTCTGCAACTAGAGGAAAGACAAAAGAAGGAAGAACACAAAACAACAGCACTGGTATTCCGGGGTTAACAAAACTAATGGGCAGGATTAGTAATTATACTTCCAACATGCCACTTATGCTTATAGGCTGATTAAAATGGAAGAATACTATCATATGACCAAGACAGGTGAGTGGTGCTCACACGTTCAGAGTCCCTATTATTTCGCTAGTGGAGTAAGAAACAATAGTTGGTGTGAACATTTTTAACGAGATTTCAGAAGAGATGAAGTTACTAACATGCCGTACAAATAAAGGAAGTGAATCTGTTTCCCGAATGGCTTGATGCAAATGGTTCCAGATTCTCGAGAATTTATTTGTAAAATAATTCATATAAAGAGCAGATTTAGATTGCGATATTTTTATTTTCGAGGCTGAATTGCGTAAGTTATAGCAAGAGGGTTCCTCGAGCTGGATTGTATTAGGCGACGAAAACGCTAATTTGTTTAATATTTTATAAAAGAAGATTAGGTTTAATTTTAGCCGTCGCCTCCATAAGGTATCTAGTCCTAACTTAGTGCATCTAGTTTTATAGTCTAGAGTACGATCAGCCTCAAGAATACGAAGAGTAAAGCGACGTTGCACAGACTCCAGTCTGAGTTTATCCCTAATGGAAACATTACTGAGAATAAAGGTGCAGTATTCTAGCAAAGGTCTGACACAAACTTTATATAGCAGAATACGAGAATCGTTGCTATAAAAGTTACGTAGTATACAACCTAGTAGTCGATGTGACTTAGATGTCTGCATATTGACCTGTTCTGTAAAAGACAGGTTATAAGAGTACCTTAGTCCTAAGTCAACTACTGACTGAAGCCTAGATAACTTACTGCCGTTTATGGAGAGATCAAAATTGAGGCGCTTATCCCCAAAACATATCCAACCACACTTAGAAGCATTAAGATCCAACTTCCATTTTGAGCACCATACTGTGACCTTGTTAAGCTCGGTAGTGACTCCACTGAATGTGTGTGCAAATTCTTGAGGGGGGAATGAGTACACTATTTTGAGATCATCTGCGTATAAAAAGGGTCTACCCATGCTGAAGCGTTTGCATATATCATTTATGTAAGCTATAAAGAGCAATGGGCCTAAGACACTTCCTTGTATAACACCACTTGTAACCGGTTCGGCCTTCGAAAGAGTGGAATTAATTTTAACTATTTGATGTCTATTACTGAGGAAAGAGTTTAACCATGCAAGTAATGGATTCCTAATCCCATAAGAGGAGAGTTTGCCTACAAGAAGCTTGTGGTTAACCATATCAAAGGCTTTAGATATGTCTAAGTATAATACTAATACCAAGTGCCCAAGGCTTCGTTTGGTGAAAACTAAATTAAAGAATTCAAAGTGACAAGTCATACAGGACCTAGTTTTGAGGAAACCATGTTGGGAGTTAAAGATGAGTTTTTCGGAGAGTAAATAATCAGACATTTGATCGCACACTATTTTTTCCATTATTCTAGAGATAACCGGGGTGATATTTATAGGCCTATAGTTATGCAGGTTTGTCCTGTCACCTGATTTATATCGAGGGCATATGTATGAGGTTTTCCATTGATTAGGGTAAGATCCTGTTGTTAATGAAAGGTCAAACAGTTTTAATAGGATTAATGGTAAATTAGGTCCTCCGAGTTTGAAGTAAATGGATGCTATGCCATCTACTCCATAGCTACTTGACGTCCTAAGTGAGTTTATGGATTTACAAATATTATCATAAGTGAAGGTAACGGACTCCATATGGTTTGTAGCTGAGTTAATAATGTCTACCTCATTGTCATCCTGGGGTATACCTCTATTAGCGAAGAAATCGCTGAACAGGTTGGTTATGATATTATGGTTGGTAATCATTAATCCATCTCGTAAAATGCAAGGGGTATCACTATTCCGAGAAGGTTTGAGACGTTTATTGAACAGCCGTACCAAGTTTTGTACCTTGGAGCTACTGTGCATTGCTGATAATTCTTCGTTAATCGCCTTTAACCTGTGGATTTCTTTTACTTGGTTGAAGGTCATGGTAATTTCCATAAGTGCTGAGAAGTCATTTGACTTATGATAACTCTTCTGTAAACGTCTTAGCTTCTTACGGTAATGAAGTGGTATATACAAATCATTTGATTTAATTATATTGCTTAGTTTGATAGGTGCAATCGTATCTAAACATGAGTTATTAATTTGATAAAAAATATCTAGTGCATCTGTAAGACTACTAGACAAGAAAAAATTTTCCCAGTCAGAACAACTTAGAAGGGTGTGCAGAAGATTCCAGTCAACATTTTTATAATTTCGATATTGTCTGGTTTTTTGTAATTTATGAATACTAGAGTGTCTGAAATCAAAAGGAAGAGCGCATAGAACCATTTTGTGGTCACTGCTTTCGAGCTCTTTGCTGACTTGAAGTGACAGAGGAGTGACATCATGACAGAAAACTAGGTCAAGAATGTTATGATGTCTAGTGGGAGTGTGTACACACTGTGTCCAGCAGTGCATGTCTAATGTAGCAAGAAGGTTTTCTTCATCGTATGACAGTCCTCTGCCAACATTCCAGTCTATCCTAGGAAGGTTAAAGTCTCCTGCAATGACTTTCGCATTATAAGTGAGAGCAGAGGTATGTATAAAAGCATTAATAATGTTATTATCTACAGTAGTCGAGGTGTTAGGAGTTCTGTATATACAACCAAAGAGTAAACTATAGTCCGGGGTATTGACTGATATCCAGACCGACTCTGGTACCTTACCGAGTATTTCGTCATCGATTTTGTTGGATGGCAAACAAACATTTACGTATATTAGACAACCACCACCCCGTTTATATTCTCTATTGCCGCGATATAAGATATAGTCCTGAATGGCTAATTCTGAGTCAGTAATTGAGGAGGAAACCATGTTGGGAGTTAAAGATGAGTTTTTCGGAGAGTAAATAATCAGACATTGATCGCACACTATTTTTCCATTATTCTAGAGATAACCGGGGTGATATTTATAGGCCTATAGTTATGCAGGTTTGTCCTGTCACCTGATTTATATCGAGGGCATATGTATGAGGTTTTCCATTGATTAGGGTAAGATCCTGTTGTTAATGAAAGGTCAAACAGTTTTAATAGGATTAATGGTAAATTAGGTCCTCCGAGTTTGAAGTAAATGGATGCTATGCCATCTACTCCATAGCTACTTGACGTCCTAAGTGAGTTTATGGATTTACAAATATTATCATAAGTGAAGGTAACGGACTCCATATGGTTTGTAGCTGAGTTAATAATGTCTACCTCATTGTCATCCTGGGGTATACCTCTATTAGCGAAGAAATCGCTGAACAGGTTGGTTATGATATTATGGTTGGTAATCATTAATCCATCTCGTAAAATGCAAGGGGTATCACTATTCCGAGAAGGTTTGAGACGTTTATTGAACAGCCGTACCAAGTTTTGTACCTTGGAGCTACTGTGCATTGCTGATAATTCTTCGTTAATCGCCTTTAACCTGTGGATTTCTTTTACTTGGTTGAAGGTCATGGTAATTTCCATAAGTGCTGAGAAGTCATTTGACTTATGATAACTCTTCTGTAAACGTCTTAGCTTCTTACGGTAATGAAGTGGTATATACAAATCATTTGATTTAATTATATTGCTTAGTTTGATAGGTGCAATCGTATCTAAACATGAGTTATTAATTTGATAAAAAATATCTAGTGCATCTGTAAGACTACTAGACAAGAAAAAATTTTCCCAGTCAGAACAACTTAGAAGGGTGTGCAGAAGATTCCAGTCAACATTTTTATAATTTCGATATTGTCTGGTTTTTTGTAATTTATGAATACTAGAGTGTCTGAAATCAAAAGGAAGAGCGCATAGAACCATTTTGTGGTCACTGCTTTCGAGCTCTTTGCTGACTTGAAGTGACAGAGGAGTGACATCATGACAGAAAACTAGGTCAAGAATGTTATGATGTCTAGTGGGAGTGTGTACACACTGTGTCCAGCAGTGCATGTCTAATGTAGCAAGAAGGTTTTCTTCATCGTATGACAGTCCTCTGCCAACATTCCAGTCTATCCTAGGAAGGTTAAAGTCTCCTGCAATGACTTTCGCATTATAAGTGAGAGCAGAGGTATGTATAAAAGCATTAATAATGTTATTATCTACAGTAGTCGAGGTGTTAGGAGTTCTGTATATACAACCAAAGAGTAAACTATAGTCCGGGGTATTGACTGATATCCAGACCGACTCTGGTACCTTACCGAGTATTTCGTCATCGATTTTGTTGGATGGCAAACAAACATTTACGTATATTAGACAACCACCACCCCGTTTATATTCTCTATTGCCGCGATATAAGATATAGTCCTGAATGGCTAATTCTGAGTCAGTAATTGAGGAGGAACACCATGTTTCTGTGATAAATATTAAAGAAGGTTTAGCTAATAAGGCTATAGTTCTTAGGGTTGATATTTTATTAAGAAGTGAGCGGGCGTTAATTACTAAAAAGTTTAGAAATGAAGAGTGAATTGTGAAGAGTCGAATAAGATCTTTATCTAAGTCGTTCGTGTTTCGTATAACTAGATGTTGGTTTGAAAAGGCAGTCTGACTGTTTGAGCTAATGTCTGGGCAAGCTGTATTGCTAAGGGGACTAATGACTGCCTGATCCCAAAAAAATTATTATAGTATTCAGAGATATTAGGATGTTCAGAGCAGTTTGAGTTAGGCAACATGGCAGCTCGTTGATGATGTGCATAAATTGGAGGATGTCCTAGCAACCCACCATGAGCATAATTATAATCAAAATAGTGAGGAGGAAGAGAAGAACCACTTACACGATCTGAATAGGCGTATGGTGAGGGGTTATTAAGGCTTAGAGCATACTGGTGTGTATTTGGCGCCCTAGAATTTCTTACAAAGCTATTTGCGACAGGGTAATAAAATGTGTCATGTACTTGTTCGCCGCTTGGTTTACGCTGGTATTTAAATGCGCTGTGTTTTAATTGGTTACGTACAACCTGTGGGCGCCTACGACCTTCAGTACTACTGAGTCGATTACTATTAGGCAATGAGGCCTTATAACCCGCCTTGCCATATAATGATGTGGTAGGCATAGTAGCGTTGTGCTCTCTTTGTGTAGATGAGATCATAGAACCTTCCTTGGAGCTTATCTTTCGTTTCGATGATCTCTTTGTCTCGTTTTGCATTATACCTAAGTTGTTTAGTGGGCTAATCGTGGCCTTTACTTGTACTTTGGGAGTTTGCATTTTGTCACCTAATGAAGCACTAGAGATCCTAATATTACTGGAGTTCGTGTGGTCTAAATCTATATCATCCAAGAGGTGGTTGTCAGAGGTTTGACCTGTAATTTCTTCGGCTGTATGTTGATAAGTATTATCATCATGGGATTCCGTAGCCGTGCTAAGTGGTGTAGTCAGGCATTTTACATCAGTGGTGTTCTGCTCAACTTTACCTAAGTGCGAAGTATCTAGTCTCTTATGTCTCTGGATTACAGTCTTATCCTCAACTACACGAGCATTTTTATACTTGGTAGTTGCGGTTATTAGCTGTTCAGCCCGTTTTAACTTATCTGCTGCCGACTGAGAATCAAAGCGGAAGAGAATGGGGCATGAGTACTTCTGGTGTTTTTTGTTAAGGCGAAGGCATTGACAAGAATAATCTGAGAGACTAGCTGCTTTAAGTATAGAATGCCTAACGGTTCTCAGCGATGCCTTATCCGGTATATTGTAGACAATCATATTCTGACGGGATATCATACGTTTAGTTACCTCTGTAGCAATGAAGTTTATAACGGTTGATACTTTCGAAACGTCTTCAAGTACAGGTGGATTTGCGTCCCTCGTCAGTAGCAGCTTAAGAGGCGACAAGGTGTCAAGTTCTTGCTTAACGCCACAAACTAATGCTGAGAATGACTCCACCTGAGAATGCATTTCTGCTAGCTGCTGAGTAAGATGTTGTAGTTCGCATCTAGCCTTCTCGAAGCTACTGTTCTGTAGCATAGATGTGTAATCCATATCAGATATTTTCGGCAATTGAATCACTGGTGTGAAATCTAGCATTACTGGGTCTGTCAAACCCGGGGTCACAAGACTAGAAGGTTGCTCGATAGTGGAGTTGTTATCAACTGAGCACTGCGGGCTTTGACGAATATTATCCAATGCTATGCACCAACCAACGACGGCAACGACGAAGACAAAGATCAGTTTTACGATAGACTGCAATCAATTATAACAAAGTGTCGAGGAAAGGATCTGACAATACTTATGGGAGACCTCAACGCCAAAGTCGGAATGGACAACACTGGATATGAAGAAATCATGGGACGACAAGGACTGGGAGACAGAAACGACAATGGTGAAAGACTTGCAAACCTATGTGCCTTCAACAAATTGGTTATAGGTGGTACAATATTCGCCCACAAACGCATACACAAGGCTACATGGGTCTCACCGGATCATACTACACAGAATCAAATCGATCATATATGTATCAATAAAAAACTTAGAAGATCAATGGTCGATGTAAGAACCAGGAGAGCAGCTGACATAGCTTCAGACCACCACCTGGTGGTTTCTAAAATAAAACTGAAGCTAAAGAATCAGTGGACAACTGGAGTGTCAGCAGTACAACGGTTCAATACAGGCTTTCTCCGAGACACTGACAAACTCAATGAATTCAAAATATCTCTCAACAACAGGTTCCAAGCCTTACAAGATCTGCCGAAAGAAGAAACCACTATGGAGGACAACTGGAAAGAAATCAAAGAAGCACTAACGTCAACGTGTCAGGAGGTTCTAGGCCGCAAGAAGCACCATTATAAGGAATGGATCTCCACTGAGACATTGAGCAAAATTCAACAAAGGAGGAACAAGAAGATAGAAATCAACAACAGCCGAACAAGAGCAGAGAAAATCAAGGCTCAAGCTGAATACTCAGAAGCAAATAAGCAGGTAAAGAAGAGCATTAGAGCTGACAAACGAAAATACATCGAAAGCCTTGCAACGACAGCGGAGAAGGCTGCAAGAGAAGGAAATATGAAACAGCTATACGACACAACGAAGAAACTGGCAGATAAACATGGTAAACCAGAGCGACCGATCAAGAACAAAGAAGGCAAGACACTCACTGAGATTCAAGAACAAAAGAATAGGTGGGTAGAACACTTTGAGGAACTTCTAAATAGGCCAGCTCCACCGAACCCACCGGACATCGAAGCAGCACCTACAGATCTCCCGATAGATGTCACTCCACCAACGATGGAAGAAATCAAGATGGCCATCAGGCAAATCAAATGTGGGAAAGCAGCAGGACCTGACAATATACCAGCTGAAGCACTCAAGTCAGATATCGACCTAACAGCAAAGATATTCCACGTTTTATTCAAAAAGATCTGGGAGGAAGAACAAGTGCCGGCAGACTGGAAAGAAGGTTATCTTATCAAGATACCAAACAAAGGAGATTTGAGCAAATGTGACAACTACAGAGGGATCACGCTACTGTCGATACCAGGGAAAATCTTTAACAGAGTATTGTTGAACAGAATGAAAGATTCAGTGGAGGCTCAACTTCGAGATCAACAAGCTGGTTTTCGGAAGGATCGGTCGTGCACGGACCAAATCGCAACACTACGGATCATCGTTGAACAATCAATTGAATGGAACTAGCCCCTGTACATCAACTTCATTGATTATGAGAAGGCGTTTGATAGTGTAGATAGGAGAACACTATGGAAACTTCTTCGACACTACGGTGTACCAGAGAAACTCGTCAATATCATCCGGAACTCTTACGACGGAACACAGTGCAAAATTGTGCATGGAGGACAACTGACAACTGCATTTTCAGTGAGGACCGGAGTCAGACAAGGTTGCTTGCTGTCACCTTTTCTCTTCCTCCTAGTGGTCGACTGGATCATGAAGACCTCCACATCTGAGGGAATGTACGGGATTCAATGGACAAGTAGGATGCAACTCGATGATTTGGACTTCGCAGATGATCTAGCTCTTTTAGCACATGCACACCAACAAATGCAAGCGAAGACAATCAGTGTAGCAGCAACTTCAGCATCAGTAGGCTTGAACATACATAAGGGTAAGAGCAAGATTCTCAAATACAACACAGGGAGCACCAACCCAATTCAACTTGATGGAGAAACTCTGTAAGAAGTGAATACTTTCACATATCTGGGGAGCATCATCGATGAAAAAGGAGGGTCCGATGCAGATGTAAAGACAAGGATTGGCAAAGTCAAAGCAGCATTCCTACAGTTGAAAAACATATGGGACTCAAAACAAATATCAACTAACCTCAAAGTCAGACTCTTCAATTCGAACGTGAAGACAGTTCTGCTGTATGGAGCTGAAACCTGGAGAATTACTGCAAACATCCTCAGACGGATACAGGTATTTATAAACAACTGCCTACGAAAAATACTGAATGTCCGTTGGCCGGAAATCATCAGCAACAACTTACTATGGGAGAGGACAAACCAACTTCCAGCCGAAGAGGAAATTAGGAAAAGACGATGGAAATGGATAGGACATACACTACGCAAACCATCAGACTGCATCACAAGACAAGCATTAACATGGAATCCTGCTGGGAAACGGAAAAGAGGAAGGCCAAAGAACACGCTGCGTCGAGAATTGGAAGCAGACATTAAAAGGATGAGCAGCAACTGGAAACAACTGGAAAGGATTGCTCAGGACAGAGTTAAATGGAGAACCCTGGTGAGCGGCCTATGCTCCTCAGCGAGGAGTAACGGGCATAAGTAAGTAAGTAAGTCCACTGCCTTCTGTCCCACCATAAAATTCGAGAATTATTCCCTGAAAATCCTGTCCCTTCTGTCAATAGAACGGGACGTACGAAGGCGTTTAAATATATATTTATATTTAACGTGTTGTGAATCTGATAAATGACAATTTCACTAACTGTACACTTGACTCCTATCGTTATAATTTAATCGAGTATATAATTATTATGTAATACAATGCCATACTACCGACTTTGAATTCTTTCTTTGATTACTGCTTGGGTGTGAATTGCTATGTATCGTGTCTATTCCTCATTGCAACCAAGCTACTTTGCTCAATTTAAATGACTTTATTCATGGACGCAAATAACTGGGAGAAGTAGGATTCATCAGAAGTAGTGTCCAATGTAATGCAACATCTTGATTGTCCCAAATAGTACCATCCTATTGATTTAAATCAATTCTACTAACCTCCCTCTGGTATATTATACGCATACTTCAACAGGAAGTATGATATCGCATAACTTATTCAACAAAGTTTACTAATTCTTCCATGAGTATAATCTCTCTCCCCCCTCCTCAAATGTCTGAAGCGTATAGCTAGAAATGACCCGAAGGAACGGTGTCATAGACCGCAGAGGAAAGCGACCATAGAAACATAAATGTCACTACTGAGTCACTAGTAACAGCTAAAACAAAAACATGATTGGGTCGTGCATCCGCATTAGCCTGTAGCAAATGCAAATTTTCAGCTGGAATAATGGATTCCGTACTTCCAATGTCAATAATAAAATCAGGGGAAAAACCGTTAGACAGATGTATTCGTTTATAAATGTAAGAAACACTGTTTGATTCTGTAGTCAGAGAAAAGCCTGGTGTTCTATAGTGGCCGTAGTACGTAAACTTGAATCAGAACACATTATAGCATGATGTGAAATGGTCTGGCAACCGACACATCGATTTGATATGCCAAATCTTTCCACAATTAAAACACTTAGCATATCGAAACGGACGTGATTTACGCGAATGAAGGTGACACCGTGACAAACATCTACCATACCACAACTCACCTGCATTTCATCCTTTATAATGCACACAAACACCACGGATTGAACCCCTATGTGCTAATCAGAACTAATCAGATGGTTGTGATGTATGGAAAAAAGTATATTTGATTATGAACAAAGCGTAAATGGGATGGCAATTTATATTCCAGTCGCCTAGAGAACTAGTTGTTCTCATCTGGCTTCATGTTATAATCTAGTAGTGATGCTTGCTAGAGAGCCTTTACCTAGTCGTGTCCATTGAAACAAATATGGCCAGTATAGCTTTTAAAAGTCTATGCAACTATTTATTAAGAGGATTATTTACCATTATAGCCAGTTGAACAACAGGAGTTCGGCGTTTTTTTAGATGTTAGCGTAACGTTTGCAGTTAGTGATTATCATCGCTTACATCTAAAACATTTAGGGATAATCTGTCGTCGCACTTCTGGGAAACAGTATGTTTTTGGTGTTTTGTAACTTCGATACAACTGAACTACAGTTCATGAAACTTCAAGATATCATTCTACGAAATGTTGCCTTATCACAATTATACGTTCTAAACACAAATTCATTTAGATTGGAAATTTTATTCTATAGGGCCCTTATATATGTTCCAATTATCCACCGCGACCCTAAGGATTAGTGCTGATATCTGACTGGTCTGACACTATAGCCTAGTCCTACCATAAATTGATTTAGAGTCCTTTCTAAGTTTTTTTTGTAATAATTTGTAGGTTTGTGCATTGTGTGGAAAATTTGTCTGCTTTTAGGCGTTTAGTGACTCATGCTTATATTCTATAGCCCTTCCTATAAAATAAAACAGGTGACTCTGCAACATTTATATATGGGTTCGCATTTTAAGGAAATGCTGCGTAAATACAATTTTTTATAACTTTTATCACTGTTGTCCTGAGTTAAGTAATATAGTCGAATGTGTAGTTGCTCAACATCTGTCCCACTCATGAAAACTATGGGGTTTTGGGGGATTTCCTGTTCAGTGACCTAACAGTAAATCTTGGTCGACCTTCACGGACTATGATTATTATAACCTAAGGATGGCATTCATTTTCATCTATGTACTTAACAACAACTCAAAAAATTACTCTAAATATTGTCTTACATTGACGAAATCTTAAGTCACTCAAGTTATCTAGTAGTGTTTTGTCAGCTATCGAAGTGGGTTGTTCGTTTCACTGAGTATCACCTTTAGTGTTTCTGTTTTAATGTTTCGAATTGTTGATAGGAGTGAGTTGCTTCAGCACTCCATATGATCTCTATCTCTTTTTAGAGGACCCTGATTTGGTACACTCCAACAGCATCCTTGTGCATGGTTTGATTTCTTGATAAGTTCCCAGTATGCATAACTCTTAGCAAAAACTTTAAGTTTCAAATCCTTTTTGTACAGAAAAAAATGGATATTACTTCCTTCTGTAATTTCATCAGTGGTGAGCTTAAAATTGTTGTCTGGTGTAGGAGTAGGCTGGAAGAAAGCTAGGGGTGGCCAAACCAAAACATGGCACCAGTCCATGAAGTTGTTGACAGTTGGGCTGATCCATGTTAATAGGTGCAGACTACCTGGTTGGGGTCCGCGTGACGCTCGTAATAAATGGTTAGATACCTTGGGTGATATGGCTCAAAATCGTTGGCAATGGCGCAGGTGCATCCACTCTTTGTCTTCCTCTAAATTCTAGGTTTCTGAACTTATCATAATTTTCTCTTTACTGAATCGTATTTTCTTAAATCTTATCTCCGATCTCTGTTTCATTGCATTATTACTAACTCTGTTACTACCTTCCCTACTCTGGGATTTGATCCGACAATTTAATCTTTATCTGCTAATTGAGGCATGGCAACTTGAACTGATGTACTCATGTACCAAGTTCTATGTTGTAACTGTCTGTCTGTCTAGTAAAATCAAGGGTAGTCCTTGTTTATTTATCTATTCATCGTAGTCACTTGCCTATATAAAGATCCTTACTAGTAACGATTATCGATAATGTTTACATCCTGTTATTTTACGCTCAACATTGATCATAATTTGACATTGGAAGACGATTGTACATTTTCTTCGCCTAGGGAATCGACGGTGAGTCACCTTACGGTTACTACTAAGAAAACGCATATTAATAGTCATTGCATTGGTCTCTATTAATACAATTAAGTGATAAAATGAATTCGAAGTAATGAAATTTAATTTGCATGTTTACTAAAAACCCAGTAACGATATAGAAAGCGTGTGAATTTTTTTATTTGCTTCTATCGACTTTAGTTTGTGCAGACTGTTGTCCAATCCTGATAATTCCCCCAGGCTTACTCATCGCTTTAGCCTGGAGGGTGTTAATAAAACACTTCCTTCCTTCCCTCTCGAGGCACCAAATGATCGCCCATCCACACCATCTATATCTGTACTTGATGTATACGATATAGCTGCTTCAATTGGCAAAGAGTTTGAGACTATCATCGATAAATATGGGCCGTATTCAGTGTCCAACCTAATGCCTAAAGTGATAAGTGTCCTCGAAGAATTGGAAGATTTCGCAACGAAGTTTGAGTCTGAAGGAAGAGAAATTGTTGCTCTTCAGACAGCTGTACACCGGTTAGAACTGGAAAAGTTGGAACGTAAAGGAGATCATAACAGGCATAAAAAGGTTGGTTCACTTTCTTTTTCATATGCAATTGAACAGTCAGCCGGCTTTATTTGATTTGGAAAGAATAAATGTTGTATTCGGATGTTACTTGTATTTCAAATTAAGTAACTGCTGTTTGTTCGGCCTTTTTATCACGTATTCAGTCTATTAATTTGTAAATCTGTCTTGTAATCAACCACTCTGGTGCAAAGTAGAGTCTAACACATGCACCAATACAATTTACTACACTCTATTAACACAGCAAGATAAACATCAGAGTAGTAGTATTAGTTAAACTACTAGTAGTAAAAAATACTGAACATAAAGAATATGATTTCGAAGTACGATCAAGTTTGTTGAAAGAGATATCACAGGATTTTAAGCCCAAAATTTAAAGTAAGACAAAGTAAATTCACCTTTTTTATTATGATTGGTTTTTTTCCATGTTACTCAGTCTCCAACTAAGTAATCTATACCTAGCAACACGGCTCAAACTAAGTCGCGCAACATTCCTCACCCACTTCAATCGATGAAGATACAACCACCAACTGATTTACCATCGTAACTTCATGCCATGTATCTAACTTCATCACTTACTAAGTAGTTCCATCAAACACGGGCTATTTCGAAGGTATATTTAATTGAATGTCAGTCATGTTATCTTTAAATGACCACGTTGGGCGCCCAAACAGTTAAACAAACCAAATTGTTGAGCGCTTTGCTCGCCCTTTGGCTAACTGATGGATATCTTACCTCAAGTTGGCAGAAGTTAAACCACCTCTTCAAATCTGTACATAGAATTCGTCAGACACTAATCCATTAGGGCTTATGAGACTTCCAAGAATAGTAAAGTGTTTGGCTCATTTGCTTATTTCATTTCCTTTATTTAATTTAGGCGTGTAGCAGACCAGTCTTACTGTTAATACTGTTGATGTTTCTACTAGATTGCTGTTTCAGTATGACAGGAATATCCTTTCTTTTCATACCTGGGAGTATTGTTTCGTATACTTGTTATTTATTTCACTGCTACTTATTAGTCTTATTATTGTTGAACTCTCATCTCACCTTAACATGATGGTCGGACCTGCATATCATGATGAACTCATCTGGCGAACTGGCTGAAAGGTCTGACTCTTTAGACAGGACGGTCGAATAACGGTAAGACTAAAAGCAGTAAACTTAGGATCCAAGGGTGAAGTCGTACTATCGACTTAGCGTGATAATAGAAAGGTATTTCTCTCAGATAATTGACATTGTAGCATTGCGCCTTTCCACCACAGGAGGTTGTGGTTAGGAAGGGTTGGCCCTAAAAATGCACACTCCACCTTATCCCACGGATTTATATCGTTTGTAACTGTAAACTGATTTTGTACGTATCATTCTACGAAAGCCTTCCATGCTAGTAAATATAAATGACCACTGGACGTCAGATATTTTATACTCATGTGTTTCTGTCCAAGTTATTCTCATTTACTTAAATCAACGAATGTTTTACAACAGATAAATCTCGCTTCATTTTTGTGATATTTCTTTAAAAGAAAGTGGATGGAGAGTTTGTTACTAGAGTCACTCCTAAATGATAACTAAACAACTCTCTAGTAGTGCTCATTAGTTCACAGCTGGTGTCAATCTCCATTGAGATTTTTTCGTTAAATTATCATGCTGCACATACGGTTATTAGTAAATATTTTATCGCAGTATGTGAATATATGGACCGGTTTGTTTAGCCTCAGTGTTACGAATTATAACTCTACTCCAGGTACTATGGTCTAGACAATCAGAGATTATCTCCAACTTTTATATTTTAATTTGGTAAGCGAGCGTAACTGACTGGTATATTGCATTATTCAAGTGTATATACGAATTATCTTTCATATTATTGCTTTTAAGGAATTGGAACAAATTGAGGAGACGTGGCATTCTGAAGTTCAAGAACTTTCTCAATTAATTGAAAAGTTAAGGGAGGAAAATAAGCAACTGAAAATTGCTATCGAAGATAAAGAAACATCAACTATTCATTCACCGATTCCCTCGAATTTCACAAGTAAGATCTTAGCCTCCAATTTTTAAAAGTCTATTCATTTGATCAGTCAGCCAGTAAGCCATTAGTCAATTTTGAAAGAGTACTTAGTGGAAACTTGAGCATTGCGATTTACTCCAAACTTAATCCTGTACTAAAAAAACATGTTTAATCTCGAATCTTGTCTCGGTTTTAACCCCCTTTCTTTTTTTCTATAGTTAATGAAAAAATTCCCATTTAGGCATTAAGAAAGGACTAGAGGAGCGAAGAAATTTCTTTTCAATTAGTTTTTTATCGGTGCTCTACACTACTCCATCTACATATAATTTACAATAGGTTTAAAATCATTACCAAATAATTGGTGGTATGTTACACGCTAATTTTACAGGTTCAAAGGTGTTTGTAAATTAATTACAACTAATTAACAAAGCAATTAAGACATGAAGGTGAATAAGTTAATTATGTTTTTGAAAGTGTGCAAATGATAAGTGAATGGGTTGGCATACTATTGATTACATAATATCTTTTGTGAAGAAACCGATAAAGTAATTATAAGAAATCTGATGGTCAAGACGCTTACGTACGAGTTAGGTTACAATTAAGAGGTGATAAGTTTTTCGAAGTTATGAAAAGATTTGTATAACGTGGTAGCAATAGGAATAATAATAATATAATTGAATGTAATAAGTTATTTGTAAACCTTCTGTGCATTGGTTATTATGATGGCCAAGACAAGGAAAGAGGCTGTACAAATCTCTTATGTACACACAGACAGACAGACAGACAGTCGCAACGTAGAACTTGGTACATGAGTACGTCAGTTCAAGTTGCCATGCCTCAATTAGCAGATAGAGATTAAATTGTCGAATCAAATCCCAGAGTGGGGAAGGTAGTAACAGAGTTAGTATTCATGGAAGGGAATAGAGACCGAGAAGATTTAAGAAAATATGATCCAGTAAAGAGAAAATTATGATAAGTTCAGAAATTTAGGATTTGGAGGAAGACAAGGAATGGATGCACCTGCGCCATTGCCAACGATTTTGAGCCATATCACCCAAAGTCTCTAACCATTTATTACGAGCGTCACGCGGACCCCAACCAGGTAGTCTGCACCTATTAACATGGCTCAGCCCAATTGTCAATGACTTCATGGACTGGAGCCATGTTTTGGTTTGGCCGCCCCTAGCTTTCTTCCAGCCTACTCCTACACCAGACAGCATTGCTCGTCGAGGTAGGCGGTGGTCAGGCATACGTAACACATGTCCTAACCACCTTAGCTGATGAAGATTTACTACTTCATCAATAGGCTTACCGTATCTACCTAGTACTCTATTCCTAACCCACGTATTGCTTACTCGGTGGTCCCAGAAAACACGAGCAATGCTTCGAAGACATCTATGATCGAATACCAGGAGCCTACGAATATCCTCTATCCTTAATGGCCATGTTTCGCATCCATAAAGTAAGACAGACCGAACTACTGCGTAGTAAACGCGTCCTTTGGTCAGTAGTCGGATGTCTCGCCTACGCCACAGATGACGCAAATTCTAAAAAGCTAATCGGGCCTTATGTATGCGCGCAGAGATTTCAGCAGACACCAGACCGTCAGGGCTGATGAGGCTGCCAAGATAAGTGAAGCGGTCAACACGTTCAACTGCCTCACTCCCTATCACTAACTTCGGTGTCGAATCAATCCAATCCTGAAGTAACATTTTGCATTTGGGTGGGGAGAATCGCATCCCAAACATCCTTACATTCTTGTTTAAGGTAGTCAAAAGATTCTGCATTTTATCAGCATCTTCGCCTAAGAGGACTATATCATCTGCATATTCTAAGTCAGCTAGTTTATCTCCTGGAAGGAGGTCAACCCCGCCGAAGTCAGACGATGAAAATGTCAACTCTAAAAGTATATCAATGATAAAATTAAATAAAAATGGGGAAAGCGGGCAACCTTGACGAACACCACTTGAGGTAATCAGTTCTGATGACAATCTGCCATAAGCTCTCACTTGACATGTGGTGTTCGAGTAGAGAGCTTGTATAAGGTTAATGTACTTCTCTGGTACGCCTTTCATTGACAGACATTGCCACATAACCTTACGATCGATAGAGTCGAATGCCGCCTTAAGGTCAAGGAATACAACTATTGTTGGGCGTCTAAAAGTGTGTCTATGTTCTAGAACCTGCCGAAGTGTGAATATTTGGTCTATGCAGCCACGTCCAGGTCTGAAACCACCTTGGTTCTCTCTAGTCTGCTCTTCACGAGCTTTAGTTAGGCGTCGAAGTATGATTGAAGCTAATATTTTGGACACTATATTAGTTAAGCTGATTCCACGGTAATTGTCACAGGAGGACTTCTGTCCTTTCTTATAGATTGGAACAATTAGTGTTTGAGACCAGTCGGGTGGGATTACGCCCAATTCCCAGATTCTAGCCAGGATCCCGGTTAATCTCGCTGCTAAAACTGGACCACCATCCCTAAATATCTCAGGGGTCAACCCATCGGGTCCTGCTGCTCTACCTCGCTTTAGGTTCCCTATAGCCTTCTCAACCTCACTAAGGCTTGGGGGACCAGTATTAACTTGCCATTCAGATTGTTTGGGAATGGTGGGCAACTGGGATGACGCCGAGGGCCAATTGAACTGTTCCGTAAAGTGTTCTGCCCATCGGCCCAACCTTCTGGATTGACAGTGAATAGTGCTCCCATCTTTTCCTGCGATAGTTTCACTTACAGTTGGATTTTTGATGCCCGTTTCCTTGATAAGTCTGAACAGTTGCCTACTGTTACCTATTGCCACTGCCTTTTCCATCTCTTTAGCTTTCGCTACCCACCACTGCTCACGATCATTTCGTAAGCTTTTAACCAGTTTGCGTTTAAGTTGCCTTCGCTCCTCATCGTATTTAGGACTAGACGGGATGTGTTGCCGAGCATCTATCAGTTCAGTAGATGCAGCTGAAATCCACTGAGTTTTCCTAACTTTTTGGTTTAGTTTACTAGTAGATATCACTGCTGTTTCAACAGCTTTTTGGATATCATTCCAAGCTGACTCGGGGTGGGTATCGTTTATACAGTTGACTAATTGATTTTTGAGTTGTTCCTGAAATATATTCTTGACTTGTTCATCATTAAGTTGGACTCTTATGGGGATCTTTGCCGTGGGTCTTTTACGTCCAGTGAGACGCAGACTAATACGCGCTCGTATTAAAGCGTGGTCTGAGTCTAAACATGTGCTCCAAAATGAGCGGCAGTCTTCTATCGAGCCTCTCCAACGGTGGCTGATAGCAATGTGGTCTATTTGAGACCAACGTTGAGTTGACTGTGGAGGCCGCCATGTCAACTTATGTCTTTCTTTATGTTTAAAGTTAGTGCTTGCGAGAAATAGACGATTATCTGAGCACAGTTGTAATAAACGGTCGCCATTATCTGTTCGTTGGGCCTCGACACCATAGGATCCACCTAGGTGCCTTTCAGTTTCGTCTAATCTACCTACTTGGGCATTAAAGTCACCAGCCATAATCACTACATCAGTACGCTTAGCTTTACGAAGGAGGTCTGAAAGCTTTCTGTAAAATTCATCTTTTACTTCATCTGAGCTTCAATCAGTGGGAGCGTAGGCAGAGACAACAAAGAGGCAACGGCGTGTGTCCCTAACTTTCCGAGTTCTTACCGTCCCGTTTAGACGGACAGCGCATAACCGACTGTCTATGGGAATCCAGTCAAGGAGAGCCTGTTCAGCTTTTGAACTTAGTGCTATACCTACACCAGCAAGGCCTCGAGTGGTAGCGGTGGGGTCTCCGGAAACACGAAGGGTGAACCGGACCGGTTCTTTGTTTTCACAAGGTGAGGTCAGGTGAATGATTGTACTTGGATCCTGTATACGCGTTTCAGAGACACAGCAGACATCGATGGAACGAGAATTAAGGGTCATGGCTAGGGAGGCCTGTTGTCCTATTTGGCCTAAGGTTCGAACGTTAAAAGCTCCGATATGTAGTTTAGTGCGAGGTTTCAGGAGACCAGGAATAACGTTTTGTGAACTCAAACCATTAGCATTAGAGGCGTGAGGTGATAAGGTTAGGCTCGTCGGGTTAATCGTGGGAATAAGGGAGTTATTGAGGGTTGAGGGTGGGATTTGACCTCTAGCAAAATGATCTCTTGTGCTGTTAGAGGTATGAGGGCGGTTATCACTTCCCGGTTGCCCACACCGTGGAAGGGTCATTCTTGAGGAACCTGAAAGAGAAAGAGGATTAGAGGAGGTCGTGATGACCTGAGAGTGTGACCGCAGTGTCCAGGGGACAGCTGTTTGAGGTCGGTCGAGTACATTAATTGTTGCTCCGGTTGTCAGAAGGGGAGGCATCGGCCTCATGGCTTCCGAGGGAACTCGGCTTTCACCATGAAGCGTCATATTGATCCTTCCAATTCCCAGGGCAGAGTTAGAATTATTATATGGGTTTTTACTCGTGAACTGTTTTTTAGCATGATAGTTGTTTTACGGGATGGGGGTGCTAGCCCCATGCCCAACCCTCCTCCTTTATCCGGGCTTGGGACCGGCAGCAACCCTGTGCGGGCTACAGGCGGAGATTTATGTACACACAGGTCCGGTTTGAGAATGTGGATACCGATGGCTTCAGCTATATGTTGAAGATGTATACGCAAACCATACAACAGATTGGGTGGGACTCGATAAATGATTTTAAAAACTTTCTTGACGTCTACTTGATGTTCCGTATCAACCAAATGTGCAAGTACAAAGCTGTTTACTTGCTGTAATTGACCTTTGCTCAGCCAGGCTGGGTGATGTTCTGAAATTCTATGACGTATTTGCCGAATCGTGCGCCGAATGTAACTGGCTCCACAGGGGCAGTTGAATTGATATATACACAGATGAAGCGAATTTAGCGAGTCTGTCTTTAGTTCCTGTTTTTATGACGGGGTGGTTGTGGATTATAGTATGCAGTTTGGCTGCGGTAAACGTTTTTTTGCTACAATTTTCTAATTCGTTACGTTGTGATTTCACTAATGTTGTCATTTAAGAATTGTAGTTTAAGAAAGATAGGTTTCTTTTGATAGTTACGTTTTCCAATTCCGTTTTTGTAGGCGCCATATGTTTATTTATGAATTTCAGCGGGTAAGCGTTCATGCTGAGTATGTTGCGAATAGTGGTTAATTCTTCTTTTACAGTATCCTCAGAGCATATGCATCTAGCGCGATGTGTTAGTCTTCTCACTAGGTTCCTTTTGCATCTTAGTGGTACAGAACTGTAGAAATAAGTATACTGTCTTTTTTAAATGTACCATCTGTTCTTCGATTTAATATGATGTCTAAGAACGAAATGCTATTATTAGGCTCTTTTTCTAAGGTAAAAGTGATTGATTTATGAACGCTTTTAAATATTTCGAGTATTCCAATCTTATCTATTTCATCTGTGAGGACTATGAATGTGTCATCTACATAGCGAGAATAGAATGTTAATTGGCTGATCTCATTATTAATATATATATATATATATATATATATATATATATACATTAGTATGGAGTTTTGATGAAAAACTAATTGAAAAGAAATTTCTTCGCTCCTCTAGTCCTTTCTTTTCCATAGTTACTATTCAGTTCGCGGCCAACGTCTAACCGTCAACATCACGTAATCACTATACAATAGTAGGATTCCTGTAACAAGTAATTTGTTAATTTGATATCACTAATTGGCCTGAATTGGACAACCATTGACCACCGGAAAGCACTTGACAACTATTTTGTCTTAGTATGAGACTCTAAATATGCTCACCCTCGACCTCACTAGGAACTGGCCCCAGGATCTTTAGGCTCAGCGGCGAACGCTTTGCCATTAGACCACGGAGCCGGTCGCGACGGTTAATATTTCTAACTCCGTTGATTCGTGATATATTTACTTGGCCTCATTCATTGCTATCGGTGAGTAACTGCGTCACACACGACATGGTTGAGCTCCACTAGTCACATTACTGCTACCTTGACGTGATGGTTGGCCTTACCTATCGTAATGAACCAACTGGGCTATACTATCTGGAACAATTGTTCCTCAAGGTTCTACGAGGCAAGTTGGTTTAAGAGCGGTGGGACTAAAAGGCAGCAAACATAGGGTCCGAAGGCGAAGTCATAATACTGACTGCACAGAAGTGTGACGGCAGTAAGGCGTTTCCCTCAGACAGCCAGCATGACAGAGATGTTGCCTCTTCACAAAGGAAGGGTGGGGTTATAAGTGGTAGTCTCCAAAAGTGCACACTTCACCTTACTCCATGGATTTCCGTCTCTGACAATAAAACCTTAACATGTATGGAGCTACCACAACAAAAAACTCTCAAAAGGCCGTGTGTGACTGACCCCGAGCAGCTGTCTTTTGGAAAATGTGGTCACGCTCCTAGGTCTTTTAGACCAACTCTAACCCAATTTACTTTTCAGGTACATCAATAAGAAAAACCCTTCCAAGGTGTGGGCAACGGGGAAGTGATAATTGCCCTCATACCTCTAACAGCACCCAAGATCACTATTATTTTGATCACTTTTTCTTCCTCAATCTCCAATATTTCTCCCACCTCTACTTTCAAACGTAAATCCTTATCCTTCGCTTCATCATATGCCAACAGTGCTAAAGATTCTAACCCACAAAATAATACCCCAGGTCTACTGAGACCACGCTCTAAACTGCACAGTGAAACATTCAGTGTACAAATCCTGTGTCAAATTTGGCAGCAAGCCTCCCTCGATAAGACATTAGGATCCTGTGCCACCGATGTATGTTGTGTCTCTAAAACTCGCATACCAGGTCCTGACGTAGTCATTCACTTGACCTCATCTAGCCAATATGAAGGACCTACTTGATACACCCTTCGTTTATCTGGCGACTCGGCAGCCACTTCTCGTGGGCTAGCCTATGTAGGTATTGCATTAAGTATGAGGGCAGATCGAGCGCTTTTTGAATGGATTCCTGTCAACAATCGCCTATATGCATTTGATTAGATGATCCGGCAAGTGCTCAGAAAGTTAGGGACAAGCGCCGTTGTCTTTTCGTTGTTTCTGCCTACGCTCCCACTGACTTCAACCCGGATGAAGTGAAAGATGAATTTTACAGAAAACCTTTTTAAACTTCAGATTTGATACTCATAGCTAGTGATTTTACACCCATATAGGTAGCTTGATTCAGTCTATAAGACATTTTGGTGAGTGCTTCGGTGTTCCAGCTCAGAACGGATAACGGCGACCGTCTACTACAACTATACTTAAATAATCGATTATATCTAGCAAACATGAACTTTAAGCATAAGGAGCGACATCGCCTAACATGATAGCCTCTTGTACTTACTCAACGCTGGACTCAAAGAGACCATATCGCCATTAGTCACCGTTAGAGGGGCTCGATAGAAGACTGCCAATATTTCTAGAGTATATGTTTAAACTCTGATCATGCCCTAGTAAGAGCACGCATTTGCTTACATCTTACTGGGAGAAAAACTACTACAGGAAAACCTATTAGAATTCAATTCAGCAACGAAACAGCCAAGATTAAATTCCAATAACAACTGAAGGATCACTTAGGCAATTATAAAGATGCAACCCAACTAGATACTGCTTGGAAAGTTGTCCAACCAGCTGTGAAATCGGCAGTGGCATCTATCTGGGACAACAGGACAAGAAAAATCAATGGATCCCGATGGCTTTTGTTGAATTGATGGACTTCCGAAAACTTATCCAGTCAGGTTCCGAACATGATAAGGAACAAAGAGGAACCAGATTCAGACTAACAAAAGGTTTGCGGTGATGATCGTGAGCAGTGGTGGGTGATGGAAGCAAAGGAGATTGAAAAGGTAGCGGCGAAAAGTAACACTAGACAACTTTTCAGACTAATAAGGGAAACTGAGGTTTAGAAGTCAAGTGTCAGTGAGACAGTCTCTGAAAAAGATGGAACGCTTATTTGCTTTCAGTTTAGACGTTTAGAACGATGGGATGAATACGTTAAAGAGCAATTCAGTTAGCCTTCAGCTGTTTCGCAGCTAACCACTATTTCCAAACATCCTAAATGTAAAGTCGACGTAGGTCCGCCAACTACTCCTGGGGTCGCAAAAGTTATGGCTAATCTGAGGCGAGGTAGAGCAGCTTGTCTGGATGGGTTAATTCCAGAGATCCATAAGGGTGGTGGTCCCACTTTGATGAATAGGCTGACTGATATTTTGGCCAAAGTTCTAGAATCGGGCATAATTCCGTCTGAACGGTGTCGATCGTTAATCATTCCAGTGCATAAGAAAGGGTCGAAATGGTCCTGCGATATCCATAGAGGAATTAGTTTGACTAACATAGTACCTAAAATATTAGCTTCTATAATTATCAGACGTTTAACTACAACTTGTGATCTGCAAATACGAGAAAACCAGGCTGGTTTCAGACCTGGTCGCTGTTGTTGTTATGACGTGACGAAAGGAAGGAAGAGGAGGATGATTTGGTTGGTGGACGCGAACACCAATAAGATGCGTGCCTAGTCGAGAACGTGCGATTGACCTAAGCCCACTCACCCCTCCCCCAGGCCGATAATAGGACAACCAGAATTGAGAACAGGAAGACTGAGAACGTTTTATGTTTTAATCATGCCTTTATATACACGTGAAATCAGACCACACAGTAAACCAATCGTAAACCTAACATTGATACAGAACAAAAGAAATAGTGGTAGTGAATGGGGAGAACTTGTACACAATAAAGTAGACGTAGTTCGTTATAATAAACAATACACAAAGAATCAATACATCAAACGAGAGTACCGGGCAAGGGGAATGTAACAGCCAAGAAATAAAATGATTACATCACTCATGAATAAAATAACGAGAATAGTCTCCCAAAATACAGTTCTGAAAGTTCGTTACTTTTCTTTAGTCGCTCGGCGTAACAGTTGCATAGACCAGATATTCACCATTCGTCAGGTTTTAGGATATAGACATGCTTTTCCGGAGCCCGACTATGATTTTTCTTGACTTGAAAACGGCATTTGACTTTGTAAATGGAGAAGTTCAATGGCAGTGTCTTTCATTGAAAGGCGTTCCCCAGTAGTACATAAATCTTATGAAGGCTCTTTACTGAAACACCATTAGTCA
Organism: Schistosoma mekongi; assembly: GCA_034768735.1. Taxonomy (NCBI): domain Eukaryota; kingdom Metazoa; phylum Platyhelminthes; class Trematoda; order Strigeidida; family Schistosomatidae; genus Schistosoma; species Schistosoma mekongi. The sequence goes on from CM068308.1 coordinate 30,260,660, forward strand.
TGTTAGAGCGTATGAAGAACTATCATCCGAACTTGTAACCTCAAATGATATCTGTGATGGCTGACCACTATCTTCATTTTTGTTTACTTTCATAATAGATTTACTATTCGAAATAACACTCATCGTCTGACTCTTCAGGAAATAATTTACCAAGAGATCCACTAATTGACTTAGAACACTCGTATAATTGTTGGTATTTAACCATCAATATCTTCGAAACGTCGCTCATATTCGCTGGGATCACCGAGTAGGTGATAACGAAGTTAGACGACAGGTATTAGGGAAAGGTGGTAATCATTCGATGAGGTTGTGAATCTTTATCGACGGGGGTGGTTGGGATATGCTCTACCTATGCCTAACTACCGTCTACCTCGACACTCGATGGTGGTGATGTATGGGTAGAATGGAAGAAAGCTAGGGGAGTCTAAACCAAGACATGACATCACTCCATGAGGTCATTGACTACTGGTTTGAGTCGTGTCAGTAGATGCAGACTACCTGGTTTGGATCCGCACAAATGCCGTAACCAGTGGTTGGAAATTTTGGGTGACATGGCTCAGAACCGGTCACAGTGGCATGGGTGTATCCACTATTTGTCCTCCGTTAATTCGTGATCTTAAAATTTTTTCATAGCTTTCTTTCCACACCAATTGTTCCTCTCTGAACCATATTCTATATGTCCACTCTTTATTTTCATTATTATTATTATCATTGAAGTAGCTTCTACTTCGATTGATTAGTGTTAACCTCGCTGTGCTTTATAGGTACAGCAACTTGAACTGGTGCACACGTGCCAGGTTCTGTTGTTCATAAATACGTACATACATACACGGAACGGCTATTCAGAGCCCCCTGGCTTACGTTGGTACCTAACTGAGATCTATCTGCAACGAATAACAACAAGTCCAACTAGTCTCTACAAAACACTAATTCTTTTCATAATTATTAGTTAGCTTGTCGTTGCATCATTCAACTCTTCGTATTTATCATATTGGCCAATTATCTTCAAAGTTATCATCTCAATTCTCAACTGTCTTATAGATCGTTGCGTAGCCTACCTCTGGTTTCTTATTACTTTTGTGGCCATTACTCAACTTACATTTAATGTTTGAAGACTTTGAGTTTTATTATATTATGGATGACTTTTTAAACAAGTTGGCGTAGTACTTCTATTTCTTTTGTAGACTACTAAATGTAAAATTAATTATCAATGCGATTAAACAGCTAGAGTAAACGTTGTCATCGAGGAGAAAAATTTCTTCACTGAATCTATTTTGTTTATCTCAAAATGTGCTATTTTTATTGCTAAAAACCATGCTAGTGAATACACTTTTTAAGCGAATTTTACTACACTCAACTTATATAAGATTTTGACGTGGTTTTTCGGGGATTGGCTAATTTCGTCGTTTATTACAAATTGATCAAAGCGCAAATTCTACCATTAGACTCCGTCTTATTGGTGCTGATGGTAAAGCACTCACCTCGAGATTTGAAGATCATAGGTTCGATTCCGTGGTGGAATCGTGAGCGCACTCTGCCGAGGAGTTTCACACTGTGATAAAACAGTTGTTCAATATTTCTCGAGTTTTAGTGGTACCCAACTAGGATCAGTCTATGGCGAATATAAACAACAAAATTGTTTAAGACTTATTATTCTTCATTTTGCCTCACTGTATAATATCTATTTATCAACTAGATTCTGCCAATGTCGAGGAAATACAACTTATGATACGCCTAAAAGAAATTATAGATCGTCAAAAGTTACTAATTCGATCATTACGCCAACAGTTAACCCAAAAACATGTTGATTTAGATGCGGTACGTATTCACTTATTATTATTGTCGTTATTGTGTAATAATTATTTAATAATATTTCGGGCAGAGGTTGTTCATCAAGTATGTTGTATCTAGCACCCTCGGCTATTTAACGTTCATCGTAATTGTGTATTTTTATCTGGCCCAATTAAGTACTCTTAGCTAACATGTTCATAGAAATAAGTTGCGGATACCTCCAGACTCTTAAACTAGATTCTTTAATGTAAATTGCATTCTAATATTCATCACTCATCAACTAAATGAAGGAAGAAATGATTACAAATACTGGATACAGCACTTATTTAACATTGAAAATGTTGCGAAAAGCTTCAGTCTAATTTATTGTTAAAGAAATTTGTGTACTGATTAATTTTTAGACTGCTGGAAATTGCAAAATTAGTTTAGCTCTAACTTAGATGGCTTGTCGGTGTGTTGGTGATCGCCTTTAGCACCAGCCGCAGATTACAAATTTTACTGTTATTTTGCAGTATTAAGTGAATGGATATGGTGCGATTATCTAGTCATAGTTTGTATATTTCGTCAGTACTGTCATAACGGTTTTACTAACAAATGAAGAGAATTTCCCCTTTCTGAACTATTCATTACTGTTATTATGCTCAGATTGTCCTTAAACATTTAAAATTCCACTTTTATTGTGACCGAGTAGATTATAATGCAACAATCTTAACAGATTTCGCTGATAATACCTATATTGACAATAAAATGTGATTACCCTCCCCCCCCACCAGAACTTCGTATTTCACGTATCCACGGTATACCAGTAGACTCAATTCACAACTCTGAAACATTTATATTTAGAAAAAAATCCTACTTTTTCTGTAAGTTTTCAATCAAGATACAAGCGGATTAAAAAATGTATGAATAAATTATTCTGATCAGTTTGACAATAGAATATCTAATTAGGTTCCGAACACTTGGCATCGTGAATCTAAATTTGTCATATAAAACTTTCTACTTCACTGAATAACCACCTAGAATTTTTATTTCTGTTTCAATTACATTTTTATAAGCTTTTATATGTTATGTTAAACGCTCAAATAATTTCGATCATAATGACCGACTACCTGTAAATACATTAGATTAGAAGTAGTAATTGTCATCCAGTGATTGAAGCCATCGGTGTTTGGATTAGTAATTTACAAACTCGAAACCCCCTTGTATCTACTTCTTTTTAATCAGTAACAATGTTTTACTGGCTCTTACACAAACATTATGGGTTTAAACTAAATGCATAAACTTATACTTATATATTTGAATTATACTCAAAAAATTGTGTTGCATATTCGCTTTAGTTCTCGTATTTTACATACGAATAACATTAAATGAACCTCTAGTCTCTTGAATATTGCCATACGATAGATTTTATTATCACATTGATCTAAAAAAAAATAGGTCTTTCATATTTACTAGTTTTGGTGTTACTAATCTTAGTTCTTACTTCACGGTGCTTTTGTCTTAAAATGTTCTGGTGAACGATTCATGAAAAAATAAATTCAGTTATTCAAATCTTCACTTATTACTTCAAAGTGGCTTCTAGTTACATCTTAATCTACCATTATAATTTGCAATAACATTACATCTTAGCTATAAAATGGTACAGGTACATTTCGCTCCATGTCTTCTTCAAAATGTTAAGTTTTTATACTATTATTCTCTGATATTATCTACCCGATTCCATTCTGCCTTTTTGACACCTATGGTAATGAAAAGACGATAAGGCGAATACATTTCTTTTTATGCAGTTTGCCATTAAAATAAGATGGGAAGATAAATAGTTAACTCTTTGAAGGTGATTTAACAATATGATTTAAGTCTGGAATACTATTTTACTTTACTAAAACCTAATGGGAGTGTAACATCCAGACTACAAGGTCTTCCAAAAGTTTTTGAAATGATGCACTTATCTGACCAACCTTGAATATGAACACTTCACTTCCCATGCCCTGGTTAAATGGTTAGTAGAAATTTTAAGCAAGTAGTTAACCGTAGCATGAAAAATTCTTCTGAATTTATAGAAAAATTAAAAAATGTAGTGGTCAGTGACAGGTTCATGATATCAGTAGATAGTCTTCTCTATTCAACATTGTTCCATTGCTAGGAAGAGTGTATTTTATCTCTAGTGGACTTATAGAAAGACGTATGAAAATTTTATTTCTGATTTCAACGAAAAAGTTAATACTCAGTTGTAATATTAATGTCTATTTTCATTTCAACAACCAGTATTATAGATGATTAGATGGGATAGCTTTAGGATCACCAATAGGTCTCTCTGCATAATTTTCGTGGCATAACTAGACAGATAGTTTAAAGATGTGACCATCCAATTATCATTTTACTGGCGTTACATAAAAGATACCTTCTTATTATTAATTAATGAAGATTAAAAAGACAATCTACTTGAAATAAATAACATCAATCCATCAATTAACTTCACTTAGATATCCAATTACCTTGGAGATTAGATGGATCCTTGAGAAGAGATATATACAGAAGATCATCAGCTAGGCAATATGCCCATTTCTCTAGCTCTACATGACGTAGTTACAAAAGAAACTTGGTTAAAATCCTAACACATCGTTCGAAAACAATATGCCCCGACTTTGAAAAGGAGCTGATCATTGTTCATAATCTACTTAATAACCGTAGATATCCAGTTAAATCCCTCAGTATAAATATGAACCAAGTGAAAATATTTCACTAACTCTATTGTTAATTCACATATAATTTATTATAAACTCTCCGTTTTTGAAATTTTTGAATATTTCCTTTTATTGAGATATATCTGTCTCTCTTGTGTATAGAAATCTGTAACACTACCCTTAGGTACATGATATCGATATTTGATATTTCTTACTTGATGTCAGTCAATCCTGTCTACAATATCCTAATTTATTCACCCTATTATTTATGACTCGTAAATAGTATTCACCTCATCTTTTCATTAATCATTCTCAGTTATTTTCATGAACACTGAAAAGAAATTCCTTTGTTGCATTGCCTTTACGTTAAGTGTTTTAGTTGTGTAAAATTACCTCTCACTGTTACATCAGTTTATGAATGCCAACACACATTTGTATTCGGTTATATTTTGTTCATAAACTATAGAGTGATGGTTCGGTGGTTAAAGTATTTGGTTGTCAACTAGTAGGTTCCAATCTTACTTCATCTACTTCGGTTTGGGCATCAAGTACTATCGTTAGCCGGAGTGTGTTAATAAATTTGGATGGAAACTTTTTACATCAATACTAGTTATGCAATTTAATTCGCTTTTTATGATTTGAACGTCTTTTACAAATTACTTCAATATAGATCCTTTTTTCGTTCTTCCCTTCTTTTTTGTCCTTCATACGTGTTCCTCTTGCTTATTTAGGCATACTTGCTTTCTTATCGTTCTATACTTTTTGGGCGATTAAAAATACATCTTAACAAATTCTTCTAGATTCTTACCGGCATACCACTCAATTTAGTGAATTACAATTATATATATATATATATATATATATATATATATATATACCCTGAACGCATTACACAACGCCTGTTCGTAATGATGTTGTTATATGTCACTCTTTGTTGTGGAATAGTCTGTCTTGTGATTATGGGACTATTGATTTTCTCATTATTGTGTTTTTATTATTTTGAATTGTTTACAATGTCTATCCACTTGTTTCCATTATAGTATCAAGAGTAGTAGCTGATGAAGTAACGTTTTCAGATAATGTACTGCTATGATTGTAATTATGATTGTGACGTATATTTTTCCCTAACTGATATATTTTCTCTCTCTGTTTGACTGATAAATTAATTAATTCCTTGATAAATATTCATTTATATGTTGACTACTTCTACCAAATGTATTACAAATTAAATTTATCATAGAGAATTAATCATAGATGTAGATTAATGTTAACCGTCATACTGAGTGCATTGTAAAAATGTTTTTATGGGTTGCTGCCTTTCGATTGTATTTTATTCAATACGATAGATAGACAGTCATACCATTTTCGACAACCTTGAGAACAAATTATTTTTGCTAATATAATTAGTCAAACAGCCAACAAAGACTTATCTAATTTCAGTCTTAAATATCAACATCATGATAGTTCAAATTCTGCTACTGTTAATAATAATGTTGGTCGTTCTACTTTAAAATAGTGTGAAATGCATGTATTTTGATATGGTTGTTGTTTGAATCCGATACCACCAATTAATTTAAGTTAGACAACCGTCAAAAGTCAGGAATCACTATACTGTGGTTTCGTTCTAGCATAGGGCTCTTTAGTCGTACTCATTCACAACCTTGCCAGGAAGTCGAGCCAAGAACTCTCAGTTTTCGCGGCGAACTCAACCCATAGACCAATAAACTAGCAGTTAGCGTTTAATATTTCTGACCTCAGTCAGTTCGCGATTTTTTTTCAAAACCCCATCCACTGCTATCGGTTACTAATCCCACAATGTTTCCTAGTCCTCGTTGGTTATCTAAACCAGGTCACTTCAGAATATCAAATCAAAATTCAACAGTCTATACAACAACCAATTGAAATATTAGCCTGTTACTCGTAAGCTTCCTGTAGTTCGTCAAATTTCTCTATCCTTAATCAAATGTTCGTCTGTTTATATACTGTATTGGATGTTAGGGTCCTGTTCAAATGTCTAGGGAATCATTTTTCGAAACATACCGTTTTATATTTGCTTTCATTAACTAATTTTATCTGCTAATCATGTGTACTTATGAACCTTCGTAACAACTTATCACAAATTGGTTTACTGAGAAACTAATGAAGCAACACATTGGTTTGTATATTTTCTTAATTGTCTTTTCCTTTGAGTAGTGAAATTTCGTTAGCACAAGATTCATACATCAAACATCCGGCGATGAAAAGAGATGTCGTTGGAGTATCACATCATAAACAAGCTAATCACTGCTTAAAAAAACCTTTTGTATATATTTTTCGAACATTTAGTTAATTTGTTATGGGAAGGGAATTTTCTTTGTAATTTTGCTACTTTGTACCGAGAATTGTTTCCTGTAATCAGATATATGATACTTAATGGGGCAATTATTATATCAGTTTGTTAATTGTTATTGTCTTTTGTTCACTCTTTTTTTAACTTGTATGTTTCAGATGCAACAGCAAGCCACACGTTTGGCTAAACTGAATGCAGCGCTACGTCGTAAACACTTTGTTAGTAAACAACAAGCGGATCAGTTGCGTGAAGAGAAATTAACATTAGAAACACAGCTGAATAAAAAAGACCAACAAATTAGGCAAATGAAGGAATGTGTCCATAATAATAATAACAATCATAACGCCAGTGACAATATTGCAGAGTCATCTATTTGTACTGATATGTCGAAATCTTTAATTGCTGAACTTATATCACCCGAGACTCCGGTAAGTTCATATTATAAATGTTTTTAATTTCATCTATTATTTGTTTGATTCAAAGTGAGTCTTGTTGAGATTGGTATTTACTTTGTTGTTTGTATCTGTCACAGATTGATTTCAGTTGAACCATTGAAAACCAGGTAGCACTGAACAGACGTTTCATCCTAGCATGGAACTCTTCAGAACTTAACTTTTTCGATTCGACCAGAGAATCCTACCCATGACTATCAGGTTTCGCGGAGAACACTTAACCATCAACATCCTTGGACCGGCGTCCAGTGATTCAATTCCCTATCTGATAGACTTATGAATGTGACGTCACCATTGACATTGGTTGGTCGTCAATCTATATCACAGATCTGTCAAAGTTGAAATCCTACCATTAGCTGCCGTCCCAAGTATGTTGATGATTAAGTGTTCGCTGCGAAACCTGAAGGTCGTGTGTACAACTCTCCGGTGGAATCGGGGGCTTAGACTTTCAAAGAGCCCCTGATAGGACGAAATGGATGTCTAGCACCCTATTGTTTCCACTGGTATCCATCTGAAATAAGTGTGCGACGAATACAAACAATAATTTAGAAACTAATCTTCATAAAAAAGCCACATCAAATCACTATAATAACCAATTCATTATTGACTAACTCCAAGATATTCCTAAATTTTTAGTGAGAAGTCGTTACTGATTGAATTCAGTATTATTTATTTGTTTAATACAGTGTTTAAAGATCTTATGAGATGTATTACGCAAAAATGTGGCAATACAATCGTAAAGAAAATAGATACACAAAAGGAAGAAACAATACAAGTGAAGAAACTTCATTATATTTTAGATTATCTGTGCTCTTATACTGTTACATCACAAATTATACTAGTTATTATTCCAGGCTATATTTAGCGGTTTGAAATAATAGGGAGAGCTGTCAATTTATGTCTACTGTAACCATTCTAAAGTTCGGTGTAAATGTACGTTAACCCAAGCTGCTATACGACATCAACTTAACGAGATGAATTTAAGAAAATGGAAAGCACAAGAGTTGAAGTAGCAATAGAGTAGCAATGATAAGGAGAAATACTAAGCATTGAGAATATAGTTCAAAAAGGCAGGATAAAATGATATATATAAAAGAATTCAGAGGTTCAAAATCCAGAGGTATATGAATTGTCATCGACTCCGATTTATTCAATTTATCATCTTCAACCACTGATCACTGTTGTCCCACACATCCCAACCAGGTATCCTTCACCTATCAACCTGGTTGTATCTACCTTGACCTAGAATTACCTATCACAATTACCCAATCAACCTGCAACTTTCGTCAACTTCTATTCCAACGTGATAGTTTAACTTGGCTACAATTTGACTAAAAGCGTTGGGATTTCTTCTAGAAATTTCGACGAAGCCTCCGTGATATCTGTAACGACTGGAAACATTCTGTTCAATCACTACTCAATGTAATTTTCTAGAATCTTAATGTGAAACACTCTGACTAAATAATGGCCAAAACTTCTGATTGAGGATAGGATGTTTTATAATAATAATTTCAGCTCACACAAATATCATATATAATCGTGTTTGTTTGCACATGTTTTACACTTACGGGAATAGACGTTCCTTCTATTTTCTTTTCTGTTTTCTGATTTACGACTTGGGGGTTCTAAGTGTTTTAGTATTGAAGTTACACAGTATTATTAATAGTCAAGGGTAGCACATTAAATAGTAACAAGCTTTTGATCTGAGAACAAACTCATTCTACTGATCGTATACGAGTGTGATGGTAGCAAGGTGCTTACCTCAGACAAGAATTATCTGCAGTGAAACTACTTTTCCGTTACGAAAGGAAGAGGTTGGTAAACGTCGTCCCTAAGAGTAGTACATCTCACCTTACCCCACGGATTTACGTTACCAGTGGCAGTCCTTAAATGGCTAACCCATCCAGAGTTACTCAAAATAATCATATGTGATCAGCCTTAAGCATTTATCCCTTGGGCTCTTCAGTTGAACACCATATCGTCGAGGAGAGTGTTTTCTAACGGTGCTAGCAATCGGAATATCACAACCACTCCTATACCACTCGAATTCACCTTTTTGATTTTAATACTGCTCCAAATAGAATAGTCATGTCTTAAATGGTATTAAAGGTTTCATAATTAAACACTTCAGTGCAGCGAAAACAATACCCGAAAAAATCCGATAGCTTATTACAACTCACTAATTTCTGTGATCTACGTATTCATATCTGGTCAATTTTTAGTGGCCCATAATCCACTAATTTAAGTATTACTGTTTTCCCATACACAGTGCAATCTTGAAATGATTACATTTTGATTTTTTAGCTTTGATTTGTGTAAAAGTCTCAACAGTGTTGTGAAATGACTGTATTCATTAGATTATACTCTACAATTTACCTTTAAAAACATCGTCAAACTTTATCGTTACTTGTATTTTATCACAACTATGTGCATATATTCCTTTAGAAAATATGCGTAACCAATAAACATACTTTCCAAGATGTTGAGTGACTCTGAATATCACATTACTGTGCAGCACCTTTTAAAAGTCAAATACACACTGTGACGATACTGTACATGGTTCGTTTTAGCATGTATCACTTCATTTTGCTGCTCAACGACGTATCTCGTCTCTTAACACTCACGGCACTAAATAACTAGACAGTATAATAGTGCGAGGAAAATTACATGCTTAAAATAACTATTACTAATTATTAACCTCTGATAAAGCAACTATGATGATGAACATTAAATTTAAACACTCAGGTTTACTGAAACTAATAACCCGTTATCACTTAGTGAAGAAATAGGCGAAACTGTTTCTTTTCCTTACAGATTTGGGTTTCCTGTAGTAAACATCAAACTTTTAGCTTCATAGCTATGTAGGTCATTAACTGTATACTAATCTTTGTGGACTAGACTATGCTGTTTTGACTCGACATTGATTACATGTTTGTAATCAATACATATCTAGTTTGGAATACATGATACACACGGCGTAAATGAATTTAACACAAAGATTGATTTGGTTTTGTTTATTCAGTTTGTAAGATAAGTCATTATATACTCTTCCTAAATTTATACAAAGTTCATGCGATAGTTTATCACAAGTCAATTAATACTGCAGTTAGCTGATTAAATAAAATATCTTTTTATTCAGTTACAATCAACTTTACTTGTATATTTCAATCTTCCTTTGAAAACTTTCTTAATATTTTTCTGTCAGTAAAGGTCAGTTGTTTTTTAAATTTGAAGTAACGACACTATTGATATCGGTTTTATTTAGTAATCTAAGTATTAATGCTTTTAGTATTTGAAAGATATGTTTCGTTTAGCTCTATATGAAGGTATCAACGTCCATCACAATTCTACTAGCTTGTGTAGCTGATGAGTCTTAGAAAAAAAGAACATTCCAGCTAAACTTTTCACGTCCAGCATTATGAAAGTATTTCCACAAAAAATCTGTACTTGATAAGTAAATTTAGTAAATTTACCATATTAACTCAACAAGTAAAACGATGGTGAGCGTGATACTAACTCACTGTGACTAGTGGTCACATCCCAACTCGGCCGTTAGTCAAACATTATAATTGTCACAGTGCTTAGTGGTCAATCAGCAGAAAGATATCACAGCCCTTCAGGAGATCACTTGAGGGTTAAATAGCTCCATGATATCGCCGGAGTCTATGGAAATTAGTGTCAAGGGCCTGAATTCCACAGAGCATTGGTTTCCTCTAGATTGTAGGTGCGTCTTATTGAACATAGTCCATTAACACAAAACTTAATTCTAAAGTAGTTTTCTGTTGACTATTTCCAATCACTTAACATCAGAATTTGTTCAAGAGCGTTGAATTCTGCAATTAGTGATTCATATTAACCCTTATTTTTGTTTTTGTTACCTAAAATAAATTGATTTGTTTTGTTTTCAAAACAGCCTCCACAACTAACAGAGGAACAATTGGTAAAACGACTGAATACTGAAGACAAAATGATTATTGACAGTCACGATCCAAATCGTCCTCACTTCACTTTCCAAGAACTTCGAAATGTGTTAGTTGAACGCAATGAATTAAAATCACGCTTAATTGAAGTTGAAGAAGAATTATCAGTTTACAGAAGAGCTGGGTACGTTATCATGTATTACTATCATTATTATTACAGTTATTATGAATATTTATATTAGTTAATAAATCATCGTCCAACAAAAAGTCCTTGCCGAGTAATTTGTAACATCTTCAAAAAATTTCCTCCATTACTTTATTATCAGTGACTCCGTTGCTAGGGTGTTCAGCTTTCAACCACGTAATGGATATCCTAATCACCTGAGCCAATAAAAATTCACAACCTCATAAACCGATTCTTTGTCTCTGCTTAGTACTCTGTTCCTAACCTCAGCATTATTCTGTCATTCCACGATACGCAAGAAATTCTTCGAAGACATCTTTTAGAAAAGACCTGAAGCTTATGCATGTTTTTTTATATTCTTAGGTATTCTAGTCTTTACTTCCGCGTTGATTGAAATGTATTATTTTTTGTTTTCTGTTCAGCTATTATTGCAGATCGATAATATGTGTTATTTGTTTTACATTACATAAGAATACGTGTAATCGGATTAATTACTGTAAAGAATTAATTGACTAATTATTAAAGATGTGCCACCACATATAATTTGTTGATAAACTTTAGTAAACCTTGATCCACACTTACCTGTTAAATTGTTTCTCATTTCAGAACTTTAAGAATTCTAGGAATTTTTTTCTTATATTGTTAATACAAAAAATCTTTTATCTTTCTCTATAATTTACTTTTTTTCTTTAAGATAATATTTACCAAATGTACTTTTATGTACTTCAGCCACATAATTTGTGTTAAGGCTAATAACTCAACTTGGCGTTCAAACCAAATCACGTTACATACTATTTGAGTATGCAACTTAATGGTTAAAAGTCAAGCACCTTAACGATCGACCACGATTTTACTCGTTTGCAGTCTAGTTTTAGTGAACCATGTTTGATTCGCTCACGGTAAGGAATAGTTCAGTCATATATCTGCCGTTCAAACTACAGTCACTTTTTGTATTATCATTTACTACAGATCCTGAGATTCATAAATTATTAATGCACCCTCATATCTCATTTTGCAGTAATAACTAGAAAGCCAGATTGCCATGATCAATAAAATGACTTTTATATATGTCAATTTAACAGTATTATTTTGCGCTCCATATAATTCTACATATTTGAGGTGAATACTATGTATTAACATGTGGTGTACTATTTACTCTTCAGTTAATAAAAAGCAATAAGTATGAGTATGCTCAGAACCGTACGAATGACTGTCATTTTCCGACCTACGTAATGTAACTGTAAATGATTACGATTGGTGTTGTTGCGATTTATAGCTTTTCAAAGTATAGTTACACGTGAAATCAGGTGTTTAACTACAAAAACTATTGGATACAGATCATTTCTATAAGGAATTTAACTGTGATTGATTAGATTAATCATGATATATAAATTTGACTCATTACCTCATTATACGAATACGCTTCATTCGTCAGAAATCCTATATCTCACCGTGTCAAGCCGTGGTAAGTTAAATCTGTGCTAATTTGTTTTCAGTGTGATATTAACTTAATCATCACTTAAGTTGCGGGTATAAACTGTCTCCATTTAGATTACTCATTTTATTAGGTTTGACACTATAAAAATATTCTATTTTATTTCTTCTTTGAGGTAATTTTCTATTAACAAAAGCGACGTCTTAGTTAAAATGTAAGTATTAAAACCACAAATCATCTAATTTCAACGATATCTGTGACTGCTTTTAACTAATTAGAGCTAAACCAATCTATGGGCTATACCAGTTTTAAATATCTAACAATTACCATTATGTTGAAAAAATGAATATATGAAAGCAAGGGATCTTTTCCAGAAAGTTCTTTGGTTCTACAGTTACAAATCTAATCAGTTTAAAATAGGTAAGTAATGCTAAAGTCTGTCAGCGCGTCTAGGCATAGTGTTAAGTTTATAATTCAATCAGTTGTGACATCTTAAAATACTTGCTCTTATGCTTTAATCAGATTTCACGCATCTCGCCTAAATGAAGTTTATATCTTGATTCTCTAAATGTGAAATTAGTGAGGAACCAGCTTTTATTAAGACACCAAGTGAAAATTATTTTTAGTGTCAGTATTGCTCGACCGCCTCAATGAATCCGTATGTAATATTCTATTCAATGGCTTAACATGACATTAGATTTGGTTCAAAGTATAAGCTAGGCGTAATCCTTCTATATATTTGTTTTTTTTGGAACATGCCACAGGATGCTTCTTTGAAACCTTTCTTCATCACATATGACCTATATTCCATAATATTGATTGAGTGTTATTCGTTTTTTGGTTCTTTAATGTATCAGGCTCTTACTGTTTTATGGATAATGATAACGGGGTTTTTAAATTTCAGTGTCTGAGATATTGTCTGCATAAACATTTAGGCCAACTGTGATAATATTGTAATTAACCGCCACGTTTTAGATTGGCTTGAATTGAATAATTATGAATACTCATTTCTTTTACGCTTGCAGTATTATAAAATCCAAATTTTTATTATGTAAAATGCTTGAAAACTCACATGTTTCTCCTTTGAAAAAACGAGTAACGATTACATGAAATTCATCCATCTTACATATAATGGATGTACCAGCTGGAATGCTAGAAAACTTTCGTGTTTGAGGATGGATGATCGATGTAGTCTGCTAAAGACATATCTGAAATACCACTTTAACTCATTACAATTAGTATCCATGATAATCAGAAATTTGCTGCATTATTGAACATTTAGTTAGCACTTATTAGAACATCACGACTCTTTAGATGGATTAAAGAGTTAGTCGATTTATTGTTAGATTGATGTCAGCAGAAGAAAATAATTTGAATAATCGATCTTTACCTCTTAATTGACTAATTCACCATCTATGTAAATTGTGAATTTACTGTATTCATATGTGATGTGTGTTTTTCAATATCTGTAACCACTCACTACTTACTTATTATCACATTACCATCTTTAATTTACACAACTTTCCCTTGGTGATTAAAATATTGGTTGTTACAGGTTGAAGTTAGTTTTACTAATCAAAGATTAGATGAAATCATTACTTGTCTATTACTATCAGCATCATCAACAGCATCAGCATCATTTTAATATTTAACTATGCTTTAATACTGACTCTTTTACATTACATTATACATTCATGTAACACCGAAAATAGTAGGAAACCAATGTTTCCACAGTGTCTTTGTAACTCTTTTGTATCACGTGGATGCTATAGACTTCTGATAACATTTCATGTTTTAACTATTTCCAAACCGTGTTTGATTCGTGTATCGTATTAGAATAGTAGAGGTAATATATGGTTGATGAGATCTCAGTACTTGAATCGTGTTCAGTATTCAATAAAATTATGGATTCCCATATCTCGCTTACTCTTTTACACCAGGTCCAGTCATTTAATCAAACTGTTTTTGTTAATACTCTAAATACCTATTTGAAACCTATTATACATTTGTAGAACTACAGACAATAATAGTATGCTGTTAAATTGCATCTTCTTATTCATGGAGGTTCGTAGGCATTGTTTAATTGGAAGTTGGGCTTCATCACGATATGATATCAGTTGACAAATCATGGGGAACTAGATTGCTCACGGCTACAGAGTTGTTAACTCGAACAAAATAACTATCATCTAGCGTTTGTTGATTCTTAATGATCCTTCAGATGACGCCAGTTTTTTTTAGTGATTTACGCAAACTTTTTAGTTATATATATATATATATATATATATATATATTATATGTAAGGGTTTAAGTTTTCTTTGTGTTAGTATCAGGAATTAAATTTGATTAATCTCTATTGACTTATGTGCATCCTAAGCATATTGCTTCAATAGTGTCTTTAATTCCCAGTTATATCAAAGTTTGATTGTGGCAAACGGTCGTTTTTACATTATTTAAGTCCTAAATGTGTGTTTTATCCTATTCTGAACTCATCAGTTGAACTCGCCTGGTACATTTAAGTGTTAATATGGACACTGAGATTCGGTCCTTATGCCTTCGTAATAGTACATTTAGCATACATTTTTATTAAAATACATTTATGCATATGAACACCGTAATGATCAATGTTTTCCTTCCACCTTACCCTACCCCAATCTCATAAATTCTATTTATTGCTTTAATTTTTATATTAACGAACTATTCAACCACTACCTCCATATTCATCGTAACCAATTTCTCTTGCTGATTATTTCTTCCCTCGGTTATGATATATGTGTACTAACCTAGTAAACTCGTATGCGCACATTAATCTTAGTTCTCTCTCTAAGATTCATTTAATCTTTTCGTCCATGTCTGTGTATATTCTCTTGGTAATGAGAAAAAATTACAGTTGAATTGTAAATTGAAACTGACTTCAGTATTACATTTCTGAGAAGAGATTTTATTCATTCTCGATTGAATTACAATTAGGTCACGGAAGAATCAAGAGAAGAACGCAAACAAACTGATCATCAGAATGAATTTTATTTTATTTTTCCTTTTCTACCATGGTTTTAATCATCATGCAAACTACATCGATATACATTATCTCTACTAATAATTTACTTTATTTTGAATAAGCATTAAAAGCATGTCATTGATTCTGACATGTCTGGACGGAGACATGTGATTGGCTAATATTGTGTGTCTGACATATGACATTGATCAGGCTTTATGAATATATATCTTGTGTATTATTGGTTTAATATATTCGTGTGAGTAACAAGTGGGCTTCTTGATAATCGGTCGGATCTTGTGTCTGTGCAATAGACTAAGGCGAGGCTGGGTGTTAGCAACAGGCGATAGCTCGGCAGATAGTAGAATCGATAATAATCGGCCGCCCCGGTGCGTTCAGATATAAGAGATTCAGGGCCGGCGTTATTCACGGCGTTTTCGGTTCTCATTATATGTATTTTACCCACAACTTTCGATTACTTTTCTGTTCATTTAGTAAAGTTTTCCTCAGTGTTTGCGCATTATTGAAGACTTTCAAACTAAGTTCAATAGTTCACCAGCCGACGTCAGTTTTTGATCTGAAAACTAAATTCAGTGATGGAATTCTTTATATTACTGTTTATTATCCCTACTTATAAGTAACGTAGTTTTGTTATGGAATTATGCTGATAAAATATACCTAGGTGTTCCGCCGTCGAATGATAAACAAAGTGAAATG
Source organism: Schistosoma mekongi (assembly GCA_034768735.1). Lineage (NCBI taxonomy): Eukaryota > Metazoa > Platyhelminthes > Trematoda > Strigeidida > Schistosomatidae > Schistosoma > Schistosoma mekongi. The sequence continues at coordinate 30,277,164 of CM068308.1, forward strand.
TGCTAGGGAGGTGCAGGAAAATTTTATTGTGGAGCCACTGAAACACGGCATCTGTGAAACTCATCGATCGGTATGGATTTTCTACTGATGACGCTGAAATTATTTTCATATATATTGCCATATGGCATGAATAGTTAGACATCAGCCAGCCCAGGTCGTACTGTTCATATTTGGGTGTTGTAAACATCAGGTGTTTATTTTTTTATATTCAGAAGTTCATTTATTGATTAATTGAAATCCCTTTCCCTCCTACTTTTACTTCCTCTCTTTTTCTGGTTGCCCTACTAAAAATGTTTATTCAGCTTACTGTGTTCCATATAGCTGTGGAATACATCGCATTAATATTTAAGTACCCTAATCAATCAATTTACATAAATTACTGAGTCGTTGATATTGGGAACTATCGATACCTCATTTAAGAAATATGAGTGAGTGTTGAAAAGACCTTAACCAATATGCATTCGGTAGAAACTTCCAAGGTAACTCTGAGAAACAATGAGTTTTGTATGATATCTTCGTTGGATAATTATCACCTATAGCTTGTGTTCCAGAAACATTTAGTCTGAAGGCTACGTATAAACCGACAAACGTCCTTATTTTATGAACATAAACTAATCGTCGAACTAGCTATTCTTTCATACTTCATGCTTTTAATTTTTATTTTCGAATTTCATGAGTACAAAATTTCTCGAAGCTAGAAGGTTGCTATCAAAGTTCTAAAGTACAAGACGCATCAATTAACACTAATTTCAGTCGTTTTCTTACAGATTCACTTATTTTGCTTTGGACAACTAGGTAATTTCACTTAGCTTTTAACATACAAAATTAAGTAGACTAAATTTTAGTCACATTAGAGCACTGCATTACAGCTTATTGATAAGTCGTTACCAGAGAGAATGTAATGTGGCTTTTTGTTTTCTACCTATATGGCATAGCGCTTTTCTATATACTTCAGGTCACAGTTGGTGATAAACAATGCAGAGCTCGGCATAAACCCGCTTCGACTAAACTTATTTCATCATATAAATACTATGACATAATTTGTAACAAACAGAAAAGCCCTTAAGTTGAATTAATTTAGTAACGATGATAATGTAAATTAATAAATATTAATAATTGGGTTCAGCAAAACAGAATAAAGATCATCGTATCAAGAAATGGTGAGACTCAAAACCTAAAGGAAGATAAATTGTAAACGCATTTGCTCCACAGTTATCGGGTCTGAATCATATCGCCTCATGCTTCAAACTGTTGGTCACAGTTATCATGTGGACCACACATCTACTTACTAAATTCACATTCATTAAATTCATGGTTTGGCCTCATATAAATTGCACCATAATTAGGAAATGAATTTTAACATTTTGCAGCTCTTACGTTAGATATCTGGACACATTATGCTTCGCAATTATTACATCTAAAGATGTAACTAGATCAACTAGATATTCTTCGAACAGATTGCAAAAATTTATGAAACTATCGATTGATAGACGGCTGACAGATACTAGTCATTAATATATTGTTATAAAACAAATTCAGTTACAAACTTATTCACACGACTTATTGGGTAATATATAGTCATCTGATAATGCAATGCTGTTGTTTGATTTTTATACCTGATTAATGTCATTATAGATACTTACGAGTAACAATATACGTTAAGAATTTATGATGATGAAGACTATTTCTTGATATCTTCAGATCAGTTTCTGTTAAGAATTTATGTCCTTTAAAACTAGGTAGTACAGGGTGGTTATTGAGCTATTGTTTAGAACTTTACAGCCAGTGCTTACCCATAATTCCATTTGGAATAGAATTCCAGGCTATAAATTTGCACTCTTTAGAAAAAAGACCAGAAATAGATTTTCAGTACCTGCAGGTTTTCAACGGTCCATTACTTAATGTATTTGTAAATAATGATAAATTTTATAAGCTTTTGGAACTGACACCTTACGTTAATCACTGTTCCTTATTTAAAGTTTGAATGATTGCTCATTTAATGTGTTTTATGTGACATCAGTGTTAACAGTAATATTTAATTGTATTTACTGTGTTTGATACAAATATTTTGCGTGATCACGTGTTTGGTGAAATTAGTCTTTTGAGTTTTATTGGCAGATGTCGGCTGCCTAATTAACTTTTATATAACAAATTGATCTATGACTGAAGAATTTACATGTGGGTTGCATTACTGACATTTTTAACATCTCTTCGCTTTCTTTGCTTTTCTATGGTCTGTGTTGTTTCTTTTCATGTGTCTGTTATCATGGAATCTACCTTATACCGGACGGTTTACAATCCCTTGATTAATGAAAAAATGTATATATGTAACTGTTACACTTTATTTTTTGTTCATAAAGGGATGAAGGTCCTCCTGTGCAAGGCCCTATTAATCGTGAACCGGATGAAAAACTTTATGGCAACTCTAGGCCAAATTTAGGCGTCAAAAAATTGTAAGTTCTGTGTATGTTGCTTTATACAGATTATTTTTTTGTCGTAAACGTCGATCATAGCTGCTAATGAGATTTCACATCTATAAAAATTCATCATAACAGAAATATATATATTAGAGCTGTGGACTCACCGAGGAATGACATGTCTGTTTTCCTTCTATACAAATTCATATCTGATTTACAACCACACTCAAATTTTAGAGTATGTGATTATGCACCATTTCCTTAACCACTGAGCCACCGCTGCATTTCTGACATAGAAGTAAAATCTTTCAACAGTGTGGGTACAGTGTCTTTACCTAGACAACCACTTTAATTCTCGATACCTTTTTGCAACTCTAATTAGGAGTAACACCAATTGTTACTTCTTAAAATAGAACATATTTGTAACCCAGTCTTCTTCGTACTAAATTATCACGAAATATTTCGTTGGTATTTTCCTCCGTTGTCATTAGTTAGTCTATTACTTTATATCCATACTAAATATTTGTTGCTGAATGTTGTATTTGTTAGAATTTTCATTTTTGTCGTTTTCTGTTAAAAGTTGTTTACCCAGTCCATGTAATTTAAAGCTTTAGTCACTTTGTTCTGAAGATTTAACTAGCTGTAGTGGCTTGTGTCTGACCATATCTCAGGGTGGATTTAAACAAATGGTTTGGCTTCTTCTAACGTAGCCGAGATATCCGTTTACAAATCAAAGCGTGCTACTCAATATTACTGCTAGACAAGTAGTTATGTTACTATTAAGCACATTATCATGTGAATTATCTAAGTAGAATACTCGAAAAGTTAAAAATCACTAGCTGGATAATTTTACACAACTTATCTCTCTGTCTAATATGGTAAGACGGACTCACCTGTCGTTTGTTTTTATGAAAAGAATTAAACATTTGTATTACTATAAAGTAGGCGGTGATTCTGGAAATGTGTACTAATGGGTTCTATCTTATGCGTTTTATGTTTTATGCACTCACTACGAGACCTTTCGTTCCTTGGAGTATGTGTATTGTCCAAGAATTCCATAAATATTAAAATAACTATCCATTTAATCTATGCTATGTTATTTGAGATTTTCTGAATTTATCCTTCTTCGTACCATTCAATGCTAGGTGCCTTTAAATTGCAAACTTTGAAATATTTCTGTTCTATCATTTCGCTAGCTTCATCTATTATTTATTCCTTTCTTCCAAGATATCGCATGTACTCGCGAGATAGTCAACCCTCGTCATAGCCATGTTATATGAACACTATTTATTCCTCCTCTTGATATTCTTTCTAGCATCAGACTAAATATTTTACAATTTGATTTGGATACAACTTATGTTTTTTTATAATTTTAATAGTCCCACCTTCTAAGTATACGGAGACGGGTTAATCGGTCATTATAATATATATTGATTAACGTATCACTGGGCGAAATCACTCCACTGTTTCAAGTTCAGTTAATTATATTATATCAATACTTTTTTCGTTTTCGTGAACTGAATCGATGTATGAAATTCCTCTTGGATTAAATATACAGTGCATGAACATCTGTTTTGAAATGTATTGCAATTTAATTAGACTACTTATTTTTGTGCTCTTATGATTTAGCTTTTAGATATACCAGTGTTATGTTATGGGTTCGAAACCCACTTCGTCTTTTCGGAGTTGCTCATTCGAATAATATCACTGGTGTTTACACAAATGAAATATAGCTCGAAGCTAAACGCCTTAATCTAAAACACATTAATTTAGAGACAGCGTAACATAATGATTATCAAGAAACACTGGCTAAATGAATGAATTGTTTTTCTCTTTATTATCACACTACATCTAACACACCTAGTTTAGACTCATAAAACCAAAGTATGATGATAAAGCAATATTCAGTTGATGCAATGGCAAGTTCTGTTGCTCATATTCGTGTTTTAAATGAATGAATTTTATTCAGTGCAGTTGATATTTATCAACAAAATGAATCATTAGGTCTTAGTGTCTGCTGATCCTCATTCTGAACCTGTAAAATGTTAAATAGACTTTAGTTGTGCTTAACGTGGCTTGTAGTAAGTAGTTTCATTGATCAGTTCGATATTAAATCTTATAATTATTCTTCACGGTTTTTTTGTTTAACACTACGTAACAAATGTTCCTTGAAATCTTTGGTCTTGTCATGGAAACATCACTTTTTATCGAGTTTTCTGTTCTAATAGTGATAGGTAAGTGCCTTGGAACGAGCAAATATGCGAAAAGTCCTTCCCACATACTGTGAATTCTGTAATAGGTGTGTGAGTCTAGAATAACAACTACTTCTCTAAAATCAGAACTTAAACGCATTAAGTATCAGCGACGTGAATATTTTAACAATGTATTTTTCTGTAACCTCAACAAAAATAATCTCAAAAGCTTTTATATATTCTGACATCTTACCATGATATGCACAAACTCTACACTAGCTATCGGATTCATCTGCGATGTAGCATATTCATAATACGTCGTTTCAACACAAGCTAGATGGATATAAGAGTCTAAACATGCGTTCTGTTAATTTTATCGAAGAAATTCCTATTTTTTTAGCAGGTTTTTGAATTGTTAGTTAGGAACACAACGGTAACTTTGATTAAAAAAAGCCAATCGAGTGAAGAAATATTTCTTTTCAATTAGTTTTTTTCCCGTAGTTCTGTTTCTTTTTTTACGAAATATCTGGAAATGTTCACTCAACATTAGTTTTGTTCTCATAATTCAATTGTTACTATACTCGCGTTTAATGTGATGAGTTTCTTCATACGACAATGCAAGTGTTGTGTGCCATTTGACTTTCATTTTTTGACTAAAATCGATCGGAAATAACTATAAAATTTTTTTGTGTGTTTTGATTGACGAAATTAAAAAAAAACTGAATGCTAGAAGTTATCAATTTAACTAACAGCCAATATCCGATATCACTTCATTAGTAGACTTGTCATCCAAACTGTAATTTGTCCTTGTCAATAAATTATCTTGGTAAGCGATTAATTACCAACTTTAATTTTCTACCTGAAACTGTTTGCACTGCATCTCTTGTTAATGGGCTTATTGACCGAGGTTTAGTAACGCACAGTTTTTACGTGTTTATTTAACTAAATTGGGTCTGTCTTGCTTTTTATTGTCGCTCCTTCCTTCTTTTTTCGCTTTCATATCGTTATAGTTTCGAAAGTCTTTTATCAAAATTAAGTCGATAATTTCTGATCCTATATGTATGTATATGCAAGAATATATACTCATATATGCGGTAAGTTATCAAGTGTTTTGATTATATATAAAACATATCTTCATGTATTACATTTCTGTGCGTTTTTGGGGGAGGGGGGGGGCTCACTACCTCGATTATCAAGTTAAGCTATTACACAACTTATTTAAATATAAGTAATCGGTATCCATAACCTGCCCACTCATATTCGTGCTTCTTAAAACTGACTAACTAGGCTTATGTTTTGGCAAACGTATTACTTTGTAATAAACTGACGCTCCTATGAGTAACCAAACATCTGTACAGAAAAAAAAAGACAAAGTTTGTGTAACAAGCCCTATACCAAAGGTTGTTTCATGATGTTTGAATCTCGTATACATGTTTCGATTGTCAAATTGATTGGGGGAAATGGCCTTGGTCAAACTGGTAACTAACTTACTTGTAATGTCATCCCCCCACTTTCATTTTACTTGTCATATAGCTTCTTGTCTCATATGGGCTTATTGGCGTCGCACTGTGCAGTCGGATGTGCGATTTCGCGTTTAAACCTTAGGTTTAGTGTCTATAAGCTTACTGCTTCTCCAACCAACCTGTTTAGCATAGCAAGGCTTTAAGCAACAATTGTTGCAGCCAGTGTAGCCTTATCACCATGTCACGATAACTGCTATATCGTTGTCCATAATTTATTGTTTACTCGTAGAAGTACGGCATGCTGTCATCAAATTACATTTTAAATTACAATATAAATGTGTATTTTTTCTTATTCTTTGTTAAAATCTAACAGTCGTCCCTGTAATTTCTTTCATGTAATGTGTACCAAATCTGCGTGTATTAATTTCTCCATGCATTAGATTTTTATATGTGTTGGTAAAGTATTTCTTCAAATAGTAATGAATAATTAGTTTCTTAGAATTTTTTCAGTTTTGTCTGACTTTTATTTGAGTATCTGTACATCTTCTAGGCGAACCAAATAATCAGTCAAATAATAGCATTTTGATTCATTTGTACGTATACCAAAATATATTCATGAATACTAATTTGTAGAAGTATGCTCAAATACATGTCCAACTAGTGCTGAAGTTTAATTGAAATGCGTATATTTGAAACTTATTCACCAGGTATAGATTCATCTACTTGGCCTCGAGCCACACTCTTAGTTTTAGGGTTAAAATGATACTACCCAGTCTCCCAAACCGAAGTGCAGGGAGTGGGATTTAACCTACAATGTATTGGGTGAATGTTGAACATCGTAACCACTGTGTTATTGCTGCACCATTGAATGGAGGGTAATACGGATATTCATCCAATCAAGCGATAACAACAATGAATAGTTTAGCAGATGACTTTCGCCTCGTCGTAAAATAATGATAGTCGTTTCTATATTAAGAACCTTGGCTTTGGTTACCTTGGATATTGATAAATTATTTGAATATGTCAAGTCGAGAATTCTAGTTCGCTTGAATTCCAATTGTTTTTAAATCACTGACTAGGTATCCACGGCTGCAAACTTTGTATCCTACATAGAAAGCAAAAAGGATAGCATTAAATTCAGCACTGACTTTAGATATCTGGTATGTTGCCTAATAATTCATGTGTAATACGAACTAGAATTTAGACTAACTAAATACGCTTGAGTCGCTCAGAAACATACCAGATACTCAAAGCACTTTTCTAGGTGTACAAGAAGTCATTTTTCGATGATGGTAAAGACATTGTCACAACGAATCTGTCGCAAAAAATTAGTTAAATTCATATTATCTAAATTTTTATTGACTAGTATGTTGTCTTTTATAATTAATCCTATAAGTCAATGTAAGGCAATTGATGCAGGGCAAATTTGAACCGCATAATTTCATTTCACAGCTAATTCTGCTTTTTACTTAAGAAAAATGTCAACGAATCCTAGATGCGAATAAGTATGTAACCTTTTAAGAAGTTAAAAACTGCTAATAAGCGATTTGCAGCGATTCTCAAACTGTTTACTTTTTAAGCGGCTGACACTATCTGCAGTGTTTTCAGTATTCATTAAACCTCCTGTATTTAGCACTTTTGATTAGTTTCCCCTTTATTCACTAGGTAAGTGCTGCATATTACTATGTAGTTTTCATCAAAAAAAATAATAAACTACAAGGCTCACTTATCAACCCAAAACATGTAGATGTTACAGTTTTACTCAATGAAGACGCGGCGATGAAATATCAGTCTACCATGCTAAGGATAAATATATTGCACACTAGTCCGCTCTGCAAAACACCGGCTACGAACTAAAAGACATGCGTCGGCTACAGATCTTTGATCATAAATGTTTTTAGCAAATCGCCCGCATATCATGAAATACCTAAGTAAACATTTTTAAGGTTAGGTTTATAGTATTAGGGAAATACGGAAGGTCAGTTGATAGCGTGAAGCCTTATCGACTTAGGTGGTCGGGATTTTCATCAAGAACGCTCAAGCCACCATCTTTCTCGACACACAATGTTGTAGTATTAGGACAGATGTAAACTAGTGATAACCAAAATAAAATGTGGTCCTAGTCTATAAAATCATTGGTCAGGTCCGTATTGAATCCATTGTGGCGAAGGTTCATTCACTTTTTTTTCTCAGTTCTATATTCTGTTATTTTACTCGTATATACCCTTCCATTCGTTCTCGTTGAGCTACGTTTTGGTTATAGTGCCGTTAATTCGATCTTGTTGTGGTAATATGATATGGTAACTGCCCCATAGATATACTAAGCTCTACGTTGTTTATGGTGATCCAATATGATATGGTAACTGCCCCATAGATATACTAAGCTCTACGTTGTTTATGGTGATCCACAACCATCTGATATCAACATATCAGTGTATCACATTCTGAAACACTTTGTAAAAAATATGAATTTACTGGAAGTTAGGGCCTAAAGTTTGGTGTTTTAATTAATAATACACAATAATTTGCAGTAACCACTTATGGGAAATAGTCGACAATACCAAATACAACAGTGGACGATATTTAGATAACCTCGACTTCCTTAAAATAGCAAAATATATTTCGTGTTAATGTTATCGACTTTTCAATTTTCTTCCTATTTCTTTAGATAATTTGAAGACATCAGTACAATCTATTTTGGATTCATTTTAGAAATCATCTCAATGAAAACAAGAATAATTTTTGTTTTAGCTTGACTTCACTGTTTCCAATATATGTTTTCTCTGTTATTTTCTTTTCCGGTTTTAAGATGAATTATTTAGTCATTATTGCATTTATACTACTTATTATCACAACTATTACTATTATATCTTATAAATGTACTTTTAGAATCAACTAAATCAATAATTGTTATTTTGTTTGTTATTATTATTTTGTTCTTGTTCCATTTATAAATACGTGATCATCTTGTCGTTTTTCTGTTGATTATGACGGTCTTTCGTTGTCTCTAATTTCATGCTAAGTTGTCAAATCATTCCATATTATCTATTGAATATGTTTCTTTTAGAAATTAATGAAGATAGATAAAGCATAATTCTTCTGCTGTCTTTCAATGGGGCAATCAGACTTTTTAATCAATTCGTAATCGTGCCCGCGCCCAACATCATTTACTACTATTTCATCTTTAAAGTTTTATATCCCTGAATAAATTATAAATATATAAGGGTAGATTTCTACATTAATCATCAATTATTCATTGTTTACATTGGTTGTTTTTGTTTATATTTCACCTTCAGTTTCTGCATTACTGATAGTTTTCAATTCTTCACCCTGTTTTTCATTCCCAATTTTGGATATTGATATATCGCATATGTATTTTATTCTTCATTGAGTTAATTTTTTTCCATGTACTATTTTATGCATAATTTATTATTTCACATCATGGACAATAATTTTAGTTACTATCACATATTATTGTCTTTTTCTCACATTATTGTGTATTTACTTTAAGTTTTTGATGATTACATAACTGATTGCTGAATACTGTTTAATTTCGATAATGTTGTTTCAGAGCATCGCTGTTTTTGTTGTAGTAGTTTATACACACTTTTATCTTCATCGCTTAATTTAAATGATTATTTCTATATGTTTATAATCAGTGAGTGTATGTGCATGCGTCAGTGGAATGTAAAGATGAATGAAGCTATTAAAATATAATTGTATGTAATGTTGAATACTTTAATGAGATAAACCTCATTTGTTGGCTAGAGTTGTATCTGTGGCATTTGTTATTTGATAATGATATTTGGTCACTTTTATGCCCTCCCTGTATGTTATACTGCTGTTGTTCGAGATTGTATGAAACATTAGTGCTGTTCTACTCTTAATATGAATTCAAATCGGAAATGAAACAATGGCACGTGAGCCTTGATTGGTTAGTGAGAGCGCAGACAAGCAGGTTACCTATTACAATTCACTGAATAGAAAATTGTAGCACAATTCTCTGTCCTTTTATGTGTGATTGGTTTCACAGATTTCGCTGTCTGTTTTGTCAAACTGCTGTGTAATGGGTCTCAATATATTGTTGTATATTCCTTGTCTAGTTTTCAATCATTAGTTAGGATATTGCATTTAACGTCACGTGTATTAACTAACTTATTTATACGCATAAATATACCCCATCCACATAAACCCCCAGTCTCCGTCTGTGTTAAAGAAATCTTTCTCATAACTGCTTCATTTATCCATCAAATCATAAATGACAAGGCGCAGTCATCATAATTTTGCACATCGATGTGAACGAACATTCAGTTAATCAAGTTCTTTGCTTTCTAAATCTCATGACTTTGGAATATGTTGAGATAATCTTTCTATCGATAATATGTAAGTCAATATCCAAACTTATCACCATTCTATGTTCGGTTTTCGGATCAAATGATGTCCAACGCTATTTTAATATATATTTATCCGGAACAAAATGAATTTTTCAAACGTCAGCTGTAGACTATATTCACCTATAATTTACGGAACTACCTTCCTAATTCTACTTCTCTCTTCCTTGACATTCAGTGAATAAATAAATAGCTTGAATTAAGTCGATACTTAATTCTTAGTATAACTAATGGTGTTCCGATTGTGTTAGAAACGATCATCCTGGGTGGGATGAATTATACCCAACATTCACAAACTGATGATTGCCTTAATTTGTATAATGGAAATAGCAGTTTAACTGAATTTTTTTAATCTAGGGGGATATCTACTGAAGGATTATTTGCTACCGCTCAAGTAAATGGTAGCATCCTGTTTCCACATCTAATTATTTATTGAACTTGTCCTCCAAGTTTTTCAGATTTTGTAAACTTTGAATTGAATAAACGTATGTACAAATCAAATCCGATATTCCGTAGTATTATTTAACCTAAACAAGAAAGAAATCTATAAAATCTAAAGTTCCTTTTTGTCTTGTACTTTAAATCCTGTTGTTTTATACCTTATATTAATCTGTGAAATATGTTTAAATATAAGTTTACATTTCTTCATTACATTATAACACTATGTAAACAGTACAAACATAAACTTTCATGTGATAAAATATATACGGGACATTTTATCTTAATCGGTGAAGTATTCATCTGTTAGATTCTATTCAATGGTGGATAAAACTCAAGGTGGTCACTATTTTTTTCTAAGTATCAAGGCTTTATTATTATTATATGTCGCTGTCTCAGTAAAATGACGTATAAATTCATCATTTCATTCTAGGTTTACTTGCCTTTAAATTATTATGATGTAGGTTCGTAACCTGTACTATACGCAACGATTCGAGTAACTGCATATTATCACCAGCTTTACATAAAATACATTGATTTAAACCGAAAACATATACCTGTATCTGGTTAAAGCAGTATATTTAATGGATTGTAGTTGGTAAACATAATATGCCAAAAATCGTGTTAGCACACAATCCTAAATGTTTTGTAAATCAAACATAAATACCGTTTGTATTTCTCATCTCACTAATTAGTTAACGGTACAATGATAGTAAATGTCAACATTGGCATCTTACTGTGTTTAGTATCCAATAAATCTATAGTTTACATATCAGAGTTTTTCACAATTTTAAGTGTGTTACTGTTTTGTGCATTGATATGAGACAGTACGTAACTCATTTGTATGCATTACTATGTTATGTATAGAGTATAAAAAAGGTATTAATTTTCTAAGTGTTTTTTGTGTAATGCTATCTCAGATTCCACATTGATTTGATTTATTCGAATAAACAATGTTCTCTAATGAAGTTGGGAATTAACTGACAGTGTTATTCTAATGATATTGTTCAATCAATCAATCAATGCCTGTTACTCCAAGTGGAGCATAGACCGCCCACCAGCATTCTCCAGCCAACTCTGTCCTGGGCTTTCCGTTCTAGCTCTTCCCAAGTGCTGTTCATTCTCTTCATGTCTGTTTCCAATTCCCGACGCAATGTGTTCTTGGGCCTTCCTCTGTTTCTGTGGCCTTTAGGATTCCAAGTCAGTGCTTGTCTTGTGACACAGTTTGATGGTTTCCTCAGTGTGCGTCCAATCCATCTCCAGCGTCTTTTCCTAATTTCTTCCTCAACTGGAAGTTGACTAGTTCTCTGCCACAACAGGTTGTTGTTGATGGTATCTGGCCAACAGATCCGAAGAATCCTACGCAGGCAGTTGTTTATAAATACTTGTAACTTCTGTAGGGTACTTTTTGTAGTTCTCCAAGTTTCAGCTCCATACAACAGGACTGTCTTCACATTTGTGTTGAAAATTTTGACTTTTATATTGACTGACAGTTGGTTTGAGTTCCAGATGTTTTTCAGCTGTAAAAATGCTGCCCGTGCCTTACCAATCCGCGCCTTCACATCCGAATCAGACCCTCCGTGTTTGTCGATGATGCTGCCCAAATATGTAAAGGTTTCAACGTCTTCCAGAATTTCTCCGTCAAGTGTAATTGGGTTAGAGTTTGTTGTTTTGTATCGGAGGATCTTGCTTTTCCCTTTGTGTATGTTGAGGCCTACTGCTGCTGAGGCTGCTGCTATATTGTTGGTCTTCTTCTGCATTTGATGATGTGTGTGAGAAAGAAGAGCTAGGTCATCTGCAAAGTCCAAGTCATCTAGTTTCGTCGATGTTGTCCATTGTATTCCGAGAGTGCCTTCAGATGTTGCAGTCTTCATGATCCAGTCGATGACCAGTAGGAAGAGGAAGGGCGAGAGTAAGCAGCCTTGTCTAACACCGGTCTTCACTTCGAATGAATCTGTGAGCTGACCTCCATGCACGATTTTACAATGTAGTCCGTCGTAAGAATTTCGTATGATGTTGACTATCTTCTCGGGTACGCCGTAATGTCGTAGAAGGCTCCATAATATTCTCCTATCCACGCTGTCGAATGCCTTTTCATAGTCGATGAAGTTGATGTAAAGTGGTGAATTCCATTCAATTGATTGTTCAACAATGAACCGTAGAGTGGCGATTTGATCGGTACATGATCGATCTTTACGGAATCCAGCCTGTTGATCTCGGAGTTGGCCGTCGACTGGGCCCTTTAATCTGTTCAATAACACTCTGTTGAAGACGTTTCCTGGTACTGAAAGTAGAGTAATGCCTCTGTAGTTCTCACAATTGCTGAGATCGCCTTTCTTTGGTATCTTGATGAGGTACCCTTCTTTCCAGTCTGCTGGAACTTGTTCTTCCTCCCAAATCTTCCTGAAGAGAATGTGGAGTATCTTTGAAGTTGCTTCTATATCTGTCTTCAGTGCCTCTGCTGGTATGTTGTCTGGTCCTGCTGACTTGCCACTCTTGATCTGTCTGATGGCCATTTTGATTTCTTCGACTGTTGGTGGGTCTGTGCTTATAGGGAGATCCGTGGCTGCTGCTTCGATGACTGGTGGGTTCAGTGGGGCTGGTCTATTCAAGAGTTCTTGGAAGTGCTCTACCCACCTGTTCCGTTGTTCATGCACTTCAGTGATTGGTTTGCCAGCCTTGTTCTTGATTGGCCGTTCTGGCTTGTTGAATTTCCCAGCTAACTTCTTCGTTGTATCATATAAGAACCTCATATTTCCTTCTCTTGCAGCTTTTTCCGCTGTCATTGCTAGGTCCTCAACAAACTTCCGTTTATCCAACCTGATGCTCCTCTTCACTTGCTTGTTGACTTCGGTGTATTCGGCCTGTGCCTTGGCTTTCTCTGCTCTTGTCCGACTGTTATTGATCGCTGTCTTTCTGTTCCTCCTTTCTTGGATCTTGTCCAGAGTTCTAACAGAAATCCACTCTTTTTGGTGTTGTTTCTTGAGACCCAAAACCTCCTGACATGTTGAGGTTATTGTTCCCTTAATCTCTTTCCAGTTGTCTTCCATATTAGTTCCACCTTTTTCTAGTAGATTATGAAATGCCTGAAACTTGTTGCTGAGAATTAATTTGAATTCGTTGCGTTTGTTAGTATCACGGAGAAGGGCTGTATTAAACTTGTGTAATACTGCTGCTCCAGTTGTCCAGTGCTTCCTCAGCTTCAGTTTCATTTTAGTTACCACCAAATGGTGATCTGAAGCTATGTCGGCTCCTCTCCTTGCTCTTACGTCTTCCATGGTCCTTCTAAACCTCTTATTGATGCAGATGTGGTCGATTTGGTTCTCCGTGATGTGGTCCGGTGAAATCCATGTAATTTTGTGTATACGTTTGTGAGAGAAAATGGTGCCACCTATAATCATTTTGTTGAAGGCACATAAGTTCACGAACCTCTCACCGTTATCATTCCTTTCTCCCACTCCATGTTGTCCCATGATGTCTTCATACCCGGTGTTATCCACTCCGACCTTGGCGTTGAAGTCGCCCATTAGAATAGTCAGGTCCTTGGCTGAACATTTCTCGATGATTGACTGCAGCCTCGCATAGAACTGGTCTTTGTCGTCTTCGTGGCTGTCGTTGGTGGGTGCGTAGCACTGGATGACATTCATTGCAATCCCTTCCTTCTTCGTCTTGAAGGATGCTGTGATGATCCTAGGTCCATGAGGTTCCCATCTTATAAGAGACTTCCATGCATCTTGGGATAACACCAATGCTACTCCTTGTGTGTGTGGGGCGTTTTCTTCTTCGTGGCCGGAGTATAAAAGCACATTTCCCGAGGATAACCGTTGCTGTCCAGCTTGCACCCAATGCGTTTCGCTTATTCCAAGTATCTTCAGGTTGTATCTTTTCATTTCTTCAGCTATTTGCATGGTCCTCCCTGTTTCCCGCAGCGTGCGGACATTCCACGTACCTATACTAATGGTTGCTCTGGTTGTCAGAAGAGACATCGGCCTCGTGGCTTCCGAAGAAACTCGGCTTTCACCATGAGGCGTCATAACATACCTTCCAACTCTCAGGGCAGAGTGAAAATGGTTATAAAGGTTTTTACTGGTTAGCGTTTTTTTAGCACATTTGCTGTTTTACGGGATGGGGTTGCTAGCCCCATGCCCAACCCTCCTCCTTTATCCGGGCTTGGGACCGGCAGCAACCCTAGGGGCTACAGGCGGAGTTAATGATATTGTTAACAGACATAATTTTCTATCCTTTTGAATACAGACTGTGATACAGTCTTTCAAATAAGTTGGTTTATTAATAAAGTTGGAGTTTCGGTGAAAGTGAAATCTAAGTCTCGTATACCGTTCCGTTTGGTACTCGTCAATTAGATATTCTTGTTACCTTCCAGTATTGATATTACCATTGCTACCTTTCTATCTTCAACTGCCGGTGCGTTATCCACTTATTAGGACTACCAGGTGGCTGATTGTATTATCATTTGCTTGATCATGTGGTTTCGGTATGATAACATAAGTTTCAGTTTGTTTTTTTCGTTTCCTTCAGTTACACAATAATTCGTCTGACCCTAGAAGAATCAGAACTGGGATATATTCGATTATATTAACACAATCATAAGTGGTAAAGTATGCATGAAGAAAGGATATTTGTATATACATGTAAGTCACAACGTTCTGCTCACTCATTTTTTTTTTTTTTTTTTTTTTTTTTTTTTTTTTTTTTTTTTTTTTTTTTTTTTTTTTTTTTTTTTTTTTTTTTTTTTTTTTTTTTTTTTTTTTTTTTTTTTTTTTTTTTTTTTTTTTTTTTTTTTTTTTTTTTTTTTTTTTTTTTTTTTTTTTTTTTTTTTTTTTTTTTTTTTTTTTTTTTTTTTTTTTTTTTTTTTTTTTTTTTTTTTTTTTTTTTTTTTTTTTTTTTTTTTTTTTTTTTTTTTTTTTTTTTTTTTTTTTTTTTTTTTTTTTTTTTTTTTTTTTTTTTTTTTTTTTTTTTTTTTTTTTTTTTTTTTTTTTTTTTTTTTTTTTTTTTTTTTTTTTTTTTTTTTTTTTTTTTTTTTTTTTTTTTTTTTTTTTTTTTTTTTTTTTTTTTTTTTTTTTTTTTTTTTTTTTTTTTTTTTTTTTTTTTTTTTTTTTTTTTTTTTTTTTTTTTTTTTTTTTTTTTTTTTTTTTTTTTTTTTTTTTTTTTTTTTTTTTTTTTTTTTTTTTTTTTTTTTTTTTTTTTTTTTTTTTTTTTTTTTTTTTTTTTTTTTTTTTTTTTTTTTTTTTTTTTTTTTTTTTTTTTTTTTTCCGCTGTCATTGCTAGGTCCTCAACAAACTTCCGTTTATCCAACCTGATGCTCCTCTTCACTTGCTTGTTGACTTCGGTGTATTCGGCCTGTGCCTTGGCTTTCTCTGCTCTTGTCCGACTGTTATTGATCGCTGTCTTTCTGTTCCTCCTTTCTTGGATCTTGTCCAGAGTTCTAACAGAAATCCACTCTTTTTGGTGTTGTTTCTTGAGACCCAAAACCTCCTGACATGTTGAGGTTATTGTTCCCTTAATCTCTTTCCAGTTGTCCAGTGCTTCCTCAGCTTCAGTTTCATTTTAGTTACCACCAAATGGTGATCTGAAGCTATGTCGGCTCCTCTCCTTGCTCTTACGTCTTCCATGGTCCTTCTAAACCTCTTATTGATGCAGATGTGGTCGATTTGGTTCTCCGTGATGTGGTCCGGTGAAATCCATGTAATGTTGTGTATACGTTTGTGAGAGAAAATGGTGCCACCTATAATCATTTTGTTGAAGGCACATAAGTTCACGAACCTCTCACCGTTATCATTCCTTTCTCCCACTCCATGTTGTCCCATGATGTCTTCATACCCGGTGTTATCCACTCCGACCTTGGCGTTGAAGTCGCCCATTAGAATAGTCAGGTCCTTGGCTGAACATTTCTCGATGATTGACTGCAGCCTCGCATAGAACTGGTCTTTGTCGTCTTCGTGGCTGTCGTTGGTGGGTGCGTAGCACTGGATGACATTCATTGCAATCCCTTCCTTCTTCGTCTTGAAGGATGCTGTGATGATCCTAGGTCCATGAGGTTCCCATCTTATAAGAGACTTCCATGCATCTTGGGATAACACCAATGCTACTCCTTGTGTGTGTGGGGCGTTTTCTTCTTCGTGGCCGGAGTATAAAAGCACATTTCCCGAGGATAACCTCACTCAAATGTAATTCATCACCAGTCTGTCTTAACTGGCATTAACCAACCACTACTGCTCAGGTTAATATATTGCCACTAATTTGCTGATACAATATATTCCCTAATATGTTCATTTGGTATGAATTTATTTGTAGTGGTCTGTGATTTCGATTCGTTTCCTTTTTAGATATCAATGTACCCAGTTTCTCATCATATACACTAGCGACTGCTAATTCGCCATTTTTGTCACTCAACTAATATTTCATGCAGAATCATCATAATCCGAAGTCACTAATCTGGATAACGAAATCATGACAGCTATTTTTATTATTTTAAACTCATAACTTGCTTGAGTATATGAGTAAAATACAAAGCTTCGATGTACTACATTTACTAAGATCTAAAAGGTATCTAACCGGAACATTTTTGATAGAAAAAATTGAATAATAGATTTATGGGTGATTGTTTCTGACAATTAGTAGAATGCATAGCAACAATTCATATGTTAAAATACTGTGCTGTCTTAAAGCATACTCATTAAATTAATGAGTCTTTTATCAATCTGTTAACTGTTTGTAAGTGTAGAGTCTGACGAAATATTTATCA
Source organism: Schistosoma mekongi (assembly GCA_034768735.1). Lineage (NCBI taxonomy): Eukaryota > Metazoa > Platyhelminthes > Trematoda > Strigeidida > Schistosomatidae > Schistosoma > Schistosoma mekongi. The sequence continues at coordinate 30,294,828 of CM068308.1, forward strand.
AAAATAATTGTTGTGTTCAAAATGTTTGACTTATGAGTTTCAAATAAACTGGTGAATGTGTGGCTCCACAAACTGGCGTGAAATGCTTAAGATAAAGGAGGGTTATGTTGCAGTTTCGTAGTACAGATATAAAAATACAGTGGTGCCTTTTACTCCGAATGCATCATATGTGAACTTAATTTACTCTTTCAAATAGTTTTGCAGTTTTTTACCTATCTCAATCTTGACCGATTCTTGATATTCTTTTTTAATGAGTACGTTTTAGTAACTGTGTGCAAACTTATTTTTTCATCTGTAAAATCCATTTTTTCTATATTTGTTTATCAGGGATAGTTATATTAATTGATTGAACAGACTTAAGCAAACGAAGCTGATTTGGAATCTACAATAGTTATTACTGGTAGCATACTATACAGTCACACAATCTATGATCTTATCCTAACGACGCTGAAAATCATTTACTAATAAATGTATATTTCGAAATTCAGTACCAATTTACTAACTTGTACTCAATGATCAAACTAATTTTTATACATTAGAGAATATAGTTACATAATAAGTGAGGTATCATAATTATCAGTTAATTTAAGTCAATGTTGTCAATTAATTGCTATAAATTATGTATGAATTTGTTATGACGAGAAAGGAGAGAGTTTTCGGTTGGTAGACGCGAACGCCAATGAAGTGTGCCTAGTTGATAATGCGCGACTGGCCTAGGTCCACTCAGTCCCAAGCCAGAGATAGAGGAACAAGCCGATAGACTAACTAAGCAGAATCGAAATCAGATTTGGAATCAGATTCAGATTATATTTTACACATTCCCTTATATACACAGAATAATCGTAGTGATTATTTATCAAATGAAAATATCAACATTTATAATAATAAAATTAAATGTTGTCAAATGTGTTTACATAAAAGTGATGAAAGTTTACAAATCATGAGTACAAAAAATCAATACAACTTGATATAATGAACAATCGTACTTCTAGGGCTTTCGAAGCCCTAACAATAATAAAAGGCAGAAAAACATTAGAATAGTGAGCATTCTCTTTTCTTCACGTCAGTTATCTTGAATCACGAGTTTCGTATTTTAAATACTGGAAAATAAACTCATACTACCTAGGCAACAATCTTATTCACGTAGGAATTGATGTCTACTAGTTGTTATAAATAAGTCAGCTACAGTTAAAATGATAAATTTATTGATTCAATAGATGTTTATACGTTTCTTTCTATGTCGTTCAACATGATAATCAATAAACAAGAGTATTGTATACGAATATGAAGTAAAAACATCTGGTCACATGACAAAGTATGAATGAAATGATGCATAGAAGAATGAATATTAAAATGATTTACATGAGTCCTTTATTAGAATGGTCCTATGATCACAGTACCTTACTTTCCCATTATTGATATTTAAAAAGTAAATACTACATTATGAAAACAAACTAGTATCCACTTTTTTGAGAACCTTCGAAATCTAAAGGGTACTACATAGTTGAATCAGAGTTTTGTACTACGCAAAGTGTCCACCCAAAATCTTACATGCGAGAACGGAACGCATGACCTCCAGATTTCCTGGTTGAACATGATGTAACGTAATTCATAAACTGAAATTCAGTAGTTGGCTTTTTTGAGACTGAGGATTTGATTCATTAGAATTAAAATCGATTGTTTAAAAATTACCTACTGGTAAATCCGAAAATCTTTGGTTCGATTCAGTCCGGGGGGGAAGGGGTCGATTGCGCGTGCTTCTATGAATACCCATATTTTTTTAGAAATAACTGCTCTGTGTAAACTGATTTTGAGTGCTATGTCAGTTGATTGTGCAAAATCAAGGTGAATACTATCTTCCAGGAAAAGCTTTTCTTATCGATTAGTTTAAATACGCATTTATGAAGGCACGGAAACTCACTCAGGTGTTTCATTATTATTTTCTTCACTATTACACTGTTCTATTTCACTTGCTTACATATGTTTCAATTATACCTTGACTAATAACAATAAAATCCTCCTATAACTCTTAATAACTGATAAGTGAATATCACATGCAGAAGTTTTTTAAATTGTAAAGCATCTATTACTTTGAGGCAACTCTGTATACTCTAAACATTCTCAAATTTCGTTTTATGCTTTTATTTTTACTGATTTTTAGTTTATTCTAAAGCCTCAAATCAGAAATAATGAACACTAATCGAATTAAATTACCACTTCCATAAAGCTCTGAACAGTCATTCCAGAGGATACTTTCCAACCTGGCAATATTACAGAGGAACATTCATCAACACCCATCTCCAGAGGCATAAGTGTATACTATAGAAGTTCTCTACCACTTAAAAGTATATTGATTGCAAAATTATATATGTCGTAGGAATGGAAAAATAAGCAATCCCGTGTCTACGAAAACTTTACCAGTTGGCAAAGTCTTTAAAGTTGAGCACCAAACACTTATTACACTAACTAAGTTGATTTCTCGACTATTTTATAAATCTTAAATCACAAACAAACTATCTAACAGTAATACAAGCAATTTATCCTTTCAAATTAAGTTCGGGCGTTAAATCAAATTAATCGTGATTATAAATGATTTCAGAGTACTGGAGGCATTGAAAGTCTGGGGTCACTAAAAAAGGTTGAGATTCCCCCATCACTATCAACTCATGATACTATTTCAATTCAGACAAAGTCCTGTAGCAAACCTAATGCACTTCCAGATTAAAATTCATTAGTAGCATTCTAATGCTTTGCTGGACGGAAAATTTCAAGACTTCATCTTCAATTTCATATGTTATTGTTTAAGTGTACTGTTTAGGAATCATAAATTTTTTAAAGGTATTGTCTAATGCTCTGTGGTTTACTCTGCTCATTCTATTACTAGAAGTCTTTGGTTAAAATAGTATTCATACAGTAAAATTACTTCATAAACCTATTTGCATATGTTGAAGTTATCCGTTGTTTTTACCTATTAGTTACTAATTCTACCGCGAAAACGGTGAAACATTAGTAAATTAACATTTTCGTATTTATGAATTACATAATGACATCTACATCTATCAGTCAACAGTTTCATTTACCATTTGTTATACATTATCTAGTTTGTATCTTGAAAATATAACCATGGTAATACTCACCATAGGATGTGAAGCTTTTGAAAACACCAACGTTTATGAACTATAATCATGACAATTTGATTTTATTTATGAAGTGTACAAACCAGTGTTTATTCTACATACTACTCACAATTTATTCATGTATCAGTTAATGAAATTATATAGCAACTAGTTCGATAATATAAAATGTAATTCCACTCAATTTTTGTTGCGCAATCAAAATCTGTCTTAATCAATGTCCCTTCTCAACAATCTTTTTATTATGGTTGTAATGTGAACGAACTTCTTAAAATTTCAGACCATCTACCTTTACAACTATGTAAATATATCAATTAAACGTGTTTGAACTGAATAATTATGGTTGCTAACTGTAAGTTCCCATGGTCCAATGATGCATACTGGAAAACTTAGACGGAGACATTGCAGTCGTCAGTGTCTTTACGTCTATCCTTATTCCTTCGAAAATTGAGAGATGAGTATAGTGAAGAATTTACATATGTCGTATACGATAGATGTGATATGTAGTTTTGGCAAATAAACTATTTAATAATTTCATTTATTGGAAATGATTGTTTGTTACTGAATGTGAAAAATACTTACAAAGGGTTAACAATTTACTGTCATAATAAGAAGGAATTGACTGTATTGTAGTGCAATTCGTACCAAGAATTTCTTGCTGTAAAAAAATTACTGTATAGAACAAAGCTGTTATTATTACTAATACACTGGTATATGGATTTTATAATGACTACGAAGCCCTAAACAACAAACACTGTTGAATAAAATATGGATAGAAATTTAGCTTATCGATAATTGTTTAACAAAACTAGTTATTTATATTTAAAATTTTTTTCGTTTTGTTAACGTTAACTTCTATTTTGTCTATTTATTCATACTACTTATTAATATGCAGTAGTTTACATTATACAATGCAGTTATCGACTTAGCTTCAATGTATGTAAGCGATTTCCGTTTCTCTTGAACCATTTTGACACTGAATTTATTCTGTTCTCATAATTGTATCATATTTAACTAATGATAGAAAGTTGCTTAACTTATTGGTTTTTTGGTTATCTATATCTATTTCCCCTTTCTATGTTTGTTGTGCACTATTTTGAATTTGGACGCTATTTGTGGCTACAGACAAAGATTTCACTGTCTGTCATTTGATGTACGCTTCTGTAAATCCGTACCATTTATTGGGACTTGAACTCATCACAAACGCCTAGAAATTTCGTAAATTTAGGTCTGTAATTATATGCGTATCTATCATATTTAAACAAAACTTGATTTGATATACAAAATATCTTAGAGTATCTCCATCGTCATGTTAAGATCTGTTAAGCAGGTTTATCAGTAAGTATAGTGAGTTGTATAAAAGAGTTCAGACACAAATATCACTTTTCTTTACCTGTAGCTTTTAATTTATGTTACAGGTGAAATCCTGGAGAATAAAGTTTAGTACGACACAATGCATAACTTTAAAAGTAGTATTCTGAGCAATTTAACGATTAATATAAAACATCTTTCAGAATAAAAATTTCTAGAGAAAACTATACTACTTCCAAAATAAAAGAGTTGTGCATTCAAGTAATCAAAAATAATATAATTCAATTAACATATATTGAGAAAAAAATGTAATTCTAACCCATAATCTCTACAACCAACATAAATGTTTAACAGAATTTTGTCATATGATTAAGTTTACACAAGAGAAAATATGAGTAAGAGTACATTAAGGTAAGTTTTTCTCACAGAAATTATTTAATTGCCGTTCTACTAAACAAATTTTCAAATGACAGATATCTCATAATATCAATTCAAAATGTTTCATGTTTCATGATTATTTAAACCGTCACAAATAAGTTGCATATTTACTCTGAATGTGATCATCTTTAAACCATACTGATACATTAAAATAAGAGATAATGGTATATGACTAACTAATATAGTAATTAGCTTATCAGTGTTATATGATTACGTTCATGGATTCGTTAACTGTCGTTTCATTTTATGTTAGTATGTAACGTTGAATTGGTTGGAACTTGCAAAATAAATGTCGCATGTAGTTGGAGATGTTGAGTAATCTGGCTCAGGATCTATCATATCAGCATAAATCCATCTAACCTTTAACTTACATCATATCTTGGTTCCCAGTATACTTCCATACATAACTTTGATTCGTTCCGATATAATTGTATTCTCAATTTTTAGTCAGGCTCATTATTTTCGTTCCCAGATTAGTTCTAATTTTTTTTTATCTCCTTGTATTCATGAGGTACAGTAATTCAAGCTAAAACACGTTTTAGCACATGTTTCTGTATGCGTATAACTAGATTTCTATAAATCCCAAAGTGAGTAGAAAAATTTACAGATTGAATACATTACCAGATTACTTTAGCTAGGCAAACCATAAAAAAACCGAAAGTAGAAGTCGGTAGTTGATCATTATTTCGGATAATTTATTGTTTTAAATCCAAACTGCTAGATCCCGATCTAACGAACTAAATAGTCAACTCTCTCAACACCAAGCCAGAAATTTAGATAAAGTTAAAAATATAATGTATCCTAAATTTGGACCATTTCCACTAACGTCCTATTATTAAATCTCTCTGCAAAGTGAGTGGGGAAAATTCCAGTCTCTTTAAAAATCTTAAAACATTTCGAGCAGGATATGATGCTCTAAGTGATTTTCTTATTAAGGCTAAAAGTGTGTTGGGGATGTCAGATCCCAAGAGATCTCTTGGTAAACCTGTTATTTTTGTGATTTATTTGTGTAAATTTAAATTTCTCGTTTGCGCGCCAGAAATTTCCCTTTTCACCTTCAGTTCGTGTTAGCCACTTAGTAAGACGTTAAATCTTATTGGTTCGTTGTTTATTTTAGTACGCTATTTGTAAAATTTCAAGGACGCTCTCTCTTTTCGTATATATACGCATGAGATGTGTTACTGTCGTATCGTTTACCGTGCTGCCTATGCAATTAAAAGCTTCTGATGACTTTGTACTTCTCTCTCTAGTTAGCTGGGCTGGGGCGCTGCGAATAGCTTAGCTTACTGGTTGTTGTGTTGCTGGTCATACGTTCGCTAGCAGGTATTGAGGTGTAATTTATTTCGCGAGAGCCCTAACAAAGTGTAAATAACTATTTCTCAAATTAACATTACTGAAACAACAACTATGAAATTAACAAACTCTTTTTCGTTTGATTTTATTTTGTTGAACTGATCGATACAAATATACCAATCAGAAAAACATTGAAATTTAAAAATCACAGATTGAATAAAAAATATTTGAATGTGAACATTTATACATATGCATAACCTGTTTTTCAGTGAATCAGTCATTCTTGTTACCATAGAAAATTCAAGGGGACTTCATAAGCTCTGACTTTGCATCCTGTAATTTAAACCTATGATCTTACAATTCACATGCTACAATAGTTTAATGCTGCTGATGATTCATAGAACTAAATAAAGAATTTTTTAAATCTCATCGTGAGCTATTTTAGTAACATTTTCTACTTCTATTGAAAGTAACTGATGAGTATCTTCTATTTACGAACTTCATCAACCGACCAGTTGATACACTATTTACATGTATTCAGTCGAGAATGTTGGAAATGTAGTTCGTTTGACGTCCAATTATATAATAATGGTTTGCTAACCTACTGGATAGCCAAAACCTTTACTTAAAACTTATTTTAATGGTGTTTAATTATTGGTTCAACTTGTTAACAGAAAATCAATGATATTTATCCTCAACCGAACAACATTTTAAAGAACATGTAAATGAAAACAGTCAGCTCTAACTAAATATATTTTTTTGTTATTTAATATACTTAATAAATAGTATTTTACACTCACTAATGTGATCCACTTTGACGAATCACACAGTTATGGCATTCGTAACTGAGAGTTAAATCGAAAGGGTCTGCTTCTAAATCAACCCTCTGTAAGAATTTCTCCGCAAATAAACTTTTTCAAGTGTAACGTTCTCATATCACCTACTATAATCCACTCCACAGGGGAATTTACGTAGATTTTAAATGTATCAAAACTGTTATTACTAATGCACTTATCCAGCTTTTTTTTCATTATGGTATACATCCTCTGACTTTATTAAAATCTTATATTATAGACGCCTTAAGCTAAAAATAGTTAGGCATAAACAATATCCTGTTCATATTGTTGAGTACATTATTTTACGTTAATTCTGTTGTCCCGTTTTAACTGTTTCCGTAGTTCCCTCTGGTTGTAAATGATTATGTGCTGCAGCATCCCACTTTTCGCATATTCAATTCCAAAACTTTCATGAAATTGTAGTTATATCACTTCTTTCCTAAACTTAAATTTTACGTACACTACTTATTGAAGACAACTCCATGATTACAGGGTAATGGTCACTACTGTTTATTTTCGGATGACAACTGTATGCTGGAATATACACTATCACCTCTAATTAAGCATTTTGAGTATTTATGTAATAACTTTCTAATTAAAATATTTTATAAAGCACATATTTTTAAACTCCAATTCGGTTTTATTTTTAATGTTGCCTACAGTTTGTATCAACTTGATTATGCCTGTAAACTAATGTGTATTCTGTAAATATTTCCAAAATATAAAACTTATTCCTAATTTTTTTGTTTAGTAGGATCACGTGTACTTTCCTGGTGTGTCTGAATAAAAGTCACTATCATCAATGCAATACAATTAAAGTATTCCAAGTTTACAAATGTAGCTATGGTTTCAACAATAGTAATTATCAGAAAACATTGAAATTCATCAAAATAAAAAGATTAAATTCGTTTTCAATGGTAAATAACTTACTTAACAGAAATTAATCATACATTTATTAAACATTTAAATAAAGTCCTACAATAAACCGACAATGAAGCCGATAGTATAATCAAATGGAAAATTTAATATAAGACTGGCTAAATATAAAGCTTAGTAATTTATGTGAAGGTATATAGATCACGTTTGTAGTATTCAGTCATATGATTTGAACATATTTGTTTAAGTAAACTGACAGTCATATTACAAGATAATAATGATGTAGACTAACAAGAACATTATTTAACTAAAGATACATCAAAAAAAAAAATAAAATTCAGGCATTCATATCTTTATAAAAGTGATTTGTTTAAGGAAAATAAACACTTAAGTTTTCCAGTTAATTAAGACTTAAATCGTTTCATGTATAACTTTATACCAATTAAATAATTTTGAGGCTATCTAAACTCTGTAGTTAAGTGGACAACGTGTTGACGATTGAAAAGAAAAATACTGTATTTAAACTTCAGAGCATTGCAATCCATGTAGACTTAAATGATGAGACCAAAATAAAAGAATTCACTAATTGTAAATTCCACTTCTATTTATTATTCATCTTTTGAATAATCTAGTTTTACTTCAGTAGTAAATAGGTATCAAATATTGATGTAAATTGGCCAACAATCAAGTCACTTTTAGGTTATTTAATCAAATGACTGTACATTGGTGTTTGAACTATTTTTGAATGTTAATTCTAAAATTAACTGAATATTATAAAAGATTGAGATGCAGCTTAGTTTAGGTAAATGAATATGTAGTTCTCAATCAATTAAATGGTTTAATAAATAATTTACAAGTTACTAAACACGAACCCAGTACTCAGTTTTTGTGCACTTTGTACTGTGTATTATAGTCTTAAATTTTGCATATAAATTTTATATAACGTTTTGAATCTGAATAATTCACAGTAGTATGAGGTACTTGACTTAAGGGCTATCAATCCACTCAGTTATCTAACTTATCGCAAAAGTAAACGTTTAAGGAAATTCGTAGTATCTGACTAAGTTGGCATTTTCTATGGTATATTAGAAAAGCTTTTTAATGAATGTTTTGATAACTGGCTTCTTAATACAAATTACGAAAACGACACATATATTCTCAATGTAACTGTTTCAAATTGTTCACCAGTGCTCATTAGTGCTCGTTAAATTGATTTGATGACTTGCCAGGATTCGATTGTTATGCACAAGAATATTCTTTAAAATTTACTTGAAACCATTTGTCATTAGATGTACTCTTTGTATTCGATTAATCCTTAGAACCCAGAATACTGATATCACATATTTAGCACATTTAAAACCCAGTCGTTTTATTGAATCCAGACATTCTATCTTTTTCATGCTCGATGAATTTAAATATCGCTTTCAATTTCGTAATAATCCATTATTCAGAAGTATAGTCTCATGTAAGGAGACCGCTTGTCCTACATTGTCAGCCAACTCATGAATGATGATAACTACCAAAATAACACGAAATCGTTTAGCTTCGTCAGTTTTGATGTGAGAAATATACATTTCTTACGATTGTGATTCTTCATTGTCTCTGAAAGATTCATTTATTGAAGTTAGTTCACCATGATATTTATCTGCAAGACACGGTTAACTTGCAATAGAATTAAAAATTCTTTTTTCAGCAAACAACTAACCATAGATGTATAGTATATTAGCATGGTTAATCACAGTATATTAATGTATCAGTTTCGTTTTATACAACTTTATTATGAATATCATGTAAACCAAAACTAATGGTAAGTGATCGAACATGGTAGCTGAAGTTTAAAGTTATTCACATTGGTGTTTTAAATATTATTAATGATATAAACATCTAAAGATGATAGATATCATTTAATCCAATAAATCAATCAGTTAACGACTGATATTAATGTTCCTTAAACAGTTCATGTTTTATGTCTTGTTGTGTATTACTGATAGAGTATCTTGTTTAGCTTCTGAAACTAAAGTTCTCATTAGCAGACAACATTCAACACATTGTACAGACATTCACTGAACTGAGTTTCTACATTTTGCAGTGAGACAGAAAGCGGAAGTTAGATAACTAAAAAAAAGATTAAAATGATAATCGATGACTAAGCAGATTGTATAATTTGGAAAGTATGAATAAAACCTGGGAGTTCAATGTGTCAGTGATAACATTTGTGGAGCATATCAAATAAGATGTCACATCATAGATAGCACCTACGTTACTAATACTAGACAGGAAATTCAAATCTATTGTGACAGCTCAGTCAAAGATTCTATGGGTCAGTGGTATTTTGTAAGTTTACGCAAGAACCAGTAAGGTATTGGGACAGATAGCGGTTAAGGATACCCCTATAATTTCAGTTAATGAAGTTTCACAGTTTTATCAACCTATTTAATATTCATCTATTTTATCCTACATTGAAACACGGAACTACACATACTGCAGTCTCATCATATTACCGGTCTTCCCAATATATTTTATAATCAAATATTATCAAGTTACATATCCTCGACTTTAAAAGGCTATATATCACAACGATTATGTAACTTGAGGCAAAGAGTTACTCTATATGCTCTCATTGCGATAAATACACAGCTATCATTCCTGCCGTACAGTTAAGTAAAATCGACTTGTTCATTTGTGTCGGAGCAGGTATTTATAAGCCCAGTCATATAGTTAGCGTGTTCTACTCGATCACGCCTGTTTTTGATATGACAATCAAACGTTTTACAATATCACTCTGCTTTTATACAGTGCCATATATCTCAACAACCTTGAGTAATAAAGTGAGTGATTGTGTTTAACAAGATTTTGTAGCTGTTTCTTTATAATAACCAAAATTTAGGCATTATTGTTATATCGAGGTATTCAAGAAGAATAACTTACTTTCGAAACTGTGTTTTAAAAGACTATTTCAACTACTTTGGTAGTGTATAAAGTAAGCATTTTATTTCTATTATTACTATGCCCCACGCACCCTACTACAGTTACTTAATTGTGCATACGTTACTCCAGTTTACCACCACAATCTCCCTTATTTTTTATTGATGTTAATTTCCTAAGTGGTTGACTAGGTAGTCAGGTTTTATGTATATATAAAGGAGTGCTTGAAGTATAATTGGATTTTCCTGGTTTGTTCATTGGCTTGTGTTCTTCCCATTCCGACCTGGTACTGAGTAGGCATCTGACAGACGTGGGGCATCGGCTGAGCTATCGTATTTGTTATTGGTAGCAGTAATTTCGTGCGCATAATGATATATCAAATAATTGGTCGTGTGCTGTCGTCAGTTTGGCGACATATCAACTATCGTTGACGTCAACTAGAGTTCCTTCTAGAACATAGTTCAGTAGCATGAACTGCTAGACTTCTTGACATATGATTTGGGTATTTGTTGGTTGAAAGGTATCTGATGAAATTTCTACTTAGTTTCAAACATCTGTATTAGATCAAAGTCTATCACAGTAACGGAGACATAATAATAAGGATGAAAAGTTTGGAATTAATCTGTTGACCATTATAAATGATTAATTGAAAGTAAAGTAACTGTTAAAAGTAAGAAAGGAAATAAAAATATATGTTTTAATTTAGTTAGAAGCCCACGAAAGTATGAGACTGTACAAACTTGTGTGCGTAAATGTTTCGTTTATTTATATGAACGCTTAAGGTAGCCGCTGCTTATAAACGGTGGCATCTGAAGGCAAAGGACAAACTGGTTCATATTCTGCATATTATATACTGACATCGACTTCATGGTGTATATCAACTAAATATGTGAGTACTCAACTTCTTATCATTCTTCCCTGTCTTTTAATAAACCAAGAATAACGATGCTTCAACATTTGATTATCAGTTTACTTACTCGTACGTTCAATGTAAATGATTCGAATGATCATTTAAATTGAGTGATAAACATGGAACTGGAAGAAGCTCGCTATCTAACCTTATTTAGAGACCCTAGAATTGGCTAGTAGAAGAACGAAATGACTAATCTGGCAGCATTAAATACTTCTTTATATAGTTTCTTATTCGGTGTGTTTCAACTTCACTATATCCATTTTGAATTATAACTCAAAGAAAAAAGACTTATTTGATGAGATCGGTAATTTTGTTTTAGGTTTACTTTCAGACATAATACTCGAAAAGATAGTAAACATCATACGGAATTCTTACGACGGACTGTACTGTAAAATCGTGCATGGTGGTCAGCTCACAGATTCATTCGAAGTGAAGACCGGTGTCAGACAAGGCTGCTTACTCTCGCCCTTCCTCTTCCTACTGGTCATAAAGAGAATGGAGAGCACTTAGGAAGAGCTGGATAGGGAAGCGTAGGACAGAGTTGGTTAGAGAATGCTAGTCAGTGGCCTATGCTCCATATGGGGTAACAGGTATTGATTTAATTGATTGATTCAGATAAATTTAGATAGGAACTTTGATAGATATCCATTTTTACTTAACAAGTCATGAGTGATTTTATGTTCCTCTTTGACTCCGCCTTTTGAACAGATAGTTTTATCTTGGTAAATTAAGTATATAATTAATTTTCCTTTTATATTATAATGAGACAAAACTAGAGATGTGAGCATACTGGCCTAAGAAGATCGGTTTACGTTAGATACTTCTTTTTATGTTAATGTCGAATCTTCTTGTTAGTAGAACATTGTTGCTTAAAAATTCTCGTGTTTACCAAAACAAAGACGTTTAAACAAAGAAAATATTCTTTTTGATAAATGCTCATCAGTTTCTACAGTTATGAGTTCAAAATTAATGATCACAAAAATAGCCAATTTTGAGGCAAATACCTCATTTACGTATCAACGATAACTGGATATAAATTTTCCTAATTATTTGTAAAATATAAATGCTATTGTTGAAGTGATCTTCATCATCATGTAGCCTGTTAAACGTAAACGATAATTGAAATAGACAAGTTTATTAATCAAATCCTCTGTATATGGGAGACAAAAGTAAAGTTAGATCAAGTGTATGTAACCAAATTTGAAACCGACTAAGACATTGTAAAGTAGAGTGAGTGATAATCAAAATTCATCACATCATAATAATAATAATAGTAATAATAATAGCAAGAATTATAATCAGTTCATTTGTTTGGCTTCGAAAAGGTAAATAGGATGTAGAAGAGAAAATTGAGTGATATTCAAATTCATTGCGTATATACTTGCTTAATAATAATAATAATAATAATAATAATAATAATAATAATATTGAGATTTGTAAATAAAATGTAGTGTGGATGGGATAAACTTAAGTTATGGATATGAATATTAACAAAGAAATCTGCATGCGCATTGCTAAAATGAAGTCATCGTTTGATTAAGGTGAAGATTAGTTAAATGGATCTTGCGTTGGCCCTGGCAACAGAAGGGGTTGCACATGTTTCTTGTGTATATATAGTTATGGCCTCTTGATCCATACAGCTATTGCCTCTACTGTTTTAAGGCTCGTAAATCCAACTGGTCATGGCAAATAACTACTTACACGATATATTATTTTAAATGATTGCTTCATGCTCACCATATGACCTGTTTGAATTAAGTGAGCTAATATTGAACTGTTGATGTTTTTTGACGGCACCTTCGGTTAACTATACTAGAAGATGCTCATGATCATGGGGGGAGTAAAATTTATGAGCATTTGACAATGTAATTTGCTCTACAGGAGCAGTTGAACAAAATAAGATGGCAGGCTTAGGTAATTTTTCCTCCATTCTTGGAGTCATCATAGGGAGGTTAGGAAACATTAGTTGTGGTTTTGCTATGCTAAATGTTCTTCGGATGGTTCTACGTAACCTCAAAATTAACATTTGACCAGGTGTGTATAAAAAGAGTCTTTTGTTTACAGTTTCTTCCACCCTTCTATTTGTTTTCATGATAGTGTATTTATTTATAAAATTTATGGGGTGTCCATCCCTCTTAAGAGTTTTGTGTAATACTTTTCGTTTCCTCGTCAACTATATCAGGAGAGTAGATTGTTATTACTCTATAATGGAGGGTTTTCAATAGATTTCTCTAAAACTGTAGAGGCACAAAGCTAAGAAAGTTTGTATATTGTCCTACCCATGTGATTTTCTTCTTAAGGTTTCTTCTTAGTAAATCATCTGTTCACTTTGTAAGGAGTGCTATTTTACCGGCACTTTTCTTTACATGTGAACTTAATAGCCGGATGAACCTCGTTAAATTGTCTGAAAATCTCATATTTGTTTAGTGTCATGTTTGCAAAAAATGAATGTATCATCCAAGTATCAACAGCAGAATGGCAATTTTGCAATGAGATGTGCAAAAGGACCGTTTTCCAGCTTGGTTAGGAAAATATTGGCCATCATGGGATCCAGTTGCAAGCACATTGCTAACCCCATCTATATATCTCATTATTAACCACGAAGTGCACATTCAGTGTACATTTCTGTAATAATTTTTTAAGCATGTCTATTGGAATGGTGATATGAATTTCGGTTTCTATGACTTGGTCGCATTTGTAGTTAACCATGTCTATTAGTGGAACATTCGTGAATAAGGATGTGACATCCAAAATAAACATATACTGCTCTTTATTGTTCAATTCCTTGACCATGTCTACAAATCGAAATGCCTCTCTGTTGCTTAAGTTTACTAACCTACATGATGATAATGTTGATGATCATTTCAACACTGACATTCGCACTTTACAAATAACCTGAAAAGAAAAACATTTATATCCAATTCTCCTTGATATCTAGCCTCTGAATTGGCTACTTTTGTCATTATTAATTTTCAACCTGATGAGAATTTACCGAAAAGAATACAATCGTTTTTTGTACTTTCATTGAAATTAACTTCCTTATGGACACAAGTGAATTCATTCAACAGTTTCTGTAATTTATTTATGCTTTTCAGTTAATTTAAAATGGATATCTATCAAAACTCCGATGTTTGAAAGTAAACCCAAGATAAAACTGTCAATCGTAAAATTTAAAAGAAGGATACTGTTAGTGAAGTTAAAACACCCCGATTAAAAAAATCTATTGAAAAAATGATGCAATGCTGTCAGAGGGAGTAAGACGTTCGAAGTACTTCAGCAGGTTTACTGATCCACTTGATGTTGAGTTTACACGAAGTAAAATTTTTTACAGCTAATCTTAACCTTGCCATACACTACACAGATACTATGATCTGACTGGACGATCAGGAAACCGACTAATCACAAGCAAGTCAATATTATCATAATAAACCAATAATGTATATGATACATATACAAGACCTAGTAATTTTTATTTATTGTGTCTGTCTCACCAACATTGATTAGTCAAATATTTCCCTCCAGAAGTTTGTCAGTACCATATAGTCAACAAAAATAGGCAGAAGGAACACATGAGCATCGACCTCCTTAAAGAAGCGTATCTAGAAGATAACCCTGTTAATATCAAATTTTCCATAACTCCCTTTAAACTTCGCTTAGAAGAAGTCGTGACATCACAATCAGCAACTGACGAGTATCAGGTAACTCCAAAAATCGCCAACAAGGTAAATGCTACATTTTCTGGTAGAACTAAGCGATTCTCAGAACCCCCGGATTACTATTACACCTATTTCAACCAATTTGTTTTGCATTTTCATTTAGTTGTAAGTCCATTCAGTTGTATTTAGTGTTTCATTTTACTAAAATAATCACGAATCATATTTTATTTATACTTTATAATAATGGTTTTCTAATTCAGATCAATTCGTGATATCAAATTTATAATAAGTATTTTACACACTTTATGCAAATGCACTTGAAAAAACACAAGGAGACAAACGAGGACGTTTTTTATCTGTGAGATTTCAGGTTTTGTACTGTTTGCTGGCTCTACCGTGGTAGCAAGACATTTTTTTATTTTAAGAAAAAGACTCATGATTTTTTCTGTTTTCCACACTATTTGGAAGCGAATAAAAGAACGGGGAAGAAAGTGAACATATTTTGTACAGTTATTTATGCGACCGCACTAAAGCTTAATAACGGACATCTAGAAGCGTTAAAACACCACAAGCTATCAACGGAATGTTTACCAATCTCCAAAATGTGCTGGATTTAATCATTCGGCTGGTACACCATAGATTCTTTACAAACTATTACGGGGGAAGATAAGCTATACCAATTAATAATTCCCTGTAATATATAGTTAACTATGTAGTCGTTATTAATGCTAACCATGTTTGTTTTAGTAAGGGCTACTAACTTGAGGTGTTCAGTCACGCATCATCATCAGATTACGACACAGTGCGAAAGAAGATCCTTCTCAGGGCAGCCAGCTTGAACGTTGACTTCCATTCTCGTTCTGTCTATGACTAAATATATCATACTCCTTATTTACTACTGTCTATTGTATTCTTATTGTTTGTGCGTTTAATCATTAGAATTTACTCTGAAACGATGACATGCTGTTGTGTCTGGGATATTCTGCAAACTAGAATTGGTTTTTAAAATAAACATACACTTACATTTTTTAAAACTCCATCATTAGGTAACCAGTCTTATTTATCAACCAGCTTTGAATTTTGTTTACTTATTACTATCATCATTCACTCAGCACCATTTATTGCTAATGATATACAATCCAAATGTAAAACTATTTATTAACGTTGAGTTTAAATGAGGAACTAATTACATTAAATTATTATTATTGTCAACATTTATTTTCAATAATTGGAAAATGCACAGGCAAAAAACAGTGTTTTATTCATGTTGAACTCAAAACTCTGATCAGGATCCTAAATTCAAAACAAACATGTTTAAAATGACATGTGATACTAAAAATCAATATTTGTAAATGAGTTGACCAATAGGAAAACAGCTTAATAAGTATATATATATGCATGAATTCATTAGTGAAATTTAATTGAGTGCATGACATTCAAGTGTACTATTTAGAAGTGTACTATACCACTGAACATTAAAATAAACCTTTCACACAATTTTATCCATCAGGCTATTGAATCACAGGAATTGTAAATAGAAAAATAAATACTTTTGATTTATTTTTTCTATTATTTTGTATAACTCCACTCTATTCAATGTTTTGCTACTTATAATTATTTCAGTAACAATTCTCATTTGACAATAACTATGGAAAGTTATAATGATAATTCAAAGATGATATCAACAAATATTATGCATAACATTACAACATTAACACCAATACCAGTCACCGAAATTACACCAAATGATACTGATACTGACGTCCTCTGGACTGAAGTAAGTTAACTATGATATACCATACGATATTAAAATTTCATTTCATAAGTAAAAATGGTTTGACGACATGAAGCAGTTGATATATAGAAATACCATGTAATTGGGGAATGTTTGCTGTCAGTCTATGAAATCGCTTTTGGTCTGAACTGTGTTAGTAGGCCCAGATTACCTGGTTAAAATGTATGTAGCTAATTGTTGGATACCAGATGACTAGGTTCATAATCACTTGCAATGACGGAGGTACATTTACAGTTTGTGTCCGCTTAAATATTGAGCTTTTACATTTCTACAGTTTTTTCCCACGAATGAGTTCTATGTTCTCTAAATTCAATCATATTTTAATACATTTAATGTTATTACGACTTCGGTATATAACTTGCTGTCCTAATTAGATATGGTTACTTGAATCAATGCATATGTCAGGATCTACGTTGTACGCAATTGACTAATATGAATAATGTTTTGTATAAAAGTTGTTGCATATTCACTTTCAAAATGTGCCATTTGAAATAGTAGCAAAATTGACAAACTTCGGTGATTGATGTTTCAACGTCATTTGATCACTAGAGTTAAAATTTACGGTAAGGATATATTCTTCTTGAATATATAGTCTTGAATTTTACGATGACTAGAGTTTTCATAAATTTAAAAATATGCTTATGTTAGTTGATAGATAGAAATTTGAAGGTTGATACGATGACTTTGTATACTTTGCATTTAGACATAGAGTAATTATATTTGGACAACTTCAAGAAAAACAAGATTTGCTGAATAAAATTAATAAAATTTCAAGGCCTCTTATCTACTGCAGACAGCCAAAAAATATCAAGAAGTAAAATAATTAAAGGTCATGTAACAACTTTATTCTTACTAGTAATCAAAACATCATCTCCCTCGAATACTTTTCAACATATACATAAATACACAACTATCTCAATTAGGTTTGATGACATATTTTGTATTCTTTCCCACTTAATAGAATTTCTAATTCATTCTGAACATCCTTCACAACTTTACTACGTAAAGTACACCAAACTTCTGGCTGTTCACATATGATGAGAAGCCTCGAAATGAAAGAATTTCATTCTATTCTAATTATTTTGTTTTCCTTGAGCTGTTTAATCTACAGGGTAATCAATTAGCATGTAATGCATATTTATTTATCAAATGCACCAAATTAAGTTTTCGATCTTAAATATTTTTTTATACCTTTTCAGTAGATATATTGATATCTTAAATTACATGACTCTGGCTTTTCACTTTATATGTATGTTTACGCATATACAACTGTGAACTGGTTTAATCAGTGTTCAGTGACATTATCATGATTTGTACAGTTTTGGAAACTTTGCTCAAATATTAGCTATTTTTTCCCGGAACATGATTAAATTTGGTTGAGTGAAAAATTGACGATTATTTTCGACTTACATTATGTAACAGTTATAAAAACTTAAAACTTTTACCTATAACTTATCAGGTTTTTATATTCGGTGTGTTACTAATTCATTAAAATTTCATTGGAATTCTCTGAAAATAAAATTTAGACACTCTTAAGTCAACACATTAAAATAGCATAGCAAAGCCATCTTACTCCTAGTTATTCTACTACTGAAAGTTTCAGTAGTTATTAGACCACTAGACATAATCTAATTATCAGCAACCATCCTTAATTCACGTATATTTATCATTGTCAAGTTTGTCAGGAGAGAAGTTAGCTAAGTTCCAGTTAGTCAGTCTACTGACTTACATGGCGATTTCAGAACCATATGATATATTTTTAACAATCGGTTTTATGATAATGACAGGATCAAAAATTTAAAATATCTTTTTTCTTCATGAATCAAAACTCTGAAAACCCGTAGCAACCGACAGAAAACAAACGGTTAGTTAGTTCAAATTCTGAGCCCTGGAAGTCCATATTCTTAATTTTTTTCTCAATACCATATTGCAAAAGTGACTGTCTTCGTTTGCTTGTGCACTTTCTTGTACTATAAATATATTATTAAATTGCTACATTATTATTACGGATTCTACGTTTATGCATTATCAAATGAAATTCTGTTATCTTGTTCTACTGATTATTTTCCCCTGTGATGCTTGTTACACCGGATACACAAAATGATCGCTTTCTAAACGCAGCTGAGAACATTACCCGGCGTGGTATCTGAAAAGCGAATATAAATTTATCTTCAGCTCAATACATCAGTACCTTAACAGTACTGATCAAGTTGTGTTTCCGGAATTATCTTTCCGTATTATCTATGTTATAGAACGAAGCACGAATAAATAACTTATTCACTATCGAAGCCTATCAGTCCGCTAGTACAAGCCTGATCTTCGCCTGCAGAAACATCTTATACGATCCCTATCTTTACCATAGCCCTAACACTTCCATTTTATTTATTTATTGTTACTACTTTCTAGCTTGTTTTGTAGTTTCCTTTAAAATGTCATACTGTGTAATCAATCACTACCATCACCTTCCAACTTCTTATTTCTATTACAATCATTATCACATATTTCGTCTTCACGTCGATCCGGTGAACAACTATCTTCAAATTATTTTTATCTTGATATATTTCTTCAACATTTAGACCATCGTTTAACATTCCTGTGATAATTTCACACCTAAAACTTCTAAATATCTTGTACAGTACTCTCTTTCTATCTTTGAATAGATTAATATCTTGTACTAAACACTGCACATATGATTGTATAGCTATAGTAAATGATGTTGTTGAAAGTAAATTTTCTCTGGATTGCCTTTATTTCATTTGCAATGGTACAATCCGATTCTGCCATCATTTAAATGAATTAAAACATTACGTTTACCCTGTCATCATTTTCTATAGCCATATATATAGACTCTGGAATAGTTGTCTCCGACCTCTACAAAAATAAACAGAAAAGAAAGAAAATATTCAACCAATTCATCATCATCATCAGCAGCAACGTAGAACCGGGCACAAACGCCTGTAGGTTCAAGTTACCATACCACGATAGCACTACGAGAATATTGAGGTAACGTATAGACAGAATACAAGAGGGAAGAGTAAAGTAAAGATGTCTAGAAAATAACAATAGAATTTAAGATCTAGATGGGGTTAAAGAGTGAATACACTTGCGCCACTGTGACCGATTCTGAGCCATATCACCGAGTGTCTCCAGCCATTTGTTGCGAATTCGACCAATTACTGTAATATTTTTTGGGCCTCTCAGTTCACTAATTGGTGGTAAAGTTGTATGCAGTTGTCCGGTATAGTACAACCACATTAGGCGGTTGACAAATTAAAAACCAAAAATTGTGGGGAATAAATACACATTTTTGAAAAATTGGTGACCTAGAAGCTCAAGCGTTCCTTGTTGACTATTCTGATCTTGAAAATAATTCATATAATAAAATAATTCACTTCCATCGGAACTAGAAAACTTTAAATTTACCACGAATAAAAGTCGAAGAACTCATTTTTGCATTGACTAACTCTTGATTAATCGTTTATTAATATGAAGTGGACCTCCTGGTATTCTTTTTTAAACAAACTATTAAAATGAGATAAGGTTAAATTGGTTCCTTTTTAGTATAATCAAACGTCACCAAGTTCATGTGTGTTGGATATGATTTTACGTCCCTACATTTGTATTATCCTTAAATAAAGTAGGTTACACTTTTCACTACTTACCAAGTATCCTCTTCAGAGGATAATAACTAGAAAGCGATTCTAGTTAATTCGACGTTTTTCATTGATCTGCATATATCGTAGAGTTGAACAATGAATAAACCTGTACGCAAAAAGATAACTGCTACGTCACTAAATTGGAGTTCATTCCGAATGAATAGCAAGTTAATAAACATGTTAACGTCAGCATTTTGTGGTGTGTATAGAGATTTCTCCTGATGAAAGAATTAGATCACTTTTGCTTGTTGATTTTTCTTCATTATTGTCAAACCATATATGGACACTATAATAATGAAGGTACTTTTCATTGAATTATTGTATCACTTGTGATTTAAAACGCATTGTACGTTTAGTCTTTTATTTGAATCTAGAACAATGTTTACAAAGTTAACAAAGTTTACTTCCATGCTGAAAGACGGACATTAAAAAATGTTGTTCTGAGCATCTATACAGGGATGCATGTTAAGTCAGTATATATTGGCATTATTGATGGAATGTTAATAAGTTACTTTGTTGATTCAAGCTCCAGTCTGCCAAATTCTGATAATCGATGTACACCTACCTAACTATAACTTTGTATTAGTGTACGTAATTAAAATGTCTTCTCTCATCAAAATTTGTGAACAACATAAGTTTTGGTAGAAATAGACAAAATATATATTTAATATTCCGATGAGGAGAAATTGATATCCCTAATGTTTTGAGACTTAGTTTAAGCCTCTACTCCCTCCGTGTCTAGGATTTCAGTGAACCGATTTACTGTTCATATAAAAACAAACTACTGTTTTTTTATATGAGACAAAAAATTTGACCCAGTTATCCAGACGATAATTCTGTCAAAATAAAAATTATGTTCCTGAAAACAATACAATTAGTTATAAATTCTTTTTCATTTCAAATCAAATTCATTTTCGAATATGACTTTCTTGTCAATAGAAATTTGGATGGAATTTTTAATCTAGCAATCTACTAGAAACCTACACCTTGAAACCGATACGTTTATCTTGTGGAAACATTTCTCTAGCTGTAAATTAACTGAGAAGAGAGACTAAGCTTATTACATAAGAAGGTGATTAAAATGAATATAAGAATATAATTAGAAATGCACTAAAGGAAAAGACATACTATTGAGTAATAATGAATATGATGAATCATTATACTTAAGTACTTTAATTCTACCTTATGGTCATGATATAACAAACTAGTATAAGAGGATTCTAAATCAAAACGGAATTCACACAATCCAAAATACATTCAACACTTCTCAAGATGTTTCATTTAGAATAAAGAAAAAGACCCATTTCACTTCTGCACACAACTCTGCCTACAGGTAAGGTTTTGTTGATTGTATGACTTATGTTAAAAGTCTTACTGAAAATTATTGAGTTTAGCTAATGGTCATGGAAACTACAAAAGACCACATCCTAATAATCCTCTAGCTATATATCAAATCAGAAGTGACAGTCCATATTATTTAAACCAACTATAAAATCGTCATTAGCAATATGCAAATTATTCAAAAAGATTAACTTGATATCACGAATTAGTGTGGATTAGAGAACCATTGATTACCAGGAAGCCCTGGATGGCTGTTTCTTCCTAGTGTAGAAGTCTTTAGCAGCATGCGTCCATGACCCTATCAAGGATGTAACACAGGACCCTCTGGCTCCGCGAAGAGCACTTTTCGATTAATTATTGAGTCGGCTCCCAACAGTTGGTGTTTTTAATTAAGTCAATTTGTGAAACCAGTGGTGTTTAACTATGTTAGGTGAGACAGTTACCTATCGATAGCAATGAATGAGATTGCGCAAATGTGTCACTAAGTGTCTGAATTCGAAATATCAACCGTTGGGAGCCGACTCAATAATTAATCGAAAAGTGCTCTCCGCGGAGCCAGATAGTCCTGTGTTACATCCTTGATAGGGTCATGAACGCATACTTCTAAAGAATTCCATACTAGGACGAAACAGCTGTTCAGTGCTTCCTGGTAATCAATGGTTGTCTAATCCAAACTAATTCGTGATATTAAATTAACATTTAGTAATCTCTACAACACCCAGTTATATTCATAAAGGTTTTTTCACCTATAAAGAAAGGAGAGTCACTGAAGCATTTTAAATATTGCTGAACCCTACTACACTGTGTGTGATGAAAAGCCCTACTATCTATTCAATATGAACTATGTATTCAGAGAACGTCGATTAAATCGAATCAAACTTTACACATTTTTAAATGTCTCTACTTCCTAGCATTACGAATTTCACTTCTCATAACTATTCAAAGTAGACAATCACTCACAATTACGATTTACACTGAATTGTCTTGACTCAAACGACCTGAACTTTACACAAACAAACTTAATTTCCAACCATACCGAGTATTTCCATGTGTTTCACTTGTATTATTTGTATTTGGGTTAGTTTAATTAGGTATTTTATCTATTCTCTGAAGAAACGGCTTAGACTAAGTTGCAAAAAAGTCAGAAATTTCAATTTCTATTCGATGGAGTATTAAAAATACATTATTTATTTCTTTAAACAGCCTACTCAACAATCAATTTATTACAAATTATCAAGTTAAACCCTTTACAATGATACCTTTTGAATACAATCATCAACACAGTTCTCACAAAGTTTCACCTAAAATAAGAATTAGAGTATCTGTGTTGTTTTAGTTCGTTGATATCGTTGATATATAGTGCTAAAAGTGATTTTCCACATCATCTACTACTTCTTAGAAATCAATTTAAATTGCTATACATCGTTATATAAACTATCTTGATCGAATAAGTCAGTCACATATACACATTCACTTCTCATATTATTAAGCATACAAAGTTTTATTTAATGTACCAAAGTTTTGTATTTGTTCATTAAGCAAATACTCACATAGTATTTACATAGACTTTGTTATTATTATTATTATTATTATTATTATTATTATTATTATTATTATTACTTAAAAGTACTGATTAGAAAAATCAATTTCTTATGAATTATAGTTTATGTTTGTTTATTCTGTAATGCATAGAAAAGTGTAATTTAATATCACCTAGTGATAATTCCTATGTTGTTAATTCTAGCCGAAACTGACCTAATTTGATGTAGTTAAATCGATACAAGCGAAGTTGCCAAATATGAAAAAATTGTAGACTTAGTCACAACAATTGACTTATAGACTGTATAGTTTGACTTTAGTTATAAAATGTTAAATTATGTCATTATGGCAGTTTATAAATCAGGCTGTATTAAAATATTACACACAGAACTAACTGATTACATAACCGCATCCACTAATCGTAAACTTACTGATTGTTACATTATCTTTCTCATACCAGAAAGGTATGCTAATATTGTTTAATAATAATAATAATCGGATTCTGCTTAATTAAAATTGCAAACTAAAGTTACAAATCCTTTATTTAATGAAACTTATGGTTCATCAACCTTACTCCCTTCTACCGTTCAAAGTATCCCAGAAAATACTCATAAGTCAGACCTTTTAAAAACCACATCTTTTCTGTTTTAAGTGCTCTCACCCATCACATTACTGTAATTGCATAATTGAAAAATTTTAAAAGAAGTTAGGCTAATCTTAAATTTTAATAAAATTACAGGCTTTGCACCTTCAAACAATCAATTCTTAAACTACAGGGGGGGAGGCATTGTTATGATGCAGTAGTTATCTACCGTTATTACATACATACTAGTAAACCTCCATATAGATGACGACATTGATAATTTATCTTTCAGGAAGACGTTTAGGGTGTTTAATGTCATATATACCGAGAAAATGAACAGTATAATCTTAAATGTCTATCAGCAATATTTTAGATTTTTTAGTAGTTCATCTTCTGCTTTCTTCAGTTTACTCTATAACTTAAGTTAACTTTTGTACTCGTATAAGAGTGATTCGCCAGTAATAACGACCGTTCCAAAAGCCGTTACATTAAGAACGTAACATAATAGTTATACTTATAAACAAAACATTCTTTTCGTCGATTATTACTTGAATAGATACAAGCTATCGTACATGCACTAACTCATAGTGGTAAGTATGCAACTAGTCATGTCTTTTACGCTACGTTCATTACAGAGGTATTGTATAGTATGAGTTATTTCCCTTATATTTTCATTTAAATGTTAATGACCGTGTTAAATATTTCTTTATTGCTTACAATTTTTTGCCTAACACTGTGACAGCGTTTTGATGAAGAACGTGACTTATAGATCCTGTTAAACTTCGAGGCATTAAAATATTATGACATGTTCTGCACATGAACATAAACACTAAGGAATAAACCACTAGTTACTATTTGTGTTTTTAAAACCAAACTTTTAGAACCTTGCAGTTTTGGTTTTGTAACAAATGTTATAGATCTTCAGTGTTTATTAAAAGTCGAATGGAAGTAGTGTTATCTCAGAGGACTAGACTTATTATTGTCAATTCAAATATACTTACATCTGACAATCCTAATAATGGAGAATTCAGTCGTAGGCTTGGATCACTTGTACTAGCTCTCCACTAGAGGTTAATCAGAATACCTTTCATAAGGCAATGCACAGATTAGTAAAACTAAAGTTTCAACTTTTAATTACGTCAGTCAGTTCGCTATATTGTAAGATCGCACACCTGCTACACGAGGAAATGAAGGCATATACCTTATGACCGTCTTCCAAAATAACGACTATTCACATAACTTCATCAATGGAGGCCACTAAAGATAATTAACAAACACAATCCAACCTTAAAGACCAAGAAACAGCCATCGAATTTACTTCAATCAATTGTATGCAAATCAAAAGACAAGTCAACAAAAGAAGACAAACTGAATGTTATCTACAAAATGAATTACTACCGTTGTGGTAAAAATTATATCGGGCAAAATGGTCGCCCTCTTCTTCCTCCCCAGCTACACGAACATCAATCTGATGTCAAATACCATGATATATTTTTCCTTATATTAATACATGCTCGCAATTGTGGGCACACTTTCGGCTAGGAAACGTTTTGATTTTGGATGAAGGAAACACAAAAGAAAACCAAAGAATTTATAAAAGCTTGGTAATCAGTGAACACATTAAAGTAAATATGGTTAATCAGCCAATTAGAAAATAAATAAGTGCTATGAATCAGGTCAAGAGGAAAAGGGAACAAAATAAATTTGTGAAAAATGGCGGAACAAGTATTAGCAACAACTAAGGTCGACAGAATAAGCTGCTAGTCCTTTGTAGAGAAAATCTTACAGCTTCCTTCTATCAGAAGTTAGTGCCTCTGAAGTCGTTTGGTACAACAACGAAAGTTCCTCATTTAATCCATCCACCTCAAAGAACATAATGCAATTAAAACCGTCCTTCTGAGCTGTAAATCCTTTCTATCGTCTCAAGACTACTATCCACTTTTATTGGCTAGGCGCTTATCAAGAGAACTGAAGGACTTGGGTTAAATTCCTAGTAGGATCATGGGTTTACACTACTGAGGAACCTCATACTATGACAGATCAGCTGTGTAGTGTTAACTTGTTTTCAGTGGTTGCTTAACCAGCCAGTTAGTAGTGTGAAAATTCGACATAGTTTTCTAATTCTTAATGTTAACTGCATTCTTTTAATCATGCTCTAACTCAAATGTCTAAGGCATTCGATATTCAGCATTTCTACAGTAAACTTGGAAATTCTATTATTTCTACTCGGTTTCAGCAGTAAGTAGTACTACTAGCTGTCTTATTAATTAGAACTCACAAATGAATGCAATAACTTTAACTTGCATATTGAGTTACGTTGCACATACTTTATGTCCAGCCAATGTTCATTTAAATAAACTGCCTAATCTTTTTCTCATATATGATAATTATCATTAAAATGTAGTGCAAATATTCCTCTACGACTGTGGTAGACTAACCTCTCCTCAATAATACATGTTATGTGACCTTATGCCATTTAAAATTGTTATGCCTGACTGCAACGACAAATGAATATGGTTATACATTCATGGTCATATATTTCAAGAAATTTCTTGAACTATTTCCTTTCCATATAATTTCCTTCTATACTAGTAATCATAGCATAAATTGTACATTGGATAAAGAATGAAATTTCCTAATTTGGTTTTAATTTAATAACTAATCGGATTGTCATATGATTTACAATTTATTGCCTTTCTGAAATTGCTCTGAGTATTTTTTAAGGAAATTAACGTACAGAAATTAAATATCAAACTGAACTACTGACGATGTAATAAATCTATTAGTCTTCATGAATCATTACAATTAAGAAATGGCTTTTTATTTACTGATTTTCATAAGATTATTAAAGCATTACATACATATTCACTTGTCAGTGAACTGCATTAGAATAGCAGACATCTGTTAGACTATTCAGCTAAAATAAGAATAATACGTGATCACATTTTATTATGAATAACATTGTTCTTATATTCAATGTTGCTTCATTAAAAATACACATAAAGGTATTTTCATAGCAAAATAAATATGTTAAACAAACGACTAGAGATTATTCTGTTATCAAAACGTAGCTATATTTACTATCTATATTATTTTAAGTGTGAAGAGAAGTAAATATTTTCATGTAAAGATTAAAGTGCGGATTCAGTGAAGAAACATCTACTTTCATTGAAACCGTTCTCCTGTTCCTACATTAATATATCGGGTTTACATGAAGTTATAGACCCTCATATAAACCAAGGTGGTTGGAATATGTATTATGCATGTCTAACCATCCCTGGCCTCGACGCGCAGTGATGATTGGAGTGTGAGTAGGAAGGAAGAATACGAGAGGAGACCAAACCAAGACGTGTAACCAGTTTATGAAGTCGTTGACGGTTGGTCTCGTTCGTAAGTAAAAGCTACTTGGTTGAGGTCCGTATGTTAATTCTGACCAGTGGTTAGAGACATTGTATGGCATGGTTCAGAAACAGTCCCGGTGGCAAAAATGGATTCATTCTTTATCTTCTTCCTGACTTTAAGTTCTATCATTCTTCTACACACTTTTGTCTTATTCCTTTTTTGTGGGACATTGTGGGATAAATTTTACTAATTTGGTCTTGTTGTGTTAATGTTTAGACCGATGTATACGTTGTATGTAACTGACTAACTAAGGACCTCTATCTGTGTATATCCAGCTGACGTTATTCGTCATATTGACGCAAAGGTAACTCCAATTCTATTCTAGTTTCTCTCTACTTCTAGATATCTCTTCTTACATACACTTAAAACGACAACAGTATACTCATTGTCTTTCATTCAATATTTTCATAGCCTCCTTCTCTGATTCGCTTTACCATAAATGTCAGTTAGTCTTTTTTCCTTTTTATTTTTTTTACTTAAATCATAACTTTACTACTTAATTAGTTAATTTATATTTTTCACTTGTTTCATTACTAATCTATTGATAGATTTGTAACTAACAACAAGACTTGATATGCATACACTAAGTTAATTCATCAATGTTGAAGATCTATTTGAAATATGTTATTCCTTCATCCAATCCTTATTAACAAGAGAATTTCATCTATACATCGTTGTTTATCTGTCTACAGTAGAAATATTTCATAAGTGGACATGTATATCAAAGTTCAGTATAATGTACTAATTAAAACAATTTATTATTGAAATTAATTATTTTACTTTAATTTATTTACTTAGCGCTAATACATTAATACAAAATCAGTACACAACTTTTTTTAAATTTCTTTTTAAATAAACAAAAGTTGGAATTTTGAATTTATTTATTGTTATTCTATTCAATGTTATCAATCGTTAAACTAACATTTATTATGTGGTAACCGATATTAATTGACTAAGTGTAGACAATACCAATTTTATCAATGAATAAATCAATAAATCTGATAATCTAATTGATAATTAACAACAGAAATGTAATTACTTGTTTGTATTCGTTATAGATTTATGTTGGTTAAGTATGACTAGAAATTAGGGAGTACTGGATAATTGTTTTGTCTCTGTAGGATTCTTCAGAAGTCCACATTCTTGGTTCCGTCAAGAAAACCCAGGGCCTTCCGGTTGGCAACCAACCAAACATTAATATTTGATAAATCCAAACGATGAAACTTAAGATTAATCTATTTTCAGAAGACCAACTCATTTTAACAAATCGAACCGATTGTATGAATGAATATCAGAAAGCTGAACATCTAGTTCGTACTATGTATATGTTTTTGCAGTAATCAGTGTGATTTAAAAAGTAAAGTGTAATTATTAACTAATAAAATTTGTCTCTGAATTAGACTCAACAATTTGTCTGATTTATCAGGACTTTAATTAGCTAAATTTTGTTGTGTTTAGCGTTTGACAGTAGCTTGATTAATGTTGATAATTTAAACCTTAATGTTATGGTTCATATTCATATGGATCTATTAAAATAAATCAGTCGTCTGCCATGCATTTAGAGAAATGTATTGACTATTGAATAACAGGCATTTTGCATTGTATTTACTTCACAGGACTATTAGTTATACAATAAAATACTTGGTTCCAATCGATTTTAAAGAGCATAACTAAAACAGTATTAGGTAATATGATTGAGAGTAACCCTGTGAATACTAATTTACCGAGGCAGTAAGTGGAACATTTTTTTTAAACAGTGATAAATTTCTACTAATCTACACAAAAAGTTGACTACTTCAATAAAATATGACCGTTTAACCTAAATAATAGATTAATTTAAGTATTAAACATAAAAGATTATTCTGAAAAATGAATGCTCAGTTATTAAAATTAAATGAATTACTAATTATGCTTTCAGATTAAGAACTAATCAAATTTCAGTTAAATGGCTATTTATTTGTGTTGGTTGAAAAATCTAAAAATCCTGGTTTGCTTGATCCATTTTATGTTGGGTTAAACAACTTATTTAGTTTATGTTAAAACGAATAACAAAGAATGGCATGATATATCACTCAATAAATTCTTACCTAGAGATAAAAAGATTAAAAGTTGATTATTGTTCAGTGTTTAGTGTTTATATGTTTGTTTAGCATATAACGTTGGTTGGATTCTAACGAAAAACTTATAATGCAATTCACTTGTCTAGATGATTAGATAGGTGTACACCGATTTAATATTAAGTGACTAAGTTCAGTCGGCAGGAAATCATCTAAGATCCAGGTTTTGCTCTAGCTGGAAATTGTTAGCAAGGTTTGTCTACATTCTTGAAGAAAATGATACACCTTGGGAGTTTAGTACTAACATCGCTGTTTCATAGTCAGGAATGTTACCAATGGGATGCCTTTTTCGTAATTAACCTCTTGTAATACTGAAATATTTTTAGCGATTGGTTACTGGATAGAAAGTAATATCATCTTTGTAAGTCATGATGAAGAGTGTCAGAAAGGAGGGAAATTAGATCAAAAGTCTGTTGACTACTTCTGGACACCTAAATAAAGAGAATTATAGCAACAACTAGAAGCAAAATGTAGAAAATAAGGTAACTGAAAAGTCAGTAGGGAAATCATTTAGAGCATATTTTAATGTTAGCATTTTTCAAGAGTGTCTAACTTATTTGAATACACAGACATACAAACTTTTGTCAGACTTAAATCAGCGGAAGTTAAAAGCATATGTTCTTCAATGGGACAAACTTACTGTAAAACGATTTATGTGTACAAAAATAAACTATGGCAAAACCTCCTTCGTCCGGGTGACTTTTAATTTCAAGATTCGGTTACACAACATTTGTAAAGCTGATTTTTAATTCTTGTTATATGAGCTTTACACGGTAAATAATTGTTTCCAGTTGTATTTATTACTATATAACTGAAGCTACTTAACCTTATTATTTTGTTCCGATGATCTCCTCCGTTTTATTCTCGAGAATTCTCTTAAACCTGACTTACAAATAAACAGCTATGTTAATGATGTTTTAATTCTTATGCAGTTAAGGTCTTCTAATTAATTCACATCTACATGTCAACACAGAACTAATCAAATTTTTGTGATGTAAATTTAGATGCAGTTGATGAGAAACCACGAAATAGAATGAACTTACATTATTCTGCTACCTTATTAAAGTTTAGAAAATGGAGGAACTGTATAGAATTGTCATTTATACATTTTGTATACACGAACAATCGCATTTACAACTTTAGACTGTTGCTTAAAATAGCAGATTTAACTGTCTGTATTGTGGAGTTTCACACTAAGTATTTACTTACAGTTCACATTACAAGCCAAATAAATAAAAACAATATTCGTGATAAACATTTAATGTAGCCACCACAGTACACAACAACTTTGTTTCACTAAAGAACATATCATTTTGACATCTAACTTATTAGAAAATAGTAA
Source organism: Schistosoma mekongi (assembly GCA_034768735.1). NCBI lineage: Eukaryota > Metazoa > Platyhelminthes > Trematoda > Strigeidida > Schistosomatidae > Schistosoma > Schistosoma mekongi. Next base: position 30,325,985 of record CM068308.1, read on the forward strand.
AAATAATACTCATCTCAGAAAACTTTATACAACATTTATAATGGGCTGACAATTGACATATACATAGTAATATAAATTGTTAACATGAAATAACTGAAATAGGATTGTATATTAATATGTCTTCTTAACTGTTATCAAGTTCCAGTCAACTTTTATTTTGTATAGTTATTTTCAAGAAGAAAATTAAATGAACAACTTAACTAGAAAGTATTTGGATCTGCATTATACATCGATTTTCTATATAATGATTCTTAATTAAACGTATGCAAATGAAACTTAAAGGAATGTTATACTAAATGATAATTTAACAGTAATTATCAAAATACAATTGAATGAATTAATTGATAATGTTGTTTGTGATCACTTACTATCAGAATAATAGACAATTATTGACAGGAATAAATTAAAAGATGTTACTAGGTAAATAGATGTTATAAAACTAAATACATGAAATGTATCTCTCTACAAAGGAATCTGGACAATCAATGTATTCAATAAGCATATTTAATGACTGAATCAAGTACTTTCAGATACAAAGAAAGTCAGACTTAACTTTTTCTAACCATTCTTTGAATAGATAAATATTGAATCAAAATTGTCATTAATTGATTGGTATCCAATGTCGTATCACTTACTACATAATTTTTGTCGCTATAATACTCATTTTCATTATGGATAATTAAAAGTAATTGATGGTAACCTTTTGTGTTTAGATTTCTTTCTTTCTGTCTCCTATCAAATAATCTTATCTTCAAGGTGATTGGATCTACTCTTTAGATATGGTGAAGCAAACCAATGTTATATAGTAATGTATTCACTCACTGTCCTCCCTTAAATCATGAGCTTTAAATTATTCCATTACTTTCTTTCAACGCCTCCTGAACCATATTCTATATGTTCACATTCCTTGTTACTATTATTATTTTATTTTATAGAATTGATTTCTACTAATGGTGGTGTTAATCTTGCGGTGCCATGATGGTATGGCAACTTGAACCGGTGCACACATGTGCCAGGTTCTATGTTGATTGTACATACATACATACATACATATAGTAAAGCAGTTAGACATCTTTGTCAAGTAAACGTTTGCATTATAATAAGAAGTCTTACCAACAAGCATGATACTTGAGTTTATAATCGCTTATCGACTGACCCCGTTTAACTAATCATGAATAGACAATATTTTTATTATATTAAAGTAGTCGATTTTGATTAGCATTATAGTCAGTGAATGTTTCTTCTCCGGCAATGAATTAATGTGTATTTAACGCAGAATTTAATCAAATCACTAAATCTGATTAACTAAAAGCAAACTAATAAATTTTTCTGTTTAAACAATTCATGATAGTCTGTTTGAGTTTTTAAAAGAGAGAATACAGAAAAGCTTATGTTAGTTCTGTCTGTGTGAGTGTGTGTGGGGGGGTCTTTCAGTTGATCTAGCATTTTTGAATGCATCTACAGGAGCTGGAACTATGTATAGAGATAGAGACAGAATAACTTCAGTGTACACTTCATCTAACTACTGTGATAGGTGATTTTGGGTATTGTGTTATTTCATGTTTATGGTATCCATGCTTACTGATAGACTACATATGCAGCCAAATTGCTGAGGATACAGGAAAAATTCTCGTATAAACAACCAATCTTCCATTGTTTAAACTGAATACACTGATAAAGTTTTGTAGTTGCATGACATAACTACTTATTACGTTTGGGAATTTCATATAGTAGATGTCTAGTAGCAACTTTCATAAGGATGGAATATCTCAAAAAAACTTTGAAATAGTATTAATCATAATATTTGGTACATAAATTTCTACTGTCTATTTAGTTAATCACAATCGGAAATACGTACTATTGATTATTCTTACAGTGTAATTCCTTTTAAAGAGTATGTTACATGGCATAGGTAATTGATTAGTCTATACTGTAGTATAAAGTAATGCATGTGCAAATACTTTACATGACCTCATTTCCAAAAATCTTATTAGAATAACAACAATACAACTGATGAAAATGTAATTAACTTTTTGTATCTGGGTAAAAAATACTAATAAACAAATAACCCCCCTATAAAATATTTCTTTATTAGACTCTTTTGATAGTCATTATCAATAGAATGCATCATTCTAACAAGAATGATATTTAGTAGGATATTTCTTCATTGGATTACATAGAAATACTAATGGTAATAATAGTTATGATTATTATGCTTCAATGCACTCTTTGCATTCTCACTAATCTATAGGAAATGATTTTACAAATAACGATGAGTTTCAATAACTATGAAAATAATATAGAGAGTGACGTAAATGACCAACTAATTCACACAGATGTTAGAAAATATGATATTATAAACTAATAGACTACGAATACACAAAGATTCATGAATTGTACACTAATTAGCTACAATTCATCTCTTAACTTACTTTTAACTGAAAGAAATTATAGTAGAGACAACAGTCGTCGAAATTCAGTAAATGATAGCCACTATTCATGCGGTGGTCACCTGAAGTGTTTGAGACAATTATTTCTTTAAAATCTGTGCATATTACAACGAACTATTCTGTTTTAAATTTGTTTGAACGAAGTAATTATGTGAGCTACTTGTATATACCGACAATCTGTTCTAAAAGATTTGCCAGAGGATTCAGGTGATGAAATTATTAGCATATTTTCCTACATGTCTGTCTTACGAAAAGGCCAGAGATAAATGCATTGGGTTGCGTGCATCTCATACGATGAATGGATAAACGATTGTAGCAGCTGAACTCTTAGCTAACGTATAACGATTGTAAATTGGTAGTAAATGCTGAATATTTCAATTTAATTTAGTGTTTAACATACATTTTTAGTAATAGATCTGAGAACTCCCTGATCAATAAAAGCCATTATGGTTATTAGTCAGTCAGTCAAACGTAATATAAGTTCTTTTCAACTGAATCTTTATCCCATATTTACACAGCAGGACAAATAAAGAAAACGAAATTGATGAGGAATTAGATATAATATTCCAGATAGCTTTGAGCGTTAGGATCAGCAGTTCAATGTCTCAACCATCTCACAGTCCATGAATCGAATCACTATTTTAGTCTAGAACCACACATGCAACCTTAGCTTAGTTCAATTGTTGTTTTCATATTACATAGAAACACAGCTTTAGAATGAGTGGATAGGAATTGTCACTAATAGTGATTTGCGCATTTATTGGATTTAGAACAACACAAATTGATGAAGACATTCAGTGATGATGAAGTAGGGAGTGAAGGATGGTGCATGTAAGTTCTATAATCTGTCATAAACCAGTTAGACTAGTGATCACTACGCGACATAATCAACAGAGTTCTGCCATTATTAAATAATAAATATACTGACCTCACGTGATGGTCTGCCTGAGGACCTGCATATCCACGGTGAAGGTAAAGCCAGTCGGGTCATTCATACTGACTACTGAAGATTCTCATGCTAGGACGAAACATCTATTTAGTGCTTCCTGTTTTTCAGTGTTTGTTTAACCCAGGTCATTTTGTATTATCTAATTCAATAATCTCCACTACACCCAGTTATATCCAATAGTAATAGGCTATAACATAAATGTTACTTCCCCATTACCTACAAATTTTTTTCTTTATTTCAGCTTTTATACCGACTAGTTTGTAATATTTGTTCATTGACATAATCTAGGTTTACTAATTAGTGATTGTACCTAATTGGAATGAATTAATAGAATCGTGTGACTTTGTATTCATCAATATTTGTTAAATATAATACACTACTTTTAAGATAATTAAGTATATGACGCCTAATAATGTGAATTACTCCACATAACACCATGATCAATTCCAAATTTTACCTAGTATTGAACTCTTCAACAGTGTGTACCTTAAACTCCGCCCCGGGGGCTTCAGGTTGGCTAACGCCTAACCCTCTGCACCACTAGACCAGCACCTGATAGTACAATCCCCACTTCCATCAATTTGTGATATATAGCGAGACTTTCACCCACTGTTATTGGTAATAACTGTCTCACTCCCGACAATTCCGAACTCCACCAGTAATGACTTCTCACTAGGGCTTCAGAGACATCCTAAAGTTATCGATTAGTAAGCCGATTATTGTATTAGAATTGAGATAGTTTGTGGAGATTCTACATTTTACGTTAGATTCCGAATTTTTGACTACTTTGAAGATTAGTTTAAAGACTGCTGGAAATGATTGGATAATAGAAAGTCTTTTCATCGTAGTTACTGTTTTGTTGCTATTGAGGACGGTCATGACTAATGTATATATCATTCGTTTCTAATCTAGCAACTTTAAATTATGATATGTTAAGGAAATATTTTATTGTAAACAGTGTCAAGAACTTGCAATCATGATATTTATCTCAAAGTTGTGATGTTCTAACTTCAGTCTTTTAGAAGTGAATAATATTAACAGGCTTTTTCTCGGGAACCCATAATATGATCAGAATTTAGATTCATTGGTTTCCGTGCGAGAATTAAAAAAAACATGATCCCCACTGTCATTTAACAGAATAATAACATCAATAATAATACGTTTATAACGTATTTAAAGTAATAAATGATGAGAATGAAGTTTGTGTTACCATGAGATAGAAGCGATATTGCCGATACTAACTGTCTGTAAGCATTCTTGTTATATTATAGCATACATATGAACAAAAAATATTCTTGTCATTGAATTCTCATCAGTTTCCACAACTATAAACACGAATTAATGATTCAACAGATTAGCCAAATTTAAAATAAATACACCTTTTAAAATTACAATGTATGAAGTTAACATCAACATCCCCATCCCCCCAAAAATATCAAGCCGCGAATAGGTCCAAACATACATGTTGGATTTTTTTGTTAACCATGTAGCAAATATTCTAAAACTTATAACCAAATGCTATGTTGAGAGTATGCTATAGGAATGAATAAATGGCAACAGGAACTGGTCGATTTCAGTTCTGAATATCAATAATTAGGAAATTATGAAATCCCTACTTACAATCATAATTTTATGTGTTGTAATTTGACTTAAAGTTGGCCATTAATTGGAATCACCAGTTTAAACTAATAGTTGTAAATGATGATGATGATGATTCAGTGAAGAGGGAACTTTTCTTTCATTTATCAGTGTTTTAAGTTACTAACTTGTTTTAATGAAAACTGTAGATTAAAAACCTCTGGTCTTAATTTTGGTTTATTTAAAGTGATTTTCAGATAAACCATTATCATAGTAAAAGAGTGGGTTTGTAAAAACACTTTCGGTGCATGCATGATTAAAAAATGTTTAGATTTTTCCCCTCAAGTCATTTACCTGTATGGCTAGTTCGCTAACATGTTTGAAGGGTATCAACAGAATAAATAAATATCTATTTTAATTAATTAATAAATCCTTTTACTATTGAATGAAATGTCTTCAGCTAAACAGGTCTAGACTCATAAGAATAATCCTCTTGAATGTACCATACTTTAAATGTAAAGTGGATAGAATGATTATGAATCCTGAACACCCTATAATCCAATTATGAAGAATATATGTAAGGTCAACTATCTAATAGTAATAAGTTAATAATTCAACCTATCTGTACTAGCATTTGATAGCAACAGACATAAAACTCTCAGTATCGTTTAAAATATCTCTCATGTTTACTGGCATTGAATACATAACTTTATTAGTATTCACAATTTAGAATTATTGTATTAAATAATATGGCTTGATGGAAACAGTTTACAAGTTAGGTTGCTTTATTATTATTCTTTATCAGTTTTTAATAAGGAATAATTGTTCTAACAATCAAAACACATGGCAGCCAACTGGTACATCACAGATTTGAATCTTGACTCAGTTTTGGCAACCGGACAGTATCTTTAACTCCTATACATGAAATGTGGCTCAAAGTCAAACACTATAATCTGTACTTAGCACATGAATAGATCAGTTATATATATTGTGTTAATCGCTAGTTATCAGTAAACATGCACAGATAATTACTTGTTTTGTTTCAATCCTTTCGATGGTAGCTATTAGTTAAATAAACATTTTTTTTGATTCAGTAGTTAAAGTACATCTTTTAAATAGTACTAATGCATATACCAAACTATATTAAGAAATTTATCTTCATTAATTGTCAATAATAATAACACTGTTAACTTATGTAGACTTACTTTGAAGAATTGTTTATGAACATTGTACTTTATTTTATGCATAAACAAACAATATGACTTTTTGTTCTCAGCCTTTATTAATTGGTTATATTGTTTACATCAACTATAACTATTGTTTCTATGATGCCTTACTACCTTGGTTTAAACAATGGTATAATTCATGCTAGCAATTTAGAAAGTGATTTCAAATCTAATCCATTTCAATTCGAATCATGTAGTATGAAAATGTACACAGGTTTAGCATAGAGCATATAATTATAGTATACTACTGTCAATATAAATTTAGCATAAATCAAATTTTATTACTGATAGTTAATTAATAGAATTTATGAATATATATTTACTTAATATGAATGTGATTCTTATCATAAGTTAAGTGTTAACGGAAGAATCGCTGAAAACTACCAAGAAGTATTGTACGGTTGTTTCGTCTTGAATGAAGGTGATTCAACAGACAATATTTACTACTTCAAATGTGATTAAACCCAGGACATTAAAATTTCATCACGTATAGGACTGTACACAATATTTAAAAATGTATAGCGTGTTGCAATTTTTATTGTAATCATGATAATGCCATCATTGTTTTTAAGTATATACTTTAGTGGAGTTAGCTTCATCTGAAATGATGAACAGACTGGCTTCCGTCACTCGTGCTTCTTGATTGTTTGGTTCTGGCAACTAATCGATCACCTTTTATATTACGCATAGAACTTAGTCGAGTACCCAAGCGTTGGTCGAAGATAGTTACGGAGTTATACGAGTCTATTTCAGTTAGAGTTAGGAAGATACCAAGCATCATACTGTGCTCATCATAAACTGAAGCCATACATTTCATTAGTTCAACATCATCAAATTCTACACATTTCCTCAGTACCAGGAATCATTACTGATTACTACTAAATACTAATTAGCTAACAACCGAGCCTGTTAATTGCTATGAAGTGAATTAGGTTTCAGCAACTTTTTTTCGTTAAATGAAGAGACGGGAACACAACTACTTTTGACTGAACAAGAGCAATCGCATTCACTAATTGTATTCGATTTGCTAAAGTGCCATCGTTTTAACGAATACACTAAATATGAACAGCACAAAACTACAAGATGATATTCGGACTTGAGATTTATTACTAGTATTATAGAAAAATCACTAGTGAATTGAGTTTCAAGTAATTAATGATACATTTACTGATTTTCCCATCAATTTTCCTTATTTACTATACACAGAAAGAGCAGAGGGTAGCAGTTATTATAGCTGTTGCGTTAATAGCAATCATCACCATCTGTGTGATCTTAATTATTCTACGAACATTGAGAAAGAAATCAAGCCAGAAAACCAATGGAGTAAGTTATTTCACAATTTACACTTTCTTAGCAAAAAATTCCCATTCTACAAAATATTCCATCAAATCAGCACATTAGACGATTTGACTGTGTTTATCACTGTCGTGATTTGATTATCCCTCCACTGACCACCTTGCATGTAACTCATTGGAAATGTGAACTCAGGACAGATTCTGAGCTAGTCTGGAGTAATTACTCAGTAATTTGTAGACTGACAATTTCCCAAATAGCATTCATCATCTGACAGAAGCCATTCAATTTTAGTATTAAGTAGTAGAGGAACTATTCTGAAATTGGGAACCTATTTGCTAATATAATACATAGTTGAATTTCAACAGTGCATTTAATTTCGATCTTAAGCATGTGAAGCATTCAATTCGTTACGCTAATCAGTCCTTTATGCACCGCCCAAAGCGTATCTAAGATGCATGTTTTGTATATTAACACTAAGTGCATATGCAGTGCTCAAACTCATTAAGACTGAAGTAATATTCTCACACTGAGCACCGACAGTTATGTACTGTGCAATGCCCAAGAGAAGTTTTACCGGATACAATTTGATGACAGGAACCCGAGCTTCTCAGTTAGTTACTTTAAATTGAGGCGACACCTCGGAAATTAGACAATTTGTTAACCCAAAATGTTCCCACCGCTAGTGGCATTGGACACTGACCGCAACTTGCCAGATACTGAGGGTAACTCTCAAGATGACTACTCGACGCCTGAATAGGGTGACGCCACTCTCCAGGGATGAGACCCGTGTACACGCTGCAGACTAATACTACACAATTGCTTAGGGCTCAGTGGTTCTTGGAATGATACGAAACTGCAGTGAAACCTAATTCCGCAAACCAGTCACATGATTTACGCCCCGATTGGATAAGTTGTAATTAGCGGATAAGACAGCAGGTGGCGTAAAACAGTTTAGCAAACTGAACTGACAAGATTTTGAAGGGCATAAACTACTAGGATGCATTTTTCGCCCTAGTCCCAAATTACTAGCAAGATACTGAAATCCAACGAAACCCTATATACACTTGGCCGACATCCTAAACGAATTTATTGCAGCTGCTAAAATCATTGGTTCGAATAATTAATTCTGTGATTTCCTAGTTGTAAATAAGCACTCCACAAAAGTATGTGAATACATTCGACTCGTTCACTAGATATGAACTCAATCAAGGTGTGTTGTCGTGATGAGATCAGAACCCACTAAAAACACCATATTATCCGTAATTGATTCGGAACCAAGCCGGAATACATTGGTTCCTGCAGCTGGATATCGATATTTATCACACAACGGAAGTTTGGGTGAAAACCGAGTACGCTAAGGCGCTAGTAATGATATTGTGGTTGAAAATATATACTAGACATAAACGTTAGCTCCTACAAGAACGGAGTATGGTGGGAAATGTTTCAGGTTTGCAGCTTACTATTGAGTCATCACTGTCAAAAACAAGCTCATCAATAGTCGAAGGCAGTTGAATAAGATGCTCAACAGCAAATTATTGCAATAAGCATGAACCGTGTAACACGTATAAGAATCTATAACTGAGTAGTAACAAAAGCACATACAGTCCATGAGTTAAATGTTCTGTACTATAAGGATAGTTGATCGTAACCATCAATCCCCTTAACATGGTAGAATGTGCTAGTTTGACAGTCTTCGGTAGCCTTACGTCGTCCGTATCTCAATTGCTCTTTGTTAACTATGCTGCATTTGGGTACCAAACGACACATTAATTAAGTAATTATCACAATTACTTAATGAAGAGTTGAATTAAAATCACGGAAAAACTAGTAACTTAGTGGCGTTACAGCATATTTTTAATGTGATCGAGGTGCTCGATTTTCAATCAATTAACGACAATATTCTCGTAAATACAAAGCAGCATATAAAATACAATAAAAACAGGCAGTTGTAATGGGAACACATAAAAAGGCAAGTATGACCACTTAATTTTTACACTAAGCTATGATGAACAGCAAGAATATTATAGAACATCAACCGGCCTCTTAATGCGAAGAATGATTACTTAGCAAATATACATCAATACATCTTTAAGCACCGGAAAATAACGTGGAATTGGTTTATGTTGACTGGTTAAACAACGAGATACTTTCTCCACCAGTCAGTCAGTCATGTACAACGAAGAACCTAACATATGTGCGCATCAGTGCGGGTTGATAGACCACCGTTAGTAAAACCACGCATACGTATAGATAAAAATATTTTCGGATGATTCCCAAACAATCCCATCTCGTCAATGCAATGTAGCACAAACATCAACAGCTGATATAAATTGAAGAGATGTTCTAAAATTCACGTAGTGTGGTATTCTTCGCGATGATAGTAAAAGTAACCAAATACAAACTAAGTAATGTCTCACACTAAGTGAAAAATATTTTAATAAGCCTGAGAATGCTATTTTGTTAAGTATAACACACTGCAAATTGAAATCTACATAATCTTAACCTTTTATTTACATTGTAGTTAGAAGGGAAAGGAACCTATTCGTGTATAACTAATACCAACCAGTGTGAACCTAAATGGAATACGCAGCAACAATCGACGTTAGAAAATACATCTGACAGGGTTAGGAAAGTACCAACACGTAAGTCAGGGTAACGCCTAAAAACACGGTAACTTCCTCTTTTGTATAGGAAATCAAGAAAACAAGAAGTGGTATGATTCTGCAGCAATTCCTTTCATGGATGAAGTATCTTCATCAATAGACAACCTGCACATAAACCAACATAAGAAGCAACAAATATGATGAAATGTACATAACTTCCAATTATATTATTAACGTGTAACCTTACTACTTAATATGTTGGAATATGTGAACTTTATTTTAGTGTAATCAGTGATCTAATTAGTGTAAAACGAATAATTCGTATAAGAAACGAAATCTAATAAGTATGTGATTAGAGAAAAAAAACATTTTAATTCATATAGAAGAATCAACAAACGCTTATATATATTTTTAAAGAACATGATTAATGAGACAGACATAAACGGCTAACCAATATTATCCTGCTTATAAAAAAGCAGAAGCTTAACTAAATGCCGTTAGGGAACGAACAGAGATGAATTATTATACAAGTTTTAAAGGAATAATGTTAAGACTAATCGACATGGTTTTTCTCTATAGATTCATTTGTACTTGATTCATTGGCCTGATGATCTGAAATAAATGCCCGCAAATCTTCTATGCAGCGTTGACCACGTTCATGCAAGATCTCCTTGAGCATCGGCATAAGACGGCTTTCTAGATCTTGGTCTTTGCTGAAAACAAATACATATAGTGAAAATCAGCTTCTCAGAAAGAAAAAATCTAGACTTAAGATACGAAGAGTTCCATGTCAGAAATAAATTATGTAAACATCCACTGAACAGTCTCACCACTGTGATAGGGCACTAGAGAATTGGAATTCCGAATATCGTTAACAAGTTAAAAAATTTGCAAAAACGATGCAGCAAATGGTCTAAAAAATATGTAGCTGTTGCACTAGAACGACGAGAAACCCAACTGATAAGTGGTAGGACTTCTAATATAAAAGGATGATTGAAATTCGCATACTGTATATAAAGAGCAAACCCACTATGTTGTGCTTCAAACAACATCAGTTAGCGTAACCCTCAGAATAGGAAATATGTAGACAGACTAGCTCAACGTAGGACATGATACGCAAGCGTATTGGTCCAAGTAGCAACAATTCACATCACTAGTCGGAGAAAACTGATGACAGGAAGAGAAGAAACAGAAAAAATGCGAAGTGGTCGAAAACCGAAGGAAATAGAATATACTTTCAGAGAATCATAAGAGTTACGAAGAATCCGGGAACCAAAGATACTTTAATACTAAGACCAAGGCTTTAATGACAAAGAACAGAAGTATTTGCTTTACTCCAAGAAATAACGATCTAAATTTTTCTATAGTTTGGGTTAGCAGTCAATGATTCCACACACTGATAATTCTTCGATCCAGCATTTATTAACCTACTCCTATTATTCTCCCAGTAAGTATAGTGTAAATGGACGAATGATAGGTAGTCTTTCGTTGTTACAACATTAGTCAAACGCCTGCAGTCTATAATCTCCTGGTCACTTCCATACGATGCACTACAACTAGAATCAATGTTCATCGCTTATAAATTTCATAGCCTAGTAATACTTTGAATACACAAATGATTAAACAATTCCGACTTTAAGAAGATCCTGTTTCCCGGGCTATGTCGTATTGATAGGCTTGCACAGAATAGGATGAGTAGTATACGCGTTCTTTCGGTCAAAAATAGGCTGTTTCCAGTAGAAAAATTGCTGTGTCAAGTTTGAGTTTTATAATGTATATCTTCACTTATTAGTAAACAGATGGTACTGGCAGGAAATATCTTAGTTCATAACAACCTCATGTATCATAGAAATAACATCTTAATTACCGAGTTAGTGGTTTATGTTAAGACTAATATATAATACAACAGGTGGGTCTATTAAAACTAGAAGAAAAAACATTTCCGGAGGCCCGAAATTTCTGTCGGATTATTTGTTTGTAGATTAGAAAAATATAAGTGAGACAGTTTTATAGAGGAAACTGAGCATTACATTTCAACTTCACAGAAATCCACTAAAACAGACCCCGTAGTTGGTGCAAACTTCTTTTTAACGAAGTGTAGTACATACAGTTATGCTTTTTACTGACATACAGACGTACGGAGACAGCTACTGCGTAATGTAAGGAAAAATAAAAATAGAAACTAGCCACTTACTTTTGCAGAAAACAGTAGTTTTACATTGACATTAGAATAAAATGATTAATGCATAAAGTAGATAATGGATGGCGACAATTCAACAATTGCAGCATCAGAACGAGCAACACGAATAATATGAAAATCAGCCAATCGAGGTTAGGTATACATTATTGCCAGGTTCGATAAAACACGAACAAAGACGAAAGTAAGCACCCAAATCAACAATTGTCTGACCAATCAAAACATTCTACACAAGAGTAAACGCCAACTGCAATCTTAGGCGTAGTTGAGTGTATACATAAATTACACAACCAGCATATGGCCCGTTAACAGGTAGGCATCATACAAGTCTCGGACATATTGGCTGGCATCTAACGTAAGTATTCATATTAACAGATCCATTATTTATAAATCAATTCACTGTTCCACACTCTGAGGGTAAGAAATCAGCCCTTATCCGTGGGCACAGAATATTGCCATGTAACGCTAAAATTGCCAAAGCACAGATTCACATTAGATTTAAGCGTAAGTAAAAGGATACATTACGAGCCAAAATAAAAGTTACCTTATAAGCATGCGAACGACTGTTGTGAATGCCTCGCAGTCCCGTTTATAATCCTTTTGACAAAAAAATCTAAACATGAATAGTTAATTACCTCTGCCAAAGCGTTTTTACGATCACGAATCAAATTTATCACATCATCTGAACAGTCGCCTGATTCATTTACTTCATTAATAACTGTTGATGCAGTTACGACGGCATTTGACCGATTGTTATCTAGAATAAACAAATACATGGTACAGAAACTAACAGGAAAAGCAAATAATTAATAAGCTGCTAAATAACGCTAGTTTGTCTCAACAGCAGTTATCATGCCTACTCTACGTGAGGCAATGACTGCTTGAACAAGATTGAATACTAATCTCCTAAAATACATGTCACTATTGAGAATTTGTATTGCGTTATGATAATTTGGTAGAGCGATATTAGTTTAGTGGTTAAACGGGCCAGCTTTCAATAAGTATTTCAATGGTTTTAACCCTCCCCCCTACCATCTAACCACTTACTTCGTTAAAGAATTTTCTATTACGCAAAGTGAAAAGATATTTATGAACTGTTAGTATTATTACCGAGTGGGTTAGATTTATTAGACATAAAAGAAACTTAAACGATTATTCTACGAATGCACACCATTACATTTACAGGACAAAATTGACGTATGTATTAAACTATTATAAACACAAACAGTGCTCAAACAACAAAAGCTTCAGAGGAATCTGCTTTCCGACTCTTATACTCAGCCGACTAAGAAATCAGTTTATTTTTATATAGTGTTTGTTCATTTGTTTTTAATGGGAGCCATTTCTTTGTCACTAGTCATAGATTTTAACCTATTATTTCTTGAAGCTTAGCTGCTCTAGCTTTAAAACTGATTGATAACATGCGTGTATGTTAAGGTGCTGAGGAAATCGGAACGAGGAGAAAACTAATGCAATTAGGTGTTGAATATTTAATCTTCATTCTATCTATTAGGAAAATACTGAGTAGAATTCACATTTTGATAAAATGATAGATTGAAAAATATTATTTGGCATTAATAGTGATAATTTTTTTGAGACAGACCATGAGAAACAAATAGTGACTTGAAATGGAAAGGTCATAAGAATAAACAATACAACACGTTAGCAATCAGTTTAGCTTTTTTGAGGGAAGAATGAGTAGGTACTTTTACAGTCAACAAAATATCAGTACAATTTGTAAAAAAAAAACAGCAGCTAACTTTCTAATTCCCACTGGTTGACTTACAGAGGTAGACAGAAAATCTGAAGGTCTAGTGTGTCTATAAAACCTACCAAATAAATATTTCCTCGAAAAATCCCAAACAAATTGCATGTTACATAAAATACGATTGAATGCTGTATAAATTTAAAAGTGCTGGTAATAAGCTGCATATGCATTGATTTTCCTCTTAATATAGACGAATCTACCTTGATTTATAAGCAATAAATAACTTTTATTTAATCAGATATTAGGACCAAATTAACTGTTCATAAACCATTATATCTGACATCGAATCCACTATAATTTATTTACTTGGTTAAATGCACTGACCAATAACAATAGAGATTTAAATAAATTCTCGTTTATTCCCAACTGATTTAAATAATTGATTGCAGAAATTTGATTGTTGTCGGAAATTTGTCTTGTTGATTCTCATAAATGCTATTGTGTAACGACTAAAATACTAGTGATTTTAAAGTTAAATAAAAAACAAATACCAAAAGTATTAAATGATTTACATCATTTTTGACAAAATTTACTGTAATTTGGAATAAGATGGAACTAAGGGAACATTATCGAAGGGATTGTGAAAAAACTACGTCCTATAATCGCATCAACAGATCAATTATTCAGTGCTAGTTGCCTGAAAACTGGTGGGCCTCCCTTAAAGCATCCTTGTAGTCAACTAGATAATGATTCCCATATTTGCAAACCAGGATGTCAGTTATACCTTGAACAAGATTGGGTATTGAACACATATTTCATAAAAATAAATAATCAGGAAATACACAAATTTACAAAACAATAAATATAACTGAATGGTTTTATTAAAAGGAAACTCCCAGTTATGCGATTGTTAATTATAATTTATGAGTGCAAATACTCCAAAAAATGCTCAAGAATAATATTATTATGAAATAATGTAAGCTATTAGTGGTACTGTGACGAGCGCTGCGACGAATATGTTTTGAAATGATAATGTTCAGTTTGGGAAATCGTCTTATATTATTACAAATACGTTATTACACTATTGTGAATTAAACTTAAGAAAATAATGTTTGGTGGGAACGACATTCAGTACAGCACAAATGACTTGAAGAATGCGAGATTCGCCTTTAGAAAATACCGAGAATAGGAATTAGTTATGTGCTTATGGAATATTCGCCGCAGGTTGAGCTTGATTATAGAATTTCACTAAATAACTAGTTAAATCCAACATAACCTCCTGAGCAGCGTGGGAACTAGACCTGTTTAGATTGTATACATTATTAATAAAGGTTTCGTGATTTTCTATTCTCACAATTTTTGATTAGATTTCCAAATGGTTATTAGTTGCTAAAGTGTAGTCAATAACCCTGTAGGTATCAACATATCGACTACTGGTTTATCTCGACCAGTAATCATAATAAAAATTTTCTAAAGCAAATTGCTTTTACCTGGAGAAATTTATTTATTTTATCAAGTAAATATATGACATTAAGAAAGCAAATGAACTACTTTACTTCTACTAATTAGAACATACTTACGGGATGAGAGTTTTTAGAGGTAACTTTTAACCACGATGATTTTTAAAGTTATATTAAGCAGATAAGAAACTCGACTTCGGAAAACCTGATTTTTTATGGAAAAAAAAACGAGTGTCTTGTAGGAGGAAATGTTAAAGTAGACAATGTCGTTTGCTATATAAAATATTTTGTATGCCAGTAAAAAGAATGCATAATCTAACGTGGTTCTTAAACCATAATTACAAAAACTGACAGCACTAAACGAACATAACTCACTGTTTGATGAGTGATTGGACTTTTTAGGCATAGGTTTTAAAGACTCCTTTTCTTTACCAGTGCCATTTCTTGAGATGGTCACTTGATTACCATCAACCTTTGATGTATCAGAGTGATCATTGTCACTAGAATTATTTGTTGATGAAACAAGAGACTTCTGTTTCAGTTTAGATGATTTGCTGTTAGTTGAAGGCCATTTTTCCTCTTTACGAAGATGGTCATCATTAACTTCATCTTCTGGAGTACGCCAACGCTTAGTTTGATGGGAAGTTACAGATAATGGCGAACGCGTAGCCTCAGAGCGTCGAGAATCGTGGCTATTCTTTGAAGTGTTTTTTTCAACCGTCGGGGAAGTATCTTTGACTGAGGATTTTTGGTTTCCTTTAACAGCACTTGATCGGTGTTTGCGACTGGCATTTGCTTGGCGAATTGCCGTTGAGTTTTCGGACACTGGTGTTTTGTGGAGACTCGTACGTTGAGTTTTGCTACGTGTATTGGGTGGTTCACGAAGGGATTCTGTGCTGCTAATGAATAATACGTGATCAGAAAAATGGGTTACAACAGGTCTATCCAAATACAGCGGTGTAATCAAAATATAATCGAAATGATGTGCTTTTACTTATCGTCCACTAGCTTTCTCCCAACTAAGTAGGCAGTGGCTTACCCCGATGCACAACAATGACTGAAGTATGATTAGAGTTGAGGCAATCAAACCAAAACAGGGAAGCAATCCAGGAAGTCACAGACTGTTGATCGGAGCTGTTGGTAGATGCAAACTACATAGTTGCGGTCCGCCTCATTGTCATGATCGAAGGTTGGGGACTAGGCGACATGGTTCAAAATCTGTCAAAATGGCACAGGTGGAATGTCTACACTATCCTCTTTAAGCTTAAGATTATTGGTGAAACTAAACTCTCCTGGCGAACTTCAATTACAACAGATAACTTTGAGAACGCCTATAACCAGTGAGAACGCAGCTGTAGATGAGACTATAATTTGTTATGCAAATGATAAAAAAATTCATATAAATTACACGGGGCAAGGTTTTTTAATGACTCATGAGCCTTCGAAGGTTGGCGACAGGTTTATTGATTATGAGTTCATAATATGTACAGCATAGGAACTCATTCATATAATTCCGAATCATGTTGTTTCTAGAATCTTTATAAGATTTCAGAAACTCTTTCGGATGTGACCAATATCCTTAGACATTTTGTGAGTGAACAGTAGCAATTCAGGTGCACGAACTACGACAGTGAATGTATCCAAGTGGCCGTTAAGCTCGCCAGTAGTCTGTATAATTTGTAGGTCCTGGAAGGACGTACATTTGGATTATTGGTACTAGGATCCTTGCAGTTCGACCCGGGGCATAATGGAAGTGACCCTTTCCTAATGTTCTATTGTGAATACGAGGAACCTGCAAGTGAGATTAAAGTAATTAGTGCTCGCCTATTTAGTTTGCAGACATCTCTCTTTACTATATTTTCACTTTTTAATGATTGCTTTGTATGTTTCAACAACTTTTAGGACGCCTAGCAATAAATTTAAACGTAGCATCATTTCTGAGATGTCTCTGTAGTGCTGATATTTCGCCTGTGCTTACAGGTGATGCTGGAAAAACAGGCGAACGCATTACCCACAATATACCTAGCATGCCGGTTCGCCTAAGTGTAAGTCTAGAATGGCTAAAGAAGCTGTCTGTTCTTATTGCTTTCCTTTGTCAGCGACCATTGCAACGGAAGATGACTCCATTTCACGTATCTGTGGATGGTGCTTGAGTCACACACAAATCAATCTCGTGTGAATATGGCAACTTGTAGGTCAACAATAATAAAGTCCTCATCAGAAATTCTAATCACCTGATCCAATGTAAGCATTTTGAACAAGACCAAGCACACGACCTTGAAACAATAATCCTGATTCCCATTGGACTTCTGAAGTTCGCCAGCAAAGTTTAGTTTCACCAAATTATTTTATATCATTCGTACCACAACTTACTTCTAGGACAATATTCGCAATTTAAGACCTTTTACTACCACCAGTTGTAACTACTACGACTACATTGGTCTCATCTCGCTATTCTAACGGTAAGACGTGTCTAGTTAAAATAAACATACATAAAACTTAACATCGAATTCACTCACTTGTTAGCTGGTGAATGAGTACTCCTTGTCTTTCTGCGTTTTTGAGGCTCGATTGTAGGCTGGTTTTTTTCATTGTTGTATGTAGCAGCTTCTGTTTTAGCTTTCGTGTTACGACTGCGATCATTGTAAGGTGGTGAAATCGAATGCATTCGTTTACGTGCACTGCGATTTCTTGGAGAATCGAAAGCTCCACTGGAACTAGCTATAGAGGCATTCGATGATGAATTTTCAGAAGAGTGGCGAGTTCTGGAAAAATTGCCGCCGTGAACAGGTGGTGACTGCTCAAAACCCTGCTGACCACGATGTCTTAGTTGTATTAATCCACTTACCAGCGAAGATCCACCTTCTGTATTCGGAGCAGGAGCATTTGAGAAAGCAAGGTTCTGTTCGTTTATTGAAGGTGACCCTGGAGTGAAATTGATTAATCAAAGATACAGTGAATGTCACGCAAGAAGATAAACAAGTGAGAAAGAAACTGGGTGTCAGTCTGAAAACAGAAAGGAAAACTTGCTTGAAAGTCGCTGGTTTCTTCGCGCATGATAGTCTGGTGAAGAGTTCTCATCTGCGCTTCGGTCATATTGTGCATTATTTCTATTTGATGACTGACCAATAGATGAATCCTGACGCTTCCGCTCCACTGACGACTGACTGCTACTACTACTTCGGTCACGAGAATTGCGAGAGAGGTTGCGAGAAGCTCGTCGATCATCGTACATGCGACCATTGAATTCAGACTCACTTGCGTGCATTGAGTCGCCAGGGTTCGAAGGCAAAGAATGTCTAGAATCGAAATAATGTTAATGAAGTAAACCTCATGGTGACAACTACGCTTCTACTTAATTAAGTGGTTTACAACAATACACAACGTATTTAAAATAAAACAATGTTCCTCTTGAACGTCTGTTTTTAGGATACCATGGGATGTTTAGTGCAAAAAGAAATAAAGACGCACATTTTTAAGGAATTCACGATCTTCAATTGTAACTAAAGTATTCATAGCAGTGGGTTAGTGGGTGGCTTTTGTGATGCTAAACTTGATCTAAACACGCCTAAAAACTAGTGAAAAGTACACGCTGGTACAGACTTAACTACGAAGATCTCAACAAAATCATTTCAACAAAGGGAGGACGTCCTTATCGCCAATAAAATTTAGTCAACCATTAAGCAAAACTAACTATCGCTTCACCTCCACGACAAACAAACACTCCCAGCATACAGGTAGGTCTCCCAAGTTTATAGTGTGAGTGCGAATATCATAAACTTACATGTATGTATGCATGTACAATCAGCATAGAGCCTGGCACGTGTGCATCAGTTCAAGTTGCTGTACCACCATGGCACCGCAAGATTAACACCACCACCATTAGTAGAAGTTACCCCAATAAAAATTAATAATAATAGTAACAAGAAGTGTGAACATATAGAATATGGTTCAGGAAGCGTAGAAAGAAAGCTATGGAATAATTTAAAGCTCACGATTTAAGTAGAACAATGAGTGAATCAGTTTCAAGTTGCTGTACCACCATGGCACCGCAAGATTAACACCACCACCATTAGTAGAAGTTACCCCAATAAAATTAAATAATAATAGTAACAAGAAGTGTGAACATATAGAATATGGTTCAGGAAGCGTAGAAAGAAAGCTATGGAATAATTTAAAGCTCACGATTTAAGTAGAACAATGAGTGAATCCATAGCACTACGAGAATATTGAGGTAACGTATAAACAGAATACAAGAGAGAAGAGTAAGTAAAGATGTCCAGAAAATAACAATAGAATTTAAGATCTAGATGAGGTTAAAGAGTGAATACATCTTCGCCATTGTGACCGATTCTCATCATCATCAGCAACGTAGAACCGGGCACAAACGCCTGTAGGTTCAAGTTGCCATACCACAATAGCACTACGAGAATATTGAGGTAACGTATAAACAGAATACAAGAGAGAAGAGTAAGTAAAGATGTCCAGAAAATAACAATAGAATTTAAGATCTAGATGAGGTTAAAGAGTGAATACATCTTCGCCATTGTGACCGATTCTCATCATCATCAGCAACGTAGAACCGGGCACAAACGCCTGTAGGTTCAAGTTGCCATACCACAATAGCACTACGAGAATATTGAGGTAACGTATAAACAGAATACAAGAGAGAAGAGTAAGTAAAGATGTCCAGAAAATAACAATAGAATTTACGCCATTGTGACCGATTCTCATCATCATCAGCAACGTATAACCGGGCCAAACGCCTGTAGTGTAGGTTCAAGTTGCCATACCACAATAGCACTACGAGAATATTGAGGTAACGTATAAACAGAATACAAGAGAGAAGAGTAAGTAAAGATGTCCAGAAAATAACAATAGAATTTAAGATCTAGATGAGGTTAAAGAGTGAATACACTTGCGCCACTGTGACCGGTTCTGAGCCATATCACCTAGTGTCTCCAGCCATTTGTTGCGATCATCACGCGGACCCCAACCAGGTAGTCTACATCTACCAACATGGCTTAGGCCAGTAGTCAAGGACTTCATGGACTGATGCCATGTTTTGGTTTCGCCGCCCCTAACCTTCTTCCATCCTACTTCAGCCATAGCTAACATGGCGCGACGGGGTAGACGGTGGTCGGGCATGCGCAATACATGTCCTAGCCATCTCAGTCGATGAAGGTCAATGACCTCTTCGACTGATTTACCGTGTTTCCCAAGAACCTTTTGTCTAACCTCACTATTACTAGTCCGGATATTCCATGGTATACGAGCGATGTTCCGAAGATTCCTATGGTCAAATATCTGGAGACGACGTATATCTTGAGTTTTCATGGCCCACGTTTCGCAGCCATATGTTAAGATGGCGCGGATTGCTGCGCAGTACACCCGGCCTTTCGTTGAGACACGGATATCTCGTCTGCGCCACAAGTGCCGTAGATTGGCAAATGCCAATCGAGCATTCTGGACCGATTCTGGACCATGGTTGTTAACGTATTTCGAAAAATGACGCCTAAAGTGTCTTCAACCACTAAAGTAGTTTGTCCAAGCTTTGATACGAGTGATAAATATAGCAACTAACATTAGCGAACTGAACTGAGATGAGTTGATTAACCAGGTTGGTATTAGACAAATATGCTACGTGAATTACCTTGTGTGAGACACTGATCTTGACTGAGATCTGCCTGAATTACTAGCACTTCTTGAGGATGATCCGGTAAAAGATCGACTTCTTGAAACACTTCTTCGTTCCGTGCTTCTTCGGTCTGTACTTCTGCGTTCCGTGCTCCTTCGATCAATACTTCTACGATCCAAGCTCCTACGATCAACACTCCTGCGATCCATGCTTCGTCGATTTCTATTGTTGTCTCTATACCCTCGACCACCAGAAGAGGATGAACCAGTACGGACCCGTCTAGCGTCTCCATAGTTGCCAGGTGATGGAACACCCTTTTCAGGGCCCCGAAAGCCCCTTTGGTTAGGAGGAAATCGTCTAACCTGACGCCGCTCCTCGTACACTGCAAAAGCAACTTCGGATGAATTTTGCAAATTACTCTTTGCTCTAGCTTTTTTGAGATCTTTAAACCAAGTGAGCTCTACTGGATAACCAAACATGGTTTTACCATTATGTCTACAAATTAAATTAATAAGAGGCTTACCGACGGAGCATTTCGCTAGCAATCTCGTGGGACTTAAATCGTATAGCCACTGAGAATCTTTTCTTATCCTCGGAGGTAGAAAAAAATTCCACAGAGCACCTAGAGTTTGTTTCATTGCAAAAGAAATCCCTGAACATAGGCCACATAACAAATTCCTTACTTCACTTTAGCCACATCTGTTGTTCCTGGAAGTCCTCTAATAAACAGGGTATGTCTACTAGGGAGAACATTGCGAGGATTAAGTCTGTCAAATTGCTGCCGACGATACATCCTTCGTAACAGGACTCGGCGGTCAGTAATGTCGGCATGCAGTAAAACAAAGATTGAGGTCAATCATTATGACAAATATTCTTTGACTTCAACCTTGAGCGTGGGTTGTGGATATTATCAACTCATATATCACCACAAGAGTAGTCTTCTATGTAGTAAAAATGAATTCAATTATTTTAGAAAATATTCTTTAAAGATATCGAAAGGAACTATCAGATAGTGTTTGTATATTTACTGCAGACTGTTAACGGGAAGCGACGCATATGATATCGGAAACTGTGTCTTTTAAGTCTTTCTTACTGTTGGGGTAGTAGATAATGCTGAATGCATTGGATGTATCGTTATTAGCTTCCTGAACTGTTTGGTATTAAGTAGCAAGAAGTAACCCAGTCATGTTTCCTGATTAAATCTTTAAAATGTAGGATATTCATTGTGTCTGAAGTGCACCAGATATATGACCAAGTTACGCTTGCGGTATTACCAAAGCAACTTCTAATGACTGAACCCACCCTTACGAATGTGAATAAATTAGAAGGCACGAAGGATGGAAAAGAACTTATATTTGGTCGTGAGTAGAGCGGTAATGGAAAAGTAACGTCCAGGCTGGCAAACTAGAGAGAGATACTTCCCACGATGCGGCGTGTCGTGATCTGGTGATGATACGTGACCGAGCGCCTTCAACTAGTAGTGTCCGTTAAAACAAACATGATCAGCATCAAAGTCGAAAACCTATGTAACTATTTATTTTGGGGATTATTTACTGCTTCAGCTCACTCTTCCCCCCTAGTGAGTTCGTCAGGACCCTATGACGTACCAGCCAAAGAATAAAACCCAATGCGTTAGACAATTGTAAACGTTCCTTTGATAGCTTGGATGTTGTGCATCTTCTGGGCGTCAGTACCTATGCTATGGTGTCGCTACATAAAATATTCGTACAAAATATGATCGTTCACTTCCTCGTACTTCTGTTCGTTTCCAGACGGCCTGGGAATCCAAAAAAAGATTTAAATATATGCATTTCATTTATATATATACATATATATTTAAAAGCAATTTGGCGGCTAAATATAGCTACAAAAACGCATAAAATGTCGACAGCGCTAACATGAATAAAAAAAAGGTTTTTTGATATTTTTTTAAACATACGAAAATGTGTAAAATGCATACCGTAAAGTTAAAAAAATAATTTTATTCCATTTTTCCTTCTCTTTTTGATATGGAAAAACGAAAAAACTTTACAATCCACAGGGAGTGGGATATATGGAGAAAGTTAATAGACGTTAATATTCGTTTAAGTGTTCTGGAAATCGTGCATATCTACCGGAACGTGTAGCTCTCGGCGAAACGGAGATCTTTTGAATTTCCAATTGCTTATAGTCAGTGTTTAAGGCTTGACGACTTCGTTCATTTTAAGTTTCGGAGGTGTTGTGGCGAATTCGACGTCGAAAGGTTTACCTTCTAGGCAGGTTGTTTTGAGGCGGTCAGTGCTGACGTTCTCCTCGTGGCTATTTTTATCGATCGTATAGTACTTTGTTTCTTGTTTTAAGACCTTGTATGGTCCTTCGTAAGCCGCGTCAAGAAGTCGGCGTAGAGCGTCACGACGTACAAAAACGTGTGTACCATATATTAAGGCGCGTTAGATAAGTGTGTGTCGATTGTTGTCGAGTTTGGACTGGCTTAACTGAACGCATAGCATTTGTAAGCCGGTTCACATAAAGATTAATGTCTAGGTTTGTTGAGGTGGAAGTGGTTTCCACAAACTCACCTGGTAGTCGAAGAGTCATTCCGTAAACTGATTGAGCCACACTACCCACGACATCTTTTTTACACTGCTTCGAATTTCGAGTAAGAATAGTGGTAAAGCCTCTGTTCACTGCGTGATGTTCATAGCTGAATGTGATGCTTTCAGCTATCAAAGAAATCTTTCTACCAAACCGGAAGATTGTGGGTGGTAGGCAGTTGTTCGGAAGCGCGTTGCTCCAAGCAGTTTTGTCAGAGAGCGGAACAATCCAGATTCAAACTGACGTCCACGGTCTGTCGTTATTGTAGATGGACAACCAAAATTCGCTATCCATCGTCCGACGAAAGCGCGAGCAATCATTTCGCTAGTGATGTCTCTCAGTTGAATCGCTTCCGGCCAGTGTGTAAAACGGTCCACGCATGTCAAAAGAAAAGAAAATCCATTTGATTCTGGTAAGGGTCCTACCAAATCAAGGTGGACATGGTCAAATCGAGCGTCGGGAGTTGGGAAAGTGCCAAGAGGACATTTGTTGTGCTGAATTACTTTGTTCTTTTGGCAGGCCACGCAGGATCGTACCCATTCTTTGATGTCTTTATCCATCCTTGGCCAGCAGAATCTCTAAGCAATCAGTTTAGACGTAGCACGAACTCCAGGATGAGAGAGATTGTGCAATGCGTCGAAGATGATTCGTCGATAACTCTTGGGGACGATTGGATGGGGTGTACCTGTAGAAAAATCGCAAATTAAAGTTTGCTTACCTTTTCCAATCGTCTTTGTTTGGAGTTTGAGCGTTGTTGTAGATAACTCGTGATGTAGATTATTGTCTTCATTTTGATTCAAGGCATGTATTCGTGATAAGGCGTCGGCAACTACATTGTTAGCTCCAGATATATGTCATATATCAGTAGAGAACTGGGAAATGTAGTATAGATGACGCGACTCTCGAGGAGAGTACTTATCTGAAGACGACTTCATAGAAAACGTCAGTGGTTTATGGTCGGTGAATATTGTAAATTTTCGGCCTTCAATGGAATGTTGAAAATGTCGTACAGCACAGTACATGGCTAGCAGTTCACGAACAAAAGTGCTGTATCTTGATTCGGTATCGTTTAGTCGTCTTGAGAAGAATGCTAAAGGTTGCCAAGTTTGGTCAGTCCATTTTTGCAGAACTGCGCCAATCGCTGAGTCAGATGCGTCAACCGCGATGCTGACAGGGGCTTCGGTATTGTGATGTGCCAGCATAGTCACATTGGCTATTGCTTCTTTAGTTGCAGTAAAGGCTTTCTTTGGGTCTGCATCCATTGTAACCACATTTTTATTTCCACGAAGCTGATCCGTTAGTGGTTTCATGATAGATGCACAGTTCGGTATAAACCGTCTGTAGAGACTTACCAATCCATTGAAAGCTCGCATCTGCTTGATGGTGGTTGGTTCCGGGCACTCCAGAATAACCGCCACCTTGTGTTTTTGGGGTTGTATACTATTCGCATCAACAGTATGCCCCAGGAAGTTCAATGAGGTTGTTTCGATTTGGCATTTCTGGATGTTTATGGTTACTCCATATTGTTGCAGTCTTCTAAAGACTGTGTCCAAATTTTTCATATATGTTACCTCGTGTGGGCTTGCTTTCAAGCAGTCGTCGACGTATGCATGGACATAGTCAAGACCGCGGAACACGTCATCGATGAAACGTTGGAATGTTTGTGCTGCGTTCCTCAACCCAAAAGGCATTCGGAGGAATTCGTAAAGGCCAAATGGAGTTACGGTAGCGGTTTTCGGGATATCATTTTCAGACATCGGTATTTGGTTGTACGCCTTTACCAAGTCGAGTTTTGAAAATATTGTCATTCCCTTCAGGGTGGCCGTTAAATCGTGGATGTGCGGTAAAGGGTAACGATCGGGTGTAGTTTAGGAGTTGAGACGTCGGTAATCACCGGTGGGACGTCAGTCATTGCTATCTTTCTTCGGGACCATATGTAATGGAGATGACCATGGACTACTGGAAGGTCGAATTATCCCAAAGTCAATCATATGATCGAATTCGTTTTTCGCAATTCTTAGTTTTTCAGGCGCGAGTCGGCGTGCTTTGGAGAATACAGGTTGACCTGTAGTCGTGATGTGATGTATAACATTGCTGGTTACAAATGATAATCTCGATGACGCCTTATTCAGATCTGGATACTTGTCGAGTATCAGCTGAAAACAAGGGTTAATTAAATGTTTAAAACGAAGAGGACAAGCTACAACCTGTTGCAGCGGTTCCACGAATGTAGAGATTTGTGTTACTATCCACTAGTCTCTTTTTACTAGGGTCCACAAGCAAGTTGTAGTGGCTAAGTAAATCCATGCCTACGATAGATACTTTCACATCGGCGATAGTGAAAATCCAGTGTATGGGTTTTCGTAAACCCACGCTAACTTCTGCGCTAGTGTCGACGAGGTAGCGAACCTTCGTTATCACATCAGTGATAAATAACAGGAGGCTGTTTCCACTGGCTACGGTTGCCGCTAGCGCGTGACGGCGGAATAGTTTCCCGATGCGTCGACAGTGAGTTTTTGTCTAGGAAAACAACACAGGTCTCTACATCTCTTGGAATCATTGCCATAAGTGTTGTGATACCGACACCAATGTCAGTTTTCGCTTCGTCGAAGTCGAGATGACGATCTTTTCTGTGATGTCCTTCGTCGACGAGAATTGTTCGGTCGGTGTCTTTCCTTCAGGTCAAGAAAACGAGAAGGAATATTAGCCATGCAATGTTTTCCCTAGTCGACATACCCTGTTTATTAGAGGACTTCCAGGAACAACAGATGTGGCTAAAGTGAAGTAAGGAATTTGTTATGTGGCCTATGTTCAGGGATTTCTTTTGCAATGAAACAAACTCTAGGTGCTCTGTGGAATTTTTTTCTACCTCCGAGGATAAGAAAAGATTCTCAGTGGCTATACGATTTAAGTCCCACGAGATTGCTAGCGAAATGCTCCGTCGGTAAGCCTCTTATTAATTTAATTTGTAGACATAATGGTAAAACCATGTTTGGTTATCCAGTAGAGCTCACTTGGTTTAAAGATCTCAAAAAAGCTAGAGCAAAGAGTAATTTGCAAAATTCATCCGAAGTTGCTTTTGCAGTGTACGAGGAGCGGCGTCAGGTTAGACGATTTCCTCCTAACCAAAGGGGCTTTCGGGGCCCTGAAAAGGGTGTTCCATCACCTGGCAACTATGGAGACGCTAGACGGGTCCGTACTGGTTCATCCTCTTCTGGTGGTCGAGGGTATAGAGACAACAATAGAAATCGACGAAGCATGGATCGCAGGAGTGTTGATCGTAGGAGCTTGGATCGTAGAAGTATTGATCGAAGGAGCACGGAACGCAGAAGTACAGACCGAAGAAGCACGGAACGAAGAAGTGTTTCAAGAAGTCGATCTTTTACCGGATCATCCTCAAGAAGTGCTAGTAATTCAGGCAGATCTCAGTCAAGATCAGTGTCTCACACAAGGTAATTCACGTAGCATATTTGTCTAATACCAACCTGGTTAATCAACTCATCTCAGTTCAGTTCGCTAATGTTAGTTGCTATATTTATCACTCGTATCAAAGCTTGGACAAACTACTTTAGTGGTTGAAGACACTTTAGGCGTCATTTTTCGAAATACGTTAACAACCATGGTCCAGAATCGGTCCAGAATGCTCGATTGGCATTTGCCAATCTACGGCACTTGTGGCGCAGACGAGATATCCGTGTCTCAACGAAAGGCCGGGTGTACTGCGCAGCAATCCGCGCCATCTTAACATATGGCTGCGAAACGTGGGCCATGAAAACTCAAGATATACGTCGTCTCCAGATATTTGACCATAGGAATCTTCGGAACATCGCTCGTATACCATGGAATATCCGGACTAGTAATAGTGAGGTTAGACAAAAGGTTCTTGGGAAACACGGTAAATCAGTCGAAGAGGTCATTGACCTTCATCGACTGAGATGGCTAGGACATGTATTGCGCATGCCCGACCACCGTCTACCCCGTCGCGCCATGTTAGCTATGGCTGAAGTAGGATGGAAGAAGGTTAGGGGCGGCGAAACCAAAACATGGCATCAGTCCATGAAGTCCTTGACTACTGGCCTAAGCCATGTTGGTAGATGTAGACTACCTGGTTGGGGTCCGCGTGATGATCGCAACAAATGGCTGGAGACACTAGGTGATATGGCTCAGAACCGGTTACAGTGGCGCAAGTGTATTCACTCTTTAACCTCATCTAGATCTTAAATTCTATTGTTATTTTCTGGACATCTTTACTTACTCTTCTCTCTTGTATTCTGTTTATACGTTACCTCAATATTCTCGTAGTGCTATTGTGGTATGGCAACTTGAACCTACAGGCGTTTGTGCCCGGTTCTACGTTGCTGATGATGATGAGAATCGGTCACAATGGCGAAGATGTATTCACTCATTGTTCTACCTTAAATCGTGAGCTTTAAATTATTCCATAGCTTTCTTTCTACGCTTCCTGAACCATATTCTATATGTTCACACTTCTTGTTACTATTATTATTTAATTTTATTGGGGTAACTTCTACTAATGGTGGTGGTGTTAATCTTGCGGTGCCATGGTGGTACAGCAACTTGAACTGATGCACACGTGCCAGGCTCTATGCTGATTGTACATGCATACATACATGTAAGTTTATGATATTCGCACTCACACTATAAACTTGGGAGACCTACCTGTATGCTGGGAGTGTTTGTTTGTCGTGGGTTTGTACCGTTTGTTCTTGTTAAGATTAGTGGACATAGGAACATAGATATATATCGCATGATTCGTAGCATGTTTATTTATGATTTCATAATTAATATTTATTAAAAATTATAAGAATTTAATTTCTGATATCATCAACAAATCATTTTTGCTTTCAAGATAACTACTAAACATAGCTTATAATATGAACTGCAACTGGGAGGTTTCATCTTTTTACTTCTTTTAAAGTTGATGTTGACGACACCCTTAGTTAGGTTCAGAATGCAGTTGACCCTTATTAACTGAAAGTGTAAGTTCAGTGAAAAAGTTATTTTTCTTGAAAGCCAATAAAACACATTTTCTTTGAAGACAATTAGTAAACGGTGTTGATGATAGGATTTTTCGCGGTGCGGCACACATCACTGTTTTTAACCTCTTGTATCGTTAATATCTTAAATGGATCATCATCACCAGCCGACCTTGTATTAATAGAGAAACTTGACTGCCATTATTAGGGCGAGGCACATAATAAAAAATCCATTCCTAATCTTAAGTATATATAAATACCTGAAGACTCAACGACGTGATATAGATGGACGTCTAATCACTCTTACCATATCATGTTGATAAAGAACGTCAGCTGTAATCAAAACCTAGCCCATTTCTGATCTCACTCATCCATAACACTCCCCCATACCGTGTTTTGTTAGCAGCTACAAACAGAAAGACAAGCATCCTCTTCAGACAAAAAAATTAAAGCACAATGCAGAAAGCTGTTGATATGGATATGACGACTGTCCTCGTTCCACTGAACGCCTCGTACATCCCCACTAGTACTAGGAGACGTAGGAATAGCAGCCACATCGAGGTTGTCTCCATTCTGAGAGTCGAACTTTAGATCAGACCAGACAGTGGTCAGTCATCAGAAGCTAGTAAAATAACGACCAGTCCAAATACGTGTGTGCAGAGCTACCTATATACGTTAACACTGCTTTAGAGCGACGCGACACTCCCAGATCCGAATCATCGAAGGCTTACAGACTCTATCTGTAACACCTAAGAGAGATTGTTTCCAAATGTCGCAATATCACATTACTCATTATAGACAAGCTGTCGCCAGGACCCTCTAGAAGTAACTACAAATACAAGAAAACAAAAGAGCAGCGAAGCTACTCTAAGCTAACAGGCGTTCAATAAATCGCACCGAATACGGGGTAGAGTATTTTACTTCAAGTCAGCTTCCCTTGGAGCCAAGAACTTACCAAGGCCTTCTCAACGAATCTAAACGCGGTTCACCCAGCAGGGTAAAACACCTCTAATCCCACAGCGTCTAGCAAGAATACACTGTCAGTCCTTAAAATAACACTTCCTGGTTACTCTTACTTGAAGTACTCGGGCCCAGGGTCATTAAGTAATGAAATCAATATGAGAAACGCGTAGGACATGCCCACAAGATACCTTGGAACCCTGTTAAACGTCCCTACTACACCTATGCCAGTTGCCCTGTACTCCCCCTTAACAACCCCGTATCCTCATTTTGTCTGTACTCACTACTAATAAACGTCTTTTGTGCTTCAGCCCACTATAAGCACACGAGATTACTCGAAAGTGCTCCACTGACACACAAGCATACTACAGGACATTAATCGATGGATACATACTCATAGTCGATTAGCTTTTTCTGACATGAACCACCATCCATTCCTCACTTTACATTTATAGTTGTAAGTAAACAGAGTAACCCTTAAAATGTCAGACTATCCTCTAAATCCGTGTGTTTACTCCCTTCATTTTAGTTTGCCCTAATACAGCCTCTCCTTGTCACAGCAAAGTTGTTTTATTGCCATCTTGGCGAATGCTAAACTAATGTTCACGAGTAATGCGGGATCCTACCCATCACCACCACATTAGTACCACGCCTTCCAACCACACTATAATTGCTCATACCACAGGTAAGTGTTATGGTAACTGCTATAACAAGTATAACCCCTTAACCTACAGTACGAAGGTTATTAGGTGAACAACACCTAATCTATGCTAAATAAAATGAGGTCTTTGATAGCCTTGACCCCCTATGCAACTCCACTTTGTCCTCTGATGTCCATAATCAACACACATTCGTATATAGCTATTCTTCATCTCGTTATGGTAAAGCCATTGACAAAGATCAGGGGGGTTGTCTGGCATACATCCAGGACTGTAAAAGCGGAACACGTCAACAACGACAATCTTAACACTTTACTCGGTTTAATATGGCTAAAAGTGCACGCAAACAACTATCGGACACCACTGGGTTGTAAATATAGGGCCCCATATACTTCTAAATTATTGAACACCTTAATAGTCTAACCATTACGGTACGCTGTCACCCTCAGCCTTGATTGTAAAATAATCCGTTTAAATTTAAGTGAGGCCATGCGCCACACGTCTCAGTGACCATTTAATATTACTCGAAACCGTGATTAGAAGAAGCTAGTTATGATACTCCACTTAGATATGAAAAAGCCATCGATATGGCGTCACACAATCTACTGATCCGAATGCTGCAGTCTATAGGGATCAATAACCCTCTTCTAGGGAGTTTCGAATCACTTCCTACAAACCGATGACAAAGGTAGGCATTTCAACGTCAACACAATGACTTACAACCGACAGAGTACTATAAGGTAGTGTTTTAGGGTCCCTACTTTTCATAATATACATCACAAGTGCTTCATCAAAGGAAAGCCATAGCTATGCACTGACGACTTAAAGGTAATCTATGTGAGTGAAAATCAGAATGTTGTGCAATACATCGAAAATATACGGGACGAGATAAACAACACAAGTAAATGGTACCTAGATTGATGTTTAAGGATCAATACTGGAAAATATGGACGATTAAGTGACCGAAAAATTGAAATGCAGCTTGTGCACTTCCTAAACTTAATTTGTAACTGACCTGGGCCGACAATACTCTCACGGCATAGATTGATCTGAGCACATTTCTACCAAACTATCTAGATCACATCAATACTAAGCAACTTTTACCAAAATGAATCGAGACTCACTCTCAGAAATAAGCACAGGACCTATACTTAAGTACTTCTGCTTCCTATTTAGCAGTCCACGGGCGAGTGACAAGCTGAGGGTGGAAGGTGTTCAGCATTACTTAACACGGTAGTTAATTAAAAACGGCTCTAAAATTGGCTACAAAGCTAGGTTACACATGCTCGAACTTGAACCGCTCTGGAAAAGAAGACTGAGGACAAATTTGATTCCTCTCTATAAACTGTTGCATAATCTTACCCACGTGAAATTCAGACGCGAACCATCCAGTGTTAAAGTCAGAGATGTTACCACTGAGCTATCGTCGGTCGTGTTAATCTCTTCAAGATAGATAATTAGGTGGAAGATTTTTATTTGTAATTAAACAAAGCCTTACTTGAATGATGGGATAATTAACAAAAACAACCTGATATTCAAATATCACCAGCAAGGATATATAGCAGGAATGATAAAGCAACAAATAGAGAACGAAAAGAAATATTCAATAATATGACAAAACAAAGCAGAATAAAATGAAAAACCCATATCTAAATTCCTTTTATTGTTATCATCGTAAAACAGACAGAACAGTGAATGGACAAATTAAACATACGATACACTATTGAAGTCCATTACAGAGTAAAACAAGACGTTATAAACAGATAAGGATAATCACAATGAACATTTCCATAAGCATTGAAGGGTAATCAATCATAGTTAATTAAACTGTCTTCACCAAAATAAAACTGATACAAGAGCAACTTTATGTAAATGGCAAACAAGAAAGACAAACAAAACTAATAACTGTAAGTAGTAATGATGCATACACATTTTTTTTAAAAGACAAGATAAGCGAATGTCAGAAGCATAACAAATACATTGTTCCTATAAATAATTTTTATTAATAAGCAAAAGAAATCTAAGCAGCAACAACATTAAATAAAACGCAATTATAAAAGCAACAAGTGTCAATGAAATGGAAATTTTCGAGTCAAAAGACCCACTGTGAAGAAGACAGTCACAAAGATGACAATAATAACAATAAAAGTAGAAGCAAAGGTGGCAGTAATATATTCCACGGTAAAAAACGTCGGAGACTGTCAGAAAAGTGTGTACCTGTTCTCGTAGATCTAATTGCCCTTTCTTATTTATCTTTATTTACGTAATCATTTTGATGGGGAATTTAAGATGCAGCAGAAAGGGCAGAAAATTTAGCAACGAGATTCCGTGTAATACCTGGAGTTGGAAATTCATTCGTCTTACTATCTCTATTATTACGACAATTAAGCATGTTAGCACTTTCAGTAGATTCTGAAGAACTGCTGAAAAAAGAATGAATTTTATAAAATGAAGAAAATGGAAAATTACATGAATTATTCAATTTAATTGTATTGTAATAAACTTACAAAGTAATAAATTAGTACGACAAATGACAGAATATAAAAATAACAAAACCCCTGAAAATAACTAGGCAGAAACAAAGTCATAGAACAAATCTACTTAGTACTTGTGGATTTATCAAAATGCTCAATTCCACTTAAAGTAAGCACTGATAACGACGAAAACCAAGTAAACAAATAATTTAGCTCACCGTGTAAATGTACAAGTAACAACTAAAAGATTATGCACTTTGATTTGAGTTAGAATGTTGGTGAGAACAATAAAGAATCTACCCTGTTGTCTAAATTGAGGTAGAGAGGAATTCAAACCTACTATGTATTTGTTAGAGATCAAACGCTCTAACTATTAAAAGTACGAAAAAAGAGTGGTGTGTTACTATACACATACATGTAGCATATTAAAAGACCCAAATCTTAGAGGAAAAATTGTGTATATATATAAGTTAGCTGACGACGCTAATAAAGAGAAAGGAACACAAGCCACGTAGCCTACATCAAAATCATAAAGCCTAAATCAAGAAACAGTTAGTTTGGAAATTAATATTTCATCTTGCTTTAGTTTTAGGAATTTTCCAAACTAATTCTAATTCAGAGAAAAGCATACACAGTCTGATAAGAGTTCTGTACACATCACTGTCTGGTAAAATCACCTATTCGGAAAATGGGATTATAACAAAGACTACGATTTCTTATATAATGACTGGTTAGTTAATGCGACATTACTAACTCCTATGATGCAACAAATACATGTAAATAATTATAGGTTGGTGCAATCAACACTATTTTCCAGTCCTATGTGTGCAAAATAATCAACGATATATATTAAAAGTTTTACACTTATAATAGGATGAAACAAATTAAATGTAAATACCTATATGCTCTGTAAACAGACTACATTACTAAAACAATGAATTCCAGTATAGACCTTTCATAATTGCTCATTACACAAAATATTAATGAAAAAGAACTCTGAAACAAGTTGGAGCATAAAACATATATTAAACAAATATAAATGTATTGTGTTAGTGATTGATAAAATGAAACAAAAGCCAAAAGTTTTAAGGCCTAAATACTTCTATCAGATCGTATGATAACGAGCAATAAAGCGATATTTTCTAAATTATTTATTGAATTACTGAAGGGAATCTTTTGGCGACCATAATATAAATTTGAAGTTGTTTCTTGTCGCAGACTGTTATTAACTGTAAAACTAGTGAAAATCTGGAACCACTAACGATCTGGTGGTTAGTATCGTAATTAATTCCAAATGTTATAATGAAAAACATTGACTAGTGAAGTTGAAAACCAAACTAAAAAGCAAGCCAGTTAATCACCAATTAAATTATATAATATCACAATATATTTCTAAAACATCTGAACTTAAGGTAGTATATTTGGTTGTGTGAGCTAAAGGTGTTGGATTTAATTTTTGAGAAAACGTGTTCACTGTCAAGAAATCCTAAACTAAGACTACAAATTAGGATAAACTTGTATATTACCGTTGATTTGTTATAGACTGAAGCTGGTCAGTCATTGTTGCTATATGTGCATCCTGAGCGGATTGCCTCGATATAGCGTTATTACACAAGTTATGTATTGAAGTTGGATTGTGACTGGCAAGCGGAATCTAGGACGCGCGTTTCGTCCTGGACACAGTAGTCTAGTGGTGAACGCGGTGGCGTTTGACACGAAGCGGACTGAGTTCGAACCCCAGTGTGAACATTAACATTGGGATGCAGGTACATCCAGCCTAAGAGTCCCAAATAGGACGAAACACGCGTCCTGGACAACAAATGCCCAATACTTTAGCTTCTAATGTTGATAAATGGGATGAAAATCAACTTCAACTAATTGTCAAAAACCTATTTGTCAGCTAAAACCCAAAATGTCTTACATAAAAGTATTTTGTATATCATTATAAAGTCAGAGTTCGACTTACTAAGCCTCATCATCAGGTTTATGACTAAAGTTTTGCTTCAATTCACTGACTGATTGTCTTGATTGTTCTACAGCTTTCCTCATTAAAGGTTTGGCTGGAATAAAGAAAATTTAAATAACATATCTACTTTTATGTAGAACACTGTTAAAATTTGTGAATAGAAGTATAATTTAGTAGCTTCAAAAACGTTATGTGCAGATATACATATGGTCCGAAGCATGCAAATCTCAATGAGCTGTTATGAAGTGCTTACAAGCCTGAGAGGGTTTAATTGGTTACCAGCTGTTATAAACTTTAATTAATAAGTGATTCAACTAAAACTAAGCGATGTCCAGTAGCTCAATTCAAAATTTCAGTCTTTCATGAGTAAACAAGCTGATGACGTAACCTTGATTACCGAGTACAAACCCATGTACTCACCCTTGAGTCACACTTTATGTGAAAAGGTTAATGATACTATGAGGCTACTTAAACCGAAGAAAGTAGGACGAAAGTCAATTATATGACTAAGTGATTGCTTCAAGTGAAAACTAGAATTAAAAGTAGTTCACCATAAAATTTTCTTTTTTTGTCACAAGACAATCCTTACGAATAGGTTTGCATTTTTAAAATACATAATGATGTACATTTCATTAATTTTAGAAGCAATATAAACCATGATAAGTTGCTGATTAGTGAAACTCTAACTCAAATAAAAGACTT
This sequence comes from Schistosoma mekongi, assembly GCA_034768735.1. Lineage (NCBI taxonomy): Eukaryota > Metazoa > Platyhelminthes > Trematoda > Strigeidida > Schistosomatidae > Schistosoma > Schistosoma mekongi. The sequence continues at coordinate 30,361,422 of CM068308.1, forward strand.
CATTTTCAATACCTAACAATATTATGCTTCGTCTTATTCTGTCGCCGACTTTACAAATATAGCTCAGCTTACGAAGTAATTATCGACACACGAAAGCCACAGAGAAAGAGAATTTAAACAAGGTTAGTATATTGTTAGATAAGGCTGAAGGCTGATAACACCAAGGTATAATGAAAATAAACTAATCCGATGCCTGTTGGTAAGATTTCAGCAGAAACATGCAGTTTCACTAGTTAAGATATTTAGAACGTTAGAAATCAGTGATCGGACTAAACAAATACTAAGCAAAAGATAAGCCAATAACAAATCTTTTGTAATACAGTGTTCGTTATGTAATCGGTTAGGCAAATGATGTTTTGATTAGTAAGTAATCCCAGTGACCTTGAACATAAAACTGATTAATAGCTGGAATCATTGTTTGTGTTTTCACATCAATATTTGCAAAATACGATTAGCTGTTTATTTGCTTACTGTCATTCATACAATATAAACTTCCTTACTAATATTTACAGCTAATGCAGTCATAAATGAAGCTCTCCTTCAAATAATCACAAAAACAAGAGAACTATAGGATCAATTCTTTAATATAAAGCCGATATAATTACCTTACCAGAAAATACTAGGATTCTTTTCCACAAAACTTCTATAATTCTCACAACCAAAGTAAGCTCTTAAAATGGGATAAGGAGTATTAAAGTTGCTTGGTAAGTAAGTAGGCGTAAACAAATTCAAAGATTTCACTATATTCGAGACACTGAAAGAATGATAGCAACGGATAATAATCAAACCGCATCATATGAAAGGTTTTAAGACTTAATTACTTGTGAGTAGTTCAAACATTTTACTCAAAAATTGTTAATAGTACGAATAATCAAGGAGAACGTTATTCACAACATTGTTTCTTTAAGATTTAATATAACCAAATAAGTGCACCTTCCCGGTATCAGCCTAAACATAACCAGTAAATAATTCTTGTTTTTTTTGGACAGCAAGTCAAAGAGTCTATAATTTCTTCGTGATACATTATGTTTAGGTTAAGGAATGAATGAAGAGGAAGTCAAAATTATACCGTGTATATTATCCAAGAGGTATCGAGTTACGGTTTATATGCTTTTGATAAGGCATCCTGTAGTATCATTTAGGATACTCATGATCCTTAATGCGATCGGTGAAAAAATAAGCTTTCGCATTCAACTCAACAAGTTGGAGAAAATATAACAGAAACTCATTGAGTTCCATTATAATAGAACTCTTCTAGAAATTTTCCAAAAACAGAAAACATTCATTAAGCTATAAAAAACAAGAATACGGCTCACAGGGTGTATCATACTTAGCATGTTATGAATTTATTCAACAGGTAAGTCCCAAATGCTAGAGTGTGATTAACATTAAAAATTTTAAGTAATAGCTCCCATTATATTTGTTTAGGGCTGCGCTACACTGAACATGTTCATACTAGATTGTGGTGGATAACACGAAACTCTTGAAAGTGTATCTTTATTGTATACTAGTAATGTTCTTTTGGAATCATTTCAACACTGAACATGTTCATACTAGATTGTGGTGGATAACACGAAACTCTTGAAAGTGTATCTTTATTGTATACTAGTATAATTTTCTTTTGGTAAAAATCCCATTTCAAGAGTCTGGAGTAATCTATGACTGTTTGGTAAAAGCAAGTGTAGCGCATCCCAACACAAATATAGTATGCGTGGAGGCATGAAATAAAAATTTTAATGAGAAAAATGTCCTAATATTCAGTGCTTGTTAACTAAGTGAATGCAAAAATGAACTGGTGTTGAATATGACACATTTAACACATTTCGGATAGCTTCAAATTCCATCGTTACTACAAACGTCACGTTATGTAATCGGTTAGGCAAATGATGTTTTGATTAGTAAGTAATCCCAGTGACCTTGAACATAAAACTGATTAATAGCTGGAATCATTGTTTGTGTTTTCACATCAATATTTGCAAAATACGATTAGCTGTTTATTTGCTTACTGTCATTCATACAATATAAACTTCCTTACTAATATTTACAGCTAATGCAGTCATAAATGAAGCTCTCCTTCAAATAATCACAAAAACAAGAGAACTATAGGATCAATTCTTTAATATAAAGCCGATATAATTACCTTACCAGAAAATACTAGGATTCTTTTCCACAAAACTTCTATAATTCTCACAACCAAAGTAAGCTCTTAAAATGGGATAAGGAGTATTAAAGTTGCTTGGTAAGTAAGTAGGCGTAAACAAATTCAAAAATTCATTTGATCATGCATTAAGATTAAAAATGAAGACGATTTCAAATGTAGGTGAAAAGAACCACTTATGACAAAAATGTGTAACTCATTGATGTTTAATGAGAAAAATGTCCTAATATTCAGTGCTTGTTAACTAAGTGAATGCAAAAATGAACTGGTGTTGAATATGACACATTTAACACATTTCGGATAGCTTCAAATTCCATCGTTACTACAAACGTCACGAAGGTTAGATGTCATTTCATTCATGCTGAACATAAGCATTATATAGACTAAGTGGTAAATAGAAGAAAAATGCTATATATATATATATATTTACATATAATACCACAAATTCAAAAATTCATTTGATCATGCATTAAGATTAAAAATGAAGACGATTTCAAATGTAGGTGAAAAGAACCACTTATGACAAAAATGTGTAACTCATTGATGTCAGGTCAGTCAAAAAGAAACCCTGATTGATCTAGGTACCGCGCTAGTTTATATTCATTGGCAAGGTATACCTACGGTTTTGTGGGACATAATGCTACTTAACTGAATCGAATTCGAGTTTGCAATTGTTACCACTGAGTAAACGGTGTCGTAACTGGTATAGTGTAGGATCAAGTTATTAACACTGATTGGTCGCTGAATGGTAACTAGTGTGATGTTGATACGCCGGGCACCTAATGAAGATCGGCTATCTTTGGGAACTGTGCTTTAGAACATTATTTCAATTATTACAACTGTGAACAGTGTTAACATTTCATTTGTAAGACTGTTACGTTCCCCTTGCTCGGTTCTCTCATTTTGTATATTTGCTCTTAGTATATTGTTTGTTTACTATGAACTATGCTTACTTAATTGTGTGCGTTGTAACATTTACTGCCACTCTTCCCTTAGTTCTGTACAAATGTTAGATTCTTGATTGGTTCACTGTGTGGTCTGATTTTATATATATATATATATATATATATATATATATAAAGGAATGGTTAGAATATAATACGTTCTCAGTTCTCGGCTCTGGTTGTTCTATTGTCGGCCTGGGGGTGAGTGGGCTTAGGTCAGTCGCACATTATCAACTAGGCATACATCTCATTGGTGTTCGCGCCCACCAACCAAATCATCCGTCTCCTTCTTTCTTTCTTCACGTCATAACAGATGTTCGTCTAGTCTTTTGTTGATCTAGTTGCAATGTAGCCTAAGTGACTCGATATCGCACGAATGTACGCATCATGACGACGAATACCAAATAGAATGGGACCTATGCATTGAGTTTCTTATCAACCACCCCTTATCACCTAGTATCAACGCATGGGATGTCTGATCACTTGAGTTAGTGGTCACATTTCAAATTGGATTAACTCCATTCTAGACAAACTACGCATCGGTAACTACTCATTAATTGATCAATGCAATTTGTAATTCCCTTAAATCAAGTATTTACCAAATAAAAGTTGTAGAAAATACCAATTTATACACTATATAATAATGTGACTCACGTTCGGCAGGAGAAAATTTGATTGGGTTGATAACATGAGATTTTCCGTTTAATTCAGGTGCAACTTGACCATTAATCTATATTTGGAAAATAAAACCTTTTGACTTATTACCAAATATAAAGCCTAATATGGTTCTCGACACTTAAGAGTTTTCTATGCAATGTGGTTAAAACACAAATATCCAAAACTAACGACTAGTACAACTGTGTGATACGATAGATCAGGCGTCATCGCACGTGAAGTTTTCAAATAACATTACGTAACATAAAGTTTACAGTTAACAAAAACAAAAGGAATGTATACCGTGAAGCGTGATTGGATTTCATCCATAAACTATAAAAATCGAACACTTTAGCAGTATCTAATCACCATGATTAAATGAAGGACTTTGAAGAAAAATAGTGAACATATTAGGCGCAATTTCCAGTTGGCTCATGTCGCGATATTACATTAGAACAAGGAGATGAAATAAACACAATGAATAGCAAATGGGTTGAAATAATGTAGTAACAATGATGATGAGATAAACTAGGCACTCAGAATATAACGTAATAAAACAAGATGAAAAGGAATCTATGGGATATGAATGGGACTCAGGATTTAGAGAAGTATACAAAGTGAATCCATTTGCAACACTGTTAACGATCTTGAGCTATATCACCCGTCGTTTAAAACAACTGATCGTGTGGACTACAACGCGGTAGTCTGCAACTACCAATAGTTAATGATTCCATGGGCTAGTTGAACGTTTTGGTTTAGCTACCACAGGGCAAGGAGGAAAATACTGTAGCATCTGGTAATGAAGTGTAGTAACAATTATCATTGATAGCACAGATTATGTCAAGGCATCCAAAGTAATATTGGCAGAGCCACTGTAAAAGTCAAATTAAAATAGAAGAAAGCTAATGCAGATATAGATTTTAAAAGCCTTAGTCAACTTTCAGATATTATGTAAATTGTCTACTAGTGATACCAAGTATTCTACTAACAATCAGCACTACTCAACTTAATCTGACAGTGTCACAATTAAAGCGTTTATCAAGCGCATGAAATTCAACCGTGATACACTTGATAATAATTTCTCTTGATATCTATACTAGGACACAAACTAAGCTACTGCTTATTCCGAAACATTTTTAGGCTGATGTAGGGGGTTTTGAAAAAAAAGCTACAGAAAACAAGTGAATAACTTCAAATATAAGTATGTGGATATTGGTTTTCCAGGTAAGGTCTGCGCAATTACCGTAATCTTCCACTGGATATGTTGAGCGATATTTTACATGCATCTAAACTCTGAGCATAGCATCACTCTAAACGTTCCAAACACCTTTGTCATACATTCTCTGCTTGTTTTTTCACAAATAATTCTCACTACTCTTATTTCAACATTATTCCACACCTACAAACGTTATTAACAATATGAATGGAAATTAAGTTAGTTTTCAACCTTAACAAGAAATAACGCTAACCTTATTTTCTTGAGGTATTTTATTCCAACGTTCTACTAATTGACGAGCACTTCCTGACGATGGAAAAACGTCTCCGTTTGCATTGGTTGGTAATGAGTGAGAAGGGTTAAAATAAATTCTACGTGGCAACTTTATGATTTAATGCATTATTCATGCACATATGAACAGTGATATGGAGAAAAGAAATAAATAAGGAAATAAGAATGTGACCATATATATATATACATATATATATATATATATATATATATATATATATCACAAATTGATTGAAGTAGGAAACATACCGCTGAATGCCGTCGCAGTAGTGCTAGTGGCTAGGAAACTGTCGCAAGATTAGGTTATGGATTGCATTCTTAATCAGGCTGTGAGTGCGCACTGTCGGAAAGTCTCATACTAGGACGAAAAAGATGCCTTGGGTTCCGTGATTTTTAGTGGCTTTCAACTAAGATCAATTTGTGACGGATACAAACAATATACGTCCATTTACTTATTTAGTAAAATGATTAAAGTATTTCATTTTTTTGAAAATATGTGTTAAATTAACACAGATTAATAGACAAAAATCTGCTGAGAAGACATATGCAACATATATTTAAAATGATTTTTTAGACTTGATGTTGTCATTAACAATCACTTCAAGAGTCAAGCGACAATTTCAATATTATCTTCTACATGTTGCTTTTAACTTTTGAGTTAAAGGTGTTTATCCAATATAATTTAGTGCAAATGAGCACAAATGTATTGTGATGATAGCCACATAACAATTTTTATATGAACCTAGATTGTCATTAACAGAAGAATACATAATGTGTATTTCGCCCTATTAGAGATTTGTTAGCTGGATATACCTGCATCCCAGTGTTGCTTTTCACGATACCACTCGAACCAAGTACCTTTGAATCCATACTAGTCGCTCACCTGTGCAACGGGTAAATAAGAGTTTGAATTCTTTGATTGTTAGTGTTAAGAACTATACGTATGTCAATGGACACTGATCAACTGTAGTTTTTAATATCGATAATGAAAAAAGTACATACCTTTAAAAACAGATCACAGATGACGAGAGTAAATACAATGTTTAAGATTTTTGTAAAACAAAATAACATACAAATTGACTGTAGTTATAAGAATGTGAAACATTCTGATCATCAAACAGGTAAAATATATTTTGACTCCAAAACTATGTACAAATTGTCTTTTTAAAAATAACCAGTTTTTGTGCGATAAATAACGTCCAATTAAAATAGAAAACAAATTTCTGGTAATTGTCTTTGCGAATTTGATATTTCGTGGAACTTACTCAAAACAAAACATCATATATTAGTATTTTTACGAGTTCCATGTATATGTCTAGTGTTCAACTGCAGTGCTCATAAGCATCATGTTAAGGTGACTCAATCTATATTGACACGATCTTCTACAACATAACATTTAGAGGTTCAGGAGTTTAATAACAAAATTAAACACTCTATGTTAGTTAAAATATCTAGAGGAACATCACGGTTGTGTGCACACTTTGGTGAAAGATGATAATCGGCAAATTCGATGTAAAGCGATTGTTATTGAGTACATGACATTATCTATTACTTAACAAACTTTACCACCAATAAGCCTGATGTTTACAATACAAACATGATCAAAAGACTTCAGCAAGGAATAAGAACTGTAAAATATGATGTCTTAATAATCATATATTCCAACCGATAGTTTGAATGAGAAAAAGCTAAATTTACAGATTTTTTTCAAGTCAAGCAATCAGAAATAAATCAATTAAGAAAATCATATGCATTTATGGGTAATAAGTACTGTCAGAGATTAGGAATTCCCACGTCACGTGAAAGCCATATAACCTAACTAAACTATAAAAATCAACTTGAGGGAATCAGAAAGATTACAGTATTTGAAGGTCACAGCACAAGACGACTATCATTCAAAGTCAGAGGATCAAATAAATGTTTCTTAGTAGTAAAAGGCTAGTGATTATAACTGCTCAATCAAGATCTCGTTGGTAAACGAACACAAGACTTTAAGTCCTCAGAGCGTGTGCATCCGATTTTTATAGATCGTTTACTTAGCATCTAGTAAATTGATATCTTCGAATTTAAGAAACAAATACACAGCTTATGCGTTCAGATTAATATAAAGGACGTTGTAAGAAAACTGCATAATCACATTTTCTGTATGCACTAATTATATGAAACAGATTCACCTGATTTTGTGATAGAGAATTTTGCAAATAAGTTGTATTATTGGTTGCAGATTCCAATCCTTGAAATTTGGCCACTAACACTTGAGTCACATTTGATGTTGGACGTTGTTCTATTTTAGAAACTTCTTTTCGAACTGTTAAACAACAATAAAAGTAGGAAAATGACAACTAATAGGAATACTATGACAGGTAACAGTATAAATATGCAATGCAATGAAGTAAGAACATTGAAAAGAAAATGAAAGTTTGGTATACATGCATACAATTAAGCAAGATCAGCATATGACAATGCAAAGCAAATACGTCGGACATAGCATGAATATTAAAATGTGCTGAACCTATTTTGGAAGAACTAAACAATACAACAGTTAAATCATATAGGTAAAATGTCCAAGTTTGATGGATTTTACTAGGAAGTTGATGTAAGTTCTAAGAATAAAATAAACCTGTTTGCAATAATCGATTAGTGACTTATCAAGTTTGTTCTGTTCCAATTCAATTCAGTTATAATTTCAAATGTTTCATGAACAAGTCGGTCTATTTGACACACACTAAATGTAATTTGTTTTGTATTAGTTGGAGATACGTCTTGAGCCATTTGACATGAAAATCCTATGAATTGGGGGACAGGAGTAAAATGCTGGCAATCAAGATACACACTGGAGTAGAACTGGTTATACACATCCAGAGAAAATAATTACAATCCACTTTTACAGGAATCGATAAAGAAAAGCATAAACTACCGTCTAGTTTAATGCAGATTTACGTATGATATGAAGTAGGATAACAAGAAACCACTTTCCTTTTTTTCTGCTGGGGTTCATCAAATACAGACGACTTTCGAATATTTCAGATGTAGGTGATGCCCTTAAGTTATTTTTACTTCAACTTAAATGTCTGTCGTCACAGTGTCGCGGTAATTATCGGTAAATTGTTTTTTAACCTCTTTGTGGTAGGTTTTATCTTAGTAATATATTTATCATTGTTCTTATTATACATCACAGGTTGATCTGTGCTCGATGCTAGGGTAAAGGGCAAAAGTAAGGTCGTGGGTGCACACTCCTGAGAAGTCCTATACTAAAACGAAACGGCTGTTCGGTGTTCCATAGTCTTCAGTGGTAATCAACTTACATCAATCTTTGATAATTACAAACAACAACTAAAGCCCATCTCCAGGTAACCACATCAATGTATGTATCATTTGCTTCAACATAAAATTCAGTACAAATTGGCGTCAAAAATTAGAAGCAAAACAGGAATTTAATCGGTTAGTGCTATCTTTGAAATCTTAAGACGAGAGTTAGTGACAAACTACATGAAATGTATTATTAGGCCTTTTAGCTAATCCATAAAAAAAAGACTTATTATTAAGTGCTTTTCACTCCTAATAATTTATTTTACATCTAATAACGTCAGTAAAAAGCAATTTTACCGTATGCAAACCCCCAACCAACGATTAGTTAAATGAAAAACTAGACATTATCCTGGATAATTCGATTGAATTTACACCGAAGAGAAAAATAACAATAATACATTAAATGTTACCCTAAATTTATTAATGTGTTAAGTTAGTAGGAGGTATTCTTACTGCCTTGAGTTTACACACTTTATTATAGCACCGTTAACGTTACTTTGTAATGCATTTATATAACATGAGTAAGAAGTAAGTAATAATGACGCATGCTTTGCAACGAAAAACAAAAAATGTCACCAACAATGAATAATAATTATCAAGAGCTAACTTCCTGTTAACAGTTAAAAAGCAGAGAAAACTAAACGATAACTTATTACAACAAATCATTTTGTTTTGCTTCACATTTTAGTTAACACTTGTAATCATTATACTTTCGTTAGTAAACGTTGGTTAAACAACTGCATTGTGCATGCTAATAAATCCTAAGAAATTTGTTTCTTATTAATACATCGTTTAATCAAACTGACTATCATCTTCATAATTTATTTTCATTTATTGTGAAGTAGTTTTCTGAATTTTGTTTATAATAATTATCGATCGTCATTATTTTCACTAAACTATGAAGTAGATTATTGACTGCATAAGTTCATAACGGAAAGCTCAGTGAATAAGGCCACTATGTCGCAGGTTCGAACCCCGCATCAATTATTACGTAGTATCATTAGCGCTTACATTTCGAGTGTGATTCAAAGCCAAGTACACAGATCAACACCTCGTAAATAAGTTTAATAAATACAAATACATAAGGTCATACTGGTTTACGTCATTTGAAGATTTCTAATACATTTATCAACGAAGCCATACGGGGAGTTTCGATTTATTCAATAGAATTATTAATGTTGAGTATAAATAAGGTGGTGAGGTCAAATTCAAGCCAACGACCTAGTAATAGTTGAAAATCAACAAACCAAACTAATAAGTCGAACCTAGAGCCCTTCAGAAATTCTTTGAAAAGTTAGGATAATATTGAAGATATTTTGTTTAATCAGAGTTCCTTAAAACATTTCAATAGGCTTGGTGAAAATGATGGAGCACATCATATTCCAATTGAATACCAACCGACTTTGTGACAAATGTTATTAGGTATCTGAAAATCTTCTAAATCATCAAGGTCAACCATACATTTTAGATACTCATGTTGTTTGCATCTAAACTAGCCTCAGAAGTAAAGCCTAGTTGCAAACTTGCTGACTGTTGTAAATTTCAAGCATTCAAGTAACAGCACGTATAAGTCGCGATCCTTGGCTTATAGGTTCCTCTCCTCTTGATCATGGATATCTTTGTCATGCCATTTATTAAATCCAAATAGTAATAATAATATGTTGGTGTGGAGTCACTTCCCCCCCCCCTTATAAGCTAAAATTAGATAAATTTATTAACTACAAAATAAATTATTCGATAGCTTGATTAAACTCCACTATAGTGTTATCCTACATCTTACTAATCACTATATGAAAACCTCAGTTTAATACCGACAATATAACAAGTAATATCGACGATGACGTTACTTTCAAGTACACAGATGTACTAAAAAAATGCTTACTGAGTTATTAATATGAAATGAACAAATTCCTTTCACAAGAAATTATTTTAATAAGAATACAATGAATAGAAAGTGCTTACATAACTAATGTCGTACTTCTAACATGTATTGTTGCGATCACTAATAGGAATAACTAGCTAGAATTTGCAAATAGTAAAATTTTGATCGCCTAAAAAGACTATGCCACCAGAACCGAATTCATGTAACAAGGCAGTTATTGGGTGAACATATTTAAATGTATTTTGCATGCTAAGCAGCACAGCTCTACAAAGAGAATGGTAACTAAGTGTGTATAACACAAGTCGCAGTCCTCTCAGTCGACTAAAGTTCCCAACATCAAAGCTGAGTGATCGTTTGTATTTAATATGTCAGTACTGGCTATCAGATAATTTTAGATATGCCTAGATACATGTAACATAAGCATGCTCTTTTACCGACTGCTTGAGCAATTTACAAAATTACACAAGCTTATCTTCTGTTTAGACAAAAACTTTGAAATTATATTTTGGTTTAAAGAACTCATTAAATCTTTGTCTACATTTTTATACTGAAAATACTTATATTTAAGAAAGTATACACTATACAGCATGAAGGTCAACTGAAAAGCTAGCTGATGAAATAATCGATCGGGAAAGGATTAATGTAAACGTAAAACTTGGGCGGTAAGTACCACATCACTCTATTTTTATTAAATATTTTACATAGTAGTAATTTTTCAAATGAATAAATAACGTTTATATACACAACAAAATTGGTATAGTTACTAGTAATATTACAATGAATATATACAAATCACATCGAAAAACATTACTTAGTGGAAAAAAGTTCATACTGATATATACTATATGACATGTTTATCAGACAAATTTATACGCAATTAAAAGTGATGGTTAGTTATACACTTCATAAAAACAAGCTAATATATGAGAGAATAGCGTATACCTGAGTGTATTAATCACTTCTATCTAGTGTTTAGTAGTATGAAATCAGTATTAAGCAGGTGTCAGATACTGGAACTTATTTATACAAAAAATACAAAATGTTAAGTGATAACATGAAACACGTATATATACACTTTTCATTAGATTATAAAACACAACGAAGCATAAAAATGACGGAAATATTTTATACGTATTAGTGAAGTGGTATTTCAACAGTTTTAGGTATTTGACTTACAGTCATCGAATACATATATACACTAACCAGGTGCAAATTCATGCTTAGCTTCGAGCCAAACTCAAAGTGCGGTGATTAACGATATCACTTGATTATTAAAAATGGGTTAGAAATTGTGACTTAATAGTTGAAAGCCAAATGCTTTAAGCACTAACATGCGATGATCGGATACAAAGTTCGATTTGTATATCACACCGACATCAATTTTAGCAGGTAAAGATTTCACTTATTTCTAGTATGATTCACAAAGGTTTAGAATCAAGTACAAGAATCGGAAATGCTTAACTGGAATAACAAAACAGCCCACTTCTAAGTAGAGTTGGGGTGCTGATGATGTTGTAGTCAAAAAAAGAATAAAGACTTCAAAAAAGTAGACCACCTTGCTTAGAAAGCCCAAAACTACCACGTCAAATGAATTCATCTAAAATATATATCTTTCCTCTTATTATACAGAAAGAAAACAGAACGTCATACAGAAATGGAAGAGCTGAAAAACTTTAACCGTTGATTCACACTGTTTACAAGGCTGTAATCATGAAATTCACAATTTCTTAAACAGTATCAAATAAATAATTAGCATATTCACGGATCATTATCAGATATGGGTCTCCGTAACATAAGGCTTCATCATTTTCGAATCTACACTTTCTTTTAAAGCAACATAATCATAGTCAAGCAATATTAGCACATGATTATCAACAATTCAAGCAATTACTGAAAAAAGAAACACTAAATTTTTCTCAAACAAAAAGACTATTTGATGAATACAAAAAGAAAATCACATCAATAAGATACAACACGTGTCTATAATTGCCACCTACATGTCATTAGAGAAAAAAGAAACATAATTACTGTTAAAAGTAATTAAAAAAAACAAAAAATCTATCAAACAGTATCGGAGGGTGATCAGTTAAAACTTTTCTTTCTTAATCATTTTACTAACAATGTGATGAAGTGGAGATAACAGAAAAATAAACAGGTATGTCACATATGATGAGAAAAGAAGAAAGTAATAACAACGATATGATGTTTATGAATAAAATAGCACACTGGAATGAACAATTTGCACAAAAAATGTCCTGCAAAAGATCATATCATTAAATAATGATAGTGTGTATTAACAGACCAGCTTTGATATATTTTTATCCAAAGCCTAAGAGGAAAGACACAACCTGCAGAATCAATTAGATCATTAGAAAAAGCCGAAATACTCATTGATGGTAATTAATGGAGATTGAGTAATAAATAACTGCTGGTAAACTGCTGGATTTCACCGCAATAGATTAGAATTTATAATTCTACTGTTAATTTAATGTGTAATTGCGGGTTTGAATTCCTTAGTCTGAAATCATAGGGAAACAACCCATCAATTATATTTGGTTTTCAGTGGTTCGCTAACTGACATCGTTACGTGACAAAAATTACCTTGAACAAGAATGTAATTATGTAACATTATTGTTTCTCAAAAGTTTGTTGTAATACTTACGTGAAAAATAAAAGGAAAACAGTATAATTTAAGTAAGGCCTTGGTGTGACAACAGATATCAGTCAAATACTTTATATATCACAATGTCTTGTCAGAGGAATAACTATTCCTCTGCTACTGTTAACACGTCAGTCGGAATTTGGCCTTACGTTTCTTAATATACACAGGTTGCTTCGATATCATAAATCAACTAACAACAATATATGTCAAATTGATGAACTCTTTAAATATATTAGTTTGATTGGACCAAGATGCTAATTACGATATGTTTTCATGCTGCAGGAATATAGCTCATTAAAACAACCAAAACTAAGCAATGAATATGATAGGAAGGAGTAATAGTGACGGTAACTGCATGTTCAATCCAACTTGCATTAGTGGCAATGGGAGCTTTCTCAAATGACATGTATGCTGTACGTGTGCGCATGTGAAGTGGGATTGCATTTCTTTCATCGTGACTCCGAGTAAACAATAATGCAGGTGATGAATAGTGCATATAAATAAAATTATCAACTGTAACTGAAGCTGATAAATTAGTGTTCAGTGATGATACATTGATAAATCATGGATGAACAAGAAGCATCTTGAAAGACAAAACTAATACTATAGTATGTCATAAATTTTTGTCTAAAATTCCAATCTAACTTTGAATTAGCTAAAATAAATAACTTAAGTAATCTAAATGTAATTGTTTTCCATCTCGATAGAGTAAACGAAATGAAAGTGATGAATGAACGAGGGATACGAATACATGAAGTACCAGTGAGATGAGACAACGCAAACTGAACCAAATATATTCCACATTTCATGTTGTTAAGTAAATTTCACTTATAAGATTTGCCCTAGAGTAATAATAATAATAGTAATCATTACTATTATTACTTTAGATGACCTACGTCTAATTCAGTTATAAATGATAACAGGGACTCTGATTCTACTTAAGAACAGTATGTGATGAATTCAACACATAAATTAAACCAATAACCTCAAGATAGTTGTCATTAATGGCGTTAACTGATTGTTACCGAATATCGTAAATTGATTAATGTTAGAATTGTACTACTGGATGATAACCCAATGATTTTAAGAGTTAAGCGTTTGTCATGAAATATGAAGGCCATGGACATGCTATGCCATAGAATCCCATACTAGGACGAAAATGCTGTTACATTAAATGAGATTAGTCTGTAGTTAAAACAACCTAAAATCATTTGCTGGCTTATTCAGTACACAATCCTTTATTATGTGCACTCAGAACTAAAAAATACCACGAAGTAACTAAAACGATTATTTCGTGATCGAAAACAAATTATAGTAATGATTAACTTGCAAAATGGTTAACTAGTATATGCTACATCAAGTGAAATTTTCGAAACCGCAAGCTTAATACTTAAAGTTTTATATAACGAAATAACTTTAATAGGCAATCATTGAAAACCAGGAGGAAACATACAGCTATTTAGTCAGAGTATGGGACTCTCCAATGGAGTGCATCCACGGCCAACCGGGGACCGCATCAAAGACATTAGACCATTCCAATGTGCGTTGAACCATTCAATCACAGGGTCGGTATTCACTGGTCAATATCCCTAACTTCAATCAATCCAGTCAAGTAAGACAGACAGACAGTTACAACGTAGAACTTGGTACATGCGTACGTCAGTTCAAGTTGCCATGCCTCAATTAGCAGATAGAGATTAAGTTGTCGAATCAAATCCCAGGGTGGGGAAGGTAGTAGCAGAGTTAGTATTCATGGAAGGGAATAGAGACCGAGAACACTTAAGAAAATATGATTCAGTAAAGAGAAAATTATGATAAGTTCAGAAGCTTAGGATTTGGGGGAAGACAAGGAATGGATGCACCTGCGCGATTGCCAACGATTTTGAACCATATCACCCAAGGTATCTAACCATTTATTACGAACGTCACGCGGACCCCAACCGGGTAGTCTGCACCTATCAACATGGCTCAGCCCAATTGTCAATGACTTCATGGACTGGTGCCATGTTTTGGTTTGGCCGCCTCTAGCTTTCTTCCACCCTGCTCCTACACCAGACAGCATTGCTCGTCGAGGTAGACGGTGGTCAGGCATACGTAACACATGTCCTAACCACCTTAGCTGATGAAGGTTTACTACTTCATCAATAGACTTACCGTATCTACCTAGTACTCTATTCCTAACCCACGTATTGCTTACTCGGTGGTCCCAGAAAACACGGGCAATGCTTCGAAGACATCTATGATCGAATACAAGGAGCCTACGAATATCCTCTATCCTTAATGGCCATGTTTCGCATCCATAAAGTAAGACGGACCGAACTACTGCGCACGTAAGGTGCTAACCAGTTACTTACTAGTGATGAGGTTGCGCATTATCATGAAATAACGAAGGTTAGTAAACCACTAAATTCCGACAAAGTGGTCTAAAAGCCAGGCGCTCGTCGCGAAGTATAGGGGTCCTGGATCCAATCCGTAGTTGATCATGAATTGGCACTTCCTAGGAGTTTCAAACTATGACGAAATGAGCTATCCACTTCCCTCTATCTTTAACTGTTGTTTAGCTAAAGTCAGTCCGTGATATGGAACTTAAAATTCAACGATCTCTAAAACACAGTAATACCAATCTTGATAGGTGAACTTTGTTTAGCATCTGTAATACCCCGGACTAGATATAGGAAACATATTCGATATACAATAAAACGGAACGAATACACTGCAGCTCTGATCGTTGATCCTCGATATTAACAAACACAAAAAGAAATGAGGTTAGAGAGAATATTGGAATTATGAAAGATGTATCTTTAGTCTAGTTGGCTTTACAAGAACAATAATAACAAAATTCAGGGCAAGAAATGAATGGGTACAATTGAAACAGTCAAAATGAAAGCATGTATGTGGAAAGACAATTTATTCTCTACCAGTTTATGATATATGTATGCATATACTAGCAAACAGGAAAATAGGAGAAATAGGGATAAACTATTCAAGAGAGCGAGAAAAATCAATAAGATCAGTCTCAAAAGGCTAATAATAACGCTAATACGAAATGACTCATAAAAACTAGCCAACTACGATAGTCAAATAAAAATCAATGTTTCCAGACTACTTTTCGTAAATCGGTAATAACGACGATGATAGACATTACTGAAGTTGGACAAGCTACAATCTTAAGGTATAAAGACTAGGATAAATAACTTGATTAATACCTGTCCACCTATTTAAAATAACTGCACAGGTTAGTTTATTTTGAATTTCGTAAAATCCTGTTAACCTAGAAATTAAAAGCTAGTAGTGTGAAATAAGACAAAGCCAGATGTAATGAGGCTTTAGAAAATAGCAAATTACTTGTAATCATTAGTGTACACCAGTAAACTATAACTTAATTAATAAATTTGTTCAAACTGGACTGCGGCTTTTATGTTGAATTCAGGACGACTGTCTCGTCCTATTTGGGATGCGTCATCTGGATATACGCTTTGATACTCACACAATGGCTCAGTTCACTCGCTTTATCCACTGAGCTATTATGTGGAGGTAACCGCAATCGCGTAACGGGTATGTATTTAGTTTGTGATAAATCTTATACTAGTGAACGAACTAGCGCTTACTACCTGTGCACTAGTGTTCAGGAAAATAACTATGGAATTATATAAAACCGAACTATTTGACCGTTAAGCACCCATTTAAATTGTAATTAAAATAAGACAGTATGTAAATGCCTTTAATAATGTGTCTGCTACCCATAACCAACCACGAAAGTAGTCTACCAGTTCAACTGATATAATTGCTTCCTACATCTACAATTAGTCAGTCAGTTAGGTACATATTAGTAAAAAGAATGAAATGTAGTGAAACGACCAGTATTAAAAGTGAAGTTTTCAATTACGTGACAACTTTCTTCATGGTCAATCAAAGTGAATGCCAGAAAGTATGCTCTAAGGCAGATGTAACGTCATGGTCAGACAATAATTAATCAACATCTTATCACCTATGAAAGTAAAAGCTGACTAACTGAGAAGCGCCTTCTCTATCCACCAAAAAAATTACCAACAAACCAAAACACTTAAATTTGCCATTTAAATTATAATCATATTGATCGATAGAATTCAAACAACGATAAGGCGAGGACAAATATGTCATCGATCACTATCCAATGACGGTTAAGTGGTAATGTTCAAAGCTATGAAAAAGGATGACGAGGTTTCTAATCCAACAGAGAGTATCGATTTCCTTAAGATTAAAAGTACGTCTTCTAACAAGTGACAACTAGGACTATAATTACGTCAAACAAAGTTTTCTGCTGACTACACAGAACCACCTAATATCAGAATTACATTAGTAAAAATAGTAAAAGCAATTTAGAAATTATACTGTATATTGTGAATCGTGCCATATTTTATGTCCCGTGTTCTTACTCTTTAAGGAATTGTTGTTCTTTTACTCAGTGAATTCCTTCATAATTTATTGATATATGCTACAGTATAGTAAATCTAAACTGGAATAGGTTGGGGGTAAGAATTTGATTTTATAACACTAAAATGAATGATGAACGATGGTTGAAATTATTTTACAAGATAATGAATGTAAATGAAGAAATGTCTAAAAAAGCACTAAAAATTAAAAACTAACGAAAGGCATTGACTAACTAACAAGTTGTTATATAATGAATATCATAATAG
Source organism: Schistosoma mekongi (assembly GCA_034768735.1). Lineage (NCBI taxonomy): Eukaryota > Metazoa > Platyhelminthes > Trematoda > Strigeidida > Schistosomatidae > Schistosoma > Schistosoma mekongi. The sequence goes on from CM068308.1 coordinate 30,379,217, forward strand.
GGCTTCAAACTTGAATTAACACTTAGAAACTCTTATCATACAATACTTCTGGATATCTTAGCAACATAACGATTTAAACGATATAACGAATGATATATATATATATATATATATATATATATATATATATATATAGAGAGAGAGAGAGAGAGAGAGAGAGAGAGCAAACCATAGTATTTAAAGTGGTTATTGTTGAGTGTGAATGCCCTTACTTTTGAAGTCTTTCGGCTAATAAGTAAATTTATTCTATATATATATATATATATAGAATAAATTTACTTATTAGCCGAAAGACTTCAAAAGTAAGGGCATTCACACTCAACAATAACCACTTTAAATACTATGGTTTGCTCTATCTATCTATCTATCTATTTGTCTAATTATTTATTTTAGGCAGTTTCAAGTCGCAGAGACAGGGAACATTATTTTTAAGATTCAAAGACTTGTATTGAAAGATGTAATGACAAAAACTAGATAAGCTTTTTGTCTATCAGAATTAAGCGGGCTGTGCAAACATTTTAAGAGATATGCTTTTCACTGTTAACATGAATTATTTTTAAGCTAAGAATTAATAACCTATGAGTTTTGCAGGCTACATGTAAAAGTTTTAGGATTAATAAATCAGAACAAATTACCATTGGGAGTTACGTAGGGTTATGTAAACAGGAAATAATAAGTAAAAGCATACTAATAGATAGGACTGAAATTGAAACACCTTTACCAAAAATAATTAGAGTAATACTAAACTCAAGAAAAATCGAGGAGAATTACCTCTCCGAACACAAAAACTCAACAATAATTACAAATAAGTATAACGTAGGTGAATAAACCCAATTGACTGGGAAAACAATTTTAATAAAAAAGATGTTCCAGTGAAATTTGTAGTGCATTTCGATTAAATTAGTTATATTCTCCTATGTGGATTTGTAAAGATTACCGAAATATGTAGTATTACATTAGGAACTGACATTATTTCGACAAAGATTTCTATTATCCTACAAGTGACTAGTTAACAAAGGTAATTCTCGGAATCCATCTGAAAAGCTGTGGTTAGTATAGTCCAACTGTGTTGAATGTGAGGCACGTATCCAAATGGGTAATAGACGGCAGTCACGTAAATTCAAAAACTGACTAACGTTAGACTGCTGTTAGTCTACTAGGCTAGACTTGAGGCGTTTCAATTCTTTTTCGGAAGTTGGGATTAGTCCCACTATCTGGCTATAAAGATTTTTAAATTGAACGTCAGTGTCTACGTGATTTACGTGGTTATGTGTGTCAGAATTTTAGACCTGACGATAACACTTCAAGTTGTTCTTTACTTAATTCAATGCTAGAATAATTATGGACATACCTTTTAGGTTCCAGGGGAAATTAGCCCTCCACCAGTTGGTTTTCCAGGATGCTGAGTAATTTTATAAACTTTTTCTCTTTATGTTTAGTAACTCGTACAACGTAATCCATGAACTAGACTTTAAGGTGGCCTGGTAACTCATCAAGAGCGAATTGCGTGCGAGTAATACCTATTTCGATTTCTTGTATATCCAATTGTAATGAGTCAATTAGGTTTAATGCATACCTCTATAATGTTTTCCGATCAGGAAATACTCTATTACGGCGCAGAGAATTATAGAAATGTTTAGGATAGTATCCCGATTCGATGCAATCATTTAAGAATTCCAATGTAGCTTTCGTTTCGGTGATCTTTGCGTCATACTTCAGGGACTCGTTGAGTACCTTCAACGCAATGGGTTCACCACAAGGTTTCAACTGTTTAAAAATTCCCATGTTCATCAAAAACAAAAACGTTAGAACGAAGACTATTCTTTTCGACAAATGCTCATCAGGTTCTACATCTATTAGTTCAAAATTATTAGTCGCAAAACAACACTATTAATCAAATATGTATCTAGGTGTCACTGTGTATACGAGTGATATAGGAGATGGGGTGGTAGCAAAATACGATTAGATCAAGCGTTTGTAGACAAAGGCTGAATTCTACTTAAAATGAAATAGAATAGTTAAGAATTTATAAAATGGAGTGAGTAATAATCAAAATTCGTCAAATAGTAACAATAAAAATAGAAAGAATTATAATCAGTTCATTTGTTCGGTCTTAAAATGTTACAAAGTCAATAAAATTAGGAGAGAAGATTGAGTGGTATTCAAATTCCTTCAGTGTACCTTGATTAATAATAATAATAATAATAATAATAATAATAATAATAATAATAATAATAAGCATATTTGTGAATAAAGAGTAGTATTTGGATAGGGTGGACTTAAATTACAGAAATGCACACAGAGAGGGAAAGATACATATTCATTAATAAAATCAAATCGTTGTATCTGCCTCAGTACTGGCTATTTTCGTGACTAATAATTTCGAACTAATAAGTGTAGAACCTGATGAGCATCTATCGAAAAGAATATTCTACGTTCAAACGTTTTTGATAAACGTATTTATCAAACAGAATTAGATTTAAACCGTAAACAAGTTATTGTTTAGTGGCTACGGCACGCATGCTCCAACCACCTTTTAGTGCCAGCGCATCAAATCATTTTCATTCACTTCGATCTAACTAGCCAATTAGTGATATGAATTAATCTTAATATGTAGAAAATATGATTTGAAAATTCGAGTGCCTACAATTTTTCAGTGTTAATGAGTTAGAATTATGTTCTTTACTCATTGTTAGAATCATGCAATAAAAGCAATCAAAACGTGTAATTATGATTAACAAATAACCTTTACAAATTGTTTAAAATACTTCAGCTCAGCAATAACGTGTGTATTTTTGGAAAGTAAATTACTGCATATAGGATCAACCAAAACTGTACCTAATAAATGTTGCCATACCAACCGACCATCTGTTAGAAAGCCAATATTAGGCTGGATTAATCCAATGATTGTTGATAACATTTCTAATTGAAATTTGTATATTTTCTCCGATGATTAGATTTGACTGCGAGATGCTTTAGATTAACTTTACCTAAGTTTCATTTAACAGGAGTTAGGTGCCAAAAAAACCCGAACCAGACTGCTGAGAGACCGACCGTAGCTACTACCTTGACATGGTGGTCGGGCTTGCCTATCGTGATGACCCAACCAAGCTATATTGGCTGGAACGCATGTTCCTCTAGGTTCTACCATGCCAAACAGGTCTGTTGGAGAGCGATAAGACTAAAGGCAGCAACCTGCTGAAAGAGTCAGGGTTATTTTTAATTACAACCGCTGGGTTTTTTTCAAATATGATATTCTCTTCAGTGTCATATATATAATCATTTTTAATAGTTTTCCCACTAAGCAAAATAACTAGATGTTGAATAGCACGGCACTTCAAGTTGTATGGTAATTAGCATAAAGTTCTAGGAATAAGATTCGAATAGTACTGAGTATTACATGGTGGTGGGACGGCCCCCAGAAACCTCAACGAAGCCTTCAGAACCCTTAAAAGGGCCGGAGACATTCCATCCAATCACTGATCGACAGAACCTTCCAGAACTTTGACGTGGCGCGTTCTGATTGAGTAATAGTTGAAATTTCTTAGTTCGAATTGGATGGATTATAATATTGATTTTGTTGTTTCAGAAAACTATAAATATACGGTTATTTTGTACAGCTAGTCAAACTATCAAGCTCCAGATATAACACATGGTGAGAAAAAATATTGCAAATAGTCAAATAGCTCACTTGTGATGCTTTTTATTGCAACGTTAGATAGTGTGGATACAACACGCAGAAAATCCATCAATTCGCTATAAAATTGAGAAACCATATAATTCAAGGTTTATTGTAAACCACCCGTCCTGCTCGATAAACAAAACGTGGCTAGTGTCCTAAACAACGTAAAATTGGGACTTAAAAGGCAGTTAAATGTGAATAGAGAAGTAAGAGAGCCCTTAAAGTTAACCAAAATAATAATTAAGTTGGTGAATTTTTGTTTTGCCTACTCCTATTGTTGAATACTACCAGGGTCACAAAAATATACAATATAAAAAATCAATGGGAAGTAGTGCTTTTGAGATAGCAAAAAGCATAACAGTTTTATTTAATATTAAAGTGGATAGCAATGACCCTATGTTATTTTAGAGTTCAATTATACACCTAAAGAAGCCAGAAACAGAGAGACAAAAAGAGAAAAATGTGCCTTACAAATTTAGTACCCAAATTTCGCAACAAACACATAAATAGTTACTTTATTAACTTACCATGAGATGACATGTCGAATGTTGCGGCTGGAGGTTTAGCTGAGTTACTGTTATATTGTCCTAAAAGCAATTCAGAAGTAAATGTTTCATTAAGTAATTTAATTAAATTCTTTTAAGGAAAAACAAAAGGTGGAAAGTACTATAAAAACTAATAGCATTTCTATTTATCTACCTGCTTTAAACTCAGAGATTGGATAATATATTTACAAAATACAACTTTAAAGTATAGTTTTCAATAAGTAACATTATCGGTAATGACCGATGGAAATTAGTAACATTTGGGACAACGATCATAGCATATGATCAAAACCAAAACCCTAAGGGTAAGCTATCAATTAGTAATCTGAAAAATTTTCAAGCTAATCAGAATGACTTCAACTTGATTGAATAATGTTAGATGGTGGAGAGTATTCAACAGAATACCCAGCTTGGCCTAGGTTTCGTGATACTCGGGAGTTATTAGTATGGCATAAATGTAAATCACACTTAAATAGTATTATGATGCAACTTTCTTTAGGGTAAATGCCCCAGAGTTCCGAAACAAAGTTGTAAAACTATAGCACCAATACTACTGACACCGATGAGTTTATCCTAGCACGAACATAAATTTTAGTTAATTAGAAACTACTAAACTAGAACAAAGACAGTTGTGTAACTTACCAAATGCCTTGAATAATACGAGATAATGTGGTTCACAATACGGATTGCCCTCCCAAACACTATATTTGCCTAAGCTAAAAAAAGTTTTCAATATGTTTGTGAAGTATGAGATAATCAACATTACTTATTGAAATGCATTACATAAATATATACATAGAAATAGCCAAAGGATATAGTTGTATGTAGCGTAGCACAATGTATATTGTTAACTAAATAATAAGTACTAGGTAGGAGATTTGTTTTAATTCTAGATTAAGTACATGGACGTGCAGATGCACATTGAAGAATATTAAATAACAATCATCAGCAAAGAATTACCATCAATTATACTAATTTTCTCTTATATACTCTTCTGATTGTTACTACCATGCTAGATATATTCGGGACACAGTTCAAAAAACTCATTAACAAATCCATGTTAATAGGACAGTTGAAGCACTCGTTCGGTCTAAACATAAAGAGGAATATGATAAACAAATATGTATGCATCGGCTTCAACGTTTTTATTAACTGGACTAGACGGGACATGTGTAACATAAGTTACAGCACTATATACCTTGAAACGAAATACTAGTGGGAGCAGGAGTTAGTTGAAAAATGAGTAAGGCTAAACCATAATACATAACTAGATAGAGAAGCTATTGACAGTTTATCTGAAGTTGACAAGTGCAGACTACTTAGGTAGAGTTTGAGAGATGATCGTAATTATTGCTGCTGAAATTGTGCAAAATGGAGCAAATGAATTCACTCATTATCCTTCACTAGACGTCTAGTCTCAATAATCATTCGTAAATACACTTTTTATATTCTAGTCACATTCCTATGATTATTTCGATTTATTTGCTAATCATTTTGTCTATTTCATCTCACTGTTCAGTCGAAGTATGTCAACTTGAGCTACTGAAAATTTTAGCCAGGTTCTATGATGAAATCGGCTTGGTTTATAATTTTTTATGTAATATTCAGCATACATCTAATCGTTGATTGTTAATTTTATTTCACTATTAATCGTAATTATTATAATTATTAATAACTGCTAATAGCACTGTGATCTTCGGTACAGCATGAATAATGGTTGCGACAATAAATACTTGAATGATAATCGTTTCAGTAGTGTACATATTCATAAACATACATACACCTATTATGATGAAGACTGTCAAAATAATTTGACAATGGAGTAGTAAAGTAATCTTGCAAGAAAATTATATATATATATATATATATATATATATATATATATATATATACACCAGATTTCGTTCTTAATACCTTTATCACTACTTATTCGATGCATAAAAAGTAGCATATATATTACATACATTTATGGAGTAATCTAATCATCACACGCAATCGATATAGCTACCTATAGACGTATACACATACACATGATGCAATTAAATCGCCAATAATAGTGCGCATGTTTGCATTTGCATACCACTATGTTCACCTTGACCTTATACACAATTTTATTGCTCTAACTCACTTGTAGAACATAGTAATAGTAAATTATATATATATATATATATATATATATATATATATATATATATATATATATATATATATATATATTACTGGTAGACTGGTTTTCAACATGTCATTAAAATGGTCTATGTAGTAGAATTTCAGAATATGAATATAAAAGTGCATGCACTAAATTTCACATCAAATTAATGCCATTAAAACTAACTATATATATTAAAGCACATGCAGTTCTTAAGTAGAAAATAATAGTGAAAATGAAATTCTACGTTACTGTGTACTTCTAGTTCTTCTATATCACATCCTATCAAAGAGTAACACTATCCTTCAATCTAAAGTTAGATGTCTTGATTTACAGATACAACGCACTATATTAATTAAGCCTAAATTAATAAATTAATTTGTTGTTTGTATTCGCTACAGATTGATCTTAATTGCATATGTCCAAAAGCCAGGGAACATGCGACAGTTGTTTCGCCCTAGTATATGACCCGTAAATAGTACTAAGTGGTAACCTGAAAACTAGGTACTATCTGAGTAGTGTTGGTAGTGAGGTGTTCATTGGCGTACCCGACGGCAATGGGTTGCATCTCTGATAGAATTGTGTGAGACCTGTTGAGTAGTCATATTTAGAAACAAAACGTCTGTAATAAAATCCTTATTTTTCATTGAAACCAGAGATTAATACGTAACGAAAATAAGCAACAAATCAAAAACAATATTCACAAAACTCCCTAAACTGAATATCACCTTTTTACATCAAACAAGTGAGTATGGTAAATACATTCATACCTAGTTGAAATAGGATCAATTCAGTCTTAAAATAGTACTTATACCTCATACTAGAGGAATAATAGTTGATGAACAATAGTCAAATTCTCAACAATATCAGAATTTTAAATAAGCCAAAATAATAGTTTTAAAAAGAGAAGATCCATGGAAGCTCATCATAAATTTGATATATGGTAATATACTGAATGATGATGTTGGCTGGCGCAGGAGTAGGTTAAAAGCTAGGGGTGGCAAAAACAAAATAGCATCCCACTAAATCAATGACTGTCTGAAATAAGTTTGTAGGTTCAAATTGTCTGGCTGAGATCCAAGTAATTAACATGATCAGTGTTTGGAGGAGCTGAGTAACATGGATTAGAATAGGATGAAATAGTGACGGGTTGAATTAGGTCCTGAGTTTGAGGATGTCTCGTAATCCGTGAATGCACTATTTCTGTTAAACAGAGATTTGTTGAAATTTCGTACGATTAGTGTTGAGAATTCTTTACTATAACAAAGTATATAACAATGAATTAGGTTATTTATATTTTTATTTTTGTCTATCATTTTACAAGAACGTTAGCGGAATGGTATAAGTATTTTATTGGATTAACCATATTCAAAGTATTTTTATTTGCTGACAGGTCGCCTATATATTATTTTAGGGTTGCAACACAACTCGAATGTTTAAGTAATTTGCAATTAATAGAACTGGCGAATATTAGCTATAAATACCATGCAACAACTCATCGATAAATAGGTGACAGGAAATGAAGAAGATAAAAAGTTACCCAGCAAGAATTATATTTCTTCCAAGTCCATTCCTTGCATTTAATGTATTGAAATCCTGCTACTACATATGAAACAAATTAAAATACAGCGCGTGGCTTTTGAACTACATCTATTCTGTTTGCAACCTTGGAAATATTCTTGATGTAGGGTAGAATTATCAATTTGTTTATTTTATGCTGTAATAGCTATTATAAGCATTTCTTGATAAAATACAAACCTTTACTGTCATTTCAGTCCACATGGAAGAAAATGAATAGAATTTAGTGAAAACAAATGATTAGAAAGCATAGTCAAACCGCCGAAATAACTTTGGAATAAACTACCTTAGAACACGTTGGCATTGATGACATTTGAAACAGGTTTTATGATATACGCGACCGATTGTTTGTAAGGCTTCTAAAGGATAAACCACTTCTCCACAAGCATAACATCTTGGTTGTTCGACTGATTCTCTCGTTGGTAACTAAAGTAAAATATACACAAAATTCGTATACACTAAGAGATCAACTAGTTAATTTTAAACGAAAAGTAACTGAGTAAAAAAGAGGGTGAGACCGAATAACTGAAGAGAAACAAGGCAAACAAGGAGTGAGAGTAATTCACAGCAAAGTCGCAAAAAGTCATGCTAGAAAATAAAAAAAACGGAAAACTCTATTTTCAAAGGTATTTCTTCCAAGTCAACTGGTGGAGAAAGTAGTAATAAAAATGTACAAACATGGATGCATATGTTGTATGCATAGAACAACATGCTTATTATTTCATCATTAGTATCGAGGCAAAGAACATAAATAAATACCTTCTAAGCGTACTGTCAAATCACAGATGTGACCGAAATCGATAGCAGATATACCAGCTACGTATATTTTATGCATCGAATATCAATTATTCGAATGCCGAAATCAAAGAAAAAAACAAAAGAATAATAAAAGATTATTTGTTTTAGGAAATGAAAATGAACGTAAAGCAGAAATAAAAAGGCGTTAACCAATGACTGACTAATTGATTACCGTTGTCGATGTACTCGTGATATCTTTGTTCGTCTCTGATTCCTGTGTATACATTTATAATAAAAATAAGTAGAGACTATATTATATGGTGAGAATACTGTAAACAAACTGTACTGATATGTATGTTAAACCAAACAATAAGTTGTAAAATTGAGGCCTATTTATCATCATCATCATCATCATCATCATCATCAACAGCAGCAGCAGCAGCAGCAACGTAGGCCTATTCACTTTGCACTAACCAACATAACACAGACCAATAGCCAATGATTTTTGAAATTCTCAACGAAAACTTAGTAGAATATAGTTTAGTTAAAAGCACTCGGCAACAAGTAGTTCGGATAAATTTTATTTCGGCAAAACGATTTCCAATATGGTTTAGGAAATTGTTCGGTAATTAGTTTCGGCTCGACGGAGATTTACAGGCGTTAAGGATACCCTGTCATAATTAAAGATCGTGTAATGGTGTTTTGACGAGATTCAGTATTATTAATTTCTCACTCTATAAGACTCAACAACTAGAAAACAGTAAACTAAATAAATGAATTAAGTTTGATAGATTTAAGCATAAATTTACCTACTAATGATTAACAAATTATTCATATGAAGTAGTGCAAAGGTAAATATTATGTACTACAAAATAACTGTATAAAATAAAGAATATAAGAGAGGAGTAGTTAACAGTAAAATTACAAGAAAGTTTCATTAATAGATATCGTATTAAAAAGGTAAATACAACTGTTTGAGAAATATAGAAAGGACTTTTATCAAAACTCAATGACGGTGAAAATCGACAAAATCCTTAAGTACAGAATTTTTATGTGACTTTGTATTAGCTAAATAGAATGCTCAGACGATGCAAAAGTAGGTGATTAATTAAAACCAGTCAACAGCGATGTAATTCATAAATTACCTACGAACATGAACATTTTAAAACAACCAACATGGCAATAAATGCATCATAGATGTACCGCTGACAGAAAAGTATAGTGAAAATTAATTGGTATTTAAAGATTTTAATTACTAACTTACAAAAACGATCTATGCTCAGTATATACTAAGATCAATGACACTGTAATCATAATTATTATTGTAGTTGCTATTATTATCAATAAATATTCACTAATACAATAAAATACATTTTACTCTTGTGCATTACACCATGTATACGGAAAACAAGTTCAATTGGCCAACCACTCGACCATCATATCTCACTGGCCAAATCAAAGAGCTCTAAGTCTATATGTATACAATAAACACACATATCCATATCAATGTAATAAACACCTAGTCAAAAGTTTATTTAAATAACAGGGGGAAAATGCATTGTTTATTTACCGATTATATTATCAATAAAATAAACGAGTTAACATTTTACTAACTATTGACTAATTAGATAGCATAAATGAAGGCAATGTTGATAGTGATCAGCAAGAAACAGGATAGATTGTGAATATTACCAAATTATAGAAAAACGAGACGATGCTCTGTGAAGAGTAGTTTTAACAAGTAATAATAATTATCAAAAAGTGTAGCATAGGGATTTGTTGAAGATGAAATTACAGACTACAGCGCGAAGTCAACGGGATAGGTACCAACGATCAGACATGAAGATTCTCCGTCTGACCCTTGGCTAAATTGTGAGTATGCACTTCTGAGGAGTTTCGCGACGAATCCATTATAATTTTCTATGGTATCATAAGTAATGGACTACTGTGAGGAAGACTAATTCTAAATAAGACTAATTAATATTAAACCACCCAACTAAATAAAATAATTTTAACAACAACTAAGTGTGGAAGATTAAATCAGTTGGAACTTGCATCAATAACATCACCTTTTTATAGTATAACCGACTACGAATTAACATTAGGAATTAACTGCCAAACAGGCAAAGAATTCAAGAATCTGACCAGTTCTCTTTCATTCGCCTGTGAAAGTAATATTGCCGACATTTTATCTAATTGGCTAGCAAAATTAGTAACAAATCATAAAGCAAACTAGATTAATGGGTCGAAATTAATAAAACTAAACAGTTGAGCCGAAAAAAGGAACTGACAATTGCTTAAGTAACCCAAAAATACTATAAAGTGAACACTTCTACAATAAGCTAAACTTATTCACATCTTGCAAATTTACCGATGCTGGGGGCTAAGTGTAAAAAGAGAAGAGGTAATCAGTTTTTGATGTGGAATCTAGGTATGAAAGAAACTATAAAAGACTAGTTTTTGTCATTCCACAACGGTCCCTTAGTTGGAGTCTTGAAGATAGTACAACAGTGTCGTTTCCTCTATATTTTCTTTCTATAAAATTGTGTGGCGAATACAATTTAGGTGCCTATTTACACCAAACGTTTGCACGCCTAAATAAATGAAAACAACAGAAATATTCATGAAAATGAAAAAATTAATTTACAGTTGACTTTACTACTAAAAGAATATTAAATATTAGACAGATAGAGAATGCAAAACATAATTAGTTTTAAATGTATTGACAAACATAGAAATGCACTGCGAAATAGTTAGCTGTAATCTATGAGAAAATAACTAGATAATCCACGTTGCAATGTTATTATTTTAAATGTATTAGCTTAAAAATTGTTGAGTAATTTAAATAGATCATTTTTAAAATAAAAGAGGATGATCAGGTGTTAGAGGATTATGTGTTAGGTCACTGTTAGTAAACAACCTCAAAACTTCAATGGCTGAAGACGAAGTTACATCAAACGTTGAGTAAGTTATAATGCAAAATGAAATTTTCAGCATTCCAAATCGATTGAACTTACTATCAAAGATGGACACGTACGCCATCTTGTACGATCCTCTGAATTATCATCAGATACATTCAATTTAGCCAAGTAATCAGATTCAGAATATCTTGATATTGACTCGGATTGATGCTTTAAACCTTCTAGTTTTAGGTGTGCGTTATGAGCTACTTGTTCAAGTGGAATGGTTCGTACACACGACTCATAAAATAATCGATGATTTGTTCTACCACCCATATCACTTTCAACTTCTGCTACTTCAACGCCATTGTAATCACTATAACCAAGATCGAACTAAGAAATTTAAATTAAGGAAAAAAGGACATATTTGAAGACACTTGGAGTTATATATCAGTTACATAAATGGTTACTAAATATCTATTTTCAGAAACGCAGTAATAACTATGCTGACAGAGTGAATAGTGAAATTTTTATATAAATTCATGATAGAACACAGTATAAAAAGACAGGCAATTACTAACGGATACTTGAAATATAAATTTTATAATCACTAAGCTGTATACAATTAAGAACTCAGTACCTAGTTTACAAAACAAGAAATCGATACAGACTAGAAAATCAAACTAATAAATCAAACTGCTGTTTGAAAATATAGTGAGTCACTACATACGTCACTGTCTGGACGATGAGATAAATATAAGGTAGCTTAGATTCTCAGACGGAAACAGTAATTTGATGCATGATGGCAGAATTAGTGCAATAAATTTAACTATTAACAGTAATGTTCTCACATATACGTGTTGAAATGCAATTGTTGACATTTTAGCATTTACATCTCGTAGAAAATAAATCAAATGTTCACTTTATTTCCAAACGAGTGGTAATAATTCACGAGGAAAAATCTATTTTACTTACCAAACATGCAACCAAACATGCAACAAGACATCTTACGAAGTAAACTAACATGAATGCGGCTGAGCGAAATAAGTACAGTAAATGCGACAACCGTACGTGCTGACAAAGTATGCGACGGTTATCCGTAAAGCGCGAAAACTAGTAGGTATAAAAAGTAACTAAATCAGCTGCTAGTTTATCGAATAAAGTGAATCCACGATTACCATCTATTAGCAATAAGAACAAAAGATCATATTGTCCTTCATGAATAGAAGCATAAACAAAAGTACAGAAGATGATAATCGAGGCAAGTGCGCAAAAATCTGCCTTACGAAAAAACGTACATGCACATAATGAATACAACCTAATTTTATTAAATAAGTTTACTAGTTAACAACTTAATTAATCAACTTGGTTTGAAATAAGAGGACTGTAAGAATGTTAAACTGAGTTTAGTACTTTATGTATAAGTAGATAGACGTGGCACATGATTTACATGTGTACAAAGAGATAATTATATAAGTTGACTACTTTCAACTAAGACGCTATAAATTTCTAAATTTTCTTCTTGCATTTACTGGTAATAAAAAGGAATTGACAATTTGCTTATCACTAAAACTGTTATCTTTCTCTCTATCTAATCCATTTAATGAGGATTCATATTAGTAAAATATTTTTTAAAGGTCTATGCATTGGGAAAGTTTAGTCACGAAATTTGTTGTTAAATAAAATACAAATTCAAAGCTAAGATGTGCAGATCGCATAGATAGTTTAGACAGTGTTGTATACTCCCAGTTAAAAGTTTTAATTGAAGAACATTCACTATGGTTCTGAACAGTATCACTAGGGTCTACTTCACGTAGACGTGAGCTTTTTAGTTATTCCGCAAGTGTCAAATTAGTTCATTCTAATGGCCTTGTATGTGATTGGGTACATTTATTTATCCTTCTGTCCCTGCTCAGTTGACATCTATGTGATTGACTGAACTACTTTGTGTGTCGATAGACTGGAACAACATGTCTATTGATTGGTAATTGATTTGAATTCAAAGCAGACTTAGAAACACCTCGATTCAAGATTTAGACGTTTTCCCAATCGAATTCATTTTTGTGGTTGTGATAAGTAAATCGATGTTAATGATTTTATATCAATTTTCTGCTAGCCCAAGTTTATATATGCGTAGGTGGGAGAAGCCCTCACCTTATCCAGTATGCTTAAATTGGAGTCGGTTATGCTTTACGAAAGGAAAAGCCTTCCAATTAATTCATCTAGCTCAGAGAATACAACAGCCTTGGAAGACTTGATGATGATACAGTAAATCGAAATAATTACCGGAAATATAAAAATAATGATTACAACAGGAATAAAGTTCACATTATCGTAGAAAATATACGATGCATTCATTCACTGAAATTTGGATTTCTATTTACTTCCTGAGGTATTAACTGTGATTTCATGACTCATACAATTAAACCCTTAAGGGGAAAATTAGGAATATCTAGATATTTGTGGAATAATATATTATGACATTCAGAGTTTTCATCTTAATGAAATAATGGGGACTTTCTGGAAACTGGTAATTGAAAAGTGGGACAAAAATAAGTCAAAACAACAATAAACTGTAGATCTGGTGAAGATAGGACAACTACATCATCTTAGTTTGGGATTCATTGAAAACCCGCATTCCACAACTTGGGACCTACATGCCTTATATTGGAGATATGAAATAAAAAAATGTTTACTGGTGACTAGTTGTGAGATTTGTTTCTCGAACTTCTACTGAAATGGTATAAACTGTGGGTTCAACAGCAATTAATGAGGGATTTCAAATGTTATTCACTCAGTATCACACATAGAATGAAGTTAAGAATGTGAACAGTGCCATCAGACTTCCCGGTTCTGGGTTTGGCCTACGATAAATTATATAGATAAGCATTAATCAAAAGTATTAGGGTGAGACGGGACAGCTTCACAGTACACTTTAGACTACAAAAAATATCAGTTCATGAAATAAGTTATATCAACTGACACAAATCTTCACAAAACTATTAAGGGGAATAACAATTTCCGTTTAAAACTTCACATCTAAACTTATTTCAAGCGGTTTGAGGTGAGTAACGGCAATTCTTTGTTCTTTGTCTTCTTCTGTACATGTGTACAGACATTCAGGCGTGGACGATATTGTATTGATTAAACAGTTATCTCTTCATATAATTAGGTATATATATACAACTTATCAAAAGTAAACGATAGCAAAACAAAATCTGCTTTTCGAAAACTTCAGTACTACCGACATCACAGTATTAAGCTAGTAAGTCAATTGCAGTCCTGTATTTTTTATGAAGTATATTTGTTAGCAATAAATAAAATATAGAAAAAATGTATGCACAGATAAATTGAAAGAATAAAGCATGTTGTTAAGTAAAGTACCAGCTTGCCAATCATCACCAAAAAAGAATTACACAAAAGAACAACTTTTAGTGGATATCAAAATTAAGCAAACTAATATTCAGTACTTTTCACTAATTAATTTCAATATGATTGACAAAAAGTACAATACTAGTAAGAAAAAACTTTATGAAATAATTAATGTATCACTTAGGGTTTAAGCACAACTTCGAAACAATTTATAGAGACTGAGCAACAAAACAATAACCGATATAACAAATAAAATAATAATATTGTCATTATTTAACAAAATAAAGCATCAATATATATATATATATATATATATATATAACGTTTCAGACAGCGGTGGCTTAGTGGTTTAGGCATTAGAAAATTTACTTACTGAGTCACAGTGTTCAAACTCCCTATCAGCCTACTTCAGCTTTGAGAAGAGGGTAGCATTACCGGCTTTCACGAATAAAGAATGGCCCCAAGCCAAGTATAGGAGTCTTTAACTGGTAATTAAGTAACTAATTATTATTATAGACAATGATGTTGACTTCTTTTCTCTTTCAGAAGATATTATGTACGAAATATAATCATCATCCTATAACAAAATAATTTAATTCACAACTTTATAAACGAATCCAATGAATATTTCCGAAGCAACATTAAATATCCTCATTATTATTTCAAGAGAGTTGAGGCGCAAAATTTCAGACAGCTAGGTTACGAGTTCTAGACCAGTCACATCAACTTTATTTTGGGCAACCGATTGGTATTATTAGAAATTGCATAACCAAATATACGGCTTAAAGTCGAATATATAAACCTGGTATTAGCAAACGAGTATAAAATACGAGGATGTAGTATGCACCAGTATATATATATATATATATATATATATATATATATATATGGCATAAATTTTTATACTACATTGTTAGCCATGAGACGTTGGATTAGTTTAAAGACAATGCTGTGTCCTGGACTAAAAGCAGTAGACGAATATTAAAAGTTAAAAATCTATTTAATAAAAGAGAAGTCTTAGGTAGTCAGCATCTACAAATCACAGCACTGAACGAGTCATTTATTCAAATAACAAAATGGTCCATAAACACGAATTGTTGTGAGATTTACAGGAAAAAGTTTTAGTAGCAAGTTGTAGTGAATAAATTCCTAGAACTTGGGGTGAATATCCACAAATAACTACATCAAACTAAAAATTGACTGAAATGAAACTGTAAAAAAGGTGAATAACTACCGTGTTGACGATAAGATAAAACTTTCTAAAACTTTAATAAATTGGTATAATGTTGATAGTAAATTGCTAACTCACTATTAGTACCATACAATAATTCAGTACGAGAAAAATAAATGCTAACAACCTTGATAAAATCATAACATTCCATAAATATGTTCCTTTACGGTGAAACATTTATTCATAGAATTATAATTTCTAACCAGCTCTACTTACTTTCCAGTAGTTTTCTTGAAGCAACGACTCAGAAGTTTAAATGCTAACGTCAGTTACCAAGTAGTCATAAGTTCAAAACGTAGTCTATCTACATTGGTATGAAATGGCAGATAATAGTAACACTATTCATCAGCTTACAAAACAGTCGCTTACGTTGACCTGTAATTGTTTATTAGGCTATGTTAATTGGCTACTAAAATCGAAGTAATTGATAAACTGGATTAGAATAAAATGAAACAACAGATGAATCTTTTGAAAAAGAAAGAAACTTTTACTTAATATCCATTCTGAGCAAGACTTCGCTTAAATTATAAAAGTCATACAGAATTCAACATCAATGATATAAATGAGCTTCGTATTCAAAACATGACTTCCGGAAACCAGGACCCATTTTAGAATACTGTTCAATTCACTTTACTTTCAACAGACAAGTAGTATTACAAGCGATCATGCTCAAGGCCGAATACATAACATTGTACATTATAAAAGAGTTACATCATATATATCCATTTATTGCAATTCCCGAAAACACCGCGTGAATGTACTATATAAATATGTGATAATGAAAGATTAAAACTGTAATAACTGCATTTTTCCAAGTAATTTTATGCAAATTACGGTGGGTGTCGCTTACGTTATAGTCTTAAACTAAATCATTTCAAGTACTTTGTGTTTATAGAAATTTAGACCTCACACCTATATACACGATTAAAAGCAAACTGTGAATTCATGAAGAATTTCACAGCAATAACAAACTGTGAACATAAAGGAAGTTCATGGGTAATTGATCAATACTATACAATCAGAGGTATCAATCTAAGCGTGAATCAACTTTCGAAGCACTCATAATCTATAACTAATTGAACATCGATTCACACGCACACTGATACCCCAGAGATTTTCGTCTGGTTATATTAGAGGATAAGTTATGAAGAATGATTGAACTTGAAGAACTATATTTCAGAAGATCATCCTATATATTTTGATTGTAAATGCACTGAACGTTTTATTTTGATTATTATCATATTCCCTACGTCGTAACTTCTTACTTGACCTACTAATATGTATTATATCATTTTTCACTCATGAACTCAAGCAAAGTGACAGAGAACATGTTATTCGGGTTTCGAATCAATCTGGTGGTCTTCTTTAACTGGTATGGGGCTAGTTAGTTTCATGCAGACCCTCAGTCCTTTATTATCCTCAACTTCTCAATATGTTCTGTTACGGTTGTCATTCGTGACTGATCAGACACGACAAACCCAAGTTTAACAAAACGATAGGAAACTAAATATATGACATCTGCGTTATTAGACGTAAATAACGTGAGGACTGCTAAGTGAACGAATCAAAATTATTGACAAACACTAATAATACATAATTTATGTGACAATTAACTTTAAATTCTAATGTTTGATAATAAACGCACAACAGTGGAATGAGATTTACGTAGCTAGCCAACATAAGTAACTGGAAAAATATAACGAAGTCTTTAAGGACAGTAGGAATGAGAGACATTTCAAACATTTGCGTTACACTAAGCCACCAGCTTTACAAATTTAAATGTTTTCTGTGAGTTACAGCTAGACAATAGAAAAGATCAACGGAATCTAATAAGCATTAAAGAACTAGACAAGGGCTGTAAGTCAACAACCAAATGCAAATATTTCAATCATTCAGAATGTAAGCCGCCGCGTGACTAACTCAACAGCAACGTCTCAAAATACAAAGTTGATTGATGTGAGTTTGAATCTCATAGGGATCACCGCTTCCATAGAGATCGAAGATAGACTTTGCTGGTAAGTGTCAACTACCTCCAACCAACCAACACCCGAGCGGTTTGAAAAACACTTAAACAATTAATAAAAGAGATCATGGTGTTCTTACTGTTAAGCTATTCAATGTACCATTAAAACGGGCATAATGAGTATTTTACATAATAACAGTGGTCACGAGATATCATGCAGATATACAATGATACGTTTAGATTAAATCAGCCATATCAATCAGTTGTAGACAACGTAGGATAGAAGAGACGTATAGTGATAAAGTTAACAGAAATGATAGAATGGTAAATGAAAAACTAAACAGAATATATATGCAGACTGGAGAGTTGAATAATAAACGTCAGTAATTTGAGCAAGTTGAAGAATACAAATATCTGTTTAAGTTATATAACCTTAGGATCCGAGTTATAGATAACACAAATAAAATAACGAGAACAACTAATTGATTAGTAGTCAATTGTAAGAAAAATATGATGATTAATCACCCAGATTAGTAAGTACTTTGTTAGATAATGGCATATTATAAATAACATGGTTCATGTTTTCATTATGTTAACTAATCAATAAAATCAATATGACATTATAAACTTAATTGAATAATTGAGAACATTCAAAATATTTTCTTCTTCATTACAATTCATCAGTTGACTAGATTACGTGATTAATGATATTCAAACACATATAAAAACTGAGTGATTCTCTTACAATAAACAATTGCATTTTGATTGCGTAAATAGAAGGGCGAAAATGATAAATAATAACGAAAAGAGTAAAACAAGAGTAAAGCAAAAGAGTGAAGTAACTACAAAATTTATTTAAACTATTCACCGACAAAATATTAGAGAGAGCCATGTACTGAGCTAACTAGGTAAGAAGGAAAAAAATAACTGTGTCAATCCTACTAATACGGTGTATATAATATGATCAGCCAAATGGTAATAAAAAACAAATAGTGGCGACTGTCATATCAGACTATCTGCTAGTTAGTAAGGTTGCACTCGTTGTAAATTGATCGGTTTGAATGACTTGCTGTTGAAGAATAAATCATAGTCGCAGTACTAGAAATAGTCTTAACTACAGGATTTGGAGCTGATGGTTTACTACTGCGTCTGAGACACTGAACACTTGTACCACAGCCAGTTTCAAGACTCACAAATCTACAACCGTTAAAACTTGGATAAACATTGAAAGTTGACAGACAATAGGAGTTTAACTCTGAAAAAATTCATGGACATAGATCTAGGTAACGAACTAGAATCTTCTGGAAAGCGGTAGAGATAATAATACTAAATATAACAATGTAGGTGTTCCATCAACATTTCCATTTTTATTTCACAGCAAATTTTTCAATCGCGCTACTTGACCCAAACGATATTTGTGAACATTTTTTAGCTTCTTGGGATTTGTGTAAACAATTATCGATGGTTGCCAACACCATAAGCATATTTCAGTCAAGATGTGTAGATTTGGATATAATCATGCTACATATAGTCCAAGATGAAAGAATGCAAAATATAGATACCAACACCATTATTCGAAAAAAAATAGTGGTACCCCGAAGATCCAAGTTTCCGGGTCTATGCTATTTCAAGTGATGAGCAAAAACTGACAATAACTTCTAAACTTTGAATGGCGTACTGAATAAGGGTTTATTTGATCCACTTCCATCTATACTATTTATTTAAGGGTGTATAATATTAGTGGGCTGCCGAAGCAGAAGTAGATGAAGTGAGGATGAAGGCCAAGTAACTAAGAGAGAACAACTACTTAGTGCTATCTAGTGTTACTTCGTATTGCAAATTACAACAGTTAATGTGAAAATTAATCCCGTTATATATATATATATATATATATATATATATATATATATGCGAAATTTGACCCTACTTGATGAATTCATAGCTCGTCAATCTTTGTCAATTATAAGCAGTAATTTAAACCGATAAAAAAATATAAGAAAGAAACATGCTAAATTAGTCCGCATAATCATACTTTAGAATCAAGTTGTTTTTTTGAATGTTCTTCATGAGGATTGTAAACTTCTAGATTTACTTGGACCAAATTACCTACTTCTGTATTATGATTTTCAGTAGTATTTATACCAGTGGAAGGAGTTATAGTAGTAGGAGTAGTTGTAGGTGCATGACGGATAACTGTGGCCTAGATCATTAAAATGAATAGGCGAGAGAAGATATACAAAACAAATAATCTTCTGTTCAAGATATCATTCAACTAAACAAAGTAAAAGAAAATCCTTTACTAATAAAATGAGGAAAATCTGATAATGAAACTTACCAAGTGCAGATTCATGTATTCGGCTTTGAGCGACACTTTATGTAAAGGTTAGTGGTATACACCACCGGTTCAATGAGAAGTAGATGGTAAGAAAATCGCATGTTTTATGTTGTAATTTTACCACTTAATATTTATTAATATTATCGCTAAAACTAGCAATAGGTATTGTAAACTGTTCATAAATGGGTGTGAAGCACTAATGATATTTTCAAAGGATATCTTTGTCAGA
Organism: Schistosoma mekongi; assembly: GCA_034768735.1. NCBI lineage: Eukaryota > Metazoa > Platyhelminthes > Trematoda > Strigeidida > Schistosomatidae > Schistosoma > Schistosoma mekongi. Next base: position 30,399,939 of record CM068308.1, read on the forward strand.
TAATAAATAAGTGCTACATGTATGACTTCACGACTTAAGTACTCAAAGTCAAGTAAATTGACGAAAAGTTCTAAGTAGTGCTCCACTAAATCAAAGTTAGATGCTTTAATTCTATCGTCATTAAGTTTAAAATAAAATCCAGTTACTTTTCTTGTATATCAATGATCATTTACTTAGCAGCTTATCCACGAAATCTGGCAACGTTCAGGAATTGTAGGATGACAGGTTTTTAGCATTAATATGTCTCAAATACAAAGTCTCATGTTAGAAAATAGCAAAGTTGCTATTGATTCCAAGAAACCTTCTACATAAGATACGTTATACATCAATGGTCTATACGCACACATCCCTACGTTGTAACTGTCTGTCGCACACATCCAGTTCGGTTTTTACTGAATATCAGTGTAATTTAACTCCGCCCTTACACATTGATAGAAACCTAAATACACAGAAAGCTAACTCATAAGAACAGTGCCTCAGTATTTGAGGTGTTCAGCTTTAAGCCACTAAGTTCCATACCCAAATCCCACTCCGCCAACTTCGGTTTGAGCAACCGAGTAGAATCACTAATCCTAGTACTTAAAAAATGGCACTAAAGCAAGTAAACAAATATATGACTAATAAGTATTTCTTCAAAAATCAATTAAGAATTCACAACAATCATATCGATTTCATTTTCACTGATAGAAGATAAACTTGTTATGAAATCAAGTTAACTGCTAGTAAAAAACTTACATAAGAATTTTCTACCCAATGGTCTAATGGTTGTTGGTGAATTTCTATTTCACATGCAACATCGTTCTCATCAATAGTTGTAACATCCGAAGCTGAAACGAGACAAAACAATAGTTGGATAATTTCAATAATTGAAAATATCTGATTACCTTAGACTGCTTTAAGGAAAATGTAGTTGTGATTAACAGATATTTTGTTTCTGGGACTTTAACTAGTGGTTCTGAGAATAATCATCCTGTCAATTAATGAAATGAATAGCAGACTAGGAAACTTAGATACATGCCATTATTATTCCATGAACCCTATGTTAAACTCAATATTCAATACATCGATATTTCAGTTATAAAATAACTATTTCAGAGGAGAAATTCTTTTCAATGAAATCATTTTCCGAGCTGTAAAATAGTTCCTAGTGAGGGTTAAAAAACCTTACAGCATCTTGATCGAATGGTTTACGGCCAAAGTACCTGTTGCAAAACCTAGAGGAAACTTAATTTTATCCCTGGCAGGGTCTTAAGTATACACTGTTGAGGAGCCCACACTAGAACAAAACGGTTATCCAATGCTTCCAACACATTACATAAACCCTTACCGAAAAACGGCAATAAAAACAATTGGTTTATTATAATATTCGTATAGTGAGACGCAAACAAAAATACAATTTAATAAGTTTAAGTAAATAGTTATTAGAGGAATGATTTAGTCAAATGTAGAAAATATTTTGGATGTTTAGAGTAAACTCAGTAACTGTGAGCATAATCAGCATAAAAATAAAGAGCCTGTGACAGAAATTATGCATGGCAATCAGGAATTTTCAACAGAATTACGTTACAAACTAGTAGTAATACTGAATAATGAAAATAAAAAATAAAAAGATTTGTAAAAATTGCATAAAAGTGAAATAAGGTAAATTATAGAACACTTTTTCACTCTAATTCTTGATGTTAGGTGGAATTTTTCGGACAGCAACTAACCTCATTTTAGACTGGAATACATGTACATGGCATTCGTCACTACTTAGTGATTAATCAGTGAAAAATCTTCAAGTTAATTTTGCGTGTTGATTTTGGTTATCATTTGTACTACAACACCAAATATAAAGACTTTAATAATCCCTTTTCATATAGAATTCAAAGTTATTGAGGTCTATCATTAGGGAAAATGTTAGTGAATTGAATCGTTGTTTTATTTCCCAGTTTTAAACAATGCAGTAATTTTGATTTAAAATGTCATGCAGATTGTCTGGATGTCGATTAACAGAACAATCTAACCAACTGTTTTTCCAATTAATCATTTCAGTAGACTGAAGCCAATGGTTAAAAATAGTATGAAAATGATGATTCGACATTCAAAACAATAAACTAATGAGATGCTTTTTACCGTATAAAATATATGAATAGTTAATCAGTCTACCATAATAAACAACCTAGAACCAAGAACGAGCATCGGTCCAAGATGTCGCATCACATTGAGAAGTCAAGCTCCAAAATAAGCATAATAGAAAAACTAGTGTGCAACGAAGTATACTATCCAGTAGCTAAATACTTCTACGAATCAGTACCAACAGATACAAAACAACATAACACTTTATCCATAGAAGATTATATATATATATATATATATATACGCAGAAGCTTATTAGATTACATTCATATTATGTACATAATTAATACCAATGTTATCATTGGAATATGTTACTTACTGGAAGAAGATCCTGATTTTACTCGTAAAGGCTTTAAAATAAAAGGAAACGGAAAAAAAACAGGTTAGGAGGAAAACAATCGTTCACGATAAAAAAGGAAGTATTCAGAAAAACACTGATGTTGAGAGGAAAATCATGCTGCAGGATGGGGTGTTAAAGGACAACATATATTGACAAGCGTTGACAACATATATTGACAAACTTTAGACAACACAATGATTAGAACGACAATAAGATATGAATCACTGAAAGAATTACTTCATTGAGACTGTCAACAAATTTCGTTATTTGTTCTTCGTGAGATGAATCTTGATATATGTCTTGTTGATTGGGTGGTAATTCATCTGCTGGCATTTCGTCATACTGATGATATCTTTCTTGATTATACGAAGTTTCTGATACACTGTCATCATTTCGGCTGTCAAAGTCATCATAATCATCACTCTCTTCCATGACAATCGACATACGATCAGGGTAGCCAATGATGACTTGCTTAATTTCCACATTACGACTTGATATTAGATTATTATAAGTCGTTTTCGATGGCTGACTCCCACAGTGACCAACTCTATTTTCATCAAAGGCTTCTTGTGTATTTTGTCTATCATTATCGTCATTACCTTCCAGTTTCGATTGTTTTTGTTCCCCAGACATTATTTGTTGATTGTTCATGGAATCAGATAACAATTTTGCAATATCAAATAATTCATCTAATGTGTCGTATTCATCATCGCACTCAGTAACACCAACGTGGCTAACTGTATTGTTTTCATTTTTAATCGAGTGATGAAACTCAATGTCAGTAGAGTCTATTCGGTCAGTATTTTTTAACAAGATTTCATCATCTACTTGCTCGTCAACAACATCATGATGAGTGGCAGTAGTGGTAACCAAAGAATCCAGCTCTGAATTACAGTGAGTATCACTCTACAAGTAGACCAGTATAGGTGAGCAAAACAAGCAGAATGATATATGATTAGATAATCAAGATATACAACTTCACAACGTTGAAGACGAACAAATATATTCCAACAACAGTTTTCATCAAAAACTGGCAGCTATTGGGAATCAGAATACTGAAAGGCCTTTAGGTTTCGCAACAATCATGATACGACTGATTAACTGAATCACAATTTAAAATTTGACATTATTAATTTCATTGGATTTCCGATTTAATGCCATCTCTATCCAGTACTATATTCAATCCCCGACTCAAATAAATCCGTAGATCACAATTTCCTGCTAAAGCATCCGGATATCTATCTGAGATATAGTCACTATGTAGCATATTTTAATATAACTAAATCCAAGTGCTAATGTTTTCACCATAACTGAAATTTAGTACGTTTTACTTTAAACACCAACATGATCTCCACTGAGCTACAGAGTTCAGATAACCACTAACTTGTTCAGATAACATCATGTACATATTACAATTAATGAAAGTGTGAATAATTTCATTATTGATACTCAGGCCTAAGTGCTGATCAGTCTAATGTTAGCATATGTGAGTACTTAGTGGATTATCCCGAACGGGTAAAAAATAATAATAAAATTATATTTAAAAGATTGAAGCATAGAATACTTCAATTAAAAAGGGACTGATTAATTAGATTTAATTAGAAATTACTTTTTATGCTAGCAGTCAGTTAGCCATAAACAACGTAGATCCGGACATATACATGAGTTACCCAAAGTTTCACATCACATTAGCATGATGATAAATTAATAAGATGAATACCAGATGTCTAAATAATGTGGCAGCAATGATAGTGACAACATAGTTCGACAAGGAGGAATGTGGAAACGTATGTATGAAGGATTAATGAAACTCAGCATTTAGAGTGAGTGAAACATCCATACTGTGACGATTCTCTGATATATCGCTAACAATTGGTCGCTATTATCCAACTACGTAGTCAGTATTTGGCAACAACGCTCAAACCAAGTCACTTCCATCATGGACAGATGTGACGTTTTGGTTTACTGGCCCCCTCCTTTAGTTTCCCCAAAATCTTCTCCTACACCAGCCAATACCTCACCTAGAGGTAGGCGATGGATAGACATATGTAATATAGAGAGAAAAAAACTTCCCGAAAACCGATGAACAATAACAATTAATTTTTTTTAACATTATTATTTTGATCCAATTCAAACTTTTAGGAAAAAAATCAACAGAAGCATTATTTATCAATAAAATGATGAATTAAATTTTTGGAATTTAGCTAAACGAAAAGTATACATCCAAAATTTTCGAGTTGACTGATTGCAGCCAGCTTTGTTGAGAAAAAACTATATCGAGTTTTCACTTTCAGAGAAATGACTTTAGCAAAAGCTAAAATCATTTGTAGGCCAAGAAATTCTAGACAGATACTGCAGTATACCCCTCTCACTGATGGCGTCTAAAGTTTTAATGTCAGTTCAAGACAGAGCCGAAAACTATCAAGTTCATGGTCGCGTTCCTCCCTTGTCACTAAGGCCAATCGTGAGATAGAACTTCCAGGTTCTTATAAATTATGTAGTTCGAAGAAATTCTGTGTTATTAATAGACATCTTTATTAAATGATGCGAACTGGTAGAGATAATGTAGTACTACAAATCTTCAAACTATGTGGAATATCTAAACACTTTGTCACTTGCTTCTAATACGTTTTTCAAATAGTGTTACTTTGACAAGGGAGAATATCTTTAAAATAATCGATTTCCTGAAACCAAACACATTCGCTCTGAAATAACTCTTTGTTAACACATCAAACGTATAAACCAACCCGTCTACTACAGATACCATAAATGAAAAAAAAAACATTTGATCTTCACATGTGCCGCAATACTCTATAAACCACCATGTTAAGGATTAAAAACTGAAAATAATTGTTAGATATAAATGTCAGTGCAAATTAATGTTAACTTATATCATTAATAGCAATTATGAACAGGTTTAACAATCCTATAATTCTGTCACATAATACAGATTCGTATTAATAACAGTTACATATACTTAAAAAAAACATCCGAAGCCCTTAATAAAGCAGATTAACAATATTAGTCAATTCCACTTGCCAGTCACAATCCAACTTATATAATTAGTTAATAACGTTGCATATATTTCACTAGTACAGGATAATAAAAGTTCTGAAGGTGCGTGGCTCCGAAATTCCCCAGTATAGCTAAGGGTGTAAAAAGCTCACTCTCCATCTAGAAATGCTCTTACATAGCTATATTATTATAGCTACTATCAAGGAGGTCCTTCTCACTGACACCTCATAGCGGGAAGGGGCTCCTAACAAAAGGGATAGGAGAATGGCAAACATATGGCGCTTAAACTGGCTAAGTGGGTACAGAGCTTCAATGATCGCACACTAATGTAGACTAAACAATAGATAGGTCTGGATATGTCTCTGGAAGGTCTTAACATCTACATATGTTGTATTTCGAAAACGCGTATCCAGGACTCAGGTGGAGCACTACAAACTAATTTACTAACTGTCGTTTCAAGGCGCGTGATTCATGTGCACAAATCCAGAGGAACTATGGCATCGGTTTCCAGTTTCGCTGGAGTCAGTGTGGAACTAAACGCCAAAGCTGAAGCAGCACTAATCGATTGGATTGCTTATGTGCTGTTAAATTAAAAGGCCTTAGAAATATGAATGGAGCAGGTGCATTTATACTCTATTTTCGTCCAAATCTTGAGACTTATTATTACTTTGTATTAGTTCGCCCTCACTGTAATCGTAAATTCCCAAATGTATTTGGTGTGTTACGTAATTTACTAACACATAAAACTTTGATTCATTTGCATTTCTCTTTTAGTAGTTTTCGCTTGCTCCGCGCCGTAGAATTGTGAGACTAATGACCATCCACGCCGAACCTGACGTTGTTCATGACTGTTAAATATTTAAGCATGCTTATTTAATATTCAGTACAGCGTGAAACTACTGTAAATAAAAAGTATTTTACTAAAAGCTACAAAAACAAATTCTCTTCCATATTTTAATAAAAGAAGTTGCGAAATATATTCCATAATAAGCTTTGTGTATAATGCCAATAATCACCTTACAATTTAAACGATTACTCATATTTCTAATGAATTTGAATTGTTAATATCCACTTTCAAAATAGTTTACACCTAATAAATTCCGATTTCAACAAACAATTCAGTTAAAAATAATAATAAGTGTGTGACTTATTAATAAGAGTGAAATACTAGAGTATAGACAAATTAAGTAGAACGTTTTCCACTTTATTTTAATATTTTGATGCTCACGTGTCGATAATCTATCCAAATAAAATTTCTGATACATGATTAGAACATGTTCTCTCAAAGTTGCGGTCATTTAAATAAGAATTTAGAAATTCTATCATGATGAATAAACAGTAAATATACAGAACTAACCAATGTGTTATACTTTCATAAATTACAAATATAACGTAGTGAAACAAGTAGATGGAGCACTTGCTGTCACTGACAAAATTATTACTAGTTAAATTAATCGATATGTACTAGGATAAGAAACAAGTGGAGGAAATTGAGGCGCTTTTTGTGAAAATCAAGATCAATCAGAAATACAATTTTTTCAGAAAACATAGTGTACGTAGGGTTAGATTCGTTGTTTATTAATCAACATATCTGAATAAGAAACCACAACTAAATAATTAAGCATGAACCAATAACGTTTTTGCTCTCTATGTTAACTCACAAATATTAAGCAATCGGTTTAGTTCTAATTAAAACTTTGAAAAATGTTTCAATCTGACATAAAGCTATTCAGTGACCAAATACAAATTCATGTGTTTGTCATGGAAGCACACTAAACGTGAGGGCAGGTGACACCACTCAGTTTGCCATAATGAAGTAGCTGCAGTATGGCCCTTATTCATGTCTTTAATAGCTGGATATTAAATGCCTTAACAATTTTCCACCCGCTTAGCGTTCACTTTTTACCTTTGTCATATAAAATTTATAAAAAATGTGCATAAATGGCCATAACTCATATCAGTAAATTTAATCATCTATTTTTCAACGGAATGAATATTCTAAACGAATTTTTCCTATTAAAATAAGTAACAACCCTAAAAATTGCGTGGAAATTTGCTTCTATACAAGTAGGAGAAAACAGCTGTTATCGGCTTGACGAACATTTGCAAGCAGCGTAAGGTAAATGCTTATTAATAATCTGTTTAGTTCAATATATAGTTTAACTGAACTGTATTTCGTCCCAGCTTTATTTTGTTTTGTAAAGAAAAGTCAGAATCGTCGTTCGTATCAATTAAGAGCTTGTTAAAAAAATTATTACGAAGCTCAGTCGAGTAAGTTAATGTAACAAAAAGTTGTAAAACGTCAGTAAGGATAACTGCTTTTCATTTTGGAAATTACCGTTACTTATGATTAATCAAAAGAACGATATGTCCGACTTATAGCTCTCAAGTTTGGTGAAGTGCACACCCAACAATTTGAAAGTACTAATTAGCTAACGCTAAATACTACTGAAATTGGCTAACGTCTCGTTCGCTAAGTAACATAACGAAAGAATTATTCACATGAAAAATTGTATCTGGTATTTGCATGTAAACATATTTGTTATACAGAAAATCTAGCTGTCTATCGAGATGTCTTATTTTTATTACAGGTATTGAAAAAGTCTTTGGTTGATTAGTTTGCAGCAATTCATTTAAATCCACACAGTAAAAATAAACGGAATTGAGGTAAATATTCAAAATAAAAATAAGCACCACTACACTCATTCTATTATGTGATAATTAAGGAATTAGAAACATGCAACGATTATTACGGTAACAAGCTCATTGTCATTGTATTCTTAATAAACAATCGTGGGAATAAAATCTACTGAACTGTTCGTGCCTTTGAATCGTCGAAAAATAGGTTAGTACACACTACTTACCTCACCATACTGATTTTCGTGCTCATGTATAACTATTGCCAATTCACTATGATCGTCGTATTCATGATATGAATTCATTATTGTAAGTGATACCTATGAAACTGCAAAACACAATGAAGAAAGAAAAAACTTGACAGTTAAATATGAAACGGTGGAGATATGTGGCTCAGGATGACAAGTGCAAACAACAACCAATCAAGTGCAAGGTCAACAGGAAATGTTGTTGGCCACTTGCGGAGAAAATCTCATAGCTTTCTTCAACCAAAAGCTTTCGTCAATGGAGTTGTCTAGAATCAAAATGCAAGCTCCACAATTATCCAATTCAGCTCAGAAGAGGCAGTATAATAAAAACAATTAAATATCAACAAGTATTTCAGGACACCAGATTGATATCACTGAATTATTCAAAGTGTTCAACCGACAAGAAACTTTAGATCTTCCGAAATATGTCGAGGCAGTTGCCATCTAACGATCGAAACCAAACTTGTATGTCCAGAAAGAAACAGTTATAAGCCTTTCTTCACCGTGGTAATTTTAACTTTTATGTCATTACGTCATCGATATTATTCTTTCTCCAAATTTGAACTACTATGCCAATATCTTTTCTTTTCAGGTCAGATTTAACTTTTCCTTACATCACCGTTTTCAGATTGTTAAGTCAAACTAAGTTAATTATGTCATCACTTTACATCTTGAGTTTAATAACTGAGCTTAATTAACATAATTCTCAAGTATTCCCAACCGTTTCGTAATTTTCTCGTTGTGTAATCACTATTTTGCCATCTGTTACATTCTTTTGTATCGGATGTATATACACAGCATTTCCAACACATTAGTTGTCTTTACATACACAACATGTCTACATAATTCTGATTTCAGTCTAGTACAACCATTCTCATGAGTATGTTATACTTTGTTTCAAGCATTAATTTTGCAAAATATTATTCTAGGTTGTGTGCAGCTAATAAGAAGCTAACGAAATAAAGTGAATTCATCTTATTCTGCACAAATGTTTGTTCTTGCTCTTTTGAAAATAATAAAGGGGACAATGTATATGAAATCTCGGTGACTATTTTACTTAACGACAATAGAAAGCTTGAAAAGGAGACGTAGAAAATATTAAGACAAATTGTATGTTTCGAAATCTCAGCTTGTTTGCTCTGGCCATTTTCATGAGAGTTTAGTTTATTATATTATCCGTGGTACTTTATCACATCTAAAATTATTGATTTAAAGTATAAGAAGCCCCGAAATCCTGCACTAGGTGATTCGATTGTCATATATGACTTATAAGTGAAAATTTACTGCGAATTTTATTCTCAGCATTTGAAATGAGTAGATCAGTAAACCTAGTCACATTTATATAGGAAGTTTTACGCCGTCAAGAGAAAATCTCTGAGGTAAAAATGAGTTTCAGCATTCCAATATTTAGAAGTAGACCAAATTATCCTAGCTTATATCGTGTCGTTGTTTGACTCTAAAAACGTCTGTAGTTCGATGAGACAGCTAAAACCAACAGCCTGGAATGAAACTGTTTGTCCATGTTACCATACTTAATCATACGAACTGTGGTTGCAAAACAAATCGCCATATAAAGGCATATTTATAACCACTATACACAAATGAGTCATAAATTAGTGGCTAGCATGGTGGCAGAACTCTTACTAGCAATTAGTTTCAGTCAACAAGTCATGAGTGTGTTTGAAATATAATACAGCCATATGAAATATTAGGAATAACTTATTTAGCTCAGAAGTAATTGGTGATTCAAGTAATGGCTATCGTAAGCACAGGTTTAATTGGCTTATTCACTATACAAAAGCTTCTCTACAGTCGAGCATCCAAATGGAATGATAAAATTATGGAATAAAAGGAGGGTCGTAATACACTAAGCAAATAAACAGCCAAGAGTTGTTTGTGAAAAGATCCGATGAGTTAAAAATACAACCAAGAAGGATTTCTGCTATTTAAACAAGCTTACCTTATCCCCATGAAGAATTCAAACACAAAACTAAAGCCAAGTAGACATAGGGCTTTACTACAGTACCTGATAATGCTTAACGCCAGTGAATAAGGAGACATCTATGATCCCAGTCAAGCGGTCGCGATCAACTGGAAGATCCCAATCCGATACATTTCTCAAGTACTATGCACTCTCCTTTCTACTAAGCTACAGTAAGCAACGTCCGATATGGAAGGCAATGGAACAGACTTCGTAGAACATGTATGAATCAGCAAAGTTGATGTTTTAAGACGGTGACACTAACTGAACCATAGGCAGTTCACCCACCTGTTTACACATCCACTTTCAGCCAAAACCAGATAACCTTAATGCTAGCTGAATTACTCTCGGAATCACGTTTAGGGTATATCATGCTAATGAATTATTCATGTTTGATACACTGAAGGACTTCCGGTGAAATTCGAACTAAGTGGTTGGTAAATAGAAATTTACATGTTCGGAGTAATATCAAATGTTGTTTCTGAGTGCAAACGACAAGCTATAGCACTTTGAATACACAGAAAATTTCTGCGATAATTTCGGCATTTCATTAACATTCCTTTACAAACCACATGAATTGGTATGACATAGTGATAACCCTGTCAATACACATCAAAAATAGTAGAAACTAGATGCATACAAAAAGAGTAGTAGAAAATTAGTTTCAGATATGGATATATAATCGTCACCTTTTATTTAATAGGTCTAGCTACATTTGACGAGAATGACACAGGTCACGGGTCCAAGCTAACAAAAGCTTGGCCACAATTTGTTGTCAAGGCTTTGCGTGTTTTTTACTGGTAAACACATAAAATACGTCATTTGCGCAGCCAAAAACACGATAAGATAGCACTAAAACGAATCGCGTCAAGTTACAAGTAGTATAAATTACTGCCAAGGTTAATACAGTCAGTGGTCGTCTTAATGACATCAACAACTATAAAAGCTAACCGTATAGAAATTGTCTAAAATAGTTATAACGAAAAGTAGGAAATAAAAACGAAATTAATATCTATGTGAAACAAGATGAGTGGGTAGTAAGCAATTTAAAACCAAACCAAAAAGTCTCTGCTATTCATAAGGACGTAGACAAACATTTCTTAGCTTATGCTAACTTACATTGTATCTACATTTACAGATTAAAAGCACTTTTTATTAACAAAATGCAGCTGCAGACATCCAAACCCAATAATTGCGATTTCAATGATCAAATATAGTTTAGCAGATTCCGTGCGATACTGGTGATTATGAAGTAAATGTATCCAGTCTTTGATGATGAATTCAGACGGTTATGACAATTAAACAGCAAATGGTCTTCTGAAATAAATGATTATGGCAGGAATTGGTTCAAGGGTCGGAGTTTCTGATACCCTTGTCGTTATTGTAAACAAACCATGGTGAATCTTCAAGGTCTACGACTTACGCATAAAGTGATCCGGTAAACGTCTTACAAAGCGCTTACTACTACTAGATATTTTGGTTCCAGATAGAGTGATTTAGTGGTCAACCTTTTAGAATAGCCTCGTCTGAGGATACTTTTGCCTACAAGCGTAATGAATCAGGAGGTACTGAACTGCTGATGTAGGTTAAAAAGTGTTCTGTGCTCATGGGTTTTTTGACGTAGAAATAACCGAACGTGATGTCTATACTTGCGCAACATTCACGAAAGCCAGATTAAAAGTCTGAGGTACGCATTGCGGCATTTTAAACATTATCCATGACGCGCCTATATATACTGCATATGGCCAGAAGTTGCAGATTTACAATCCCAGGTACCTCATGTAAAAGTGTGGAACAATCTTAGGACTAAAATGGTCACTGGGGTGGACACTTGAAGATTAATGGCACCTTTCTTTATTGCATCTGTGATGGCTTGTTTTAGGAGCCAGTTGCACTCCCATAGACGTGAGTCATTCGTTCATTAATTGTAAATATGTAGAAATGTAAAACCAAACCAAAAAGTCTCTGCTATTCATAAGGACGTAGACAAACATTTCTTAGCTTATGCTAACTTACATTGTATCTACATTTACAGATTAAAAGCACTTTTTATTAACAAAATGCAGCTGCAGACATCCAAACCCAATAATTGCGATTTCAATGATCAAATATAGTTTAGCAGATTCCGTGCGATACTGGTGATTATGAAGTAAATGTATCCAGTCTTTGATGATGAATTCAGACGGTTATGACAATTAAACAGCAAATGGTCTTCTGAAATAAATGATTATGGCAGGAATTGGTTCAAGGGTCGGAGTTTCTGATACCCTTGTCGTTATTGTAAACAAACCATGGTGAATCTTCAAGGTCTACGACTTACGCATAAAGTGATCCGGTAAACGTCTTACAAAGCGCTTACTACTACTAGATATTTTGGTTCCAGATAGAGTGATTTAGTGGTCAACCTTTTAGAATAGCCTCGTCTGAGGATACTTTTGCCTACAAGCGTAATGAATCAGGAGGTACTGAACTGCTGATGTAGGTTAAAAAGTGTTCTGTGCTCATGGGTTTTTTGACGTAGAAATAACCGAACGTGATGTCTATACTTGCGCAACATTCACGAAAGCCAGATTAAAAGTCTGAGGTACGCATTGCGGCATTTTAAACATTATCCATGACGCGCCTATATATACTGCATATGGCCAGAAGTTGCAGATTTACAATCCCAGGTACCTCATGTAAAAGTGTGGAACAATCTTAGGACTAAAATGGTCACTGGGGTGGACACTTGAAGATTAATGGCACCTTTCTTTATTGCATCTGTGATGGCTTGTTTTAGGAGCCAGTTGCACTCCCATAGACGTGAGTCATTCGTTCATTAATTGTAAATATGTAGAAATGTAAAACCAAAATATATGCTGAAAACTGTCTAATAGGTCATCTGAAATGAATATTTAGACAATTTCATCCTATAGTCAAGTGTGTCCTACTAATTAATTTGACTGTTGGCTGATATATTCTGCACTAAAGTCGATTGTAACGGTATATCATCCCCAAAATAAATAGTTACATAGGTCCTCGATATTGATGCTGATCATGTTTGTTTTAGAGGACACTACTAGTTGAAAGAGCTCGGTCACGTACCATCACCAGACCACGTCACGCCGCATCGTGGAAAGCATCTCTCTCTCTAGTTTGCCAGCCTAGACGTTGCTATTCCATTGCCGCTCTATTCACAATCATATATAACCTCCTTTCCATCTTTTATTACTTTCTGATTTATTCCCATTCGTAAGGGTGGGTTCAATCGTTAGAAGTTGCCCTGGTATTACCGCAAACGTAACTTGGTCATTTATCGGGTGCGCTTCACGATTATCAAAAGTTAACCTCCTAAACGCAGGCAAGAATAATGTAGCCGCCTGGCAGTTTGATTATTCTTACAGGACACGTCTTGGTAGGTGGGTATGACCAGGTAGATATTATGTTTGAGGATCAGAGGCGTCTGTAGAAGCAAATCATGTGTTATTGCTATTTAGTAGCTCCATTTGTGTCCATCGTTCATAACCGTAAATATAAAACAAGTTTTACATCACATGTGTAGGGAGTTCAGAGTTACTTCTGACACCGTCATGTCTGCTAGTTAGAATCTCGACCCACCATCCTTTCATTGTGTTATGCTCAAATGTTTAGTGGTTTGAAGGTATTGGTAGTGATACCGTCGCTACTTTACGTCAAACACCTAGTTTGCTTTAACTTCCGCCTGTAGCCCTTCCAGGGTTATTGCCAGTTCCCAGCCCGGGCAAAGAAGGAGGGTTGGGCATGAGGAAACACAAGCTGCAAATCTCCGTTCTTTCAACAAATTGATTATAGGTGGTACAATATTCGCCCACAAACGTATACACAAGGCTACATGGGTCCCAACGGATCATGCTACGGAGAATAGAATCGATCATATATGCATCAATAGACGACTCAGAAGAGCAATTGAAGATGTAAGAACCAGGAGAGGAACTGACGTAGCTTCAGATCACCACCTGATAGTTGCCAAAATGAAACTGAATCTAAAGATGCAATCGACAACTGGAGTAACACCAATGCAACTGTTCAATGTGGCCTTTCTTCGAGACACTGACAAACTCAAGGAATTCAAAATATCTCTCAACAACAAGCTCCAATCCTTACAAGATCTACCGAAAGAAGAAGAAACCACTATGGAGGATAACTGGAAAGAAATCAAAGAAGCACTAACGTCAACGTGTCAGGAGGTTCTAGGCCGCAAGCAGCACCATTATAAGGAATGGATTTCCACTGAGACATTGAGCAAAATTCAACAAAGGAGGAACAAGAAGATAGAAATCAACAACAGCCGAATGAGAGCAGAGAAAATCAAGGCACAGACTGAATACACAGAAGCAAATAAACAGGTAAAGAAGAGAATTAGAGCCGGCAAATGGAAATACATCGGTGGCCTTGCAACTACAGCGAAGAAAGCTGCAAGAGAAGGAAATATGAAACAGCTATACGACACAACGAAGAAACTGGCAGATAAACATGGTAAACCAGAGCGACCGGTCAAGAACAAAGAAGGCAAGACACTCACTGAGATTGAAGAACAAAAGAATAGGTGGGTAGAACACTTTGAGGAACTCCTAAATAGGCCAGCTCCACTGAACCCACCGGACATCGAAGCAGCACCTACAGATCTCCCTATCGATGTCACCCCACCAACGATGGAAGAAATCAAGATGGCCATCAGACAAATCAAAAGTGGGAAAGCAGCAGGACCTGACAATATACCAGCTGAGGCACTCAAGTCAGATATAGATCTAACAGCAAGGATGCTCCACGTTTTATTCAAAAAGATCTGGGAGGAAGAACAAGTGCCGGCAGACTGGAAAGAAGGACATCTTATCAAGATACCAAAGAAAGGAGATTTGAGTAAATGTGACAACTACAGAGGGATCACGCTACTGTCGGTACGAGGGAAAGTCTTTAACAGAGTATTGTTGAACAGAATGAAAGATTCAGTGGATACTCAACTTCGAGATCAACAAGCTGGTTTTCGGAAGGATCGGTCGTGCACAGACCAAATCGCAACACTACGGATCATCGTTGAACAATCAATTGAATGGAACACGCCACTGTACATCAACTTCATTGATTATGAGAAGGCGTTTGACAGTGTAGATAGGAGAACACTATGGAAATTTCTTCGACACTACGGTGTACCAGAGAAACTCGTCAACATCATCTGGAACTCTTACGACGGAACACAGTGCAAAATCGTGCATGGAGGACAACTGACAACTGCATTTTCTGTGAGGACCGGAGTCAGACAAGGTTGCTTGCTCTCACCTTTTCTCTTCCTCCTAGTGGTTGACTGGATCATGAAGACCTCCACATCTGAGGGAATGTACGGGGTTCAATGGACAAGTAGGATGCAACTCGATGATTTGGACTTTGCGGATGATCTAGTTCTTTTAGCTCATACACACCAACAAATGCAAATAAAGACAACCAACGTAGAAGCCACCCTGGCATTAGTAAATAAATAATAGATAAAGTTTTCATTCTCAAGTATCGTTGTGTACATGGGAGCATGCCAGTTTACAGGCATGATCTGAATGATATAAGTTTACATACATACAAATATTTCGACGAAGTGTTAGTGTCAGGACTTTCATAAGTATAAAGATACGCATTGAGAACCAAACCAATTGCAACAAATTTCACAGTATTAGGACACCAATTATATGTGTTGTAGCATGGTGCATATATGACAAAGTACCGCGCGCTCCTTGACCAATGCGTTACAGTTCGAAAAAACGGCTAAGGGTTAGCAGATTGGATCACTATGCATGTTCAGACGCAAGATAGGACCAAAAGTACTTGGAACTTGGGTGTTGAGGAGAAGGCAATAGTTTTGTGCCAGCAAGTTCCATATTTGTCTTGCACATAATTTTCTACAACTAGAGGGAAGACTAAAGAAGGGAGAACACAAAACAACAGCACTGGTATTCCGGACTTAACAAAACTAATGGGCAGGATTAGTAATTATACTTCCAACGTTCCACTTATGCTTATAGGCTGATTAAAGTGGAAGAATACTATCAAATGACCAAGATAGGTGAGTGGTGCTCACACGTTCAGAGTCCCTATTATTTCGCTAGTGGAGTAAGAAACAATAGTTGGTGTGAACATTTTTAACAAGATTTCAGAAGATATGAAGTTACTAACATGTCGTACAAATAAAGGAAGTGAATCTGTTTCCCGAATGGCTTGAGGCAAATGGTTCCAGATTCTCGAGGATTTATTTGTAAAATAATTCATATAAAGAGCGAACTTAGAATGCGATATTTTTATTTCCAAGGCTGAATTGCGTAAGTTATAGCAAGAGGGTTCCTCGAGCTGAATTGTATTAGGCGATGAGAACGCTAATTTGTTTAATATTTTATAAAAGAAGATTAGGTTTAATTTTATGCGTCGCCTCCATAAGGTATCTAGTCCTAACTTAGGGCATCTAGTTTTATAGTCTAGAGTACGATCAGCCTCAAGAATAAGAAGAGTAAAGCGACGTTGCATAGACTCCTGTCTGAGTTTATCCCTGATGGAGACATTACTGACATTACTTTATATAGCAGGCCTGAACATACATAAGGTAAAGAGCAAGATTCTCAAATACAACACATGGGGCACCAACCCAATTGAACTCGATGGAGAAACTCTGGAAGAACTGGATACTTTCACATACCTGGGAAGCATCATCGACGAACAAGGAAGATGCGATGCAAACTAGAATTTGCAAGGTAAGAGCAGCATTCTTACAGTTGACGAACATATGGGATTCAAAACAAATATCAACTAACCTCAAAGTCAGACTCTTCAATTCGAACGTGAAGACAGTTCTACTGTATGGAGCTGAAACGCGGAGAACTGCTGCAAACATTATCACAAGGGTACAAGTATTCATAAACAACTATCTACGCAAGATACTGTGTGTACCTTGGCTGGAAACTACCAGCAATAGTCGACTATGGGAGAGGACAAACCAACTTCCAGCAGAAGAGGAAATTTGGAAAAGGCGTTGGAAATGGATAGGAAATACATTGCTGAAATAATCGGATCGCATCACAGACGTGCATTAACTTGAAATCCTGTTGGGGAACGCGAAGCAGGAAGGCTAAAGGACATACTGCGTCGAGAATTGGAAACAGACATTAAAAGGATGAACAGCAACTGGAAACAATTGAAAAGGATTGCTCGAGACAAAGTTTGATAGAAAATACTGCTTAGCTGCCTATGCTCCTCTGTGAGGGGAAACGGGAGTACGTAAGTAAGTAAGTCATCTAAGCAAGTATCGTACTAACGGCCCTACAGACTACTAGAGCTGTGACCCAAGAATCGAATTCCTATGTCATTGTAATATTGTAGAGAAGTCACGTTATATTAAGTGAGCGGTGATAGAGGCATAAGTTGGAATTTATATGGAATGATCGGATCACACAGATATCTGTTATACTAATAGAACAATAGTAATTCTATAAACAGTAGAGGATCGAAAGCAAATGAGTGATAGATATAAGTGAAATGTGTTAAACCTCTACAGAAGCTAAAAAGCTGAACTTTCCAGAAGGTCAAACGAAATCACGTTGATTTAGTGATACTGTTTTTATTAGGGAGCCCACTCCTAGGCGGATCATGTTCATACTTCTGTTAATTCAACAGATATACGAGATGGAGTTCTGGGAAGTGTTCAAAGCCCATATAACCTTTTTATGTTCGATTATAGTTATACAAGTCTACATATATGTATGTGTGTATATGTATATGAAGGAAATGAAATAAAAGTTTGCTTCCGGGAAAAATGTATTTCTGGCTAGGCAGTTATGCCCATCCCAGAGCATTTGATGTAGATTTACCCATAGAAACGCTTTCAGTGTTTATAAAGATAATAGTGAATTAGATCTATATTATTCGAAGTTCCACTATGCGGTATCGAGTTTACATGAGTGTTATGCATTGGGTGGACTGAGTCTATCATTTTCTATCCTGAAGCATTAATAAACCTGTAGTCTGTTTAGTGTCGTGGAGTCACTAAATAGCTAATTTATTGCACGTATATAGTAGACAACAGTATCTAACTACGAACTCCCTCAAGCAAAATATTTCGAATGGCAGTGAATTAGTGCACGAAAAAATTTGACCGTATTCAAATCTTATGATGCATCTCCTACTCCATTCCTGTGTGGTTTCTGGAGCTGTAATGAAATGCACTTATTAAATTTACTACACAATCGGGTAGGAGTATGTTTAGTGATGTGCAGCTTTGAATAGAATGACGGGTTGAGTTTAGCTTGCCTTGTTGAAAATCGTCCTAAGTTTAGAAAAATCCCACCGTTTAGTATAGTTTACTCCACAATTCAACGCCAGAGTGTTTTTTTCTTAAGTATTACTACACTTCTCCATTTATTGACTTACCACTTATTCGGAAGCTCCTGAGTACAAATGGGTAGTTTGCAAGCAGCAGTCCCGCCAAGACCTTGTAGAGTGCCTACCTATACTAAAGTCGGTAGAAATTACCGATTATACAACTCATTAGTCGGAGTTAGTATGAGGTGGCAGACCTTGCTTACTTTGTGTATGTAGGGTCCGTACAGGATCTTGTGCCCGGACCCACAATTGTGTTTCTCATCAACTTCAATGTAAAGATTTAAGTTGTGGTACTCAACGTTGATCCAGCCATAATTACTTGTGTTAAAGTAAAGTTCATATTCACTGCATCAGGCAGTGGCATTGTCTGACTCTTAGCGACGTTGTGCAGTTCGTACCTGTTGCATGAGTAGACAACTTTTGAACCGTCTGCGTAAAGGAAACTTTTGCCAGTGTCAAAGTTGCCACTGGTACTGTCGATGTGTATCCACTTTGGTTATCTAGTATCAACTGCCTAAAAATGATTTAAGCTAGTTTGGTAGAAGGTTACGAACCCCAATAGAGCATCGTTTCACATACGGTATGCAGCGTGATAATTTGTCAAGGGCCTTAGATATATCGACGCATTGGACTACGAATACTTCACGTAACTCGAGTCAAGATTTAATGCGACTAAAGAAGTCAAAGTGACAGGTCGATCAGAAACGACTTTTCGGAAAACCATGTTGTAATGCACACATGTGTCATTATGCTAACAGGTAATTCGAGATGGTAGAATTTTTATAGTCTTAATGATCCACTAAGAAACTGAGGGTAACATCTTTAGGCCTATAATTGCCTGTAAGCGTCCTATAAATACACTCGACTATGAAATAGCCTGCGTAAACTTTGATCTCCCAGGAGTCGGTTGGTGCACATTCTGTGGCCTGATGTTTCAAAGAAGTATAACCAGATATCTCGAAATACACGGCTGAAATCAACATGTGCATTTACCTAGACTAAACAACAACACCCTCGACCTGATATTCTGTCGTAATATGAAACCAATATCCATAGAATATGGCGAAAAACTTTACAACAGTGACCACAACACAGTCCGATTCACCCTACCATTCCTTATAAAATGTAGTAAATACAGAACGACCTGTAGACGTTTTCAGTATAAAGACATTGTTCATGCTAACTGGGACATCTTTCAAAACCTAATTAGATGTTGTCAATGGGCCTGCTTCTTTGTTAGTGGAAGCATTGCTGAAACACTATAAATATTCTGTCATACCACAAAGCCCTTACTAGAGACTATAGTACCAACAAAGATGGGCTACAAAACATCATCCCCTTACGTCATCACTAACCTAAGGCCAAGGTGCGTAAATTAAGGAGAAGGTGCTTCATATTAAATGCCTTCGCTGCTCTGAATCAAATACACTGTTGACTAGAACAAGTAGGATGTCAACATTAAACTCACCATGAAGATGAGGAATGTATAGCACTCAATAGCGCATCGAAATCTCTAAACATATGCCACCTTTTAGAAAAACGCCTTAATAAAACGGAAGACTATAGTGTTCGTTCAGTACTGTAAAAAAGGGTAGCCTACGATTACTCACGAGTTATTTGCGAACTTATCAGCAAAAGTTTCGAGAATAAAGAAGACAATTCAGACTCCGGACGTTAATTTAGACAGTATGTGCAATACTACGCTACCTACTACAACAATTAGCCTAAAAGATATCAATGAAGCTATAAGGACTCTTAAGCCTGATAATAGCTCAGGGACCGACAATATCCCATCAATCTCCTACAAGCATGAGAGAGGCTGACTAAATCAAACTTATTCTAAGTGGCGTATTGAAAAACTAGAGGGTACGTAATAACGGTTTTAAAAATACTTACTGATCAACTTGGCCTTGGTATTCTTCCATTTTCCTTGCCCAACGCGAGAGAAAATTTAGGAGGACATTCCGAAGCGTCCGCAAGCCCACAACAAATTGTTTACCTGCTGACTTCCTCATAGAATAGTCAACGAGTGGGACTCTCAACCTCAACACTCAGTCGCAGCTCCATAGGTTAACACATTTAAAAATAAGTTGGATCAACTGAGAGATCCTCATCCCGAGGACTAACACAGGAAATCCAGCTTCTGTCCTGATAAAAATGAAACTGAAGCCGTCTTTCAGTTCGGTTCAAGGTCACTCGCTAGCTAACTTTGATGCTTGGTATGATAAGTTATTTTAACTGCCTATTCCTCCCATATTTCTTAGTTCTGTGCACCTTAGTAATTACATACTAGTGGATTTTACTTTAGTTATAACGATGTATTCGAGACTGATTATTTGTCATCTTAAGTCACAAAAATGTCATATTGCGGGAAATCGAACGGGTATTACTATTAACTTGTGATGGGAAGTTTAGCTTCGCTTCCTCAGAATTAGTCGAAGTGTTTCAAGTGTACCTACTCTTTAAATTCTTCCGTGTCTTTAGTTCCACTATTACATTGTGAATGTATTTTTATCATTCAATGTTGCTGTATTATAATCTTCCTAATTTGATCGCTTAAGCGTTATTTATAGCTGACTAATTCATACATAATAAGGGCAGGATTCTGTGGGTTTTTCATTTAAGGGGGAAGGAATGAATACGTTAATGCTATAGTATCCTACTGTAGATGTCTTCACCAGTATGACTTTTACATATAGCTATTTATTTAACTTTTAGTGGCTGGAACCTTCCGTTAGTGTTTAGAACTATATATGGTTCTAAGAAGATTCTGTTTTGTGGACTGTATAAACCCATGTAACGAAGTTATTCGAGTAAAAGACATATCAGGTCAGTGGAGATCGTTTTACGTGCGCGATAAGTTAGATACTGGGTATTCTTATTTAACTGAATAATGTAGATTTTCAGTGGGTTCAGCCGCATAGATCTCGTTTATGATAAAGTATCTAAAACGTCGTTCGCTTTAAAACGTATATCATGTCACTCAAAGAATGATGAAAATAAAGCACTAAGAGAGGCCAATTTTCAACTGAATCTCCCTAGTCATCCTAATTTGCTTCGCTGTATAGCGAGTGGCTTACACTATGTCACTCGATATGAACAAGGAGCTATTTCAGAAGTCCTTTTGGTACTGTCTTATAGCAAAGTATGTTTTGACGTATGCCACATAAATTATCACAGAGAGGTACATTACAAGGGGAGATTGATCGCAGATCCTCACATAACAATCCGTTTCCTCTCTACCTTATAAAGACTATAATGAGTGGTATTTGTGAAGGCCTTATCGCTCTTCTCTCTCTTGATGTTCCGATGTCACATAGGTAAATTAGTTACACTATAAAACTTGCCTGTATGTAGAGATATAAAGCCCTGGGAACGTCCTTTTATTTGAGGACATGAGACCTGTTCTAATGGATTTCGGTTCTGCAACTCCCGCCACTCTTCGTATTGAGGACATTAGAGAAGCAGAAAAATGGAAGGTGTTGTTTCTATCTCCCTAGATTTCATTTTTCTAGGACTTTGCTGAAGAAAACTGCTCACTAACTTACCGGGCTCCAGAGTTTTTTAATCCAATGAACCAACAAACCATAACGGAAAAAGCTGATGTTTGGTAATCGCTTTATGCCCTTTATGCGTTCTTGCTTTAGTCCCTAGGATGTCTGCTATATGCTTTGATTTTCTTCAAATCCCCAATGGATTTAATTCACACTCGTGGTGATAGTGTTGCTCTTGCTGCTTGTTCTGCTAATATACCTTTCCCGAAGGACTCGTGTTCAAAGTAAGTGTCATTAAGGCCAAAATTTCCATAGTTTCTGTAAAAACGTGGTTTTGGGATTTTGTTTGTACTTTATTGAAAAAAAGCTTTCCAGGACTGTCTTCCGGTCGCAGTTTAATGTGAGGAACCATTAAGGTCGTTATTTGCTATGTCGGCAGGAGAACTGTCAGATACCTTCAGTCACCTAAGATCAAGGCATAATGCATATAATATCCAAGTGTATAAACTAGTGGTCTAGTTGTAACTTGATCGATATGATTGGGACGGGGCCAAGAACTAGATACGCATGGCAATAGCTATTACTCACTCGTCGTAAAATGCGAATTGAGGATGAACATCATAATTTGATTTTGTGTCGCTAGCTGTGAGTTCGTCCCCCAACCTATTACCACTGGAAAACAGCTTGGTACAAAGTTAGTTCCACCACAAATTTTTACTTACATAATGTTACTACTCAATGAAACATTCGTTTTTTCTCCTCATCCCGTCCATTTGTCTAGTGTCTTTCCAGGATGTATGATGCTTATAAAATCAATGCTGACAGCTAAACCTCAAGATCGTATCTCGTTTACGGAAATTTCAGATTTCTTTAAAAACTTACCTGATGGAAGTGTGTATTGTAATAGTCAAAATGCAGTAACTTATTCATTTTAATCTTAACCTCTTTTGAGTAATCTGCACATGAATTTTTATTTTAAAAGCATTCACTCCCTTATTCTATCTTTATTTTATTTGAGAAGTCTTTCAATAGTATTTGTAATTTTTAATATTTCATAATAATTATATTTACTAAACTTACGTTGCAATTAATAAATATATTTAAAATAAATATTCAAAAAAATAGTTTTTAAGGTAAAAGTTGTCATTCTTTGTAATATCTACTAGTAAAGTAAACCAAAAAGTTAGGAAACTCAATGAATTTCAGCTGCATCTACTGAACTGATAGATGCACGGCAACGCATCCTGTCTGGTTGTGAACACGGTGAGGAGCGAAGGTAACTTAAATACAAGCTGGTTAAAAGCTTACGCAATAATCATGAGCAGTGGTGGGTGGCGAAAGCTAAAGACATGGAAAAGGTAGCGGCAGTAGGCAACTGTTCAGACTTATCAAGGAAGTGGGTATCAGTAATCAAACTGTAAGTGAAACTATCTCAGAAAAAGATGGGACCATTATTCACTGTCAATACAGAAGGTTGGATTGATGGGCAGAACACTTTAGAGAACAGTTCAACTGGCCATCGGTTTCATCCCAGTTGCCCACTATCCCGAAGCAATAATCCGAATAGCAAATTAAAATTGGTCCTCCAAGTCTTAGTGAGATTGAGAAGGCTATAGAGAATCTAAAGCGAGGGAGAGCAACAGGTCCTAATGGATTAACCACTAAGATATTTAAGGACGGTGGTCCAGCTTTAGCAGCGAGATTAACCGGGATCCTGGCTATAATCTTGAAACTGGACGTAATCCCATCTGACCGGTCTCGAACACTAATCGTCCCAATCTGTAAGAAAGGACACAAGTCCTCATGTGACAATTATCGAGGAATCAGCTCAACGAATGTAGCGTCCAAAATATTAGCTCGAATAATACTTCGACGTCTGACTAAAGCTCGTGAAGAGCAAACTCGAGAAAAACTAAGGTTAAGGTGGTTTCAGACCTGGACGTGGTTGTATAGACCAAATATTCACACTTTGGCAGCTTCTGGAACATAGGCACACTTTTAGACGTTCAACAATAGTTGTATTCATTGACTTTAAGGCAGCGTTTGACTCTATCGATCGTAAGGTTATGTGGCAATGTCTGTCATTGAGAGGCGTACCAGAGAAGTACGTTAACCATATACAAGCTCTACTCGAACACCACATGTCGAGTCAGAGCTAATGGTGGATTGTCGTCAGGAGTGATTACCTCAAGTGGTGTTCGTCAAGGTTGTCCGCCTTCCCCATTTTTATTTAATTTTATGATTGACATACTTTTAAAGTTAACATTGTCGTCGTCTGATTTCTCTGGGGTTGACCTCCTTCCAGGAGATAAACCTGCCGACTTCGAATATGCAGATATATTTATATTGGGCGAAGATGAAGATAAAATGCAGAATCTCTTGATTACCTTAAACATGAATGTAAGGATGTTTGGGATGTTATTGTCCGTATCCAAATGGAAGGTGTTGTTTCAGGTTTGGCTTGACTCGGCATCGAAGTTAGTGTTAGGGACTTAAGCGGTTGGATGTGTCAACCGCTTTACTTATCTTGGGAGCCTCCTCAATCCTGATGGCCTGGTGTCTGCTGAAATCTCGGCTCGTATACATGTAGCCCGATTGGCTTTTGCCAGTCTGCGTCACCTGTATCGTAGGCGAGACATCCGTCTTCTAACCAAAGGACGTGTTTACTGCGTACCAGCTCGGTCTGTTTTATTTTATGGTTGTGAAACATGACTGTTAATGATAGAGGATATTCGTAGGTTCCTAGTATTTGATCATAGATGTCTTCGAAGCATTGTTCGTGTTTGCTGGGACTACCGAGTAAGCAGTACGTGGGCTAGGAATAGAGTACTAATTAAATACCGCAAGTCTGTTGGTGAAGTAGTAAATCTTCATCAGCTGAAGTAGTTAGGACATGTTTTACGTATGCCTGACCACCGCATATCTCGACGAGCAATACTGTCTAGTGTGGGAGTAGGCTGGAAGTTAGGTGCTGCCAAAGCAAAACATGGCATCAGTGCATGAAATCATTGACAGTTGGGCTGAGCCATTTTAATAGGTGCAGACTACTTGTTTGGGGTCCGCGTGATGATCGTCACAAATGATGATTAGAGACTTTAGGTGATATGGCTCAAAATCGTTGGCAATAGCGCAGGTGCATCCACTCTCTGTCTTCCTCCAAATTCTAAGCTACTGAACTTACCATAATTTTCTTTTTACTGAATCATATTTCTGACATGTCTGGAAGAAGACATGCGATTGGCTAATATTGTGTGTCTGACATACGACATTGATCAGGCTTTATGTATATATATCTTGTGTATTATTGGTTATAATATATTCGTGTGAGTAACAAGTGGGCTTCTTGATAATCGGTCGGATCTTGTGTCTGTGCAATAGACTAAGGCAGGGCTGGGTGTTAGCAATAGGCGATAGCTCGGCAGATAAGAGAATCGATAATAATCGGCCCCCCAGTGCGTTCAGATATAACAATTTCCTTAAATATTATCTCCGACCTGTATTCCTTTCCATTAATACTAACCCTGTTACTACCTCCCCTACTCCGGGATTTGGTCCGCCAATTTGATCTCTGTCTGCTAATTGGGGCATGGCAACTGGAACTGATGTACGCATGTACCAAGTTCTACCTTATAACTGACCGTTATCCTTTGTGATACCATTGAAATATATCGAAATAATCTATAGAATGTCAGCTTTATTAAGGAAACTGATTTGGGGTGCTATGCTTGTTAGCAGAATGTTGCTATTGAATTTGTCGTAAAACTTTTAAGTTCATAGTCATCTGATTTTTGTGTTCTCCAAATTGAAAGTTTCTTATTAGTCTTTTAACCCCTATTGTTATGACTGATCCCCCCCTATTCTAGTTATTCTGTCTATGTACTCTAGTGTTCTGGTTTCGTACAGCTTGTTAATTCTTATTTCGGTATACGTAGTAGTTAGAAAGATTATCTACATGAGTATCCTTTGAATAATAACAACTGGTCTGAGCTTTTCAACTTTTAGTCTTTTTATTTCAGATGTGAGACTAGGAAGTTATGCAGGCTGTGAAGGACTATACCATCACGCTATTGAACATAGTAAAGGTTATCTTATGTCTTTGCAACATGAAGTTATAACGGCCTCCGTAGTTATTCGACGCTTCAATCGGATTTAGAAGCGGCACACTCGAGTTTGCATTGCATCTGGTTGCAGATTTACTGACTAAACCTATCCTACAGCAGCTTATAGAACGTACACAAATACATCCAACTAAAGTAACATTTGAAGGAGTCACTCGACTTCATCGATTAGGTTTAGTGGCATGTCAATAGGTCTGTCAAAAAAGTACGTAAATCTTTACGGGAGCACTGTTAAGTGGGGTTACGGCTAACAGCCAACTGTCATCATGGTTGACTACTTTGTGTTCGTTTGAGCTCTCTGGTCTCTTCATTTCTGCTGAAATTTGATATAGACATTCTTTTAGAGATGAGTCCCCTCATCTAAAGACAATACACTTAGAAGACATTGGAAGCCAGGCGAATAAACATGAACTGAATACATCATATGAATGACTTAGTTTACTACACTCCAAATCACCGGACTCACATAGGGTAATAGATGAGAATTATCACAAAAATAATGAGGTTCATTATGCACCAACGTATGTATTAGTCGTGTAAAACCTGACCAAAAAAGTAACATGTTTCGTTAATATAAATATCGTCTAACCAATGTCTCTTAGTTAACTACATATGTACATTGTTAGAGAATAAAAACCATTGAAATCACCAAAGTACAATTCACAAAGTACATTAACATATAGAAAAATCATAGTATGTACAAAAAATAAAAAAATAACGGTATAGTAAGGTTTAAGAGGGAGAAGAAGATCCAAAAATAAAAGTAGGATGAAATATGCATAGGTTTCCATTGTTTACTTTCATGGCATAAGCTAGTGGAGAAGAAATGATTGTATGAAAGACTTGGCTTTATGAGGTAAACTAGTTATGTATTAAAAAAAATAAATTAGTACAAATTATTCTCTCATTAGGTGTATGTAATGACTCTCTTATTTATATCTGTTAATTAGCCTTAAATGAATATAGGCTACACATAAGGCTGACACTGCGATCACAAGTATACCCAATTCATTTAACCATATTGACCATTTCGATTGATATTCAATTGCTTGTGATTGTAAATACTGTACACCCGTAACACTGTCATAATAGATAAGTAAAGGTGAAAAAAGTGGAAAGGCTTAGTTAAATTAAGGTCATTTATTGTGATTTCTTCAAACAACACATCCTATGTATGGGTTAGAGGCACCGAAGATAACTAACTTATTGAAAGCACTGATAAATTAATGAGTTGATATGTGGCTATAAAAATTCTAGTTGTTATATTGATAATTCCTAGTCCTAACCGAACACTATATGTACTTACATATAGATCAAATCCCTGTAAAGTGACTCGGAGTAATTAGCAAAGTAAGTTTGCAATATTGATGGAACTAATACTTCTTATGCAATTCGAAGTGGAGACAGCTTCATTATAGTGAGACGTTACTCTTTATTCATCCCGACCGCAGTTTACCAACTCCCATAGTTGATTTGTATGTGTGTGTATGTATTAACAACATAAAACCTGGCACCTGTGTGCATTGGTCCAAGTTGACATACCTCTATGGCACAGCAAGATTAACACCACATTAGTAGAGGTTACTTTAATGATAATAATAATAATAACAAGAAGTGTGAACAAATAGAATATGGTTCATGAAGCGTGGAAAGAAAGTTATGAAATAATTTCAAGCTCACGATTTAAGAGAGGACAATGAGTGGTTACATCTGCGCCATTGTGACGGATTCTGGACCATGTCACTCAGTGTTTCTGGTCACTGGTTACGGTATTCGTGAGGACCCCATCCACGTAGTCTGCAGCTACCGACACGACTCAAGCCAGCAGTCAGTGACTTCATGGACTGATGCCATGTTTTCGTTTGGCCGCCTCTAACTCTTCCATCCTTTTCCTGTATCAGACAACATCGCGCGTCGAGGAAGACGGTGGTTAGGCATACGCACCACATGTCCCAACCACCTCAGTCGATGAAGATTCACAACCTCATCGACTGATTTACCACATTTGCCTAACGCCCGTCGTCTAACCTCGTTATTACTTACTCGGTGATCCCAGCTAACGCGAGCGATGTTTCGTAGACATCGATGGTCAAAAACTAATAAACTTCGAGTGTCATCTACCCTTAATGGCCACGTCTCACACCCATACAGTAAGACAGAGCGAACTGTTGCGCAGTACACAATCCCTTTCGTTGAGAGACGAATATCTCGTCTACGCCATACGTGACGTAGGTTGGCGAACACCAAACGAGCTTTTTGAATTCGTACTGACATTTCGTCAGAGACCAGTCCATTAGGACTAATCAGACTTCCAAGATAAGTGAAGTGGTCGACGTGCTCAACTACTTCACTCCCTATCTTTAGTTCAGGTGTTGACGAAAACCAGTCCTGGAGCAATAGTTTGCATTTAGAGGGGGAGAAACGCATTCCGAATATGCTTGCATTAGAGCTTATTGCTGATAAAAGATTCTGCGTCATATCTGCGTCTTCGTCAAACAGGACTATATCATCAGCATATTCTAAGTCAATAAGTGGATCTCTTGGTAGAAGATCAATTCCTGAAAAGTCAGATGATGAATGTAATTGTCAAAAAGAGAGACAGCAGGCAACCTTGACGGATACCACTTGAGGTTACAAGTTCGACCAACAGTTCGCCATAAGCTCTGACACGACAAATAGTGTTTGACTATAGAGCCATAACAAGATCTATGTACTTCAGGGGTACGCCTTTTAATGAAATACACTGCCATAGAACTTCTCGGTCTACAGAGTCAAATGCCCCTTTCAAGTCAAGGAAAACCATTGTCATGCGTCGAAAAGTATGTCTATGTTCTGAAAGCTGATGAATGGTGAATGACTAGTCTATACAACCGCGACCAGGTCTGAAACCAGTCTGGTTTTCTCGTATTTGTAGATCACGAGTTGCAGTTAAGCGTCTGATAATTATAAAAGCTAGTATTTTAGACACTACATTAGTCAAAATAATCCCTCTATGGTTATCGCAAGACGACGTTGACCCTTATATACTGGGACGATTAACGATCGACACCAGTCAGACGAAATTATGTCAAGTTCCAAAACCTTGGTCAAAATATCAGTCAGCCTGGTTGTCAAAGTAGGATCACCATCCTTAAAGACCTCTGAGGATAATCCGTCTGGACCTGCTGCTGTGTCTCGCCTTAGACTGGCTATAGCTTTTTCGACTTCGATAAGAGTCGGGGGGCCTAAGTCGACTTTCCATGCAGGCCGTCTTAAAATAGTGGGTAGTTCTAGAGCAGCTAAAGGCCAACTAAACTGTTCCTTGAAGTGTTCAGCCCATCGTTCTAAACGTCTAGACTGAGAGCTAATAAGCGTTACATCCCTTTCGGGAATCGTCTCACTAACGTTTGATTTTTTAACCCCGGTTTCTTTTATTAACCTGAGAAGTTGTCTAGTGTTACCCAACTCCACTGCCTTTTCCATTTCCTTTGCTTTCGTTACCCAACACTGCTCACGGTCGTTTCGCAGACTTTTTGCCAGTTTGTACCTGACTACTCTTCGCTCCTCATCATGTTTGGAGCCTAACGGGATAAGTCTTCGGAAGTCAATCAATTCAACAGAAGCCATCAAAATCCACTGATTTTTCTTGATAAATGTCACTGTAGATGCCACAGTTGTTTGGACATCTTGCCAAACTGTATCTAGTTGGGTCCCATCTTTATAATTGCCTAAGTGATTCTTCAGTTGTCCTTGGAACTTAATTTTGGCTGTTTCGTTGCTGAACTGAGTTCTAATGGATTTTCCTGTAGTAGTTTTCCGCCCAGTAAGGTGCAAGCAAATGAGTGCTCGTACTAGAGCGTGATCAGAATCCAAATATGTATACCAGAAAGATCGGCAATCTTTTATCGAGCCTTTTCAGCGGTGACTAATGGCGATATGGTCTATTTGAGTCCACCGTTTAGTAGGGCCAGGAGGTCACCATATTAAACGACGTCGCTTCTTGTGCTTAAAGTTTGTGTTTGCCAGAAATAAACGATTGTCTGAGCAAAGTTGTAGCAGACGGTTGCCGTTATCCGTTCTCTGAGCTGGAACACTGAGGCATCCACCTAAGTATCTTTTAAATTGGTTCAAGCTACCTATTTGGGCGTTAAGATCACCAGCCATGAGTATCAAATCTGAGTGTCTAGCCCTATGAAGAAGTTCAGAAATTTTTCTGTAAAATTCATCCTTCAATTCATCCGGGCGGCAGTCAGTGGGAGCGTAGGCAGAAACAACGGAAGTACAACAGCGTGTGTCCTTATCTTTCCGAGTTCTTACTGAATCATTGAGTCCGACGGCACATAGGCGACTGTCGATAGGAATATATTCGAGAAGTGCCTGTTCCGCTCTCATACTTAAAACAATGCCTACACCGGCTAGCCCACGAGAAGTTGCTGTTGAGTCGCCAGATTAAAGAAGAGTGTATCGCGAAGGTTCTTCACTCTGACTAGGTGAAGTCAAGTGAATGACCACGCTAGGATCCTGTATGCGTGTTTCGAAGATACAACATACATCAATGGCGCGGGATTCTAATGTCCTAGCTATGGAGGCTTACTGCCCAATTTGACACAGGGTTTATACACTGAATGTATCACTGTGAAGTTTGGAGCGTGGTTTTAGTAAACTCGTAGACCGGAATCGTTGGCACTGATGACAGAGGAGGAAGTTGAAGATAGGGATTTAGGTTCAAGGGTAGGGACAGGATAAATATAAGGAATAAAAGAAGTTTGATTAAAATGGCTGTAACCTTGTGTGTTGTTAGAGGTTATCTCTTCCCACTTGCCCACACTGTGGAAGAGTTCTTCTTGATGTACCTGAAAAGCAAATTGGGTTAGGGTTGGCTTGAAAGATCTGGGAGCGTAACCACAGTGCCCAAGGAACAACTGCTTGGGGCTAGTCACACACGGCCTTTTTGAGAGAGGTTTTCGTTGCTGTAGCTCCGTACTTGTTGAGGCCTTACTGCTGGAGACAAAAATCCGTGGAGTAAGGTGAGGTGTGCATTTTTAAGGTCGACCTTTTCTAACCTCGCTCTTTCTTTGTGGGAAGGCAGCATCGATGTTATGCTAGTTGTCTGAGGAAAACACCTTACTGTCATCACACCACTGTACAGTCAGCAGTACGACTTCGTCCTCGGACCTTATATTAGTTGCCTTTGGTTTTACCGCTATTCAACCGACCTGCCTGGCATGGTGGGACATTGAGGACCGATTGTTCCAGCCAGTATAGCCCGATTGAGTCATCACGATAGGCAAGCCCGATCCGCACATCAAGCAGCACGGTCGAGCATAGTTGATTTAAAAAGAATAATAAAGTATCTCGGTTAAAATGGAGTTTCGCTCAACGTGTATAACAATTAGTTACGATTATTCCATGCACACCAACCAGGACTACCGAATCTCCTAATACCACTCTCTGTTTAGCAACCGTTAAGTTCGAAACACGTTAAAGCAGGTGTAACACGTCCTGAACATTAGGGTCGGTGGAGATTAATGGCTACATTAGTCAATTTTCCTAGTACATTACACCTAACCTAACCATTATTCCACTTAGTAGTCTCGCTGCATGCCAGAAGTGCTCCAATGACCTCGAGAATACTAGCAACATAGGCATTCCCTCTACATTTAAATACCAGGATACCCAAACACTAGGTGCTTATAGTAGTCCACTGTTTGGTGTCTTAGTAGTAAATTAGTACGATGTTTATCTAGTTCTTTAGCTCAACTTGCAATGTAGCCACTCTTCATAGTGACTTGACATTTTGTACACTTTGGTATTAAGTGATTGGAGGAAGGGGAACTATCTGACATTTGTTATGTTCCAGTTAACACACCACCAAGACATGAGAGCAGTCATGAAAAACTGATACTCCGTATGGAATTCGAACTAGCATCACCTAACTTAATAGTGAGGCATCGCTATTCGGACCTAATTCTAACAGCCTATCATTAGTCACGCGTAGCACACATTAAAAAAACCCTAGTCGTAGTTTATATGATAATGATTTTAAACACCGGATGGATTTTCCTAAATAAGTTGATAAAAGTCAGTGTTCACTTCAAATCAATCACTGACTCTCACCTTATGTAGAAGAAATACAGTTAATATTACAATAAAATAGAAATAGTTACCAAACAGATTGTAAATTTTGTATTTTTCCAATGCCAGTTTGGAAGTATTCAGTGTTTCTCCATTCATTTACTGACAATAAAGATGACAGATTGGAATAAATTGGATCACTGATATTGACGTTATTAATATCGATAGATAACAATTTTAAATGGGATAATGTTGACTGCGGATAAAATGTCATGTCAGACAATTCATTTATTGCCAACACATTAATAGCATAACGTAATATTGAAATATAACGAATTAATTGAAGCCATTTCCATACAGTTGAAATATTTACCAAATAACCACTGGTTATCTATTAAGACAAACAAAATCAATTCTGACAGATTTTTACCAAAGGGAAAAACATTTGTAGAAAAACGAAATAGTCTAATTAAGT